>CAWUFW010006457.1:0-600000 GCA_963921515.1 Calotriton arnoldi
AGGCATGCTGCTAGGAGTGCATGCACAGGCGCATTGCAGCTGTTTCTGCCCCAGCGCAGGGGAGAGCACAGGAATGCCACATTTCCTTGGATATGTGTGCCATTTCTGTGTTCAGAGCGATTACACAGAGTGGCACAGTCAAGGGGCTTGTAGTGATGCGCTGTGGCAAATTCATGAGACACAGCCACTTATTTCTACATATGACGGCATGTATTTTAACCTTTGCATTGTCATAGTGACAAACATTGATCAAGTAGTTAGTCACCCTTCCACGTGTGTCTGGATTTCACAACAAACATTATACCCAGTGATATTGTGGAATGGTACAAACCTGACACAAGGGCACATTGTTCTTGACACACAGGTGGTGAAGCAGCACTCCTTCACATGTTTGAGAGTGTTGGGACAAAATAATATTTTATTTGAAAATGAACTTGGTAATTAATACATTGTTATTGTCACAATGTATTGGACTTCAGTGTTTGTGGAAACATTAGATGTGGTGTGGCACAGGTGTACAAATCTTCATCATGCTCTTGTGTGTCCGGCATTGTTCTGATTGAAGTTATTTTTAGTTGGTTGTCTTATGACACCTGTGACGTAATGTCATTTTAGTGACCAATCTTCCTCTGGAACTGTGTGGCTGAGTCATCCTCCGAGTCTTCAGATCGTGGCTTGTTTGTTTTGGTGGCTGCAGGGCATGTTGTCCCACTGCTACCACTGGCAGTGGCAGAGGATGTGTGAGGGAACACATGTTCAGGTGTGATAAAGTTTGCCATTAGGGCATTTAGCATCAGTTGCTGATTTTTGATCACAGTCAGCAACTCACCATGAAAGGCAGTCATGGTTGACATGTAGAGCTGTTGCTGTTGCTGCAAGTCTCCCATTCTCTCATCAATGTGTTGTAGGTGCTGGGCTACATCCCTGTTGGCACTTTGTGGTGGCATTTGAACATGCCTCTGACTCATGATGTTTGAGATGTTGGCCAGAGATTGAGCTAGTCCCGGTGTTTGGCTGGAGCTGGCTTGGTTAGTACCGATGTTAGCCACATCTGTATTCATGCTTCGCAGGATGGCTTGCAGGATGCTGCTCATGCTCTCCACAGCAACATGTACCTCGCTGAGGAGTTCCCGCTGTAGAGATACAGCTGTACTTTGGAACTCACGCTGTGTGTTCTCCCACTCGGTGCTCATGTTTGTAGTGGCAGATTCTGGTGGTGGTGGTGGTTGAGGTTCCGCTGGAGCAGCTACCACCCTGTTGTCACGCTCTGGAGGTGGTGTAGGGGACCGTATAGTGGTCATTGGCTCCTCCAGTGTGTCATAGTCAATGGAGTGCAGGTTGTCATCCATATCATCAAACAGATTGGTGTCATCCACCTGTTGTGATGTTGTAGCAGCATCCTCTGGAAGATAAGATGTGCAAATCTGTTAGTTGTGTTGGCATGTTCAATTGTAGTGATGTTTAATAAGCGGCATCACATGTGGGTTATCAGTGCTGGTATTTGTGTCACAGTCAAGCAACCTATGTCCTGATGCAGACTGATGCTCAAGACTCATACCCACTTTCATGGACATTGCACCACTTATTGTTACAGTAGTGGTGCTGGTCATTGGTATGCATTGATACTGACCTGTATACATACACTGCAATGGTAATGTTGCTCTTAGTGGTAGGTGCACTTTTGGGCAACACTGCAATGGCAATTGTAAATTGTTGTGTGATTCCAGGGTGTTGGCCTCCTTTGAAACAAACCTGATGAGATGTGTCCATGCACATTTTGGCAACATTACGGCCCATGGGTACAGGTACTCACTTAAACTACAACAAATACTAGTTAGCGTAAGTTTGCGGTGTGCCAGCCTATCACCCACTAAGTAGACACTGTTCATGATGTTCTTACAAGACGTTGTGACATGGTTAGATTTGCAGTTGTCTGCAATGGAGACTGCCAGAAACACTGCTATTTAAGCATTAGTGATTACACCGTTGGCAAGCAATGACTGATGAAAGGCACATTGGCAACAGTTGAGATCAAAGTATTCTGCACTATTTAGTCTGGCATCAACAGAGTCAAAATGAGCCTATGAGTCAACCTACAATGATGACTAGGTAACTTAAATTGTTTGTCATGCAGAATGGATTAGCCTGGAACCAGTACCTCACAGAGCAACAAATACCCCAGGCCCCCAAATGCCATGTCCATCCAGAGACCAAGGGAAAGGCGGAAATCTGGGCTACACTACTGGGTACATGCACTTTGCTGAGCAATACCAGTGTGCATCACATCTTATTGGGCACTCCTACTACACAATGGCATACAAACCCATCTAAGCACCAATGAGTTGCCGGCTCAGGGGGCCATAGCTGACCTGCCATTTGTGAGCCAACCTGGGATGCGGAGATGCAGTGTAGTTGCTGGACTGTGTTGTTGGGCATTGAAGCATTGGTGATCACCCTTACCTGGTGTTGTAGCCAGCAAGGTTGAATGGAGGCGTGTTGCAGACTTGTGTGAGGATACACCCTGGACCCCCATGTATTTGTGAATGTTACCTGTCCTCCGGAGTGACTACATAGGGAGGTACACATTGCATACCATGCACCAACAGTACACTGTGCTGCATAAAGAATATTGTCAATGGTGTCCAACGCATATCTGCATCCTAGGCCACAGGATGGGTCACTGGCCATACGCTGTGGAGGGTGTGGACCCGGAGATGATTTTAACTTATGTTGCACTAGCACTCAAACTACACACATAAGGGATGCATGTTGCATCTCCCTCATTGTGTGATTGGCCAGATGTCTTGGCAGGGAATGCTGTACCCAGGCCTGTGTAAGCCCACCTAGCAGAGGGTCATGCTGGCTGATTCACAAACTTTGTGAGGGTGCATCAGTTGACACCACTGTGTGGATGTCCAAGTGAGTGTAAGGTGGGATGTGTAGTGGAAGATGCCCATGATATGGGGGTGCACAGGGGTAGCACCTGTGACTGCAGGAGCCCCATTGGGGGATAATCCTTTATGGTCAGGTGCATTAGGCCCATGATTTTGAGCAGTGCTAGACGTTGAAACAAATACCATGATGGTCATTTATCTACGTACTGATGCTATGTTTCCTTTCTGGGTGTGAGGGTGATTAGGGCTGGTCTACTCAGAATTAGGCCCAGGACTCAGTGGTATGCCTACTAAAGTGCACAGTGTCTGTTCATTTGTCCTCTCAGTTAGGCCCATTCAGTCATGTGCACTTCCCTGTTCACAATGCGGCCAGCATTGTAGCATGCATGAAGTACATGTCCACCTAACAAGCCTCTGTCAGAACGCACTGTCCCTGCGCGCATGAGCTATGACAACACCACATTGCAGCCCTGTGATTGACTTAGGTGAGGAAGCCTGGCTGCTTGCTGTCCCTTGAAGCTGACTTGGAGGCGCAGGTGCACAGATTACACATGACCAGGCCTTGTTGCACATTTCCGTTTGTAATGTAATGGCAAACACCCACTAACAACCACCCCCACATCCATGCCCCCTCCAATGTTTTTGTCTGAATTTGACCTCCACCCAGCTGTCCAGTGCCCCCTACTTCATATTTCAATGCCAGATGCTGTGCAGCCATGCGCAGCAGGCAGACCAGTATTAAACTAACATTACTTCTCTTTGTTGCAAGGCATACCATTACATTGCATTCCAATACAATGCATACCAATAGGTATCAGATCACAACAGTGTAGTGTGAGCTGGATAGGATAGCATTGTGAATTTCAGTACCCACTACAGTGAGTGCAACCCTAAAAGGAACACTTGTAACACATAACATCCCCAGATACCCGAGATTCATCTCAGACCCCCAGACAACACTAGTTATCACAATTGGTGAAGACTACACCCTATTTTCATGATTTGCCCCCAAGAGACACCATATTTTCATGGATTGCCCCCATATGCCACCCTATTTTCATGATTTGCACCCAACATACACCCTATTTTCATATTTTGACCCCAGAAGACACCCTATTTTCATATGTTGCCCCCAAAACACACCCTATTTTCATTAATTAACCCATGACGACACCTAAATAGCAATATTTGACGCCAGAAGACACACAATTTAGACTTTCTGACCCTACAAGAAAGCCAAATTCGGTTTGGACCAAACGAACAAGAGAGACTATTGTCCATTATTTCTCCACGGGACAGCCAATATTTCACATTTGATCCCAATGAAACTCCCTTACTTTGCTATGTCACACCAGGACACATTACCTAAGCTTGAACTGATGGAACTCCATTCGTTGCATCACAATGCGTTGATATGACATGCAATGTGAAGGCAACTGCGTGCCTGACGTTACTTGGAATTGACATTCAAATGTGATGACAGTGTTGTAATGTACATCTACCATGACAAAGGAAGGCCATGGATGAGACCGTATGCGGCCATTTGCCCCAGGACCACACTCACCAGCTAGGACCATTCCTCTTCTACACTGCTCCGCTGCAACACAAACACCCTCCTCGACATCCACCCTGTCCGCAACCACAACTGCCATTTGGCCGGTCTGTATGCTTATCTTGCACCCTGCGCAAGTCTAATCTCAGGACAGACATTCTTACACATCAGGACACCTGTGCCTTGTGCCACCCAGCAAAACAAACCTACACACAACCAGCTCAACTCCA
The DNA here is from genome assembly GCA_963921515.1 of Calotriton arnoldi. Taxonomy (NCBI): domain Eukaryota; kingdom Metazoa; phylum Chordata; class Amphibia; order Caudata; family Salamandridae; genus Calotriton; species Calotriton arnoldi. Next base: position 4,677 of record CAWUFW010006457.1, read on the forward strand.
TCCTCCACAACATGCAGGCACTACACATGCACACTACAGAAATGTTGCACCACCTTGCTGTTAAATCTTCATATGTCACCTACTTCACAAACAGATGCACCAACCTTCGTTATGGACCAGTAATCACCATCACCATCAGTGACGGCTACTTAATTGCCCACAAGGCCCACCACGTCCATCAAGGAGGAGGCATTGCCATCTCCTACGGGAAGGGAGTACACTCCAACTAAACATGCACTTAAATGACCCTTCAGTGACCATGGTACGACACAGGTTAATATAGCCGAACCAGGCAGGGCAACATCAAATTTGGCACCTTCATTTGCAGGCCCCCCGGGCCATGAACACACATTGACCAATGCCAGTGTAGCCACCATTGCACACCAGGCTCACACACACACCAAACGACATTCCTACTTCGTGAACTCTAGTTCCACCTGAACTACCCCAGTGAGCAGGACACCATCGCCTCCTGGGGAAAATTTCTGATATCTAACTGAGGCAGCTATTGGTAACACCAAGCCACGTTGCAGGAGACACAGACAGGCACATCTCCTCCACAGTAGACAGATTCAACTACAGCCACACCACCATGTTCACCTGAACCAACCATAATTGTAAATGTCACATATTCACCATGCCCAACAGACACCACCACCATCATTGATCCACATCACAAAGGAATGCTGGACATCTAATCAGTTATCATGGAGTCCCTTGGCCACAGCACTCCGCCTCCGCTTACATGCAATGACCCCACTGCACACATCCTCCACCCATTGATCGCAACATGCCCAAACACACTGGAACACCTCAAGGACGAACAGGCAAGATGTAGCACCACGTTGCACCTTATTACCGACGTTACGCATGTAGGCATATGCATGACCTTGTGCATGTCTCTTATATAGTCCTTGCACCCACAGGTTTTCACTTTGGACATTCACAAAAGTGAGGTACCGGTGGTGCAAGGCCCTACATAGATGGGGGCAGATTTACGAGCTCTCTGCGCCACCAGTACGTCACTTTTCGTGATGTACTGGTGGCGCAGGGGCTGCTCCATATTTACAAGGAGAGGAAAAGCCACCCTGCGTGACTTTTCCTCTCCTTGTAAATGCGGCCCCTTCACACGCAGCACTTTGCGGTGAAGAGGCGTTCCATGGGTGTTGCTGTGGGTGTTCCCACGCAACACTCATGGAACAGGACACATCTCCAGAATTACAAGTAATCGTAACTCTGCAGATGCGTCTGAAAGCTACGCCACCCTAGAGGTGGCGTAGCGAGGCGCACCGAGGAGAAATGTTTTCATTTCTCCTCGTTTTTTCCTCTTTCAATTCGTGCTGCATTCTGCAGCACGCATTGAAAGAGGAAAATGGTGGTAGTGATTGTTTTTGTGCAGGAAGGTTCCCCTTCCTGCACAAACGGCAATATCCCCACGACGCAGGCATCCTTGCACCATGGTGCAAGGGTGCCTGCGCCGGCGCATGGCTGCAGTGTGTGCGCCAGTACAGAGGGAAGCACAAGGATGCAACATATTCTTGTAAATATGCCGCATCCCTGTGCTTCAGAACTAACACAGCGCTGCGCAGCTAAATGACTTGCTGTACCCAGCTGCGTTAGTTCTACGAAAATCTGCACCATGATGTCCAGTATGTCTGCTCCATCAGGGATGGACATGGCAGTGCTTTTCTGACATTTTAAATGTGTGATTGACAGATGGGTTTGCTTAATTTGAGAATTGTTGTGATTGTGGACAAGTATGAGGACAACAAGATGCACACATCAGACTGTGGCACAGGGAACTTTCTACTTGCAATGACCACCATGACCCATTGTTGAAATCTGTGCAATTATTGTAACTTACCAGTTGTCTGCTCTTCAGTTTCTCTGGCGGCACTGTCCTGTCCAGAGATTCCCGTTACTATTTCTTCTGGGATGACTTGTGCCACCCGCTCCTCCAGGTCATCCAGGACATCCTGGTCTGCTGGGCTGCCTCCTCCAGTTAGTAGGGCTGCCTTGCGGTTAGCCGCAAGCTTTTCTTTAGTGCGGCGCTTGCAGTCATGCCACCTTTTTTGCAGTCGAGGACGCTCCTCTTGGCCTGGCCCACACTGTTGATTTTCATGACAATTTTCTGCCATATTGCCTCTTTTTTCGCTATAGGCAGCTTGGAACTTACGAACAGCTGGTGCTGGTAGTTGGTGACCTCTGTCACCAGGATTTCATTTTCCTCATGGCTGAAGTTTGACTTGCGTTTTCGTTTGGCCCCATGCTCAGCCTGTGCATCAGGGCTTCTGCTGGTGGGGTTTGCCTGAGGGTCCTGGATACTGCAGTGGTCTTCCTGTTCCATTTTGGGTCCTCTATGGTCCACAAATGTCTTTCTTGCTATTTGCGTCGCTTTCCCAGTTGCCTTTTGATGCTTCCCGCAGTGTACGCTGTCGCAAATTCGTCGGAATGGCGTTGCGTGTCGCAAATTGGCCTTACGTGACTTTTCCTGCAGTTGCGTCAGGCTGACTTGCGGCACTTTTGCGGCACCTACGCTAGTTTCTCTGACGCACGTTGCCGCGTTGCGCCACGCTCCGTTACCTTGTTGATTTGGCGCTTCCCAGTTGACTTGCGCTGTCGCAGCGGTGACGTAAGATTTCTGAAGCATCTCTGCGTTGCGGCAGCGGTGCGTCACTTTTCGTAAATCTGCCCCTCAGTTCCTATATCGGGATGAATTTCAGTGGTTGTTTTAGGCCGATTGGAAATAGCTAACAGCACATGTTGGATGCAATGTCTACATAAAAACATTTTTAATAAACCTTCCAGTGTTCTTCTTTATAAGTGCTAGGGTACCAATGATATGTTCAGGAGGAGGGTAGAGTAGTATTTATCAAAGTGTGTACAAAACGTTTCTCTTGCAGAATGGACATCACTCCAAATACTAGTATTAAAGAGAATACACAGATTATCACAAAAACAATTTTCACTTCAGGGGACCAGGAGGACCAAACAGGGCCATGGGAATTAGGACGAGGAGCCGCAAAGGGCTGCTCCTCCTCAAAAATGAGACGACCAAAGGGGTACATTGCTAAAAAGTACTTGAAGAATAGAAGCCGCTGTACAACCAGCCCGAGGGGAGTCTTCTCCCTGTGTCCGTCTGAGCCTCACAGGCAGGCTCTTATTGTTCATGAAGTGTTCACTTCTCCCACGGTGGAGCTGCACAACTTGCAACTCAAGAAAACAATCACGGCACAGTTTTAAGGGAAAAGTTTCTTCTTTAAGGATAGGGCAATCACCTTCCAGGGCAAACACCCTCAATGATCCTGTCCTGTGTCTCAGGCAGTGCACCAGTTTTCTTCACTTTAATCTAACAGGCACCAGAGGCACAGCACCTGTACCCTGAACTCAAGTCCTTCCCTAACTCCTGTGTTGCTCCGCTGGCGCACTGCTCCTTTTTCGGGGCCACAGATTGTACCTAGTATGCCCAGGCACCTCTCGATCAACAAACAGAGGTGCAGACTTGCATTCACTTGAGGACCAGGACTCAGAGGCCTGATGCCGGAGAATCTGAAGAAACCCTTGTTTCAAAGGGGGTCATCTCAAGCAAAGCCCCTTTGCCGTCCTTGTCGGTCTGTGACTCTCTCAGCTGGGCATCCAAAAACTGGATCAACGCAAAGAATTCTCCGTCCTGATTTGTGACCCGTTCTTTCGTCCAAGACAGTGGAAGGGGTACACGCTTCACGACGCTTTCATGGGCCCAGTGCTTCCGGCCTTCTACCTTCACTGTGGTCCTAGTTGCCAGCAACGCCTGTGCTTGTTCCCTTTACCTCGGCTCCAAGCTGGACTGGCGCTGACTCCCCAGGCTGGATCTGATGTCCGGGCCCCTCTGGCAATGGTTGTAGGGCAGCAGATATCTATTGGTGGTCAGAACAAAAGATCTTTAGACAAGGCATACAAATAATCTATCAACAGAGAGGATACTCTATTTCAGAAAACTTTTTTAGTCTCTGGGCGCCCCATACATTAGCAGGGCACCCAAGAACCACTTCATCTATCTGAGAGTAAAAAAAACACCCTGGACCTATTAGCGAGTATAAAAGGAAGTTTTGGTGAACTGACAAGGGTAAAACGTTACACGATTTGGTTTGTTTCTCCCAATCCCAAGCAGCCAAGGAAGTCTGTGTTTATTTACTAAATTCTGAGGGAAAAAGAAAAACAATACGGACATACTCTGAATCCTTACATTTGTGTATTCCTATATTATTCATCTGAAGAACCTCAAAAAAGGGAATTTTCAGAACTATTCTTTTGTGCTTCTTGTCTTAGCAAGCTTGTGTTTCATAAGTCATATAGTTCACAACATTTCTACTCATGAACCTTCCACTACTTGTACAGGACTGCAGACACTTCTAAAATTATTTTTCTTACGTAAAAACACCTACATTTTACGCTTAGGACCATGCTCTCATGTTATAGGCGCGGCGGGAAAATCTAAAAACTGCTAAATTAACAGGGATCCTTACTACATAAATAACTAACAACACCTCAACATAGTGGGTACATGAATTTCTCCAGCAGAACTTGTTGTGGCAAACAAACTCCTATAAAGCAATATTTTCCTTCAAAATGTTTGCTGAGGATCACACAGGCATCTTTCCTAACATTGTGAACCCTGTGCATTCTACTTTTCACAATCTGGACTATGTGACGTCATATTCAGAGAAAAACAGTATTACTTAATTGCCAATTAGACATACACTGGTGAGGTGCTTTGTCTCTATTGATTCAAGAACATATTCACAGCATCTTGTGAAATGAATGACTAAAGCGAGCCCAACCAATTGTCTCATGGCCGTTCCTAGACAGCTTAGACAGGCTCGAGAGAGAGTGAGAAAAAGAGAGAGAGAGAGAGAGAGAAAACATAAATTTGCTTACCCTTAATTTGCCCAGGAGCTAGCCTCCTTTCCCCCATTCGACAGTAGGTAACCTAAACAGGTGACCTCCTGTCGACAATATTACCCCCCTTCTTGGCAGCTGGGCACAAACAGACTTGTAGGAGGTAAATAGCACATTGAGCTAACTAGAAAACATTAATAACCAACCTACAATTCCTTTAGCAATTGTACTAGTTTAACATGAGGGCGCATGAATGCAAACTGAATTTCATTGCCTCCTTATTTTAGCCCTTGCACAGTAATCTTTAAACTAAAACCATTATTTCTATATGCATAGCAGAGCTGTTCTCTACACAGGTCCCATATACGCTACTGCCTCTCCGTCTGTTCTTGTGACTCCGCAGAACCTGCCTGGTCTTTTGCCAAAAATAATAAGCAAAACTTCTCTTTCTCTCTCTGCGCTGTCATCCCTTCCTTCGGAATCTTTTCCGAGGTCGAAGTGCCAGAGCAAGCCTTGCCCTTAGCCCTGCTAGTTTTCTAAATACAGAACTTGACCTCTGACCCTTAAACCTGCTGTCCCATGTCTGTGGAAGGCTATTCCATGCGGCCTTTACAATTCAAAGTAACTCTGGAGAAGCACAGCTGAAAAGCAGTCCTGTTCGGTGCCTGTGTGCTGATAAATTTAAGGTAAGATGCAACTTGTATTCTTTATGTACTTCTTGTGCATTGTGCGTTGTAGCACCTAAAAAATTGGCTCAAAATTTCAGTTTTCAGAATGCCATAATTCGCTCAGAACTATAGTGCATTAAGGCGCGCAATGTAATTCACGTGTCTGTACAGCTGCTCTTTGCATAACTTTTAATAGTTTTTGTATTTGACACTGCAGCCATTAGGCCATACTACATTTTAAGTTTGTCACTAAGAGACAGTAATATTGGCGTTGTTAGATAGACTAATATTCAACCTTTTAATGTGGTGCAACAACATATTTTAACCAGTTGGAGATAGAAATCTTAATGTGCACATTGAAATCTGAATACATACTTTGCACAGGATAATTTTCTACAGTGCTAAATTTTATTGGATTGTCACAATTGTGTTATTAGACATTATAGGGATCACAATTATGCAAAAACGATTTTAGTACAATAACTTTTAATCATTTTTTACATGTAATCAGTTTTAGAATAACGATCACTAACCCTTTTTATGATTTCTACATATGAAAAGCAAGCCTTATTCCTTTCCTTTTACCTTGAAAATGCATTTATTTATAACACTAAGCACAGAAGCTTTTTACTGAAACAGAAAAAGTTTGTATCACTTTTTAGAGGGCAGTAATTATTTACCATCAGATCCACAGATGTGCTTAGTAGAAAAGCAACAAGAAAGAAAGTCTTTACTTTTCATCCTGTCTCTTTTATCCAAAATAATGAAACTGTATTTCTAACTTTCAAAATCAGTAGTCTTTAATGCACGTGCTTTGATACCATTTTGTACTAACTTAAACCCTAGTCCCCACAGCTTGATCTGTAGCTTGTACCCGGGCATAGCCATGTTTTATTTACTCAACTGTGTTTTACGACCAGCAGGCGTCAACTTCCACGCTTCTTCAGGAGAAAAACCCTTTGCTGTATTCTAATGTCCTCAAAAAGTTTGTAAACCATGGATTACCTCCGTCTGTTCTAATAGACCGCTTCCTTCGGACAGACAGCTTTGAGTAGCTGTTAAAAGCTCTCTTTCTAGCGCCGGGAATGAGCACGGTTCAGTCTATTTAAAACCCAAGCATTCCAAGCCAGTCAAAATCTATCGTTTTGCAATGTGATAAAAGAGGCGCTTTTATTTTAGCAGCAACTAATTACTCAGATAATGTGAATGCTTTTCAATATTTAATATAATGTATCTAAGAATAATGCTGTAACATTTTGTATTGAGTCCTAGTTGTGTAAAACACACAAATTCGTTTTTTTTTTTCTTTTTCTTTCTGTGAGGCCTATTTTTTCCTATTGTGGGGTCGATTCCGATCTCGGTCGGAGGCGCACCCAATACTATTCGGTCGGGAAAAAAGCCATGCGAATGCCTGTTTCCCGACTGATCCGTACAGCACACCGAACGAGCAAGTACGATGCGCACAACAGCACAGATTCCGGCCGAGCCGTACTCACCCAATCCATGCCCTGTGATCCGACCGAGGCGAATCCGGAAACGCCGAATCGAGTCGCAAGGAAGGGAAATGCAGCCCCTTCCGGCCGAACAAGTACGATGCGCTTCCCGTACGCGCCGAACCCGTCGCTACGTCCGGCACGTCAAAGCATCCGGGAAAGGCGCACATAAGCTCCTATTCGCGCCACAACACAATTCATGGCTACGAGGCGAACACGCCAGCGACAAGGACGACGCGAAGCAACTAGAAGGACGAACGACACGAACCAACCATGAATCCCTTCGTCCCGATCATACCAATATTCTACATTTACTACCTGAACAGGCACGGACACGTACGGCGCAGAAGGTAAGTCAGACACCAACCACAAAACACATACAACACGTACACGACACATCACACACACACAGAGGGATGCAGAACATACTTACACCAGCAACAACAGCACCATAGGGGCGGGATGCCCATCACCAATGCCACATATGCACACAGGGGCCTGAATGCGCACCACCACTCCTACCCAGGGGGGGCAGGATGCCTACCAACACCCTCAGCCAGGGGGCTGGATGCCTACCACTACTACCACCCTTAGCCAGGGGGGCTGGATGCCTACCACTACTACCACCCTTAGCCAGGGGGCAGGATGCCTACCACTACTACCACCCTCACCCAGGGGGCTGGATGCCTACCACTACTACCACCCTTAGCCAGGGGTGCTGGATGCCTACCAACACCCTCACCCAGGGGGGGCTGGATGCCTACCACTACTACCACCCTGAGCCAGGGGGGGCTGGATGCCTACCACTACTACCACCCTCACCCAGGGGGGCTGGATGCCTACCACTACTACCACCCTTAGCCAGGGGGGCTGGATGCCTACCACTACTACCACCCTCACCCAGGGGGCTGGATGCCTACCACTACTACCACCCTCACCCAGGGGGTGCTGGATGCCTACCACTACTACCACCCTCACCCAGGGGGGGCTGGATGCCTACCACTACTACCACCATCACCCAGGGGGTGCTGGATGCCTACCACTACTACCACCCTCACCCAGGGGGTGCTGGATGCCTACCAACACCCTCACCCAGGGGGGGCTGGATGCCTACCACTACTACCACCCTTAGCCAGGGGGTGCTGGATGCCTACCAACACCCTCACCCAGGGGGGGCTGGATGCCTACCACTACTACCACCCTTAGCCAGGGGGGGCTGGATGCCTACCAACACCCTCACCCAGGGGGGGCTGGATGCCTACCACTACTACCACCCTTAGCCTGAGGGGGCTGGATGCCTACCACTACTACCACCCTTACCCAGGGGGGGCAGGATGCCTACCACTACTACCACCCTCACCCAGGGGGGGCTGGATTCCTACCACTACTACCACCCTTAGCCAGGGGGGGCTGGATGCCTACCACTACTACCACCCTGAGCCAGGGGGGGCTGGATGCCTACCACTACTACCACCCTCACCCAGGGGGTGCTGGATGCCTACCACTACTACCACCCTCACCCAGGGGGTGCTGGATGCCTACCAACACCCTCACCCAGGGGGGCTGGATGCCTACCACTACTACCACCCTTAGCCAGGGGTGCTGGATGCCTACCAACACCCTCACCCAGGGGGGCTGGATGCCTACCACTACTACCACCCTGAGCCAGGGGGCTGGATGCCTACCACTACTACCACCCTCACCCAGGGGGCTGGATGCCTACCACTACTACCACCCTGAGCCAGGGGGGCTGGATGCCTACCACTACTACCACCCTGAGCCAGGGGGCTGGATGCCTACCACTACTACCACCCTGAGCCAGGGGGGGCTGGATGCCTACCACTACTACCACCCTCACCCAGGGGGGGCTGGATGCCTACCACTACTACCACCCTGAGCCAGGGGGGGGCTGGATGCCTACCACTACTACCATCCTTAGCCAGGGGTGGCTGGATGCCTACCACTACTACCACCCTTAGCCAGGGGGGGCAGGATGCCTACCACTACTACCACCCTCACCCAGGGGGGGCTGGATGCCTACCACTACTACCACCCTTAGCCAGGGGGTGCTGGATGCCTACCAACACCCTCACCCAGGGGGGGCTGGATGCCTACCACTACTACCACCCATAGCCAGGGGGGGCTGGATGCCTACCACTACTACCCCCCTCACCCAGGGGGGGCTGGATGCCTACCACTACTACCACCCTCACCCAGGGGGGGCTGGATGCCTACCAACACCCTCACCCAGGGGGGGCTGGATACCTAACACTATGCCTACCACTACTACCACCCTGAGCCAGGGGGCTGGATGCCTACCACTACTACCACCCTCACCCAGGGGGGCTGGATGCCTACCACTACTACCACCCTGAGCCAGGGGGGCTGGATGCCTACCACTACTACCACCCTTAGCCAGGGGGCTGGATGCCTACCACTACTACCACCCTGAGCCAGGGGGGCTGGATGCCTACCACTACTACCACCCTTAGCCAGGGGCTGGATGCCTACCACTACTACCACCCTCACCCAGGGGGGCTGGATGCCTACCACTACTACCACCCTGAGCCAGGGGGCTGGATGCCTACCACTACTACCACCCTCACCCAGGGGGCTGGATGCCTACCACTACTACCACCCTCACCCAGGGGGCTGGATGCCTACCACTACTACCACCCTGAGCCAGGGGGGCTGGATGCCTACCACTACTACCACCCTTAGCCAGGGGTGGCTGGATGCCTACCACTACTACCACCCTTAGCCAGGGGGGCAGGATGCCTACCACTACTACCACCCTCACCCAGGGGGCTGGATGCCTACCACTACTACCACCCTCACCCAGGGGGCTGGATGCCTACCAACACCCTCACCCAGGGGGCTGGATGCCTACCACTACTACCACCCTTAGCCAGGGGGCTGGATGCCTACCACTACTACCACCCTCACCCAGGGGGGGCTGGATGCCTACCACTACTACCACCCTGAGCCAGGGGGGGCTGGATGCCTACCACTACTACCACCCTTAGCCAGGGGTGGCTGGATGCCTACCACTACTACCACCCTTAGCCAGGGGGGGCAGGATGCCTACCACTACTACCACCCTCACCCAGGGGGGGCTGGATGCCTACCACTACTACCACCCTCACCCACGGGGGGCTGGATGCCTACCAACACCCTCACCCAGGGGGGGCTGGATGCCTACCACTACTACCACCCTTAGCCAGGGGGGCTGGATGCCTACCACTACTACCACCCCCACTCATAGGATGGACAATGCATGACACAACCAGCACACCACAACCTAGGGAATGCAAGATAAAGACATCCCCCCACCACCATGACAAGCGTGTGTAGGCTGTGTCAAATGCCTACAACACCGAACATGCCTTTGAACATACAATGTGACCCCCTAGCACATGTGCCACACATATATGTGTGTGGCACCCACAATGCAAGCAGGCCATGACCATTGTGGCAATGGGGTCTAAACCCCCATCATCACAGTGACCAAAAGGTAAGTGTGGGGTCCATAGCTGAAGCACATTTTGACCATTATGGCAATGGGGTCTAAACCCCCATCATCACAGTGACCAAAAGGTAAGTGTGGGGTCCATAGCTGAAGCACATTTTGACCATTGTGGCAATGGGGTCTAAACCCCCATCATTACAGTGACCAAAAGGTAAGTGTGGGGTCCATAGCTGAAGCACATTTTGACCATTGTGGCAATGGGGTCTAAACCCCCATCATCACAGTGACCAAAAGGTAAGTGTGGGGTCCATAGCTGAAGCACATTTTGACCATTGTGGCAATGGGGTCTAAACCCCCATCATCACAGTGACCAAAAAGGTAAGTGTGGGGTCCATAGCTGAAGCACATTCTGACCATTGTGGCAATGGGGTCTAAACCCCCATCATCACAGTGACCAAAAGGTAAGTGTGGGGTCCATAGCTGAAGCACATTTTGACCATTGTGGCAATGGGGTCTAAACCCCCATCATCACAGTGACCAAAAGGTAAGTGTGGGGTCCATAGCTGAAGCACAGTTTGAACAGTGTGGCAATGGGGTCTAAACCCCCATCATCACAGTGACCAAAAGGTAAGTGTTGACAAAGAAAGAGCTGCAACTGCCAAACTGCTTGGATGATTCCTGGTCACAGAACAAACAACTCATCAGTGGCAAAGTAGTGTGTGTGTCCCATTGCAACATAAATTGGGTGAGCCAAATACTGCAGTGCAAATGAGACATACCTTTGGCCATGTGCAGACAAACAACACCCATGGGGGCTGACACCGTCAACATTCATCAATGACACAATGACAGAAGTGACCATCAGAATGCAGACCCACATATTTGCACCAATGGGCACACAAATGCAGATACCCTGTGGAGACAGCAGATGTAGAGGTGAACAGATACCATACCATGGCAGCAATGGGACACACAAACCATGATCATTGTGCTGACCGATGACCTAGGAGTCCCAGGGACAGCAGGGGAAACACACCAAACTACATACAGCCAATGGCACACCCAAGATATGCCAATGCAGTGGTGCAGATGCACAAACACAAACATGCAGACCCACACTGTCATCATACACAACAGGTGAGGGGTGGGGGGTGCCAGTGTCCCCAGGCAACCACACAACACATGAGGAGACCTTAATACCAATCATACAGATGTGCATACAGTGCCACACAAAGGTAACTCATGGATCCAAATCCCCTATGTGGGCAAGCAGGCATTGTCAGATGAGAGGGAGCACAAAACACACATGTCACACAGGCACGTAGGAACAGCAACTGACACAGCAAGACACAGACACACCACAGCACCACCCCCAGGGCCCCCACAATGTGGTGACCCTTGGCTGCATAAAAATCCCACTCTGATGACAAAGCTGAATGTGGTTCAGACTGTGAACCACAGTCATGTGTCCTGAGCAACAAACTACCATCACACCTACACAAGCACAAATCAATCTGCATGGCCAGTAAGCCAAGGCCAACATGGAGGCAGGGGTCTAGCTGGGCAACAACTCCCATCTGCACACACTCAACACCACACACCTCGACCTCCAACAATGTGCAGCAGTGAAGTACACATGCACTGGTGACATTGCACATGCACCCATGACTATTCCAGGGTGGTGGGTGGGAACCAAGGTGCAGAAACACATCACACATGGCCACTCAACAAGACTCCTGAATGTCTGACACACTGCACACTACGCTGTACATGGACATGACGGCGATACCACACCAACCAATGGGATCCCAGCCACAGTCACACACCAATGAAGAAGCCAAGGTCACCCACAAAGAACACACATAGACAACAACCAACATTGCAGCCCGGACCCTGAGGAGTGCCAGCAGTCACACACACAACGTGTCACAATAACTTAAAGATAACACGAACTGAAAATCACATGACCGGGGCAAACAACAAGTGCCAAGGGTAAACCTGACTGTGACCCATCTGCGTCTGCACACAAACTCAGCCCTGACAGCAAACACACCTATGGGTGACACCCTGATGACCAGTAATGTGCCATGCACCCACATCACAGAGAACACAGGGAGAAGACTTTGGGGAACATAGCTCAACTCAGCAAGCATCACAAACAGGTACAACACTAGGGATCACAGCATGCGCAGCTAAATGGAAGTGAACACACAGACATGCACATACAACACACACCTTGGGCGCAGGCAATGTCAGACGTGTACACACTGCCATGAGGGGACTCCACTCCTGTGTGAGGAAAGCTGTGCCATATGTTGCCTCAGTAGGGCCCCATCATGTCAGCTGAGCACTTGGTTACACAATCAACAATTAGCACCAAATGAGGGCTCCCGTCACATCAGCCTGGTCATGGATGTGCCAACGGAATCATCAGCACAGATCCAACACACTTGTATAGCAATGTTGCACTGACTACACAGATGAGTCCTTCCCCATTGATGCCCAAACCTGCATGTCCAGTGGAGATGGCAACACGGTCAGGGAAGTAGACGAATCGAACAATGGCAGGCACAACAGATGTGCAGGGGTGGAAGCCACAGATATGAAATTGCTAATCTAAGTAGGAAACCCCATTGTCAAATACTGAACACATGACACCCTCAGATGCTGCTATGGATGACATGGATACACCACAGGATAGGACACATTCCCCCTGGACCACATGGGTTCCTGCACAGTAACACTTCATTATCATGAGACCAGATATCACCATCACTGCAGCAAGGGCATGGTTAGCAGCACCAACAACATGTACATCTGAAGCATAAGCACTAGAGAACAGAAAGTTGCTTTATCAGCATATGTGTGGAAGGAAAACGAAGTCCAGAAAAAACACAAAGGCCAATGGCCAGTCCATTGTCAAAGTCCAAACAGGGTGACACTGGCAGATGTCACCCTACGCATGCCTGCACAAAACCAGGGACAATCCACTAGGAGGGGCAACCGGGGGGCAGGCCAGGCACCGCAGGGACAGGATCAGGGCTCACCAGGGGAGTCAGGGAAGGGGTGGTGGGTGCTGGAGAGCCACTGACAACTGCAGTGGAGGTGTCTGACATGGTGTGTGCCGGCACAACTGGGGGGCATGACTCAGATGTTGTGGGTGCCGGCACGACTGCAGTGGACCCTGCAGATGGAGTGGACAGGTCCGCCACTGCAGTGCCCAAGTCAGACAGGGTGGTAGTGGACTCCACTGCAGTGCCTACCTCCAGGGGAGGAGAATGGGGAACAGGCAAGATGGGTTGGACAGAGGGGGAGAACACCCTCACCACATCAGTGGCACAGACAAGCGCAGCGGGGGGTGTGGTGCCGGGAGAGCAAGTGGCAGGGGGAGAAGGCCTGATCCTCTTGGGGATGGTATATCTGTGGGTGGGGGAACCTGGGGCAGGGTGTGGTGGGGGCACCTGTGGATTGGGGGCCTAAGGGATGGAGGAAGGAGACCTGGTGCCTGAGCTGCAGGGCGGCGGCGGGGTCTTGCTCTTATGACTCCGGGGGGACTTGCGGGTGGGGGCCTCAGTCCGTCTGCGCCTGGGGGAGGGTGTCCGGGGGCGAGGGGCACTCTGCTCCGTGTGGGTGGGCTTTCTCTTCCCCCTGGATGCTGGAGCAGCTGGATCGGTGGGGAAGAGGCCGAGGTCACAGAGGAAGAGCCGCTGTGACTTTGGGGTTGCAGGTGAGGCAAGGGAGGGTGCTTTGGAGGGAGAGGGAACTGAGGACTGCGCAGTGCATGTGGATGCGTGTGTGTGTTCCAGGGCCCCATCCCCTGTGAGTCTGGTTTCAGTCCCCTGAATGTGCGTGCGTGTGCGTTTTGTTTGTGGCGTGTGTGTCTGTGTGCTGGATGTGTGTGTGCTGGTGTGTGCCTGTGCCGGTGTGTGTGTGCTTGGGACGGGTAAGGTGCTGGGGAGTGTGGATGGAGCAGAGGCAGGAGGGTGAGGACTGTTTGAGGAGGGACACTGCTGCCGTCAGGGAGGAGTCCATGGACCTATTGCCCCTCTGTAGGTCAGACATGCCCGATGAGATGCCCTCCATGAACGACACCACCTGAGTCAACAGCGCGGTGTGCGCATGGAGGACACTCAGCATGGCAGTCTGGCCTACATGGAGCTGGCGAAGGAGGTACACAGACTCCTCACTCAGGGCAGCAGGGGACACAGGGGCAGGAGCTGCGGTGCCTGGCCCAAAGGAGACACGCTCCCGGACATGGGAGCCTCCACGGACCTGGGAATGGGAGCCGATGGGAGGGCGGTGGTGGTGCTGGTGGTGGCGGGGACAGCAACACTGGCTGGGGTGTGGTGGCTGCTGACACCCGCCTCCAGAAGGGAGTCATCCTCCGAGTTGCTCAGGTCCTCAGCTGAGGTGGATGCTGCTGAGGACTCCTCGGTGTGGCTCCCTCGCCCTCCGTGCCACTGGGTCCCTCCGACCACTCCTCGGCTGCTGACCCAGTCTGGCTCTCCGGCTCCTCCTGGTCCGTGGAGCTGTCCCCTTCCGTGGCTGTGGATGTATCTGCAAACAATGGGGATACAGACATACATCAGTCACCTGCACCAAACGCACACACCACTGTGAGCACAGCACATTACAGAGCAAGCCCTGGCATCATTAGTTGTACATTGCTAAAAGTGCCCTAACTGAACAGGAGCAGCCAATTGTCAGTCTGATGCCAGCCATGGCACTCACATCCCACTTGGCCTTGCACCCATCTGTCTGGTGTCTGTTGGATTGCAACAACCCAGTGTGGACACATGCACCAACTACACAGTAGTTGGATAGTGCAGATGACACGGTGTAGCATGTGGACATGCACACATCACAGCTCTTGCCACTGAGTCACTACAGGTTTCCGGATGAAAGGGATGCCCAGAGTCAAATAGGAAATGCATGTGATGCATACCAGCGACAGACACCATGATGCACCCATGTCCTGATAGCCATAGCCACAATGGTGTGCATGTAGCACATGTCACTCCCTGCAGGCTCACCAATCAGTAGACACATGCCATGGTGGAGGCATGACTGCTAAGTCATACATCACTGTCTCAGTGATGTATGACTTGGCAACCAGACAACAACACTCTGCACTGTGTCACAATAGTAGGTCATGGGGAATGCAAGTCCTGGAGCTGCACAAGTGCACATGTACATCCCCCCCACAACACATCATCTTAACCCTCATCTGTCCAGGTCATACCTATTGGACATATGGGAGACCTGTGACACTACCCTCTGAACCTGAGCCCCTCACACTCTGCTGTGAATGGGGAACAGCTGCCTGAACTTCACATTCGCATGCCCCAGTCTGCATGGGCAGCTGATCAGACACCTATGTGACACACAAGTATCGTCTCCTATGGTCACATCTCCAGTGGCATGCTGAGCCCCTACCAAGAAACTCGCCAGCAGTCCTGGCAACTAATCCACAGCACACTGACACAGAGGCAGACACCTGAGGGGTCAAATCACTGCGCACAATGTGTCAGCTGATACACAGGAGTGGGAGTACAGAGTGTATTGTATGGCCTGGAGTAGGCATGACTGTCCTGCCCCACATGAATGAGGGATGAGCCATGGACAGTAGGCAGCTGGCTAAGTATGTGTGACACACGTTATATACACACTCCTGGGGCCCAAACATTGTTCCCACCCGCAGCATGGGTGTGTGCCAGATACCCCAGGCACATGTGGTGGATCAGCTCAGCAATTGGACCACATATCAAAGTAACACGCTGAATACATGTCAGAACTACAGGCATTGTGTAAGCAATGGACCCACCCATGATGCCCACCACAGAGTCAGGGAAACAGATGCTGTCTCCCACCTTGAGTCAAGCAAACTGCAAGGACACAGTCCTAAGTGACAGAATTCCCTGCATGTAAGGGCCACACCTGCGTATCAGATGAGGAGTGGGCAGTGCACAATAGAGGGACATGGCTCCTGGACAACATGACTGCTGTACTGTGGCAGTTTAACCAGGCCAGAGGAGGGCACATAGCATGTTAGACAGAGTTCACAGTGCAGTCTTTGACTCACCCCCTCCTTGCTGCTGTCTGCCCTTCAGCTGCCCATCCAGGTCTGGAAACACCACCGCCAGGATCTGGAGCATGTGGGGGGTCAGGGTCCGTGTTCCGCCCCTCCTGCGAGGAGGCGACAGCTTCAGCTGGACCCGTGCAATCCTCCGGGTCCAGCCCCGAAGGTCCTGCCACCTCTTTTGGCAGTTGCGGATCCGGCGCTTGTGGACCCCCACGGACCGGACAGCCCGGACGATGTCCTTCCAGATCTCCTGCTTCCGATGGGCAGTAGCCTGTCAGGATGACAAAGTGATAAGGCCATTACTACACATGCAACATATCCGTGCATGACACAGTTGTATATACATGTCGCAATGACAGTGGCACATGGTGTACACAGGCAGTGCACGGCTGCCCATGGACAGTTTTCCAGAAGTCACTACATGGTATCATTGCATGGGAAGTAAAACCCTGTTCAGAAGCACTGTCACTGCACCATACCTGTCCAGTGCATGTCACTACACACTATGGGGGTGACAACTACTCAGTGAGCCTGCTAGCCAGTGGCGTGCAGACTTTCAGCCTTGCTAGTCAGACAATATGCACATTCAGAAAGGCAGTGCACAGAACACTCACCTGCTCCCCTGGTGTCCCATACAGCTTGCTGTACTGTGGAAATGGGCTGTCCAGCAGGGCCTGGTTCTCCTCAAGGCTGAAGGCTGGGGCTCTCTCCACAGTACGTGCCATTGCAGGGTCCAGAGGGTAGAGACAGCAGCAGTGCAGTGGCAGATGTCGTCCTGGAGCATGTAGTGCAGGCAAGTGAGCTCTCAGGGGAACAGCCAGCAATATTTATGTGCTGGAGAGGCAGATACTGTCCCTTGTGTCCAAAGTGATAGGTCCAAGTCGTCTGCATCTTCTGAATCTGGCCAATCCATGGAATAGCAGCACCAATACACGCCCACAGCATCCTTCAAATCTCCAAATACATAACATACATGATTTTGCTACATTGTTGGGGGTGACCAACTGAATTTCCAGCAACAGACTCGTTCGAAATTCGAAAACGCGTCCGTTGCCAGGCAAGGCCATTGTCAATGGTGCGCACCGATCGGTCCATTGCGGTACAAGGCGTGCAGGGGTACAAGCGTCGCACGCGCACATTGAATGCAATGGGCCGGCCGGGGCACCGATCGGTCCATTGCGGTACAAGGCGTGCAGGGGTACAAGGCGTACGCGCACACATTGAATGCAATGGGCCGGCCGGGGCACCGATCGGTCCATTGCGGTACAAGGCGTGCAGGGGTACAAGGCGTCACGCGCGCACATTGAATGCAATGGGCGGCCGAGGGCACCGATCGGTCCATTCGCGGTTACAACGCGTGCAGGGGTACAAGGCGTACACGCACACATTGAATGCAATGGGCCGGCCGGAGCGCGATCGGTCCATTGCGGTACAACGCGTGCAGGGGTACAAGGCGTACGTGCACACATTGAATGCAATGGGCCGGCCGGGAGCACCGATCGGTCCATTGCGGTACAACGCGTGCAGGGGTACAAGGCGTACGCGCACACATTGAATGCAATGGGCCGGCCGGGGGCACCGATCGGTCCATTGCGGTACAACGCGTGCAGGGGTACAAGGCGTGCAGGGGTACAAGGCGTACGCGCACACATTGAATGCAATGGGCCGGCCGGGAGCACCGATCGGTCCATTGCGGTACTAAGGCGATGCAGGGGTACAAGGCGTACGCGACACATTGGATGCAATGGGCCGGCCGGGGGCACCGATCGGTCCATTGCGGTACAAGGCGTGCAGGGGTACAAGGCGTACGCGCACACATTGAATGCAATGGGCCGGCCGGGGGCACCGATCGGTCCATTGCGGTACAAGGCGTGCAGGGGTACAAGGCGTACGCGCACACATTGAATGCAATGGGCCGGCCGGGGGCACCGATCGGTCCATTGCGGTACAAGGCGTGCAGGGGTACAAGGCGTACATGCACACATTGAATGCAATGGGCCGGCCGGGGGCACCGATCGGTCCATTGCGGTACAACGCGTGCAGGGGTACAAGGCGTGCAGGGCTACAAGGCGTACACGCACACATTGAATGCAATGGGCCGGCCGGGGGCACCGATCGGTCCATTGCGGTACAACGCGTGCAGGGGTACAAGGCGTACGTGCACACATTGAATGCAATGGGCCGGCCGGGGCACCGATCGGTCCATTGCGGTACAACGCGTGCAGGGGTACAAGGCGTACGCGCACACATTGAATGCAATGGGCCGGCCGGGGGCACCGATCGGTCCATTGCGTGTACTGCTGCGATGCAGGGGTACAAGGCGTGCAGGGGTACAAGGCGTACGCGCACACATTGAATGCAATGGGCCGGCCGGGGGCACCGATCGGTCCATTGCGGTACAAGCGTGCAGGGGTACAAGAGCGTACGCGCACACATTGAATGCAATGGGCCGGCCGGGGGCACCGATCGGTCCATTGCGGTACAATGCGTGCAGGGGTACAAGGCGTACACGCACCACATTGAATGCAATGGGCCGGCCGGGGGCACCGATCGGTCCATTGCGGTACAACGCGTGCAGGGGTACAAGGCGTGCAGGGGTACAAGGCGTACACGCACACATTGAATGCAATGGGCCGGCCGGGGGCACCGATCGGTCCATTGCGGTACAACGCGTGCAGGGGTACAAGGCGTGCAGGGTACAAGGCGTACGCGCATACATTGAATGCAATGGGCCGGCCGGGGGCACCGGTCGGTCCATTGCGGTACAAAGCGTGCAGGGGTACAAGGCGTACGCGTACACATTGAATGCAATGGGCCGGCCGGGGGCACCGATCGGTCCATTGCGGTACAAGGCGTGCAGGGGTACAAGGCGTACGCGCACACATTGAATGCAATGGGCCGGCCGGGGGCACCGATCGGTCCATTGCGGTACACCGCGTGCAGGGGTACAAGGCGTATGCGCACACATTGAATGCAATGGGCCGGCCGGGGGCACCGATCGGTCCATTGCGGTACAACGCGTGCAGGGGTACAAGGCGTGCAGGGGTACAAGGCGTACGCGCACACATTGAATGCAATGGGCCGGCCGGGGCACCGATCGGTGCATTGCGGTACAAGGCGTGCAGGGGTACAAGCGTCATGCGCACACATTGAATGCAATGGGCCGGCCGGGGGCACCGATCGGACCATTGCGGTACTAAGCGTGCAGGGGTACAAGGCGTACGCGCACACATTGAATGCAATGGGCCGGCCGGGGGCACCGATCGGTCCATTGCGGTACTAAGGCGTGCAGGGTACAAGGCGTACTGCGCACACATTGAATGCAATGGGCCGGCCGGGGCACCGATCGGTCCATTGCGGTACAAGGCGTGCAGGGGGTACAAGGCGTGCACGCACACATTGAATGCAATGGGCGGCCGGGGGCACCGATCGGTCCATTGCGGTACAACGCGTGCAGGGGTACAAGGCGTGCAGGGCTACAAGGCGTGCACGCACACATTGAATGCAATGGGCCGGCGGGGCACCGATCGGTCCATTGCGGTGCTACAGCGTGCAGGGGTACAAGGCGTACGTGCACACATTGAATGCAATGGGCCGGCCGGGGGCACCGATCGGTCCATTGCGGTGCAACGCGTGCAGGGGTACAAAGCGTATGCGCACACATTGAATGCAATGGGCCGGCCGGGGCACCGATCGGTCCATTGCGGTGCTACGCGTGCAGGGGTACAAGGCGTGCAGGGGTACAAGGCGTACGCGCACACATTGAATGCAATGGGCCGGCCGGGGCACCGATCGGTCCATTGCGGTACTAAGCGTGCAGGGGTACAAGGCGTACGCGCACACATTGAATGCAATGGGCCGGCCGGGGCACCGATCGGTCCATTGCGGTACAAGCGTGCAGGGGTACAAGGCGTACACGCACACATTGAATGCAATGGGCCGGCCGGGGGCACCGATCGGTCCATTGCGGTACAAGCGTGCAGGGGTACAAGGCGTGCAGGGGTACAAGGCGTACACGCACACATTGAATGCAATGGGCCGGCCGGGGGCACCGGTCGGTCCATTGCGTGTACTACGCGTGCAGGGGTACAAGGCGTACGCGCACACATTGAATGCAATGTGCCGGCCGGGGCACCGATCGGTCCATTGCGGTACAACGCGTGCAGGGGTACAAGGCGTGCAGGGGTACAAGGCGTACGCGCATACATTGAATGCAATGGGCCGGCCGGGGCACCGATCGGTCCATTGCGGTACAAGCGTGCAGGGGTACAAGGCGTACGCGCACACATTGAATGCAATGGGCCGGCCGGGGCACCGATCGGTCCATTGCGGTACAAGCGTGCAGGGGTACAAGGCGTACGCGCACACATTGAATGCAATGGGCCGGCCGGGGGCACCGATCGGTCCATTGCGGTACACCGCGTGCAGGGGTACAAGGCGTACGCAGACACATTGAATGCAATGGGCCGGCCGGGGGCACCGATCGGTCCATTGCGGTACAGCGGCGTGCAGGGGTACAAGGCGTGCAGGGGTACAAGGCGTACGCGACACATTGAATGCAATGGGCCGGCCGGGGGCACCGATCGGTGCATTGCGGTACAAGGCGTGCAGGCGTACAAGGCGTACGCGCACACATTGAATGCAATGGGCCGGCCGGGGGCACCGATCGGACCATTGCGGTACAAGGCGTGCAGGGGTACAAGGCGTACGCGCACACATTGAATGCAATGGGCCGGCCGGGGGCACCGATCGGTCCATTGCGGTACAAGGCGTGCAGGGGTACAAGGCGTACACGCACACATTGAATGCAATGGGCCGGCCGGGGGCACCGATCGGTCCATTGCGGTACAACGCGTGCAGGGGTACAAGGCATACACGCACACATTGAATCCAATGGCCAATGTGTGCGCACTGATCGGTCCATTGCTGTCCAACGCATCCCTTTTCAAAGTGACTGGCATATGTCTACCATGCCTGTCTCAGATGAACATATGCCAGCCACAGATAGCTCCCAGGGAGTGAGGGGCACACCTACTACACCACAGCCTGTCCAAACTGTATCATGAGGCATGTAAGGCTGCATTTCCTATTGTGTGTATGGTGGTGTACATGTTGTCCTGTGGGTGTCACCTGGGGGCACCCACCCCCAGGCTGTGCACGTGTTCATGGGGACTGAATCCTGGGTGTCACGTGTACATGACCACTGTGATGTGCAACTGTTCATATCTGTGCATGTGCCATGGTCACATTTTACGGTGGTGTATGTGTCATGTCACATACCCCGTGAGTCCCATGTGGGATGGTATGTTTGAACCTAGGGTGTCCCAGTGGCACAATAGTGATGGCCCTCCACAGTCTGTGTGCATGTACTGTTGACAATGTCTCTGATTTCATGTGCACAATGGGAGACAGTCTCCACATCCACGTTGTGTGTGCATGGACTTTGATGTTGTGCGTGTGTGTGTCACAGACGTCCATGTCTGTCCTGCCGTGGCAAGTGGGACCACTACCTGTGGGGGTCATGGTTGTTTTGCTGTGGTGTATACATGATACTCCATGTAATGCCAGTGTCCATGTGGCAATACAGGCTCCCTGGGAATGTACCTGTAGTTGAGCTGTGGTGCCTGGGGCACATCTGTCCTCACATGTCACTGTGGGGGGTGATTGTGACACGGCAGCAGGAGATGGGAACTGTGACACGGCCTCATGATATCCAATGGGCCAACCTGGGACTAATTGATGCCACTTGTTGGACCGTGTTGACAGATGTTGGCCATGTATGTACCATACATGTCCTTACGGAACTGCACACTTCATGTAGTTGTGCCTCATAATGATGTATGTTGGGTTATTGGGTGTGTTCAATGCCACATATGTGGGGTGACTGACAATCTTGCTTACTTCTCCTCTGCACTGCAGGGCTCCTGCTGTCCATCGACCATTCCCAGACCTGGCAACGATGGTGGAACGGGACAGCATCCGACGGTACCGCTTCACCAGGCAGCTGATTGAGGATTTGGCAGTGCAGTTGTCCCCACATTTGCAGCCTGGCCGGCCGTATCCTACAGCGCTGACCCCCAAGGTGAAGGTGATGGCAACCCTACACTTCTTTGCCACCGGTACCTTCCAACACACAGTGGCATCTACTGGTGGTATGTCACAGACTATGTTCAGCCGTGTGCTACGCGATGTTTTGGAGGCGATGTTACTATTCCTGAACCGGTACATCTATTTCCCTGGACTGCGACGACTCACTGACGTGAAGAGTGACTTTTATGCCCTGGGGAGGATGCTGCATGTCATTGGCTCCATTGATGGGACACATGTGGCTTTGGTACCACCACAGGCCCAGGAGCAGGCCTACAGGAACCGCAAGCACTACCACTCGGTCAATGCACTGGTGGTGTGTCTTGCAGACATGACTATCACACACGTGTGTGCCCGTTTCCCTGGTTCAGCACACGATGCCTATGTGATGAGGAGTAGTCGCATCCCCAGGATGATGGCACAGATGCAGAACCAGTGTGCCTGGCTTGTCGGTGTGTACTGACTTTGTGCCATTGTGTGTGATCTGATCTGTAGTATTCCGCCCACTTTTCCAAGTTAGCTAATGTGCACTTGTCTGTCCGTAGGTGACTCGGGATACCCCAACATGCCGTGGTTGCTGACACCCCTCAGGAACCCTGTGACACCAGCCCAGATGCGCTACAACGAGGCACATGGTCGGACCAGGAGAGTTATTGAGCGGACATTTGGTCTCCTGAAGAGCCGCTTCCGCTGCCTGGACAAGACCGGAGGGTCCCTCCCATATGCCCCTGCAAAAGTGTGCAAGATTATCATCGTCTGCTGCATGCTCCACAACATGGCAGTGCGGAAGAAGTTGCCTCTCATCCAGGATGACGATGACCAACGTCCGCCACCTGTGGAGGATCCTGGCCTGGACCACGATGCCAGTGATGATGATGATGATGATGATGATGATGGTGATGTCCGCACACAGCTCATCACCAACTTCTTTAGCTGAATGTGAGTATCCTGAGGTGTCATGTCAATGATGTGAGTTGGCATGATATGTGTAGGTGGTGCTCTGGTGCTGTTGG
Organism: Calotriton arnoldi; assembly: GCA_963921515.1. NCBI lineage: Eukaryota > Metazoa > Chordata > Amphibia > Caudata > Salamandridae > Calotriton > Calotriton arnoldi. Next base: position 28,367 of record CAWUFW010006457.1, read on the forward strand.
AGTGTGTCCATGGGCTACTTGACTGGATGTGTGTTGCGATGTATGCTTACAGGTGGGCTGTACTCCCCAACAGTGTTGACATGCTAACTTGGTTCTGGGTGGGTATCTTGTAACATGTATTGTGCATGAGTTTTGCTGTTCTGTCCTGTACTCCATTGCTTTTGACTGTGTGTCATTTCTGTCCTTCAAAGGGTACTTTCAGATTCGTTTGGTCAACTGTGTCCACCGACGACGTGATTGCACTTCCAGGATGGTAGCTGTTGTGTCCCTACAGGTGATGTGCGCCACACCCATGGACTTCCTTCCTTCTACACTTGTTGACTGTGTGCCCGCTGCCAGGTGGGATTACCTTGCATCTGTAGTGGTTACGACATGTTGCAACTGTGTAATAAACCTGTGCTTCACTTTGTGATGTGCGTTGTCTGTGGTCACACATTTGACTGGCATTTGCTTACTGCACCTGTGGGCTACTTGACTACAACTGGGAATGGGTGTGGTGTCTGTGCATTGCACCGTCTTCCCTGGCAACATCAGTGTAGGCAATGAGTCAGATGGCCTAGGTGTGTATGTGTTGTGTAGCCCTGGTGGTGTGTCTCCCTCATATGTGTCACGTTGCCTTTACTCACATGCCTGTGTTGTACTTGGTGTTGCAGTTCGCATACACAGTGTAATTTTGCAGTTCATCATCCCCATAACAGCACCCACGTTGGAATCACAACAGAGGCAAGTATGGTGTACTAGTGTGTTTATTGTGATACATTTGTGTGAATAGTGCATAGGATGGGTAGTGCTGTACATAAATCTTGCAATCCGAAGTTCCTAGGTGAATTGAAAGTCCTGGTAGACAGAATCCCCAGTATCGGGGCTACAGTTGTCTGTGACATTGGTCCAACTTGTACTCCCCGTGCAATGTGTGGGAGTAGTGTTGCCGTCAACAGGGTGAACAGTCTGAGCACGAAGGTGAACATCCAGAACAGGTTCAGGCTTCCTGGGAGTTGCGCTTGGCCATCGGCCTCTCACTTGCCCCTCCTCGGACGACCCCTCTTCTTGGGGGGGGGGCCCTCACGTACATGCTGCTGCGGTGCAGGGGACTCTCCGCCAGAGTCATCCTCCCTCCCTGTGGCAGTTGCAGTTTGGGCAGCACCAGATGTTGTTGGCACACAGGGAGGTGTGGACTGGTTGCTGTTCATCTGGCGGAGGCATTGTAAAATGTCCCTGTGCACCACCGTCATCTCATGCAGTGCATCCCACTTGGACTCCACGCGGGACATGTGTGACTCCACGTGGGACATGTGAGAGTCCAAGCGGGCATGATGGGCAGCCTGCTGCTGTTTCATGTCTCTGAGGAGCCCCACTACCTGGCTTACGTCTCCGGTGCTGCACTGGTACGCATCAGCTATGCGTACCAGTTGTGGGTCATCATGCACACCAGCAACCTCTGCAAGCAGTCTCCCACCCCTCCCACCACCCCTGCTGACATGTGCAGTGGCACGCACAGATGACCCTGGTCCACCTTGGAGGTTGGTGGTGGTGGTGGTGTCCATGGCCCCAGGTTGGTCCAGGGTCCCTGTGCTGGTGTTGCTCCTTGTTCTGTCCATGTCGGCAGGGATGGTATTTGTGTTGATAGTCGTTGTAGGGGTGGGTGCAGGGGGTGCAGCTGGTGGTCCTGCTGGTGCTGCAGCAGGTGGTCCTGCTGGTGCTGCATGTAGACTTGCACCAGATGTGCCAGGTTGTTCTTCTTCGTCTGAGGAGGGCAGAGGCTGTACGACACCAGTGAGCTCCGCATCCTCTTGAGCCTGAGACTGGGACTCCTCAGCGTCTGCTGCTGTGTCCCCATCATCACCTGTTTTTGGGAGACACACACAATGTATGTTATGTTTCTGCAGGCATCAATGGTTGACACACCTGACAGTTGTGACTGTGCCTCTGGGTGCGGGCCTGTACATTGCATTGTCCTAAGTCGTCACAGTCAGGGGTTGGGATTGGTGTGGCACATTGTCCTGCATTATTTGGGCATTTCTAGGTGTGTGAACATGGTCTGCATTGGTTGTGTTTGGTTGACAGCCAGCCCTCCTTCCCACCCACCCATCCAGCCAGATATCCCACCATGGAAGGTGCTTCCATTGCAGGGAGTACAAGGTGGCTTCCAGGATGTCAGTCAGTGGTGTCCTGCTGTTTGTTGGTGCACAGTTGCCAGCAGGGCCTTGTGCTCCCCACAGCAGTAGCCAGTGTCAGCCATCTTGTGGGTCCTTCTCCACTCCCTGTGATGTGAGCAGGGTTCAGGGTGGTGTTGATGGGCCAGTTGTGAGGCTGAGCAATATCTGTGACTGCCACTCCCATCATGCTATTGCCTCCACCCCACTTCCCAGCATTCCCATGCTTACTTGCTTTTGGGGGAGTTCAGTATGTGTGGGTGTGTGAGCAATGGCAAGATGGCTGACAGTGGTGTCCTGCTTTTGGTTGGTGTGCAGTTCCCAGCATGCCCTTGTGCTCCCCACGACACAGCAACAGTGTCAGCCATCTTGTGGGTCCTTCTCCACTCCCTGTGATGTGAGCAGGGTTCAGGGTGGTGTTGATGGGCCAGTTGGGAGGCTGAGCAATATCTGTGACTGCCACTCCCATCATGCTATTACCTCCACCCCACTTCCCAGCATTCCCATGCTTACTTGCTTTTGGGGGGAGTTCAGTATGTGTGGGTGTGTGAGCAATGGCAAGATGGCTGACAGTGGTGTCCTGCTTTTGGTTGGTGTGCAGTTCCCAGCATGCCCTTGTGCTCCCCACGACACAGCAACAGTGTCAGCCATCTTGTGGGTCCTTCTCCACTCCCTGTGATGTGTGCATGGTTCAGGGTGGTGCTGTTGATGGGCCAGTTGGGAGGCTGAGCAATATCTGTGACTGCCACTCCCATCATGCTATTACCTCCACCCCACTTCCCAGCATGCCCATGCTTCCTTCCTTTTGACTCTGCTTCCCTGTGGGGTGGGGTGGCTGTGCTGACAAGATGGCTGGGAGTGTTGTCCTGGCAGTTGTTTGGCTAAAAGTCCCAAGACTGTCCCTGTGCTTCACACAACATAACCCATGGTGGTGGTTCTTTGTGGGATCTTGAGTTAGGATGGGAGGCATTGCATTGTACCAGGTGGGTTCTGTGGAGTTTGTGTTGAGGGGGGGTGTGAGGGGAGGTGCTTGTGACTATGGTCAGTGTTGCTAGACCTCCTTCCCACCCAGCCAGCCAGTTATCCCACCATGGAACGTGCTTGCATTGCAGGGAGTGTAAGTTGTCTCTCAGGATGTCAGTCAGTGGTGTGCTGCTGTTTGTTGGTGCACAGTAGCCAGCAGGGCCTTGTGCTCCCCACAGCAGTGTCCAGTGTCAGCCATCTTGTGAGTCCTTCTCCACTCCCTGTGATGTGAGCATGGTTCAGGGTGGTGTTGATGGGCCAGTTGTGAGGCTGAGCAATATCTGTGCCTACTACTCCCATCATGCTATTGGCTCCACCCCCTTCCCAGCATGCCCATGCTTCCTTCCTTTTGACTCTGCTTCCCTGTGGGGTGGGGTGGCTGTGCTGACAAGATGGCTGGGAGTGTTGTCCTGGCAGTTGTTTGGCTAAAAGTCCCAAGACTGTCCCTGTGCTTCACACTACATAACCCAGGGTGGTGGTTCTTTGTGGGATCTTGAGTTAGGATGGGAGGCATTGCATTGTACCAGGTGGGTTCTGTGGAGTTTGTGTTGAGGGGGTGAGGGGAGGTGCTTGTGACTATGGTCAGTGTTGCTAGTCCTCCTTCCCACCCAGCCAGCCAGTTATCCCACCATGGAACGTGCTTGCATTGCAGGGAGTGGAAGTTGTCTCTCAGGATGTCATTCAGTGGTGTCCTGCTGTTTGTTGGTGCACAGTAGCCAGCAGGGCCTTGTGCTCCCCACAGCAGTGTCCAGTGTCAGCCATCTTGTGAGTCCTTCTCCACTCCCTGTGATGTGAGCATGGTTCAGGGTGGTGTTGATGGGCCAGTTGTGAGGCTGAGCAATATCTGTGCCTACTACTCCCATCATGCTATTGGCTCAACCCCCCTTCCCAGCATGCCCATGCTTCCTTCCTTTTGACTCTGCTTCCCTGTGGGGTGGGGTGGCTTTGCTGACAAGATGGCTGGGAGTGTTGTCCTGGCAGTTGTTTGGCTAAAAGTCTCAAGACTGTCCCTGTGCTTCACACAACATAACCCAGGGTGGTGGTTCTTTGTGGGATCTTGAGTTAGGATGGGAGGCATTGCATTGTACCAGGTGGGTTCTGTGGAGTTTGTGTAGAGGGGGTGTGTGAAGGGAGGTGCTTGTGACTATGGTCTGTGTTGCTAGTCCTCCTTCCCACCCAGCCAGCCAGTTATCCCACCATGGAACGTGCTTGCATTGCAGGGAGTGGAAGTTGTCTCTCAGGATGTCATTCAGTGGTGTCCTGCTGTTTGTTGGTGCACAGTAGCCAGCAGGGCCTTGTGCTCCCCACAGCAGTGTCCAGTGTCAGCCATCTTGTGAGTCCTTCTCCACTCCCTGTGATGTGAGCATGGTTCAGGGTGGTGTTGATGGGCCAGTTGTGAGGCTGAGCAATATCTGTGCCTACTACTCCCATCATGCTATTGGCTCAACCCCCCTTCCCAGCATGCCCATGCTTCCTTCCTTTTGACTCTGCTTCCCTGTGGGGTGGGGTGGCTGTGCTGACAAGATGGCTGGGAGTGTTGTCCTGGCAGTTGTTTGGCTAAAAGTCCCAAGACTGTCCCTGTGCTTCACACAACATAACCCAGGGTGGTGGTTCTTTGTGGGATCTTGAGTTAGGATGGGAGGCATTGCATTGTACCAGGTGGGTTCTGTGGAGTTTGTGTTGAGGGGGTGTGTGAAGGGAGGTGCTTGTGACTATGGTCTGTGTTGCTAGTCCTCCTTCCCACCCAGCCAGCCAGTTATCCCACCATGGAACGTGCTTGCATTGCAGGGAGTGGAAGTTGTCTCTCAGGATGTCATTCAGTGGTGTGCTGCTGTTTGTTGGTGCACAGTAGCCAGCAGGGCCTTGTGCTCCCCACAGCAGTGTCCAGTGTCAGCCATCTTGTGAGTCCTTCTCCACTCCCTGTGATGTGCGCATGGTTCATGGTGGTGTTGATGGGCTAGTTGTGTGGGGGGCAATATGTGTGACTGCGACTCCCATGATGCTATTGGCTACACTGACTTGGCCAGCATACACAGAATTCCTTCCTTTGAGTGGTCTTCACTGTGTGTTGGTGTTGTTGTGGTGGCTACATGTCTGGATGTGTTTGTTAGTTCTATTTGTGCCACTGCCTAGCTGTATTTATAGTTGTGTTTGTACATGTGATGGCACGGTTGGATGTAACTTTTTTAATGGCATGTGTTGTGTTTATCTGACTGACATACACATTTTGGGATGATTCGGTTCTGGTTGCTGTGTAATTGGTATGAGTGCATGGTTTGACTCTCCCCTTGACAGTGATGTGTGTGTGTTTTGTGGCAGAATATTGTGTACATTTGTTGTGTACTCACCAGGCTCTGGGATGTCCTCTAGTCCATAGACGCTCACTGGCGGAAGGATGGCCCGCACCTTCTCCTCCCAGGGCCTGAGGTATACTGGCTTGGCAGGAGGGCCGCTGCCAGTGTGCTTGCTGAGCTGATGGTCCTTCTCCAGCAGCTTCTTGACCCTCCTGCGCACGTCATACCACCTGTTCTGGATGTCGCTCCTTGTGCGCAGACATGGTGATTGTGCATTCACCCTGTTGATGATCCTCTCCCACATCTTTGTTTTCTGGGAGATGGGGGTCTGTTGGACCAGTGTGCCAAACAGCTGTGGCTCTACCCTGAGGATCTCGTCTACCATGACTTCCAATTCACAATCTAGGAACTTGTGATTCTTCTTGGGGGCATGGTGATGGGTGGTGATGGTGAGTGATGTGTGTGTTGGTGTGCAGGTGAGGGTGTGTGTGTGTGTTTTGCTGGGTGTATGTGAGGTAGGTATTTGTTGGTGTGCTGATGGTGTGTGGCTTGTGTGAGGGATGAGCTGTGGGGGTGTGGTTGCTGTCTCTTGGGTGCTGGCAGTGGAATGGCATTTGCAAAGGATCATGGTTGTGATTTGTGTCCTTTATATGGGTGGAGTTGTGGGTGTGTCCTTGTTCTTTGTCCCCACCCCCTCCCCAGTATTTATTGGCTTTGTAATTGCTTGTTTGGCCTTTTTTTGTGTGATTTTTCCTTTGTACTGTCTGTGCATGTTGGAGATGTTTTTGTGTCCGAGTCGGACCCTGCATTTGTCTCGTACGGTGTTCTCCGTTTCGTTCACGCTGTGTTTGTGCAGTTTCCTCTGCTGCGTACGCGTCGGTCGCGGTGTTTTGTGTTGCTTCGGCTGGGTTTTGTATGCGTGTCGGTCGTACGGCTTGTCCTCCGTCCGATTCGGTCGTTGTTTTCGCGCCTTGCATCGTACTTGCCGTTTTGGAGTTCGCGGGTACGTTTCGGTCGGATTTGTACCGGGTGCGTGTCGGTCGGTTCTCTTCGCGTGTTTTTCCGGCCGGATTGCTGTTTTCCGGCCGGCTCAGTCGGTCGGCTTGGCTTCCGTACGTGTCGGTCGGATTCTGCACTCTTTGCATCGTACTTGGCGGGTCGGGCACCACAGGTCCGTGTCGGTCGGAATTTTTACCGGCTCCGAGTCGGTCGGTCCTTTTTCCGGCCCGAATCGGAATCGACCCCTAAGTGTTAATTCTAATTTTGTGTTTTACCATTGGGGCGATATAATAATTGAAGGTTCAGACATCTATACTTTGTTACTGCTTTACTTTTAATAGGAGCAGCAATTTAGCATATGTTATACAATTTATTCTTTGAATTTTAAAGTGTAATTCTTCCAATGACATCTGCAGAACACAATGACGACAACAAACCAAATTGAGCTCATTCCAGACATTTTCAAGAAGGGGTCCACACACTCAGAACACACAACACTGCTTGCTAAGGCAAGCCATTCTTACACAAAAAACACAGTCGCTATTCACTCAAACAAATATTTCACAAGCATCACCACCGGTGTCAGTCCACAAACCACATAGACACTCAAACACATAATCAACTCACAAATCAACATTTAGGACAAAAGCAAAAGGCAGCCCACAGACTGTGCCATGTTCAAAAAGACAGGCTCTAACCCCAGATCTTTTCCAAAATACACCAAATTACCAATGGAGCTGGCGGAACACTCAAAAGTGCTCCGTATCACCATTTACGAATTTTACTAAGTGCGTCGATCAAGATCCTTTTTAGTGTATTTGTTCCACAGTGTACTATACATTATGGAAGAAGTACCATATTTAATATACATAAACCTATTTAGGTATCCCCTCTAGGGGAGTCAGCTGAGTACTTTATAAATCCATATTGGTACCACCAAGACAGCAACACATTCTACGAAGTGTGCTAGGAGCAGGCATGCCAAAAATATTATAGTATATATAATATTATAACAAAGTAGTACTTAACGCAAACTGTACCGTTCAAGAATTCAAAAATTAGAGAAAAATCTCCTCATTACCTGCCTTTATTTGCTGCAGCAAACAAACAAACAAACCAGAATCTTGGCCAAGCTAATCCAAAACAAGAGTGTCGCATCGCGACCTTACCAAACAAAAGTCTCCAGCTTCCAACTGCCAAGTTCTGAATCGACCTAATGGTCACTTTGAGACGAACGCCAAAGGGATCTCAGTCAGGGACCGGTCACCACCTGGAGGGTCAAATCAGGAAAATCAGAAAAGCACTTTGGTCTGCAAAGACAAGGGTCTCATTGTGCAGTGTACATCCTCAGCGAGATTCCAAACCTCCGTCAAGACCACTCCGTCGGGCAGCCGCGTCTCCGATGAGCCCCATGTGACGGGCGTCAATTTGCGGGAGTGAGACCCTCCAGAAGCCCACCAGTACAGGGGTTCGCCCTTCTGCGTACTCAAGTCCTTGGACTAACAAATAGAGATTGGCACGGAATCTGTAATATCAAAACAATAGTTTATTATCACTCATGAGTGGGACTGCATCGACACAGAGCCCTCAGGCAATGTATGAGGCAGTACATGGAGCACAAAAACCATGGGTCTTTTAAGCCCAGTTTATAGCTGAGTAAGCATGAAGGCTCAAAAAGAGGCGGTACAAGTATACACAAGAATAGCTATTCACATATATGGACAACTGGAAACTACTTAGTCAACAGAGTGGGAGGAGTAACAAAACCCTTACATCAGTTGGAATAGCCTGACAGTTCTTTTCTAAAACAGGTGTATTCTAGCAGCTACAGGCCTTTCTGATCATACAGTGCTCTGGCTCAGTGCTGAAGGAGTTAACTGTAACTGATGACTCAAGCAGAATAGAAAAGCAGGCAAGAGTAAAGAGACAAGAAGCACATGGCCAGCACATGGCTAACTAAAATGGCTGCCATAACCAAAATGGCTTCAGCTCATGCTAACAGCGATTTCTGCTGGTTTCCACACTAGCGCATCCAGAGCATCAAAAAAGTGATGCTCCGGCAGTGCAAGCCTTTCATAAATAAGCCCCTACACCTTCCCCACACAGTGCAGCTCTCTTTCCAGGAGTTACCAGACTTGTACAGCATTCCATTTGTGATGTTCCATTCAAGTAAGTGGGTGTCCTTTTTAGGATTAGGTACTTTAAGCACTAAGCCTCTCTCTCCCTGACATGGCTTGTGGATTAAGCTAATATGTCAAAATACTGACAAAAAAAGCTTTGGGATGAGTAAAAGATATATTTAAAGTATGTCTACTGGATATTAGATCAATTCCCTACTACTTTTCTTACTCTTGTGTTCTGGTGCTTCTTGTAAGTCTGCAGGCACTAAGTCCTGCGTGTTCTTCAGTGTGTACTTCCAATTTGGGCTGGACAGTTCCTTGGAGCAGAACCAAATTAACTGACATATGGCTAGTATCGGTGCTAGAGATGGCAAATAAATGATGGATTGAAAAGTGGCTAGAGTGCTTATTAGAATAAATCAAGAATTACACCAAGCACTTTTTTATTTTTGTTTACTGTGTCATCAGCACACCATATGTTATTCCCTTCAGTCTCATGTTTAAATAAACAAGACATTAGATTTTTCCATTGAATTTTATGAAATTGTTGTGGATTCTGCTGTAGTGACCACAGGGACAAGGGAACATCGTAGACTGAGAACGAGTTGCAAGGGTACGGAGAAAACAGAAATATAGGCCTTAATCATTTTGAATCTTGAATTACTGCTGTTCCTCTTTTAGAATGTTAGTAATCTTCCTCTCTGGTTCTTGTGCAGGCTCCTTCTAACCCATTGTTTTCTCCCTTCTCTCCTGGCCTTTATGGATGGACCGTTTGTGAAGGGTCCCATCCGCGGAGGAACAGGAACGCGTATCAGGTAATTACCTCCATTAGCCTATCTGTTTCCTTCTGTAGCATCCTCCCCAACTCTGGAGCACGCCAATGACCACGCCAAACACAGAGTTCTATAACACACGTCTTTATTCTTCAGCATACAACCCTTGACTGAACGCATTGCTTCATGAACTTTATTGACCACACCCAGACACACCCCAACTGATTATATAATTTTGTAAGGAGTCAGCTGAGGACTACAAGGGTCCCATCGTACATGATCACAGGACACTACATGTCCATCAGAGTTCCTCCATGAGTCCTCATGGTGCTCGCACCAATCTTCCAGACTGAGTCATACGAGGTGAGAGAGTTGCGCTGTCATCTGGCATTGTAGATATAGACTCAGGTGCTTGACTAGGGCACTCAGGTTGTCTTGACTCACTCCTGAGGTTTGGAGCCAAAGAACATAGATGCAGATGCTTGAAATGTGATGAGTCTCTCGTAATGGACCTTCCGGGACATTGAGCGGTCACCATATGTCCTTTTCTTGTCAAGACTCTCAAGGGATCAGAATCAAACGACGCATCAGTCTTGCACTTTTAGTTACGTTTGGCTAGTTCTCAGTCTCCTTTCTCAAAGACTGTCTCAAGCAAATCTGCCCCAATCTGCATAAATCTTCATTTTGCTTTTGAAAGCAGTGTCAGTGACACAAATTTAATCTGTGTCTATCACTCAACTCATGGTCCATTATGGTAACTCTGTCTCAATGGCTCTCGCAAACAGCAAGGTGGCAGGGCTTTCACCTGTTGTTGAATGGGGAGTTGACCGATAAGCACGAAGGGTTGAACATAAGGCTGACTTGAGATTGATTCCTTCCAGTGCAGGATGCTGAACAACTTTCTTCAGGGTGCCCATAAATCATTCAACAGCACCATTTGCCTGTGGCCAGAGAGGTGTGCTTTTCTGTTTCTTGACCTAAAACTCTCTGCTATTGAAGGGTGGACCGTTTTCAGATTTAAGGATGGAAGGAACACCTCACGCCTCAAAAATTTCATCAAGCCTCTTGATTACTTTTTCATCGGTGGTCGATGATAGATCTTCCACAAAGGGAAACCGTGAGTACTCATCAATGACTACCATTAGAAGACATACATTTTTAAGGGATCCAAAGAAATCAACTGCAACTCTCTCTCATGCTTGTTTGGGAAGTTCAGACATATTTAGCGAATGCTGTGTTGTCTTGGGAGATAAACAGCTACACAGATGACATGCTTTCAGTTCCTTCTCGACTCGCTCATCAAGGTGATGAAACCAAAATCAGTCTCTGAGGGCTCTTTGGGTGGCCTTTGTTCTAAGCAAGAGGGGAGAAGATTTTGGCACTATTCGGCTGCGCAATCTTATCCGCTATGTGTGGACCTAGATATCTTTCTAACTTGATTGCTTTGTTCGCCTGGTGCATATCAACGAATCACTGACATAATATCGAAGGTCAAAAAATCGACCTACAAAAATATCGCAACAAAAATATCGATGTCAAGAATATCGAAATCTTATCTACAACATGGTAAGTACAAAAATATCGAAAAAAAATATCGATGTCAAAAATATCGTTAGCAAAAAATCGGTTTTTTTTGTTAAAAATAATATGTAAAATAAACTAAATAATACTTATAATTAAATTAAATATAGTTAAAAGTATTTCATAATATTTAAAAATAATAAGTAACATATATAATTAAATAAAACATTAATTAAACATATACATATAATATATAATATATATACTTACTTAATAATAAGTTTGAATAATTATATTAATAAATTATTAAAAAATATAAATAAATAAAAATACATCTATACACATAAAACAATAACATAAATAAAAATTAAATAATTATGTATAACAAATTAAAAAAATTAAATTTACTTTTAATAATTTTAAAATTAATTATATACTATATTAACTAAAATAATACAAAAAATATTAAATAGCATAGTGAATAAAACTACTATTACAACTCCCAAAAAACGACAGTAAGAAAAATGTTGGATAGCGTAGGGGTAAAAATGACTATTCAAACTCCAGAAAATGCAACAGTAGGGAAAGTGTTGGATAGCATAGGGGTAAAAATTACTATTCCCACTCCAGAGAGTGCAACAGTAGGGAAAGTGTTGGATAGCGTAGGGGTAAAAATTACTATTCCAACTCCAAAGAGTGCAACAGTAGGGAAAGTGTTGGATAGCGTAGGGGTAAAAATTACTATTCCCACTCCAGAGAGTGCAACAGTAGGGAAAGTGTTGGATAGCGTAGGGGTAGAAATTACTATTCCCACTCCAGGGAGTGCAACAGTAGGGAAAATGTTGGATAGCGTAGAGGTAAAAATTACTATTCCAACTCCAGAGAGTGCAACAGTAGGGAAAGTGTTGGATAGCGTAGGGGTAGAAATTACTATTCCCACTCCAGGGAGTGCAACAGTAGGGAAAGTGTTGGATAGCGTAGGGGTAAAAATTACTATTCCCACTCCAGGGAGTGCAACAGTAGGGAAAATATTGGATAGCGTAGAGGTAAAAATTACTATTCCAACTCCAGAGAGTGCAACAGTAGGGAAAGTGTTGGATAGCGTAGGGGTAGAAATTACTATTCCCACTCCATGGAGTGCAACAGTAGGGAAAGTGTTGGATAGCGTAGGGGTAAGTAGGGAAAGTGTTGGATAGCGTAGAAGTGACAAATAACATACTTATAAATAAATTAATTTTTTTAAATAATTAATACATTATTAAATAACTCTAAACTATTTACCAATACCAATAAATATTTATTAAAAACATAGGGGCCCATTACGATGTCGGGCGGAAGCACCACCGCAGTGCTGGCGGACGCAAAAACCACCAGTTACCGTCCGCACGCAGCAGTCCACACGCCCGCCCGATTACGATGCGAAAAGTCAGCCAAATACCGCCGTCAAGCCAGCGACACCGTCCGCCATCAAAGTGCGCCCGTACACGTAGCGCCGCAGCCCAATTGACACACACCGTCCGACGAAATCACGTTCCGCCCGGCGTACAAATTACGATGCCACAAACAAACGGCTCCCACGGCTAAGAGACACCGTACGTCAAACCGAAGCGGAAAGACGAACGCCGAGCACGGACACCGAAGAAGCGGCTCCCCCGAGCATGAATCCAGCACTGCAGGCCCTCCCTATGCTCTTGCTGATGCACCACCAAGGACGCAACGTACCGCGGAGACGCAGGTAGGCACACACACAACAAGTGCACGCAAACAGCGCACACAGTGCAAGGGCGGAAAAAGCGGACATCCCCCCTCCCCCGCGTGCACACGACACATCCACCATTGCATCCACAGATGACACACAGGCCAAAGTGTAACATCTCGTAACACATGTGTACACACCACCTGGGACTAGGAACCAACGAGCCCGTCACGGCCCCAAAGCGGCGATGACGCTGCCACACATGCGCACAACGCAGAGGCCAACTGCAGCGCCATGCATGCGTCGCACACAGACACAGGGACACAACCAAGCAGCACACACACCAGCCCCACCCCGAACGCACATGACACGTGACAGGCCTGCCACAGACATGTCCCCAACGCCCAATTCACGGTCAACACCCAACGTCACACAACCGACGCCCACATGTCAGTCAAGTCACGCAATATTAGGACACACCCCTGTGCAACATAAATGGCGAAGCACACAGCGGCGGCAACACCAACCAGAAGAAGCTGGGCCCCTTCGGGAAGAGGAACGCCAGTACCACACTGAAACACCCATACCACCCTGCACACATGAACAAGACATACAAAACGGAACACCAAAGAGCCCGGGGACCGACAACAGGTGGACCCAAGAATAACATCCACACACAAGGCCCAACGCAGAGCGGAAAGGCAGCCTGCCGCCCACACAAGGGAGAGCAGACAGCACTGAATGACCTTCCATTCCAAATCCGAAACCACAGCCCGAATAAACAAGCCGGTGAATACAGCCATTTTCCCAAAAAAGACCAACACAGGCATGCAGAGGAGACCGACCACAGGGCAGATAGCGCATATCACCTAAGAACACTACGGACGGGAAAGAAAAAAGAAAACACTCCCCCATGTCGTTCCCATGCAAGTTATCTGGAAGGAGTCACACACCACTGACCTTGAACAGTCTGAGAAGCATGTGGGATGAGGGCCCGTGTCCTCCGCACAAGCCAACAGAACACAAGTCCTGTCTCCCTACGACTACACAGACCTCACAGCAACCTCGGAGCGTGCACATTGCAGACTGCACACACAGCCGGAGCACGCCACCACAACGCACCACTGCAAAATGGCACTCTCAACACACCTACCCAACTACGCCGGACAGGTCAAGCTGTACAAACACTACCTGGTACAGATAATGGGATGCGAACCTCTGTCCTTGCTGAACGTAAGTTATCGACTGACTTACCGCATCTCATTGTTCAGCTGCGTCATACCCGTCTTCTACTGTCGGAGGTGTCCCTTCCACCATCCTGTGGAGTTGTGTCTCTCCAACCCGGCATGTCCAAGGGCGGACCTGCTACCACTATTCCACCCTCTGGACGCACACGACAGGGTCTGCTCTGCCTATGGGGGCATGGCGTATGTGGCCAACATCGCACCCGCACTGCAATGGGACCACTGTGCCTCCACACGACGGATCATTGAGCACAGCTACATCGAATGTCACCCAGCATGCCCCATCATGCTCCTCCAAGGGACAACTTACGAACAACAACTTGACAGCCACCATCCACTACATTGGCTGGCAAACATGTATACCACCAATGACATGGAAGCCCTGCTGGAAGGTATCGCATACCTGACAACCTGTCAATTCGTCGGACCCCGACGCAATTCCCCCAATTGACCTATGATGTCCAACACCGCACCCATGCTTAGCTTCCGCACGGACTGGCCAGTCACCACCACAACAGCCATACCAAACGACCGGCAACTGTTACCACACCATCAACGACATCGCCATGACATCGGAAATGTCCGGGACATGCACACTGTTCCCCATCACATCCAGGAACTCCGCATGCATCGTGGGAGGCAGTGGCATGGGGTCTGTGTATCGCACCCACATGGACGGAACAGCACGAACAACCAGGACACTACATGGATCCAGCGCCCATGGACACACACACCGCTCAGTGGACATGAATAGGTCGCCTGGAGTATGTGGGTGCTGCACCCCTCCCACCCCCGCCCCGGAAATCCAATACCAGGACCTTTGCATGGACGACAAGTGCATACAACAACAACACGACCCCAGTGACTGTGACATGTCCAGTAGCCACCACATTGCAACAACAAGTGGCACGCCGCTGCATGCATGCAAGCCCATGCCCTGATGTCATCTCACATGCACGCGTGCATGAGGAACAACCGCGGCAAACCTGTCACATGGAACTGAGATGGACTGTGCCCATGATGCCAAGCGGTCTGGTAGGCTACTTGTATACTGTCTGTGTCAAAGTCCACAGCTCCGCAGCTATACGTAAATGTACATTAGCACAGCCTTGGCCAAGCAGATGTAACTCTGAAGCCCACATCCCACATGCAACAGCTAATCACATGTAACCCTACACCCTATCCCATGTGTAATCATGCTCAGTATATCCTCAACATGTATTCCGCTGCCAGTAGTGTCCACTATACTGCATCACAGAGGACAGAAGACACAATATAATGTTTGAAACCAAAACTGTCTCCGCTGATTCAATACACAAGTACGAATGAGAGAGGATGAGAGTATGTGAAGTACACGGCAGTCGTGACATGACCATGTAGTCCACTGGCATTGGATGTCAACGCAAATGAGTAGCACAACTGTGGAAGACACACATGTGTCGCGTGAAGTCGTATGGACGCAGTGCTCAGGTGGGTGGGTGTGACGGGTAGATGCGCACATGCCAAGTTGGAGCACGCCGTGTTGGGAGGGGACATGAACAGTACACCACCGCTTCCCTGGGCATTGTGAGAGGACACCTGTCGGGGGGGGAGGTGAACACGTGTGTGCACAGCAGCCGGGCACACAAACAATGCGGTACCAGGCGCACACGTCAGCCCACCCTCTGTGGACAAGCTGGATCCTGTTGTGCGCCCGCCAGGCCCCTTGACAAGGCACACACAGCCCCAGTCGACCAGGTGTAACCCCAACATAGTCAATCCGCACAGGTGATACAGGGCACGGGATGGCAGTGGAGCATGGTGTGTGAGAGGTCACCTCGGGCTCCTCCTGCTCATATCACGCAGGCAATAGAACCTCAATGTGTAGCATGGCACAAGTCATATGGGAGTGTCAAGGGGACGCACCACAGCACGAGCAGCAGTGACGTCACGGGAGGTGGCTCGCACCATCCCATCCATTGCCCATATTTCCACCCACGCCACATGCCATTGCGACAGAGTGCAAGCGCGTGCGCCACCACCCCGAGCCCTCCCCAGAGAGGCCAAACAGTGAATGTGTGGGCCATCAGCCCCAGACGGATGCGGCCTGGCCGCAAGGGCAGCCACAGCCTCTGGGTGTCGCAGGTGGCGGATCCGGAAGGCGAAGACTGTAATGCATAGTCCATGCAGGCCGGGTCTCCAGTTGGGGCACCACGCAGGTGGACGGCGTCCCGCCACACATCATACCCTGAGACAGCCCACTCGTGCAACTGGACACACACATACACTCCTTGCCCTCTCTGGTGCGAGCTTGGGGCTGCCTGTGCAAGCGCTAGGCTCGCAGGTGCAAATGCATATTGGGGGAGCGAGGGGAGGACATGAGGGCTGGGGCGAAGATGACTGTATCACTGTCAGTGAGTACAAAGGATGACCCAGATGTGGACAGGAAGAGACGTGTCCCGTGTGTACTGCAACTAGTCGCCAATCAAACTACCTCCCCATGTCCGGAATGTAAGCCCGCACCTAGGACCGCCCATCCGCCACATCGAAAATACCACCAGCACAACAACCTTCACATTCGAAACACTGACTGGGGGTGGCGACCAGTGAACAATAATGTGTAGTCCACCCACGCGTACATGTGGGCCCTCCATGATCCATGTCACCTGCGGCAAAGTCATGACATGCGCAATGAGGGAAGTGAGGAGAGCTGTCCGCCCCACGCACAGAAGGTGCATCAGCTCCACAGACCCAGCAGCGAGTCCAGCAGGGGTCACATGTGCAGGGGCAGCTGTGCCTGGTGTGAAGGCACATGCATATAGACAGCACATCGACCAATGTGTAGTCTGCCCACATCTACAGTCCATCATCATGCGGACATAGGAATTGAACACAGGGCAACACATCTGAGTGGGTGCACCCACCGTGACCAACAATGCGCAATCATCGACGTACCTGCCCTGTGCATGGCCCCCCACCCAACGGAGGCACATCCAGTGCCACCATCCCACACACACAAGCCTTCCACGAAACATGCTGTGTCCAATGGTCAGTACAGAGTCAGCGCCCATCTGGTGGATCCTGAACAGGAGACACATGCACACACATGCCAGCTCCCACTATGTACGTCTGCCACCTGGCACGTGCAATGTAACCTCTCACCTGTGACGTGTGTCTGCAAGCACACAGCCGTTTTGGCATGGGGCTGTCAATGTGGACACCAGTCAATGTTTCGGGAGGTGTGATCCGTACAGTGCTGTACATAGGGTGCAGTGCTGACACCTACTACTGTCTCATATCCCCTCGTGCCACAGGTCCCACTTGTTTTGGCCGCTCAGCCTGTGCCCACATCGTCGTTGTCGTGTGCCATACTCATCCAGCCTCGGAAGCAGTGCCATGCACAGCAGACATTCATGTTGCTGTGGCGTTGCCGCTTGACGAATATGCAGTCAGTCCCCATCAGCACGCCCCGCAAGTCATTGGGGCCTAGATCCCCATGTGCATGCTCATGGCAGTGGTCTGTATCACTAGCCATTGCCATTGGTGGGAGACCTGTGTAAGTGTATTGTGGCCGTGCCGTCCCTGCTTGACAGCTGGGCTGTGACTCATGTGCTTGCTCAGTCATGACAGTGATGTGAATGCGAAATTGCTATGTGTTGTGTTGCTTTGACATGTGTCCACTTCCATCTTCCCTAGGCGGAGACCAAACATTGACCGCCCATACCAATTGCTGGCGGACATGGATGATTCTGAGGTCATAAGGAAGTTTCGGCTGGACAGGCCAACCCTGCATCGACTGTGTGCCATGTTGGAACCCCATCTCCGTCCCCGCAGGGTGTATCCAACAGCATTCACCCCCACGGCTAAGGTGATGGCCGCCATGCATTTCTTCGCCACTGGGTCATTCCAGCACACAGTGGGCAGTGGAGGAGGGATGTCCCAGCCCATGTTCAGCAAGGTGCTGAGGGATGTACTGGCAGCCATGATGCTGTACCGAAACAGGTACATCAGATTCCCCAGGTCTCGTGAGTTGGCGGCAGTGAAGGGTGCATTCTATGCCCTTGGCAGGATCCCACACGTCGTTGGTGCCATTGATTGCACACATGTTGGCCTTGTTCCACCACAGGCCACTGAGCACCTGTACCGCAACAGGAAGCACACGCACTCCCTGAATGTGCAAGTGGTGTGCCTTGCGGACATGGTGATAACCCACGTGTGTGCAAAGTTCCCAGGCTCGGCCCATGACGCACACATAATGCGCAACAGCATCTTGCCACGACTGATGTCCAATCTGCAACAGGATCATGGCTGTATTGTCGGTGAGTATGTGGAGTGGTGTAGCGTGCTGGCTGTGCAATGCTGTCCCCTGTCCAGTTGGAATAGCAACGGTTCTCTGTGTCCCTCACACCCAGGTGACTCTGCGTACCCGAATGGGGCATGGCTGCTCAGTCCATTGAGGAATCCTCGCACCCCAGCAGACGACCGCTACAATGAGGCACATGGGAGGACCAGACGTGTGGTCGAGCGTACCTTTGGCCTCCTCAAGTCCAGGTTCAGGTGCCTGGACCGCACCGGGGTGCGCTGGCGTACTCCCCACAGAAGGTGTGCCAGATAGTGGTGGCGTGCTGCATGCTGCACAATCTGGCCATTCGGAAGCAGATCCCCCTCATCGTGGATGACGGAGATCAACCAGGGCCCCAGCCCGCAGACCAGGACAGCTCGAGTGAGGAGGACAGCGGAGAGGAGGAAGCTGGGAATGTGCGGCAGCAGCTCATCGCCCGCTACTTCACTTGACGGTGAGTGTCCATGTACGACGGCTGATGTGGCTGTATTTGTGCAGGTGTGTGTGTGCTGTGTCAGGGTGGCCTTTTGTTCACTGCGTGCTGTGTGTCAACGCTCCATGGCCAGGTTAGTATGCCACTGATGGTGGCTGTGGCATTGTGCCCTATTGCTCTGTGCGATGTGTGTACATTGCTTGTAGTTGTTGACATGTACTGTGTGATGGGTGTGTGACACACTCATTGAATGTGCTCCTGTTCTGTCTCCCACCCCTAGGTCCCTACAGCCCCTCCGGTTCCATTGCCATGCCACGCATCAGGTGCCGTTCCGCTCAAGGTGGCCGTTGTATACCGTACAATTAAAACACAGGGCACAAACAGCAGTTTGTGTAAGAGGTGCATTTATTTCAAACTGTGACATGTGATTGTGTGCGAGGTGATGACAAAAGTGGTGCGTGCAGTGACAATGAGCTGTCGGTCACGGCTGCGTGATGGTCAGGGTGTACCCACTTGTTCCATGTCCATGGTCCAACAGACACATGCCATCCAGATGGCTGTGTGGAGTGGGATCGTAGTCCAAGTCAATGCAGTGGGTGGTCAAGGAAGGCTGGCTGGCTGCCTCACTTGCGTCTGGAGCGTGCGAAGTCCTCCCGGGAGATCTGTTTCCACTTCGGACGGCCCCTTCCACGTTTGCGAGGGGGGGTGCCTGCTTGCGACCTGCTGGTGGTTGAGGTGTGCTCACTGGCTGTGGACGCAGGGGAACTGGACACTGCTGCTCGACCCTGCGCCCCGGCAGGTGGTGGCGGAGGGGGAGCTGCTGTCCCTGGCTGTGACCTCACCACCAGCTGGCCCATGAGGTCCACGAGTTGGCCCATACGGGCGTCCATGGACCTCAGCACCCCCAGCACCTCACGCGTGTCTGAAGCAGACCTGGCCCATTGTCCTTGGGCCTCTTCATAGGCCCCGAGGACTCTGGAAATTTGAGGCAGGGCATGGCTCCCAGGGGAGACTGGCGTTTCCCTGACCCTGCTCCTCCTACCAGTCCTGCTGCCACCGGCCTTCCCACTAGCCACATTGCTCACCACGGTCCTAGCCCTGGCTCCCAGGGTGGATACAGTCGGCCGGGCCACCACCTGCGCTGGGGTGGGGCCAGCGATGACGTGGTGGTGGTGGCGGCGGTGGTGGTCGGTGCGGCGATGGTGGCGGGTGCGGCAGTGGTAGTGGCCGCAATGACCGTGGCTGTGGCCGCAACGACTGTGGGAGTGGCCTCAACGACTGTGGGAGTGGCCACAACGACAGTGGCAGCAGGGGGCTGGGAATGATCAGCAGCCCTGGATGATGGGTTGGTGGGTAGGAGGGGTCCTGGGGAGCAGCTGGGCCCTGCCACACCAGATGGGCCTGCTTGGTGGTCCGTGTCCGAAGAGGAGGACAGATCCTCCACATCCGTGTGTCCTCGTTGGGGGCTTGCAGGCTGGCTGTGCTGGCTGCTGTCTCCATCCCCAGCATCCAGCAGTTCGTCACCTGTGGGGAGAATTAGATTTGTTATTGTGTTGCACCTTGCGAAGTCTGTATTGGTTGTCTGACATTCTCCGTTCGTGCACTCTCGTGCACGTGTGTCCCGGAGGCGGGTGTGTGGCTGTACAATCTGTTGTTGTGTGTGCTTGGCAATGGGACTGTGTGCTGTGCACATGTGGCATGGGACGGATTTGCTATGCCGATGTGTGTGTTGCTGTGCTCCTACTTATTGTGGCTCTGGTGTATGCAGGCTCCAGGCCCATCCTGAGTCTGGTTTGTACTTTGCTATTGGGGTTCAAATGGAACGCTTAGGAACGCATATGGCAAGATGGGGGTCATGCCCCAGAAACGCTTTTGGGATGGAATATGCTTTTGGGGTTCAAATGGAACGCTTAGGAACGCATATGGCAAGATGGGGGTCATGCCCCAGAAACACTTTTGGGATGGAATATGCTTTTGGGGTTCAAATGGAACGCTTAGGAACGCATATGGCAAGATGGGGGTCATGCCCCAGAAACGCTTTTGGGATGGAATATGCTTTTGGGGTTCAAATGGAACGCTTAGGAACGCATATGGCAAGATGGGGGTCATGCCCCAGAAACACTTTTGGGATGGAATATGCTTTTGGGGTTCAAATGGAACGCTTAGGAACGCATATGGCAAGATGGGGGTCATGCCCCAGAAACGCTTTTGGGATGGAATATGCTTTTGGGGTTCAAATGGAACGCTTAGGAACGCATATGGCAAGATGGGGGTCATACCCCAGAAACGCTTTTGGGATGGAATATGCTTTTGGGGTACATGCTGTGAGCCATGGGTGCCGAACGTGACATGTGTTGTGGCAGCATGACAGTGCATGGTCTGAGGTGTGTGCATGCCTGACATGCCCTGCATATTTGCTGTCTGTTGTGATTACTGGACATGGCATTGGACGCATCGTTATGAGTGAGTGATGGTTGTGTGCCACCCGACGTATTGCAGTTGTCCCATCTCCTTGGTGTGCGTGCTGCCCTGTGCCATGTGCATCAATGCAGTGCTCAGGGGGGTGTGTGGCCCATGTTGTGTGTTGTTGCTCACAGTGTGACGTGCGCTTCATTGCCTTCTGGCACATGGTTGGTCATGGGCATGTATCTCAGCGTGACTGCTGTATGTGTGACAGCTGTTCAGATGACATGCCTTTCATGAGACTGGGGCTGACGGATGGGATGGATGGTATGTTGTATGTGCATGGTGTGTCTGTGTGTTGGATGGGTTCAGTGGTGTTCGTGTGCATTTATGTTGTTCCGCTCTGTTGCGTCTAGTGTTGTTTGTCTTACATAGGCGTAGTTGTGGGGTGTGTGGTTGACAGGCAGTAGGGGCTACATGGACAGGACTTCAATGGTGTTCCTGTTGTGTGTGATGGGTTGCACAGTGGCTGCCGTGTGGTACTGTGTTCAGTGTGGCTTGTGCATGCAGACGTGGCTCCTTGGGTGTTGCTGTGTCTGTGATGGGTCATGTGGGGTGTGAGTCTGTGGTTCATGTCCGTGTGCACATTGTTCACTTGTTCGTGACAGTGAGCGGTGCTGCGTGTTCGTCTGCTACGTGACATGTCCCATGTGTTGGTCGTGTTACGGTCCTCATGCCTCCAGTAATCCAGCCCTGTCCAGTTTCCCACCTGCAGGTTGTTCGAGCGTGCACTGTACTGGATGCCACATGGTTCTAAGCGGGGGGGTGCTCCATGTTGCAGGTCTGTGGGGGTGGGGGCGGTGTTGTGGGTCATGGTGATGGCTGGACACCCACTGACACCGATTGTTGTGGACCGTGATGTCTACCTTTCGGCTGTCGGTGTGCACTGCAGTGGCTGACACGTGGGTGTGGGGTGTGGGGGATGCTCCTCCTTGCTGTGCTGTGGGACTAGGGGCCTGGTGTGTGTTGTACTTGAGCTGTCCACCCTCCCACCCACTGCACTTTGTGTTCCTGCTACTTACCTGTTACTTGTCGGTTAGTGCAGCTATGGCTGCCACATGGGTGTGGGGTGTGGGGGATGCTCCTACTTGCTGTGCTGTGGGACTAGGGGCCTGGTGTGTGTTGTACTTGAGCTGTCCACCCTCCCACCCACTGCACTTTGTGTTCCTGCTACTTACCTGTTACTTGTCGGTTAGTGCAGCTATGGCGGACACATGGGTGTGGGGGTGCTCGTTGTGGCGCTTCTGGCGTACTTGGGGACCTGTTGGTGGTTACGTGGCTGGCTGAGTGTACACATGCCCCCACGTATTTTTCAGTTGTTAGGTTTGGGCTGTGTGTGGTGGTGTCTGTTGCATGTGTGTGTGATGTGTTGTGTATTATGTACTGGACATGGGGGTGTTTGTCCCTGGGAGCTGTGGCATGGTGGTAGTGCATGTGAGTACATAGCGGTGTGCTGGTATACATTAGTTTGTACTTACCAGCCTCCACTCCCCCTGCTAATCCGGTGAGGATCTCCGGATGGATGATGACTCGCACCTTCTCCTCCCACGCTTTGAAGGTCTTGAAAAGCGCGGGATTCCCTCCGCCAGTCACGGCAGCCAGATCTCTGTTTTTGCTCTCCTTCTTCTTGACCAGGCTTTTGACGTCGTTCCACCGTTTGTTTATTTCTCCTCTGTTCCTGGGCAGGGTCCCGACTGCATTGACCTGGTCTACGATCCGGTTCCACATTCTGTTTCTGGTGGCTAGTGGTGTGTGCTGGACCAGGTTTCCATAGATTTGTGGGTGCACCTTGATGATCTCGTCGACCATGACCGTCAGCTCAATGGGCGTGAACTTGGGCATTCTTTGTGGTGCCATGGTGTTTGTGGTGCTGGTGCGGTGTGTGTTGTGTAATGTGCAGGGGGTTTGTGGTGCCGGTGTTTGGTGGTGGTGGTGGTGGTGGTTGGTGTGATGTGTGCGTTTCTGTGGTGTGCTGCTGTCCTTGCTGTGTCACTGTGTCCTCTCGTCTCCTCTCTGGTTTGCAATGTTGCAAGGGGTTGTGGTCTGTGAGGGTGCTGCTTTTGTACTTACCTATGTGGGTGTGTCCTGATGGTCTGTTGTTTTCAGGTGTGTTGTGTCTGGTGTTCTGGCCTTTGTAGTTTTTGTTTGTCCAGGGGGGGGTGTTTTCGGGATGTGTACTGTGCTTGTGTATTTGTGCGTGCCTTGCTGTGTGGACTTGTTGGCCATGTTGTGTGCGTTTGTTTTTGTCAGCGGATGGTTTCTGTGCAGGGACGTGGCCGCCATGGCTTCTGCCGTGTCCATTTTCATCGGCGTTGTTTGCGCTGGCGGGCGGTATATTTGTAGTTTTTCCGCGCTCATGGCGGTGCGATCGTAATTTCACGTGCGGTGTGTCGGCCGTGAGGGCGGGCGGTTTTGTGTTGTCGTGCGTGTTTCCGTCCGTGGCGGGCGGTTTGACTCCGACTCGGAGGAGGGCGGGCGGTATCTTGTGTGTTTTTTCCGCCGATGGCGGTTTTCGGTTTGTGTCATCGTAATTGCGTGGTCGGTGTTCAGACGGTGTGTGCGGGCGGATTTTTGCCGCTATCATGCGTGGCAGATTTTTTTATGCCCGGTATCGTAATGGGCCTTATAATTACCTATGGAAAATTTATTAAAAATAAATTAATAATAAATACCAATAAATAATAATTAATAAATATGAATTACTAAATAATAAATATTGGACAATAAAATATTTTTAATAACAAAAAGCATATAAATTATTAAAACTTAATTACTAATTAACTAATATAGAACAACTAAATGTTTTTTTATACCAATAATAATAATAATTTTAAACATTAATTATCAATTATTAAATAATTCTTAATATATAAATTACATTTATCAATAAATAATATTTAATAATATTTAATTACCAATTAATGATAAAACAACAATAAATTAATTTTTAGAACCAAAAGTTTGTAATTTTAAAAATTACCTATTAATAATTAATATCCAATAAATTAATTATCAATACCCAAAAATAAATTTAATAAGTACTTAATTAGATTTCAATTACTTCCAAAAGTATTCCACTATAAACACACAACACACTCCAATGATAAAATAATACACTTAACATAATGATCAAGTAATCAATTAATAAAAATTAAGAACTAATTAATAATAATTAATTACAAATTAATAATTGATTACCAATTATCAATTAATTAACAATAACATAATTATCAATACCAATTAATTAAATTAAATTATAAATTAATTACATTTAAATTACATAATGATCAATTAATTAATAAATAAAAATTAATCACCAATTAATTAAAATTAATTACCAACTATTAATTAATTAACAATTATATAATTTTCAATAACAATTAATTAAAATAAATTATAACTTTATTAGATTTAAATTACATGATAATCAATTAATCAATTAATAAAAATTAATAACCAATTAATAAAAATTAATTACCAATTATTAATTAATTAACAATAATATAATTATCAATGCCAATTGATTAAAATAAATTATAACTTAATTACAATTAAATTACTTCCCACCCTATTCCCCTATAAACCCACAACCCGCTACAGAACTAAAACGCAAAAAATAATTAAAATTATTTTATAATTCCTAAAAATTAATAATTAATTTAGTATAATTAAATTACTTCCCACCCTATTCCCCTATAAACTCACAACCCGCTACAGTACAAAAAAAAAAAATTACTTAAAAAAATAAATTTATTAACATATAAGAATTGTATATATGTATTTTTAAACAAGTAAACACTTAACAAAAACACATATAACACATACATATTAAAAACATAACAAAATACAGAACAATAATACAAATATCGATATTAGTAACATCGATATTAGTAACATCGATATATTTGATTTCGATATTACTAACTTCGATATTACTTACATCGATATTAAAAACTTCGATATTACTTACCTTAAGGTCGATATTCTGTCCATCGATATTCTGTCCCTTCGATATTCTGTCCCTTCGATATTTAAACTTCGATATTTTTGTATGTCGATATTATTTTTTCGATATTTTGACTGCCCACCCATATCAACACCCCACACTGTCCTTCTTTTGCACCAGCACAATGGGAAAAACCCATGGCACTGGACAAGTAGAGCCCTCGATGATGTCAAGCTTTAATGATGTTTCTAGTTCTTTCACAACATCCTTCACTTTGCAATGTCGTGGAAGCAGCCCATGTGTACACCTTTGTTTTTGATGGCATTAGACGTGGCAATGGAGACAGTTCACTATACTTTTCTGCTGGGATGATGTTGATCGATGCACCACTGGCTATTATGAAAAGTGTAGGGCAGCCATTCACCTTTACTGTGATCTTGGGGCAACATCCAAATGAGTTTGTTCGCTTCATATGACGATCTCTCATTGCCTTGCATTCTTCCCTGCAAGATACCAATCCTACATGTGCATATCATTCTGAGGTCGACATCACCATTGCACATCCATCCTCTGCACTGTCTCTCAATAATGATGTTGAAGAGCCTTTGGAAGATGAGTTTGATAATGATCAACTTTGTTTAGTCTCTACTTGTCTCAACTGATGTTGGTGTTTGGCCTTGTAGATGTGGCTAGAATGCTTCTGGAAATTCCTGGCATCCATTTCTCTACTCGTCATGACACATCTAGTTTCTCTTTTGCTTTGCAGACCGTTATGAAATGGTTTTCCTTCACACAGCCTTTGCATGTCTGTACAATTGTGGGATGTTTATCCTTATGTTGAAATGAGAATCCACATCAAAAACACCCTTGAATCCTCTCAATCCAGATTCCACAGCAACCACAGCACAGAGACCGCCCTCATAGCCGCCACTGACAACATCCGCCCCTTCCTTGATCCAGGCCACACTGCAGCCCTCATACTACTAGACCACTCACCAGCTTTCGACACAGTCTCCCACCGTGCACTAGCCACCAGACTCCACGACGCCGGTATCCAGGGAACTGCCTTAGACTGGATTCGATCTTTTCTCTCAGGCAGAACACAAAGAATAAGACTCCCGCCGGTCCTCTCCGAACCTACAGAGATCAGGTGAGGAGTTGCCCAGGATCCTCTCTCAGCCCCACGCTCTTCAACATCTACATGCCCCCCTTGCCACCATCGTCACAAAACATGAACTCAACATAGTATATGACACCCAGCTCATCCTCTCCCTCACCAAGGAACCCGACATCACCAGGCACAGTTTCCAAGAAGTAATGAAGGACGTTGCATCTTGGAAAAGCAGCAGCTTCCTGAAGCTCAACTCGGCAAAAACGGAAGTCCTCATTCTCGGGTCCACCCCCTATGCATGGGACAAAACCTGGTGGCCCCCTGCCCTCGGAAACCCACCCACCCCTGTGGACCACGCCCACAACCTCAGCATCATACTCGACTCCTCACCCATCATGAACTGACACATCAACGCCGTTTCTTCCATATGCTTAAACACCCTCTGTATACTCCGCAAGACCTTCAAATGGATCCCCCCTGACTTCAGGAAGACCGTCACCCACACACTCATAACCAGCAGACTAGCCTACGGAAACACCAACAAAACACTCCTTCACAAACTCCAGACTGTCCAGAACGTCGCAGCCAGACTTGTCCTCAGCATCCCACGACAGGACATCACCCAGCACCTCCGCGACCTCCACTGGCTCCCCATCGAAAAAAGAATAACCTTCAAACTGCTCACACACACACACATACAAAGCCCTACATAACACCGGACCCCAATACTTCAACAAAAGAATCTCCTTCCACACCCCCAAGAGAAACCTCTGCTCCACCGACCTAGCTCAAGCCATGGTCCCCCACATACACAGGACCAAAATGAGTGGCAGATCCTTCTCCTACATCGCGGCCAAGAACTGGAACAAACTCCCCCTCAGCATCAGACGAAACCCGACACTGCACCTATTCGGAAAGGACCTCAAAAGCTGGCTTTTCGGATGACCATGGAGCTACCCGCACCCGCCCCCTACCCCCCAGCGCCTTGGGACCTTCACAGGTGCGTAGTGCGCTTTATAAACCCTGATTGATTGTTTGGTTTTTGCGGGGGAACGCCCACCCTCCATACATTATACCTGAACCAGGTATAATGTAGAGCAGTGGTTTACAAAGTGACGCATAGGCCTAGATGCATCACTTTGTAAATATGGTGCAGTGTGGCGCATATTTTACGCCACTACAGCGTCACAAAAAGTGACGCAATTTTGGCGTAAAGGGCTCATAAATAAGGCCAGCAGTATCTACTTTTATCAACCAGGCTGCAGCTTATCACTATTTTTCATTGTGTACCGCACATGCATAAAACTGTCATGTAAAATCTAATGAATGAAAAAGGCGTTCAAAACTGTGCATTTTTCATATGTATCCACAAATCTGAGTTTAGAAATAATGGTTGTTTGTATGATTCTGAATTTGGGGTCACCCATAATATTGTGTGATTAAGAGCCTGATTAAGAGTATGGCAGTGCGGCGTTGGGTCCGCCCAGCAGCTGCACTGCCAAATACGTGATGAGGCTGCCTGCCAGATTAGGAGTTTCCTCCTGTCTGGAGCATCCCATGGCAGTGCCTTTTAAAACAGGCACTGCAATAGGAACGCCAAAAACAGTTCCTCCACGGCACGGACTGAAAATTCCATGGCGTGCAGGAACTGGGAGAGTACATCTTTTGCCCCCCTTTGTGCATCCACAGGGCACAGGGGCACCAGGGGGCCCTGTAAGGCCCCCTTTGTTTCCTCTCCACCAGGGTTTACATGGAGGAGGAGCTGCCATGTAAACCCTGATGAAGAGGAGACTTCTAATATACTTGGTCCCGCCAAGCATATGGATGCCTCCTGACCGATGCAACACCGCCAGGGAACTGAGGTTACCTAGCGGCTGGGCAGTGCTGTGGCAGTCCCACCACCCATCTCATAACAGGGCAGTGGGGAGGCTGCCCCCACGAGTCTGGCGGTCAATGGACCGCCAGACTTGTAATCAGCCCCTAAGAGAGCAAACATGTTCTCTCCTCCTCACTGACTTACATTTGAAAGCCAGAAATGGCTTAAAATTCATGCTTTAATAGCACAAACTATGCTATTATGTGTTTCTACATTTCTCCCAATTAAAAATGGTACTCTACTTGTGTGGGTGTGCTAATCACTAGTGACAGGAAAAGGCCCAGAATGCAAAGTGAAGACATCAAGTTTTTCTCTTGGAATCACAATCTTTCTGACTATGTGTGTAGGTACAGTATTTTGGCCCTGCGCAGGCTGCCACTCAGGGAAATCTACCATATGCCCAAGACATTTCTGAAAACTAGACACCTGGGGTATCAAGGTCAGTCTTTCGTGGATCTCACCACTTTTTCACACAAAAGCCCACTGCAAACATCAAACTTTGGCTTAAATTCTTTTTCCGCATTTATGACAGAGAATGGTCTAGAAGGATATATGATGTTACAACACATACCATTACAATGCATGCTTTTACAATGCGGACTCATAATGCACTTACCATTACAACGCATTTTTATAACGCATACCAACTGATAGAAGTACATTAAAAGCACCATTACAATGCATGCCATTACCACCCATACCATTACTATGCAAGCTATTACAACTCTTGTTCTAAGCCTATCAAATATGATTTTTAATACCCCCCAAAAATACTGGAAACAAATTAAAACATATTTACAGAACTCGAACGTAAAAATCACAATTCATTTCCCAATGTAAAGTACTCATAAAAAGCAGTAACATATCCTATGTAAAAACACTGTACTGGCAATAGAAAAAGCAGTGTGTGCATTCAAATGCAACAAAACTGGAGTCCTTCCTCTATTATCACTCTATCAGTACAGCCAAGGTCTACACAAATTGGCTGTTGTTCTAAAAAGGAATTAAAATAACCCTCTTTTTTCACAATACATAATAAATATTCATTCTGTCAGATTCTGAATCATGCGAAAAAATAAATTCTAAACTATATTTTTGTTAAAATTTTCGAAAACCCCTAAAAAATGTATAAATTCAGCCAACCACCATTTTGTGCTCAGTGGTACACTCACTTCCTTGGTGACCACATGCTGGTGAGGTGCGAGGAGAAAAACAACAGTTTTCTATACAGACACTGCCATCTATTTCAAGTAAGTGAAACATTAACATAAAACACACTTCATAAGAACACCAATAATTTCCAAACCTATTATTAATTTTAACAAATTCACAGATTTTAGTCATAAACCATCACCCTTAAAATTGAAGTACATTACCTAGAAGCAAACTACTGTAAGTTTGAATCCATTTTTTTTAACACTGAAACAAAACATATTTTAAAAAAGGTGACCTTTACCTCCGGGAAGGTGCTTGTCATTGGTGGTCAGCAACATTACTATTCCAACACCACTGGGTACTTGCCTCAGGGAAGGTGCTGGTCAGTGGTGGAAGAAAATTACTATTACGACTCCACTGGGTGCTTGCCTCAGGGAAGGTGCTGGTCAGTGTCAGGGGGCAAAATACTATTCCAACTCCACCGGGTACTTGCCTCAGGAAAACATTTACAGTAAAACATACAGACATTATACTTTTTTTCATAGGACCTACCCATCAAAAAGGACAAAACAAAAACATAATCAGGACTCAAATCCATCCACACCAGCACTTGTTCAAAAACTGAAATACCTTGAGAGGTAAAATGTTTGCAAAACCTAATTTTTCAACTCAAACTAACAAAAAACGTCTCTAAAGTACCCAAAAAGGAACACAAACAACCATTGTTTAAAAAAAAAAGAAGGCAAACGATGTAAAAAAAAAAAAAAGGCTGTACTTTAGATAACAATCAATTTGAATATCTGTTTGGCAACTTTTCCTTACTGAAAACTGGAAAAATTCCTGAACCACTAAAAGGACATTCTGTCAAACAGAGAAACTAACAAAGGTAAAAACACAAGGAAACAATGTCGGAAATAATGTCTGGGGGCCCCTATCAGGCCCCCCTTTCCTTTGCGGCCTCCGGTTGGTGGCTGAAGGGGCACCTATGGTGCCCTCCTGTTAATCCCTGCACCCCGTGACAGGCACCTCATGTGAGCATGTAATACGGCCGGTTTACAGCCATAAAACATGCTCCTATAGGGAAATGTCCGAATGCGACTGCACCATGTGCAGTCGCATCATAATGAGGTGGTCAGGACAACCGACCAGAGGTCGGTCGGTCGGTCGGTCCCATTTCCGAGACGGTTGCGTCCGCCCGACATCGTAATAGGCCCCAATATGTTAACAGAAAGAAAGGCAACCTACATCAAATCTAACAGAGGCAATCGACTTCTAAAGTACAGTGGCTACCTTTATTGTAAGGTTAGCTTAACTGAGCCCAGGAGTCATTGGAGGTGTGTGCAGTAGTATGCATCCCATTGCACAAGCAGTGCAGTTACTCTTGGTGACACAGTTGACAAAAACACCTAGCATAACCACTCCGCTTCTGCAATGGAGACTGAGGTTCGAGAGAACATCTAGCAAATTGAACTTTTGGCATCCACCTCCAATTAACCATGTGGCTCAATTTTGAGGGAGGTATCCCAACACATTCCTATGCATGTAGCAGGTTCTATGCCCATGATTCCTAACTTCTGCAGAATTATTAAAAGAAACAGGCAAGTAACCCAAAATGTGTAACATCCCAGACCTTCTCAGACATTTGCATTCCCCCTGAACTTACTGTAACCTTTACTAATTAAACTTTTCTTTTGCATGACAAAAAAATTCTCGGAAAAGGATGCTAATATTTAGCACACCCCATAACCTTGTAACTTTGGAGAATAGTGATATTTGGATTATGGATGGGACCTTTAAATCCACACCCCATCCATTCACCCAAATATACACTGTTCACACACATATCAATAACACTACATTTCCTTTAGTCTGCAGTTTACTGCCTGATAAGCAAACCTCAGCATACACTGAATTTCTGACAGTGGTAAAAGCTAAAACACTCAATAAACGTCCTAGAAAGGTGATAATTGATTTTGAATTACCCATGATTAACACCATTACTAAATTATATCCCGATACCCAAATTCAAGGATTTTATCTTACTTTTCACAGACATATTGGAGAACATTTCAAAAAGAATCCTTAGTTGAGGATTACATTTCAGACAGTAAACTGCAGTATGAATTAAAGAAGCTAACTGCTTTATGCTTTGTACCTCCTGACAGTGTGGAGAAATTCCACACATCAATTACTGAATCTGAGTATTTTACAACT
This sequence comes from Calotriton arnoldi, assembly GCA_963921515.1. Classification (NCBI taxonomy): domain Eukaryota; kingdom Metazoa; phylum Chordata; class Amphibia; order Caudata; family Salamandridae; genus Calotriton; species Calotriton arnoldi. The sequence goes on from CAWUFW010006457.1 coordinate 59,709, forward strand.
AACGATGACAAGTTGGCACCCTTGCAAAATTACAAGCAATTTACAAAGGAGACCTTAGTCATAGAATACCGCACTTGTTACACTGTAGGGGTGGTATCTAAGTGGTGCTACAATCAGGGGGAAAAGCCTCCTAATCCCCTATCAGGGGAGAATATCCACACATACAGAAACAAAAAACAATCAGCACCCACTATTTTCAATTCGCTTCAGTAATACATCAAAATTGAGATAGACTATTGTAATATTGATTGAGTCCCAACAGGTGTTCCAAATCACATTTGATAGATCACAATCAGATCCATGGAGACGTTTTTGGTAATTCTGAGATTTTTTATTCTTTACAAAAATTGATCCTCCAAAATGTAGCCAACGCGTTTCGGCTCATCTTGGGACTTCTTCAGGGCTACAAGACACAGATAATATATACACTTTTAAAACATAATATTTACAACGCTCCATTATAGATATACAAATATCAATATACAGGGCTAAACATGTGCAGAACATCAGAACGTTGGGGATACAGTTTCTTCAAAGCTACGGACACAGTTAAATTGTCTCAATTCCCTTGAGTGACAACTATTTGATTCATGCAATGCTCATTTACTAGAACAAAGGAATAAGTCATGTGAGATAATTATTAAAATTCATGTCAATTTTTCATACAAGCACAAATTGACAATTTAAAGTAAGACCCCTTTCTCTTCCTACATTCAATTAGTGGTACAATGGTTTATAGATTTATACAAAAGGAAAGCGAAGAGGAAAGAACAAGAGAGTATACATAAAACATCATATTCTACAAGTTGATTTAAACTCTTAATACCACTCATCTTTTTCTTACTTGAAAGAGAGAAGGGGAAAGCGAAGATAAAAGAACAGGTGAGTATACATGAAACATCATATTCTACACGATAATGTGAACTCTAATATCACTCATCACTTTCTTACTAGAAAGAGGGACAAAGATGAGTGAATCGCATTTTCAAAAATGTTATCATTGTTATGGGGAGATTAAGAACACGTCATAACTCAGAGGTTGAAATATTGGTTACCTTAATTATAGTTTGCTAATTTCGGACGCATGTTGTCTTTTCTATGGTTCAAGTTAAAAGTTGTTGGTCTGTAACAGAAGGGCCATTTTTTTATTAGTTTATTCAAGGTGCTCCAAGAATACCTATAAGGAGCTATCTATGTATATATAGACATACCTTTATAGTATAGATAAAAGTCATCGATACTCGGTAGCAATCTGGTTCATCAAAGAAGAGTTCTGGCCCATGTCAGCCACCGCACCTAGTTGACCATAACCGATTATTAAATATATGTTATTAAGCAAAATTATATTATTAAACAATACATTTAAGTTTATATTTAATTATGTCTTTCTTTATGTAAGTATAAAAACGTACAATCGGACCTTCTCTGGAATGGCTCCCAGGATCTGGAATGCTTTGCCCACAGAAACAAGACTGAACCCTTCCAATGCCTCCTTCAAAAAAGAAGTGAAAGCAATTCTCATGGCTAAACTCACGTGAATTACTTACTTATTACTGTATTTTAATTACTAGTATGTTTTATTGAGCACCTTATATCTGAATCATCTATACTTGTACTTCACTAGGCTTATACTTGTTTCCAACATCTGACATGTAAAGTGCTCTGATACCCACAAGGGTCTTGTTCGCGCTATATAAAACCTTCTAATAAATTCAAATAAATGTCATACTTTATTTCCCTATGAGGGCACAATAATTATGTTTTAACACCTTCAGCACAAACTATGTATGTTTCAAGAAGAGACCTATCCAAGAGCATGGGTAAGTTTTCATTTAATCTAGTCTCATAATAGAGGACCAGAACTCTCATAGGATCATATATACAGCAGTATATCGTCACAATATATCTTATGAATAAAAAGGTAGCAACTAGGTAGTCGCAACCTAGGTAGTCGCAACCAAACAGATAGGAGATGGTATACAATCATTATGTATTTCAGCCGCCATATTTGCATGTCATCAATACCATAATTTCAAATTAGTTATTTGTTTAAAACGAGTCCAAGTAATTTTAAATTCATGATAAATGTTTTGCTGAGTTCTAACTATATAACTAGACAGCAAAGACGAGGAACATTGTTCGCAGCACGAGATAACCAAACATGAGAGCCAGTACTGGTCTGACCTTTACGTTTTATGGCCGCCAAGTTTCAATATCCCAGATGACATGTTCAGCGACTCTAAGCGTATCAGGCGAATAGTAAAAACGCCTGATACGTCTCAAATCAACATTTGCGTTTTGTGGCCGCCATTTTACCATGTCTCAAATAGTGTGTTCTACGACCCGAGTGAAACCTATTCAGCGACTTTAAATTAGGCCTGGGCGGTAAATTCCGTTCCGCTCGCGGAATTTGCGGAATTTGGGTAATTTCGCGTTCTGCGGAGAACGCGAAATTGCCAAAAATTCCGCGATCCGCGACTTCGCGGAGTTTTTGCATGTTCGCGCTTTCAAAATGCGTGTTCGCGAGATATTTCTCCCCGAGCACGCAAACAGCGTTCGCGAACAGGAAAAAAGCATCGCGAACAGGCGGAACAAGCAATTTCGCGTGTTCGCGGAACTTTTGCGTGCTCGCGGAGATTTTTACCGTTTCGCGGAGCTTTGCGTAGCGCGACTACGCAAATTCCGCCCACCCCTACTTTAAATGTTTCAGACGAGCAATATAGTCTGAATATCAGTTATATTGCTATACTAGTTTAGATCTCAATTTAAATAGTACATGCCCAATATGGTTCACCACATAGTTTAGTCCACTAAGAGACCACTTTTAGATCCTGTTGTAAACTGACTAACATTTAGAATGAAATAAAATTACATCCTGTGTATTACCTTACCAAATAGTTGGTCAGTAGGCGTGCATGGCTAGTTTTCTCGTGCAATCCTTGCGTTCAGAATCAAACGGGACCCCATTTTCACTTGCGCCTTTATACATACTATGATTATATGCGCATGCTCAATGTATCCGATGGGCTTTCTGTCTTGGCGGCCATTTTGCAATGGACTGTGTACGTATAAAGGATATCATTAACTCAGCATATTCACAACATTCATTGTACTTCTGATATATTGCAATTTAATTTTCTATCTTTTGCATTCATATTACAAAATAGGGTGATATTTCTTATAATTTATCTTTCTCTCATTTGCAAAACGAATATCTGTCCGGGCATAATCCCAAATCCCCTCATTAGTTATACGCATGTGCTAACTGACTGTTGACATCGGCAGCCATTTCATTATAGGCTTTACATACATATTAGCAGTGGCGGTGCGTCCATTGAGGCGTTGGGGCGTTGCCCCACTAATGCCACGGCCCCAAATTCTTCGTTCTACTTTTCCAACGCTAATTTCAATCAGGACTCCTGATTGGAAATAGCGTCGGAGAAGTAGAACGAGGGACGCTGGGGTGGGGGCGGGGCTGCGGCAGCACTCAGGGAGTTGAGTGACAGCAGCGCACTAGAGACAGTCACACAGTTGCAGTCACAGCAATAGTGCGCATGCTCGTTTTTGGGCTGATCATTTTTACGATCAGCCCGAACATGCGCACTCTAGGCTGCACATTAGGAGACCGAGGGTTTGATGCCGCAGCCCCCGGTCTCCTAATGGGCAGGGAGTATCCCTGCCCTCAACCAATCCTGGCTGGCAGTAGAGGGGTTGGCACTGCAGTGACGTCGCGGCTGTTCCTGTTTGCTCCTGGTCCGGGGTGACGGGTCCCGCGCTCTTCAAAAGTCGTGCAGAGGCGGCACGGAGCGGTAAGTTTTCTTTTATTATATTATTTTAATCTTCCCCGGCCCCCACCCCCACGCGTATATGTTTGTGTTTAGTTATGCCTGCCCTGGATGTATTTTAGTCTTTGCAATTGCAAATCGGTGCCCATATTGCTTCTGTTGGTCTGCACGTATGGCGCCAGCATGTCTTTGTGCACGGATACTTATAAGAGTTTTGATAAGCATCAACATGCCTGTCTGTATTTTTGCTGTTTGTCCAACTATGTTTACTCGAGTCCCTAGCTGCACCCACCTCCAATGAGTTGTGAGATTTAACTGAAAGCAAACATGAGACTACCCGGAGAAAAAGCATTCCGTGTGTGTGTCATGACGTGGATATTTGAGCTGTGTGTGCTGAGGGGTACTGTGTGAGAGTTGGGTGCATTGCTTGTGTGGGTGTGTTGAGGGTATGTGGAAGTGGAAGTATTCGGAGCTAGTGATGTTTGGAGGCCATTGTGTGCATGTGTGTGGAGAGACGGGTTTAGTGTGTGTGTGTGCGTACGACTATGCGCACAAGAGAACTTGGCATGTTACTGCGGAGTGGATCATGCTTGTACCTGAGCTAGATTTAACAACAGGAACTCCTGCTGGGTTCAATGAGGTGTCGTGTGCATGTGTGCAGGAGTGACGATTCGAATACCCCCGTGTCTCTATAAATTAAATTTTTGGCAGATTATACCATTCTCAGGCCTTGAAGATCATTATATATTGTGGGCAGGATGCACAAGTCGCAAAGGATTGATTTAGAGAATTCTTTGGTGCGGGTGCTGAGATTACCACACGACTCCCTGTTCGGTTCGCCAACCGGACACCAACCATATGCCACAGGCACTCTAAGTGAGTTCCATACACAGCCGTCTTTTTCATGTGGCTCTGCTGGGTACTTTCAACGGGCCGTCCATGCACTATATACACTTCCTAGGCTGAGAGGCTGTGGCCTAACGACCAGAGCTGCCGACTTTAAAGCTGGAGAGCTGGGTGCCAGTCTCAGCGTCAGCTTGGCATCTTGTGATTCTGGTCAAATCTTTTGATCTCCTGTGCCGACAAAAAATTAACCTATCCGTGGCCCAACAATTTTGAAGCCGTAAAAATGTGAAAACCAAACAGGTGAGGCTGCACAAGTGTTCCCTGATTTGCTTGTGAGTGCGACTAGCGGGGTTGGTGATGTATCTGTGGCATTGTGGTGTTGATACACATGTGTTGTTTGAGGTGGTGGCATTGATTTGGGACACAGTTTCCATGTTTCATTGTGCTCAGTGCTTGAATTGGACAGGTACTGAGTACCTGCACCTCTTTAATTTGAAAGGGAGCATGCAACACTCTTCAGTGGCAAACAGATAGGGAGTATAAGCACTTCTTTATTTTTTATTTTATGCACTGGTTGTGTACTGTTAGTGTTTGTGTAGTGCACACGGGACACATGCAGAGTTTAATATGCTACGTAGAACTCAGAACCGGGGGAGCTGGGGAAAACTGGGGGCGCTAGGGAAAACCAGAGAAAACAACATACAATAGGTACAGTCTAGAGACACTAATAATGCTGTGATATGCAGTGCCGCACATCGGACTTCTAAGTGCATACGCAGTTTAGGACCTGCTGATTGCAGGCCTCTGTGTGTATTTAGTGGGTGTGGGGAGGACATGTGCCTAGTGGGTGCGGGGAGGAAATGTGCTGCTTTGCTACAGGGCTTCTCGCGCAGTAAGTCTTGTTCGGAGAGTTTATTTGGCATACAACTGGAAACCAAGCTGCACATTAAAGGGCAGAATTTGTAGCGTGGGTTCAAAATGCGAGGAGTTTGCGTGAGAGTGAAGTAAATGGTTAAAGTTTGCTGCTCGCGCCTGCCTCTGTAGCTACGAAGCATGTGTGGACTTGTAACCGGAGAGGATTGGCCAGGCATACAGCGAGACATGACTTGCAGATTAATATAAGATGGGAGACGGCGGCTGGGGGTGGGGTGGGATCGAACCTGGCAGATGCGGAGGCTGAAAGTTCAGGCATGGAAAAAAGGTGAGCAGTTGAGGATGGTACCTATGATGTTTATTAACCTTCTTGCTTTCTCAAATTTGCTTGAAAATGCACCATTTTCCCACTCTTCTTTCAAACTTTTCTCGGACCCCCCTTAGGTTGTTTGGGCTCGCTCGCTCCGCTTGCTCGCCGGGGTGCACTCAAACACAAATTTTACGTCCACCACTTTCAAATGTCACCAGCCGCCACTGCATATTAGTCATTATTCAATAGCTTAAGAACAACAAGTATCTGGAATGTCTTTTTCAGTGAAAATCGACAGTCGCTATTATATATAGCATACCATCTTAAATTGGGCTTCGTATGTATAACATAGTCATAGCCAAGATCCCAAATCCCCTCATTGGTTATACGCATATTTTAACTAACTGTTGACAACGGCAGCCATCTTATAATGAGCTTTACATACATACTGGCCATTATTTAATTGCTTGTGATCAACAAGTATATAGACTGTCTATTTTTATGAGAGTCGGAAATCGCTGTTACGTAAAGCTTTCCATCTTATATTGGGCTTCATATGTATAACATTCATAATTTAAATTATGACATACGGATATATAAGTGGCTCACTCAACTCAATCACTTAAAATATTCATAAACAGCCGCTTTTGTCATGGACAATCATCTTATTATGACTGAGCTTTGTGTAAACACCAACCATTGTTCATATTCAGACAGATTTGCATATTTTATCAATTTCTTTGTATTTTGTATCACATTATATTTCAAGTTCTCATGTACATAAGATTCCTCCAAATACGCATAGTAATCATAAAACATATCCACATTATAAATTCTTTTACGTAAAGACGCAGTTATAGGTGTAATGTGATATTCATTAGGCAATCAGCTACAAAATAGGTTAATGCCATTGAGACTAGACAAACTTCCAAACACTTGATCAAAAGTAACCCGTCATAGCAATAAAATCATCGGGTATCCCATATCCTTATGATATATACATGAGGACTCCTATTTGACATACCTAGAACTAAGAATGACATTACTCCTATTTCATGATTACAGAAAATAATGAAGCTCCGAATTGCTATTGAGGCCCTGAAGAACAGACCTTAATCGGCATATCCATCTTGCTTCTGCTTGGCGTAAAGTAAGTTCTCTAATGCCACCTCTTTCATATTTATCAACCTGTTCAATTGCATGGAACCAAATATTGCTTCTATCCAGGTGGTCTTGTTGGATGTGTGTTGCAATAGGGTACCTCTTGTCGCAATGCCTGATAGCCCTTACATGCTCTTGTATTCTTATTTTTAGGCATAGTATGCTGCTCCCTACATATATTTTATCGCAGTCACACCCAACTACATAAATCGCGTATGTGGTATTGCAATTAATGAAAGACATAACCCGATAGTTAACATCAGTGTTATATTTAAATTCTGTGACTTTGTCCTTACCTATCCGACAGACCGAACAGTTTCCACACACATAAAAACCATTAGGTTTTTCAGGCAAAATTACTTTGAGGACACATGGATTGGCCATCTAAGCAGGTCGGGTCACAAGAGTAAAGCAAGGTTCCCTGTTGAGTGGTGTAACTGTTATACAATCTGCTTAGAGGGAGGTGCAAAAACTAATAATGCTGTGGAAGGATGGCACAACTCCTTCAACAAATCAAATGGAAAACCTCACCCAAACGTTTATCATTTCTTGGGAATTTTGAGGAGGGAGCAAAGTGTCCAAGAAATGAGAATAGCGCAATCATTGGCAGGTTGCCTGAAACCAAGTGTTTAAAAAAATCAAAAGAAATGTCAGAGCAACTATTGGGTCAAATTAAACATTTTTCGTTGATGGTGGCTTCAGACTACCTAGGCAATATTGCATGCATACTAAAGGGCTTATTTACAAGAAACTGACACATCTGTATAGATGCAGCAGTTTCCCTGTGCCTGCGTTCAAAACCGTTGCGTCACCATGGATTTGCCGTATCTACAGTACGGCGCACCATGGGGCAAGGATAGACAGATGCATCAGACATTTTGGCGCATCCGTTGGCGCAAAAGTCACACATTGCTGGAGTCGTGTCGCAAGCACGGCGCAACTCCAGCAATGCATGGGGAGGCCTATTCCTAATACACTGCATCACTCCTTACAACTGCTCCAAGCAGGCTTAGGGTTTTGATGCAGTGTGTCCTAGAAGTGGCACAGTAAAATCTTGTAGATTTCACTGCATCACTTCTACGAGGCTTTCCTGCATGGGAACACCCACCCTGCATACATTATACCTGACACAGGTATAATGTGGCACAGGCCTTTACAAGGTGATGCATTTCCCTAGATGTGTCACGTTAAAAATGGACCACAATGGGTCGCGCGCACGCGGCAATCCAAGATGGCCGCCTGACTTCGGAGCTCCGCGGACCGCCGGAGATCGAGAATTATTACGAGCGTTTTCATGGCTCATTAACATCTACAAATGTCACATTCCTGAACCGGAGGATCGGCTCTCCTGGAGGCTGCGATTATTTTTTGGAACTGTATCACATAAAAGGGGAAATTCTGCAGTGGACGTTTTCAGTCACGTAACGGCCGCCATTTTAGGTGTTTTACCTGCTGTTTTCCCCTCAACTTTTCCTTCACGCAATGCTCTGGAGAGCCTTTTACACCTTATCTGGCATATTTTGGGTGCTTAATTCACCATTATGCCGCCTTTTAATACAGGCAATATTTATTTACTGATTTATTCCTGCTTTGGATGCCAACTGGATACAATGCAACTGGATATTGTGATGGAGTCGTCCAGTCCACGCAGCGCTATTTTTTGAGTTTCACGTTATCTCTTCTACCATCATTTTAAGAGTATTGCCTTACATCTACTATGCTTTTTTCTTGAATTGTGAGCATATTTCAAAGACTGCGCTACTTGTTTACTGTGAGGGATATATTGGACGTTGCTGACGGATATTACTGGGCTTTCTTTTGTCCACTTGGGATGTACTTTCTTGCATATCTACTCTGCATATGTTCTACCCAGACCCAGTGTTATTGATAGAGCGTCTCCTCCATTGATGTCCCTCTTTCTATTTCTCAAGCATATCTTCTTGTACTAGCGCGGCTTTGTGATATTGTGCTTAGACTTGACGTAGTTGGTCTGAGGCCTCTGTTTCATGGGTAGGAGTAAACGTGCACTACGTCACACTCATAATTTGAAAGTGAATGCCTCTAATCTCCCTGGAACCAACTGCACTGTTTCAAATAGATTCTCCTGTTTATCTGAGTCCTCGTCACATAGAGAGTGCTCTTATACGACAGATTCATTTGCAGATATGGCTTCCAAAGTTTCGTTACCTTCAACTACCGGCAAGAGACTAAAGCAAGATCCTCCTTCGCCTCCCAAGTCTACTTCCCCGGTATCCTTGGACATGGTCCTTGAGGAGATTCGTGCTATCAGACCGTTTGTGGAAGAAACTAATACTCGTCTTCAGTCAATGGATGCCAAGTGGGCCTCTATGGACTCTCGTGTAACTGTGGTGGAGCAACAACTCGCTCAGGTGCAGCACGCACCCACAAGAATTTCTTCTTTGGAGAGGGAAGTCTCACAGCTTCGAAAGGCTTCTGAAGACTTGGAAAACAGGAACCGTCGTAATAATCTACGAGTGTATGGTTTGCCTGAAGGTCTTGAGGGTGACGACCCTGTTGCTTTCTTCACTTCCTTCCTTCCACAACTCTTGAATCTTCCACCTTCAGTTAACCTGAACTTACAACGAGCTCATAGACTGGGCCCTCGTCTCTCTTCCACTTCTGCGCCATCCAAACCTCGAGGAGTGATCATTCTTTTTCTACAATTTACTGATCTTCTGATGGTTCTTACTGCCGCTAAATCTTAGAAAGGTCTATCCTGGCAAGGCTCAAAAAATGTTATATCCCAAGATCTTTCTTCAGCCACAGCTAAACGGCGCAAAGAGTTTTTGGACCTTCAACCACCGCTGCGTTCCATGGGAGCTAGATATGGATTGTTTCATCCCTGTATTTTCAAAGTTACTTTCCTCAACAAAACTTCTACCTTCGAAGACCCTGTTGTTGTTCTTAGAAGATTTATCCAGTCTCATACCCACGTCTCAATGGAGACTACTCCATCGACTTCTGCAACGTGACTGTTGTGCTTATTCTCTTGTATCTTTTGCAGTGATGGCATTGTTATAACTAATCTTTTTACTTTTCTTATAGAAATCGTTTGTCTTGATGGTGCTTAACTTTTATTTTATTTTGCAGGTTTCAATGATATTTATTCTTTTTGATTATCAATACCCTACCGCTCCTTCTCTTTTGTGATTTTTGGGTATTTCTGGTGTGTTGCGTTGCCTTCCCCGTTGGGTGTACTGTCCTCTGTTGTCCGTCGCATCCCTTTGTGTTCCCCGTAAGGTACGTATTACAGTCGTCATTTCGACATGTACTGTCTACTTTTGCTGTTAATCTTCCTTTCCCTTTTTTCTCTTTTTCTCCTTGTATCCTTCCCTTGTTCTTTCCTAGACTCTTTCTTTTTTCTTACCGTTAAGTGGTTCCTCTATTTTCTTCTTATTTCTTAGCTCTTTACCATGTTCTCTTTTTTGTCTTATCATTAGTGTTGCATATTCAACTTGTTATGTAATGTTGATAGCTCAAAGTTCAAAGTTATTTCATGGAATGCGAAAGGTGTTAATAGCCCAATTAAGAGACAGAGAATTCTTTCCCACTTGGCCTCTTACAACCCAGATTTGTAATTTTTTTACAGGAGACTCATCTTTCAGAAGCTGAGGCGTTAAAATTGAAAAAGGTTGGGCGGTTGGGCGGTTGGGGTTTTGGTATCACCCACCTCTAACAAGAAAAATGATGTGATTGTTTTATGGCACAAGAGATTGAAATGTAAAGTAATTTCGCAAGAAAATGACTCTGAAGGTAGATGGGTGCTGGCTAAGCTATTAATTAATAATACTTCTTTAACTATTTTTAATGTATATGGTCCGACACATCCTGACTGCTCCTTTTGGCCCCTGATTACCCAGAAATGCATACAATATAGAGATGATTTGTTTATTTTAGGAGAATATTGCAACCAGGTTGTTGACCCCTTTCTTGACCGTAAATCGCAAACACGTTTTGTGCCACATAAGACACATAAGCACTTTCTTAACACTATCTCTCAGGTTCACTTAGTAGACGCATGGAGACTCACACATCCTGATTCTCTAGACTTCTCTTTTTTCTCTCCTCCTCATAACTCTCTTTCTCGTATCGACTATCTTTTTCTATCTAAATCTCTTTCTCAAAACTTGCTATCCTCCTCTATCAAACCTATTGTTATATCGGATCATGCCCCAATTCTCATAAATCTAGATTTGCTCCCCTCTCATCCTATTTCATCCCGCTGGCGCTTTAATAATTCTCTTCTTCTTGACTCTAATTTCTCTTCCTCTTTCACGACTTTTGCTGAGGAATTCTTCAACTTAAATAGTACCCCCGATATTTTACCACATATACTATGGGACTCATTTAAAGCTACAGCACGAGGATTCATAATAGATTTTGTAGCCAAGAGAAAGAAACGTTTTCGTCAACAAAGTAAAGATGCCCTACTAAAGATTAAATTATTGGAACACCAGTTTTACACCTCATCGGCAGATTCTATTTTGCCAGTACTTATTCGTGCCAAGTTAGATTTTAATAAAGCCACAACCGATAATGCTTCTTCGATACTGTTACGTAGTAGTGCTAGATATTACGGAGGTCGAAATAAAATGGGCAAACTCTTAGCAAATTACCTTAAATCCCGTAAAGAACGCACTATCATAGATATGATTTACTCCTCTGATGGCTCTTCTGTTCATAAAAATGGGGATATTCTTAACGAATTTATGCTTTTTTATAAAGATCTCTATACACCTGACTCTCCACCTTCTTCTTCCCTTATTCAGTCTTATCTTGACGCTATTCCGATTCCGTCCAAAGATCATCTTAATCTCTCACAATTGGAGACAGATCTTTCTCTTCTGGAATTATCCCACGCTTTATCCTCTTTAAAGAAGGGTAAATCGCCTAGTCCGGATGGTTATCCCGTTGAATTTTACTTGCACTTTTCTAATCTTTTACTTCCTAGACTTTTGCATCTTTTTCATTCTTTTCCCCTTGCTGAAGGGAATTTGGGAACTTTTCAGGAGGCCACAATTTGTCTCATTCACAAAGAAGGACGTGACCCTAAATTCTGCAAGAATTACCGGCCGATATCATTACTGAAAGTAGACTTTAAATTATTTGCCAAATCACTTGCTTTGCGCTTGGACTCTCTTATGCCACATTTGGTGGGTAAGGAACAATGTGGCTTTGTGAAGGGTAGGTTAACAACTCTCGCCTTTTGCTAAATGTTCTCAATAAAATTCCTGCTCCTTCCTCTTCCTTGGCTGCTATCTCTGTTGATGCAGAGAAGGCATTTGATAGAGTTGACTGGTCTTTCTTATTAGCCTCTCTGAAATGGCATGGATTCGGCCCTAAGTTAATTTCGCTTATTTCTTTACTGTACACTGCCCCTAGAGCCTCTGTTTTAGTCAACGGTTCCATCTCCTCTTATTTTCCTCTTCGTCGTGGGGTTCGTCAGGGTTGTCCGCTCTCCCCTCTTCTTTTCATTTTGGCCCTTGAACCCTTTTTATCCTCTGTTCGTAACAATGATTTAATCTCTGGGTTTTCCTATGGTGATCACAATTTAAAAATTTCTGCCTATGCTGACGATATTCTTCTTTTTATCTCCAATCCGCAGACTTCTATTCCTCCCTTATTACATGAATTTAATGCCTTTTCTCTTGTTTCCGGATATAAAATCAATTCTGATAAAACAGAAATTTTACCTCTCACGAAATCCTGTCTTCCACACTTCTTTTCGGCCATGGGATTTGCTTGGTCCCCTGTTAAAATTAAATATTTAGGTATACTATTTTCTAATTCCATCTCCTCTTCTGTTAAATTAAATATGAATGTGGTTATTGCTCGGATAGATAATTTACTTTCCTCTTGGAATCCTTTATTCCTTTCTTGGTGGGGTCGGTTGGACTCCATTAAGATGATGATAACTCCTATCTTAATATATACTTTCTCCATGCTTCCAGTTCATATTCCTGTTTGTTATTTTTAAAAAATCGACTCCCTCCTCTCTAGATTTCTTTGGAAGGGCAAGAGATCCAGGATTTCCTTATCTGCTCTTCGTAAGACAAAATCTAATGGAGGTGTTAATTTCCCTGATTTTCGTTTCTATCACAAAGCCTTTTGCCTTCGTCAGGCTGCGAAATGGCTCCTAGAGGATCAATCTCCCTTTACTCCTTTATGGTGTAATATTGAACGCACTCTAATTTCTCCCTTCTCTTTTACGGAAATGTTGGCTTTTTCTGTTAAGATACCTCTTACCTCTCTCCCTTTATTTAAACACACTTGTGCTATTCTAAAACCTTTATTTCATAAGGACACCTTTTCCAGGGAAGCCTTTTTAGACTCCCCATTATGGCATAATTCTTGTATTACCATTAATAATAGATCTATCTTTTGGAGGTCCTTGAGACTTAAGGGGATAATCTGGGTTAAAGATCTTTTTGATGGTTTAGAGCCATGCTCATTTCCCCAATTTCAACTCAGGTTTCATTGCCCTCGTTCCTTTCTTCAGAGGTTTTCCACTCTCATGGCTATTATTCTTCAGTCATTTTATTTGCTTCCCTCTGTCCCCTCGCCTTTGGTTCAAAACCCTCTTTCTAAAATTCTTCTTTCTTTTCCCAAAGCCTCTCTTATTTACAAATTCTTTCTTTCTCCCTCACCTGAACGTCCTAAATCCAAGGTGGAAATTGCTTGGGAGTCTGATCTCGCATGTGAATGGACTATTAATTTTTGGGATAAACTTTGGTCTCGCTCCCTAAAAATTTCTCGTTCTGCTTCTCTCACTCAATCTATGTTCTTTCTATATCATAGACTCTATCTCTCCCCTATTTCTATTGCTAGGTTTGCCCATTCTACTGATACTAATTGCTGGTCCTGTGGCTCACTTAATGCTGACCTCAGTCATCTTCTTTTTCTATGCCCTTCTGTTGCTACTGTCTCGGAAAAAGTTTGGGCCTACATTTCTCGCATGTTTGATACACGTATTCCCTTGTCTTTCCCTCTTCTTTTTGCAGGTAGTCTATTTCAGTCCTTAGATATTCCCTCATATATGCATGGCCTCTTTGACCTTATGATAGCCTTAGCTTTCCAACACATAACACTCAATTGGAAATCACTTTCACAGCTCTCTGTCCAGCACTGGTGGAATAGCCTTTGTCATTTTCATCGACTGGATGTTGCCTTTGCTTCTTCCTGTAAGCCAATAATTGATAGAGAACTTTTTTGGAACCCACTTACTACCTATTTAGATAAATTAGTAGTGTTAAAAAAGTTTTGTGTGAATGCTGAAAATTTCAAGCCTCCTTAGACATAATATTTTCTCTGTCTCTTGTTTCTATTTCAATTATTATGTTATCTCCTATTCGCACATCATGATTATTGTTTATTGTTTTCTTTTCTAGTTCAATATGCAACTTTATAAAATATTTGCCATATGAAAGAGTTTTTCCCTTACCTTCCACCTGCTCTCCTCCCGTCTTCCTCGCCCCCCCTTTTTTCCCCTCTTTCCCTCCCCATCTCCCCTTTTTCTTTTTCTACCTTCCAATCCCCTTCCCTCCCTTCATATACATATAACCTTAAACAGCTTTCTCCTTTGAATTTGCTGTTAGCCTTTTCTTCTTGCATATATTATTTTGTTGGTCACTTTTGTTTTGCTGACCTCTGTATCGTTATGAAATATCTAAATAAAGCTTTTCAAACAAAACAAAAAATGGACCACAACGTGGTGCATTATTTACACCGCCGCTGCGTCACAAAACTGACGCAACGGCGACACAAAAGTGTGGCGAGGGGCTTGTAAATCTGCCCCTTCATTTCTAACAAGCACTAAGACCTGTTCTATCTTACTTGCCTGTTTTGCATTTTTTATAAATTAGACTGCCATTTTTTCTTAATTAAAGGAATGTCGGGTTCTTACCTGAAGTTGTCTTCTTTCTTCAACTCTTGGTGATTTGTAAACAACCATCCTTCACGAAGAGTCTTCAGCACTCCAATAATCCAAAGTATCCAACTCCCATTGTAAACAATCAAAAAGACACAGATTGGCACAGCCATATTTTCCAACAAAACAACTGTTGGAAAAATTACTGTGTGTAGTCTTAAAATAACACAACCCCCCCTAAAAAAAATCCTGAAAAAGATGTGTTTTTTATTAAAAAAAAACACAACAACAAATGCATTCATATAATCCACTGTCCGGACGATATTAATTCATCCATATCCTTTGAAGCGATGTCCCAAAATCTCAAAAATCAAAGGTACTCATAGTCAAATTATCCTGCATAAACCAAACATCCAGTAAAATATTCAAAATGTCGACAAAATCCAATAGCCGATCTAGGACATCCATTTTGTTCTTACCCCCATGTGTTTTGAGTGCCGTTAATACAGTATACTAAGGAGCATATTAGCAAGGGCAATATCGCCGCTTTAGCGGCACTTTTTGCCGCTAAAGCGGCGATATTTTTATAGCCCTATTAGCAAGCTGTCGCTAACAGTTGGTAGCGACAGCTTAATGGCGATAGCGTCCGTTTTGTTGCCGCTTTGCATGTCAGCGATATTTATCGCTAATGACATGCAAAGTAGGCGTTCCCAACTAAAAGCAACTGCAAATAGTCGCAAACACAACTTCCCCCTATTATCAATGCCCGCGAAGCGATAAAAAAAGTTGCGCTAACCGCGATTATCGCTGGAATTTAACACCTGCTAAAAACTTGACTTAACCATCTTGTCAATGGGAGGTGGATTGTAAGGTTAAGTCCTCACCTGCCTATTAGCAAGCTTTTCATTAGTGCAGTGAATTTATCGCTGGATTTCTCGGGCTATTGCTGCGTTTCGCTGCTATCGCTGGATTTTTTATCGCCTTGGAGATAAGCGTTGATAATAACGCATTATCTCCGCGATGAAATCCAGCGATAGCCGGCGATAAAAAAGACAGCGCTAAGCGCGCTTTGCGATAATTATCGCAAATCCTTGGTAATATGCCCCTAAGTTTTTAAAAACAGGTCCGAAAAAATATAACAAAAACAATTCGCCTTTTTTTCACTTTGGTTTAAACAAAATCCTATTATTTCATAAAACGTGTATTTTAGACCAAAATTTGAGGGGAAAAAACAATCAACCAGACGTGGGCCTACAACCAAAACCTGCATAGGAATGAAAAAGTGGTTAAAGCATTCAAAACATACATCTTACTACTGACATACATTTGACTACCTCCCTCGTCTCTCCTTACAATAAAGTATGCCATCCATAGCCTCTGTTTAATAAATTACATTTGTCTTACCAGACCGCAGCTATTCCTTGCTTCTGCTCTTGACAGAGACACTCCTCCGAATGTAGAAACAGACGCACAATCGCATATGTTAACCCTGAAAGGAAAAAGGTAAAAAGGACAATTTCTCCCATTGATTTCAATGGAAAAGCATGGGCAAGCACTTACAAAATTACTTTAAATATGTTATTAAATTCCTTTCTGGAAGAGATTTATTTTTATCAAATAACTTATAATCTCATCTATTTTTAGGAATTTCTTTAGATTTTCAAAAAAACGATTAAATATTATTTTAAATAAATAAAGTTGTACATAAATGTTTTGTCTTTTCTTAAAAATTATTTCAATAAACATATTTTTTTCACTTTACAATATGTGTTCTTTATTTAAAGTTTATATTAACATTAAATAGAGAGTACATCTCTCCATGCTAAAGATCTGTTTTTAATTTTGCATTTAATTATCAATAGTTTTAAAATAAATTAATAGTATTAATATACTCCCCCATTAAAAAACCCTATTTCCCTCATATCCCATGCAGAGGGTGAGAGTTACACCCCCAAGGGTTTTTTTTATTTAAAAAAAAATAATAATAATATGAATATTATAAATTCAAATATATTAAGAACTAGGGGGGTCATTACGATGGCGGGCGGAAGCACAACCGCCGTGCTGGCGGATGCAAAAACCACCAGTTACCGCCGGCACGCAGCAGTCCACACGCCCGCCCAATTACGATGCGAAAAGTAGGCCAAACACCGCCGGCAAGCCAGCAACACCGTCCGCCATCAAAGTGCGCCCGTACACGTAGCGGCGCAGCCCAATTGACACACACCGTCCGACGATACACGTCCCGCCCGGCGTATAAATTACGATGCCGCAAACAAACGGCTCCCACGGCCAAGAGATACCGTACGACAAACCGAAGCGGTAACACGGACGCCGAGCACGGACAACGAAGAAGCGGCTCCCCCTAGCATGAATCCAGCACTGCAGGCCCTCCCCATGCTCCTGCTGATGCACCACCAAGGACGCAACGTACCGCGGAGACGCAGGTAGGCACACACACAACAAGTGCACGCAAACAGCGCACACAGTGCAAGGGCGGAAAAAGCGGACAACCCCCCACCAGCGCGTGTACACTACACATCCACCATTGCATCCACATATGACACACAGGCCAAATCGTAACATCGCGTAACACATGTGTACACACCACCTGGGACTAGGAACCAACGACCCCGTCACAGCCCCAAAGCGGCGATGACGCCGCCACACATGCGCACAACGCAGAGGCCAACCGCAGCGCCATGCATGCGTCGCACACAGACACAGGGACACAACCAAGCAGCACACACATCAGCCCCACCCCGAACGCACATGACACGTGACAGGCCTGCCACAGACATGTCCCCAACGCCCAATTCACGGACAACACCCAACGCCACACAACCGACGCACACATGTCAGTGAAGTCACGCAACAGCAGGACACACCCCAGTGTAACAAACATGGCGTAGCACACAGCGGCGGCAACACCAACTAGGAGAAGCAGGGCCCCTTCGGGAAGAGGAACGCCAGTACCACACTGAAACACCCATACCACCCTGCACATATGAACAAGACATATAAAACGGAACACCAAAGAGCCCGGGGACCGACAACAGGTGGCCCAAGAATAACATTCACACACAAGGCCCAACGCAGAGCGGAAAGGCAGCCTGCCGCCCACACAAGGGAGAGCAGACAGCACTGAATGACCTTCCATTCCAGCTCCGAAACCACAGCCCTACGAAAGAAGCCGGTGAATACAGCCATTGTCCAAGAAAAGACCAACACAGGCATGCCGAGGAGACCGACCACAGGGCAGATAGCGCATATCACAGAAGCACACAACAGACGGGGAAGAAAGAAGAAAACACTCCCCCATGTCGGCCACATGCAAGTTAATTGGAAGGAGTCACACATCACTGACCTTGAACTGTCTGAGAAGCATGTGGGATGAGGGCCCGTGTCCTCCAAACAAGCCAACAGACCACAAGTCCTGTCTCCCTACGACTACACAGAGCTCACAGCAACCTCGGAGCGTGCACATTGCAGACTGCACACACAGCCGGAGCACGCCACCACAACGCACCGCTGCGAAATGGCAACCGCAACACACCTACCCAACTACGCTGGACAGCTCAAGCTGTACAAAACCAACCTGTTACATATATTGGGATGCGATCTCCTGTCCCTGCTGAACGTAAGTTACCGACTGACTTACCGCATCACATTGTTCAGCTGCGTCATGCCCGTCTTCTACTGTCGGAGGTGTCCCTACCAGCATCCCGTGGAGATATGCCTCTCCAACCCGGCATGTCTAAAGGCGGACCTGCTACCACTACTCCTCCCTATGGACGCACACGACAGGGCCTGCTCTGCCTATGGGGGCATGGCGTATTGGCCAACATCGCACCCGCACTGAAATGGGACCACTGTGCCTCCACACGACGGATCATCGAGAACAGCTACATCGAATGTCACCCAGCATGCCCCATCATGGTCCTCCAAGGGACAACTTACGAACAACACCTTGACAGCCACCATCCGCTACATTGGCTGGCAAAAATGTACACCACCAATGACATGGAAGCCCTGCTGGACGGCATCGCATACCTGACAACCTGTAAATTCGTCGGACCACAACGCAGGTTCCCCGATTGACCTATGATGTCCAACCCCGCACCCATGCTTAGCTTCCGCACGGACTGGCCAGTCACCACCACAACAGCCATACCAAACGACCGGCAACTGTAACCACACCATCAACGACATCGCCATGACATCGGATATGACCGGGACATGCACACTGTTCCCCATCACATCCAGGAACACCGCATGCATCGTGGGAGGCAGTGGCATGGGGTCTGTGTATCGCACCCACATGGACGGAACTGCACGAACAACCAGGACACGACATGGATCCAGCGCCCATGGACACACACACCGCTCAGTGGACATGAATAGGTCGCCTGGAGTCTGTGGGTGCTGCACCCCTCCCACCCCCGCCCCGGGAATCCCATACCAGGACCTTTGCATGGACGACAAGTGCATACAACAACAACACGACCCCAGTGACTGTGACATGTCCAGTAACCACCACAGTGCAACAACAAGTGGCACGCCGCTGCATGCACGCAAGCACATGCCCTGATGTCATCTCACATGCACGCGTGCATGAGGAACAACCGCAGCAAACCTGTCACATGGAACTGAGATGGACTGTGCCCATGATGCCAAGCGGTCTGGTAGGCTACATGTATACCGTCTGTGTCAAAGTCCACAGCTCCGCAGCTATACGTAAATGTACATTAGCACAGCCTTGGCCAAGCAGATGTAACTCTGAAGCCCACATCCCACATGCAACAGCCAATCACATGTAACCCCACACCCTATCCCATTTGCAATCATGCTCAGTATATCCTCAACATGTATTCCGCTGCCAGTAGTGTCCACTATACTGCATCACAGAGGACAGAAGACTCAATATAATGTTTGAAACCAAAACTGTCTCCGCTGACTCATTTCACAAGTACGAATGAGAGAGGATGAGAGTATGTGAAGTACACGGCAGTCGTGACATGACCATGTAGTCCACTGGTATTGGATGTCAACGCAAATGAGTAGCACAACTGTGGAAGACACACATGTGTCGTGTGAAGTCGTATGGACGCAGTGCTCAGGTGGGTGGGTGTGACGGGTAGATGCGCACATGCCAAGTTGGAGCACGCCGTGTTGGGAGGGGTCATGAACAGTACACCACCGCTTCCCTGGGCATTGTGAGAGGACACCTGTCGGGGGGAGTGAACACGTGTGTGCACAGCAGCCGGGCACACGTACAAAGCGGTACCAGGCGCACCTCAGCCCACCCTCTGTGGACAAGCTGGATCCTGTTGTGCGCCCGCCATGCCCCTTGACAAGGCACACACAGCCCCAGTCGACCAGGTGTAACCCCAACATAGTCAATCCGCACAGGCGATACAGGGCACGGGATGGCAGTGGAGCATGGTGTGTGAGAGGTCTCCTCGCGCTCCTCCTGGTCACATCACGCAGGCAATAGAACCTCAACGTCTAGCATGGCACAAGTCAAATGGAAGTGTAGGGGGACGCACCACAGCACGAGCAGCACTGACGTCACGGGAGGTGGCTCGCACCATCCCATCCATTGCCCATTATACCAACCACGCCACATGCCATTGCGGCTAAGTGCAAGCGCGTGCGCCACCACCCCCGAGCCCTCCCCAGAGAGGCCAAAGAGTGAATGTGTGGGCCATCAGTCACAGACGGACGCGGCCTGGCCGCAAGGGCAGCCACAGCCACTGGGTGTCGCAGGTGGCGGATCCGGAAGGCGAAGACTGTGATGCATAGTCCATGCAGGCCGGGTCTCCATTTGGGGCACCATGCAGGTGGACGGCGTCCCGCAACACATCATACCCTGAGACAGCCCACTCGTGCAACTGCACCCACACATACACTCCTTGCCCTCTCTGGTGCGAGCTTGGGGCTGCCTGTGCAAGCGCTAGCCTCGCAGGTGCACATGCATATTGGGGGAGCGAGGGGAGGACATGAGGGCTGGGGCGAAGATGACTGTATCACTGTCAGTGAGTACAAGGGATGACCCAGATGTGGAAAGGAAGAGACGTGTCCCGTGTGTACTGCAACTAGTCGCCAATCCAACTACCCCCATGTCCGGAATGTAAGCCCGCACCTAGGCCCGCCCATCCGCCACATCGAACATACCACCAGCACGACAACCTTCCCATTCGAAACACTGACTGGGGGTGGCGACCAGTGAACAATCATGTGTAGCCTACCCACGCGTACATGTGGGCCCTCCATGATCCATGTCACCTGCGGCAAAGTCATGACATGCGCAATGAGGGAAGTGAGGAGAGCTGTCCGCCCCACGCACAGAAGGTGCATCAGCTCCACAGACCCAGCAGCGAGTCCAGCAGGGGTCACATGTGCAGGGGCAGCTGTGCCTGGTGTGAAGGCACATGCATATAGACAGCACATCGACCAATGTGTAGTCTGCCCACATCTACAGTCCATCATCATGCGGACATAGGAATTGAACACAGGGCAACACATCTTAGTGGGTGCACCCACCGTGACCAACAATGCGCAATCATCGACGTACCCGCCCTGTGCATGGCCCCCCACCCAACGGAGGCACATCCAGTGCCACCATCCCACACACACAAGCCTTCCACGGAACATGCTGTGTCCAATGGTCAGTACAGAGTCAGCGCCCATCTGGTGGATCCTGAACAGGAGACACATGCACACACATGCCAGCTCCCACTATGTACGTCTGCCACCTGGCACGTGCAATGTAACCTCTCACCTGTGACGTGTGACTGCAAGCACACAGCCGTCTTGGCATGGGGCTGTCAATGTGGACACCTGTCAATGTTTCGGGAGGTGTGATCCGTACAGTGCTGTACATAGGGTGCAGTGCTGACACCTACTACTGTCTCATATCCCCTCGTGCCACAGGTCCCACTTGTTTTGGCCGCTCAGCCTGTGCCCACATCGTCGCTCGTCGTGTGCCATACTCATCCAGCCTCGGAAGCAGTTCCATGCTCAGCAGACATTCATGTTGCTGTGGCGTTGCCGCTTGACGAATATGCAGTCAGTCCCCATCAGCACGCCCCGCAAGTCATTGGGGCCTAGATCCCCATGTGCATGCACATGGCAGTGGTTTGTATCACTAGCCATTGCCATTGTTGGGAGACCTGTGTAAGTGTAGTGTGGCCGTGCCGTCCCAGCTTGACAGCTGGGCTGTGGCCCATGTGCCTGCTCAGTCATGTCAGTGATGTGTATGCGAAATTGCTATGTGTTGTGTTGCTTTGACATGTGTCCACTGCCATATTCCCTAGGCGGAGACCGAACATTGACCGCCCATACCAATTGCTGGCGGACATGGACGATACAGAGGTCATTAGGAAGTTTCGGCTGGACAGGCCAACCCTGCATCGACTGTGTGCCATGTTGGAACCCCATCTCCGTCCCCGCAGGGTGTATCCAACAGCTGTCACCCCCACGGCTAAGGTGATGGCCGCCATGCATTTCTTCGCCACTGGGTCATTCCAGCACACAGTGGGCAGTGGAGGAGGGATGTCCCAGCCCATGTTCAGCAAGGTGCTGAGGGATGTACTGGCAGCCATGATGCTGTACCGAAACAGGTACATCCGCTTCCCCAGGACTCGTGAATTGGCGGCAGTGAAGGGTGCATTCTATGCCCTTGGCAGAATCCCACACGTCGTTGGAGCCATTGACTGCACACATGTTGGCCTTGTTCCACCACAGGCCACTGAGCACCTGTACCGCAACAGGAAGCACACGCACTCCCTGAATGTGCAAGTGGTGTGCCTTGCGGACATGGTGATCACCCACGTGTGTGCAAAGTTCCCAGGCTCGGCCCATGACGCACACATAATGCGCAACAGCATCTTGCCACGACTGATGTCCAAACTGCAACAGGATCGTGGCTGTATTGTCGGTGAGTATGTGGAGTGGTGTAGCGTGCTGGTTGTGCGATGCTGTCCCCTGTCCAGTTGGAATAGCAACGGTTCTCTGTGTCCCTCACACCCAGGTGACTCTGCGTACCCGAATGGGGCATGGCTGCTCAGTCCATTGAGGAATCCTCGCACCCCAGCAGACGATCGCTACAATGAGGCACATGGGAGGACCAGACGTGTGGTTGAGCGTACCTTTGGCCTCCTCAAGTCCAGGTTCAGGTGCCTGGACCGCACCGGGAGTGCGCTGGCGTTCTCCCCACAGAAGGTGTGCCAGATAGTGGTGGCGTGCTGCATGCTGCACAATCTGGCCATTCGGAAGCAGATCCCCCTCATCGTGGATGACGGAGATCAACCAGGGCCCCAGCCCGCAGACCAGGACAGCTCGAGTGAGGAGGACAGCGGAGAGGAGGAAGCTGGTAATGTGCGGCAGCAGCTCATCGCCCACTACTTCACTTGACGGTGAGTGTCCATGTACGACGGCTGATGTGGCTGTATCTGTGCAGGTGTGTGTGTGCTGTGTCAGGGTGGCCGTTTGTTCACTGCGTGCTGTGTGTCAACGCTCCATGGCCAGGGTTGTATGCCACTGTTGGTGGCTGTGGCATTGTGCCCTATTGCTCTGTGCGATGTGTGTACATTGCTTGTAGTTGTTGACATGTACTGTGTGATGGGTGTGTGACACACTCATTGAATGTGCTCCTGTTCTGTCTCCCACCCCTAGGTCCCTACAGGCCCTCCGGTTCCATTGCCATGCCACGCATCAGGTGCCTTTCCGCCCAAGGTGGCCGTTGTATTCCGTACAAATAAAACACAGGGCACAAACAGCAGTTTGTGTAAGAGGTGCATTTATTTCAAACTGTGACATGTGATTGTGTGTAAGGTGATGACAAAAGTGGTGCGTGCAGTGACAATGAGCTGTCGGTCATGGCTGCGTGATGCTCAGGGTGTACCCACTGGTTCTATGTCCATAGTCCAACACACACACATGCCATCCAGATGGCTGTGTGGAGTGGGATCGTAGTCCAAGTCAATGCAGTGGGTCGTCAAGGAAGGCTG
The DNA here is from genome assembly GCA_963921515.1 of Calotriton arnoldi. Taxonomy (NCBI): domain Eukaryota; kingdom Metazoa; phylum Chordata; class Amphibia; order Caudata; family Salamandridae; genus Calotriton; species Calotriton arnoldi. The sequence goes on from CAWUFW010006457.1 coordinate 83,586, forward strand.
GCTGGCTGCCTCACTTGCGTCTGGAGCGTGCGAAGTCCTCCCGGGAGATCTGTTTCCACTTCGGACGGCCCCTTCCACGTTTGCGAGGGGGTGCCTGCTTGCGACATGCTGGTGGTTGAGGTGTGCTCACTGGCTGTGGACGCAGGGGAACTGGACACTGCTGCTCGACCCTGCGCCCCGGCAGGTGGTGGCGGAGGGGAGCTGCTGTCCCTGGCTGTGACCTCACCGCCACCACCAGCTGGCCCATGAGGTCCACGAGTTGGCCCATACGGGCGTCCATGGACCTCAGCACCCCCAGCACCTCACGCGTGTCTGTAGCTGACCTGGCCCATTGTCCTTGGGCCTCTTCATAGGCCCCAAGGACTCTGGCCATTTGAGGCAGGGCATGGCTCCCAGGGGAGGCTGGCGTTTCCCTGACCCTGCTCCTCCTACCAGTCCTGCTGCCACCGGCCTGCCCACTAGCCACATTGCTCACCACGGTCCTCGCTGTGGCTCCCAGGGTGGATCCAGTCGGCCGGGCCACCACCTGCGCTGGGGCTGGTGCCAGCGAAGACGTGGTGGTGGTGGCGGCGGTGGTGGTCGGTGCGGCGATGGTGGCGGTTGCGGCAGTGGTAGTGGCCGCAATGACCGTGGGTGTGGCCGCAATGACCGTGGGTGTGGCCGCAATGACCGTGGGTGTGGCCGCAACGACAGTGGCAGCAGGGGGCTGGGAATGTTCAGCAGCCCTGGATGATGGGTTGGTGGGTAGGAGGTGTCCTGGGGAGCGGCTGGGCCCTGCCACACCAGATGGGCCTGCTTGGTGGTCCGTGTCCGAAGAGGAGGACAGATCCTCCACATCCGTGTGTCCTCATTGGGGGCTTGTAGGCTGGCTGTGCTGGCTGCTGTCTCCATCCCCAGCATCCAGCAGTTCGTCACCTGTGGAGAGAATGAGATTTGTTATTGTGTTGCACCTGGCGAAGTATGTATTTGTCGTCTGACATTCACAGTTCGTGCAATCTCGTACATGGGTTTCCCGGAGGCGTGTGTGTGGCTGTACCATTTGTAGTTGTGTGTGCTTGGCAATGGGACTGTGTGCTGTGCACATGTGGCATGGGACGGATTGGCCATGCCGATGGGTGTGTTGCTGTGCCCCTACTTATTGTGACTCTGGTGTATGCGGGCTCCTGGCCCATCCTGGGTCTGGTTTGTACTTTGCTTTTGGTGTTCAAATGGGACGCTTAGGAACACATATGGCAACATGGGGGCCATGCCCCAGATTCACATTTGGGAGGGAATATGCTTTTGGGGTTCAAATGGAACACTTAGGAACGCATATGGCAACATGGGGGCCATGCCCCAGATTCACATTTGGGAGGGAATATGCTTTTGGGGTTCAAATGGAACGCTTAGGAACGCATATGGCAACATGGGGGCCATGCCCCAGATTCACATTTGGGAGGGAATATGCTTTTGGGGTTCAAATGGAACGCTTAGGAACGCATATGGCAACATGGGGGCCATGCCCCAGATTCGCATTTGGGAGGGAATATGCTTTTGGGGTTCAAATGGAACGCTTAGGAACGCATATGGCAACATGGGGGCCATGCCCCAGATTCGCATTTGGGAGGGAATATGCTTTTGGGGTTCAAATGGAACGCTTAGGAACGCATATGGCAACATGGGGGCCATGCCCCAGATTCGCATTTGGGAGGGAATATGCTTTTGGGGTACATGCTGTGAGCCATGGGTGCCGAACGTGACATGTGTTGTGGCAGCATGACAGTGCATGGTCTGAGGTGTGTGCATGCCTGACATGGCCTGCATATTTGCTGTCTGTTGTGATTACTGGACATGGCATTGGACGCATCGTTATGAGTGAGTGATGGTTGTGTGCCAGCCAACGTATTGCAGTTGTCCCATCTCCTTGGTGTGCGTGCTGCCCTGTGCCATGTGCATCACTGCAGTGCTCGTGGGGGGTGTGGCCCATGTTGTGTGTTGTTGCTCACAGTGTGGCGTGCGCTTCATTGACTTCTGGCACATGGTTGGTCATGGGCATGTATCTTAGCGTGACTGCTGTATGTGTGGCAGCTGTGCGGATGACATGCCTTTCATGAGACTGGGGCTGACGGATGGGATGGATGGTATGTTGTATGTGCATGGTGTGTCTGTGTGTTTGATGGGTTCAGTGGTGTTCGTGTGCATTTATGTTGTTCCGCTCTGTTGCGTCTAGTGTTGTTTGTCTTACATAGGCGTAGTTGTGGGGTGTGTGGTTGACAGGCAGTAGGGGCTACATGGACAGGACTTCAATGGTGTTTCGGTTGTGTGTGATGAGTTGCACAGTGGCTGCCGTGTGGTACTATATTCAGTGTGGCTTGTGCATGCAGACGTGGCTCCTTGGGTGTTGCTGTGTCTGTGATGGGTCATGTGAGGTGTGAGTCTGTGGTTCATGTCCGTGTGCACATTGTTCACTTGTTCGTGACGGTGGGCGGTGCTGCGTGTTCGTCTGCTACGTGACATGTCCCATGTGTTGGTCGTGTTACGGTCCTCATGCCTCCAGTAATCCAGCCCTGTCCAGTTTCCCACCTGCAGGTTGTTCGGGCGTGCACTGTACTGGATGCCACATGGTTCTAAGCGGGGGTGCTCCATGTTGCAGGTTTGTGGGGGTGGGGGGTGTTGTTGGTCGTGGTGGTGGCTGGACACCCACTGACACCGATTGCTGTGGACCGTGATGTCTACCTTTCGGCTGTCGTTGTGCACTGCGGTGGCTGACACGTGGCTGTGGGGTGTGGGGGATGCTCCTCCTTGCTGTGCTGTGGGACTAGGGGCCTGGTGTGTGTTCTACTTGGGCTGTCCACCCTCCCACCCACTGCACTTTGTGTTCCTGCCACTTACCTGTTACTTGTCGGTTAGTGCAGCTGTGGCGGACACATGGGTGTGGTGGGTGCTCATTGTGGCGCTTCTGGCATATTTGGGGACCTGTTGGTGGTTACGTGGCTGGCTGAGTGTACACATGTCCCCACGCATCTTACAGTTGTTCTGTTTGGGCTGTGTGTGGTGGTGTCTGTTGCATGTGTGTGTGATGTGTTGTGTATTGTGTGCTGGATATGGGGGTGTTTGTCCCTGGGAGCTGTGGCATGGTGGTAGTGCATGTGAGTACATAGCGGTGTGCTGGTATACATTAGTTTGTACTTACCAGCCTCCACTCCCCCTGCTAATCCGGCGAGGATCTCGGGATGTATGATGACTCGCACCTTCTCCTCCCACGCTTTGAAGGTCTTGAAGAGCGCGGGATTCCCTCCGCCAGTGACGGCTGCCAGCTCTCTGTTCTTGGTCTCCTTCTTCTTGACCAGGCTCTTGACGTCATTCCACCGTTTGTTTATTTCGACTCTGTTCCTGGGCAGGGTCCCGACTGCATTGACCTGGTCTACGATCCGGTTCCACATTCTGTTTCTGGTGGCTAGTGGTGTGTGCTGGACCATGTTCCCATAGATTTGTGGGTGCACCTTGATGATCTCGTCGACCATGACCGTCAGCTCAATGGGCGTGAACTTGGGCATTCTTTGTGGTGCCATGGTGTTTGTGGTGCTGGTGCGGTGTGTGTTGTGTAATGTGCAGGGGGTTTGTGGTGCCGGTGTTTGGTGGTGGTGGTGGTGGTGGTTGTGATGTGTGCGTTTCTGTGGTGTGCTGCTGTCCTTGCTGTGTCACTGTGTCCTCTCCTCTCCTCTCTAGTTTGCAATGTTGCAAGGGGTTGTGGTCTGTGGGAGTGCTGCTTTTGTACTTACCTATGTGGGTGTGTCCTCATGGTCTGTTGTTTTCAGGTGTGTTGTGTCTGGGGTTCTGGCCTTTGTAGTTTTTGTTTGTCCAGGGGGTGTTTTCGGGATGTGTACTGTGCTTGTGTATTTGTGCGTGCCTTGCTGTGTGGACTTGTTGGCCATGTTGTGTGCAATTGTTTTTGTCAGCGGATGGTTTCTGTGCAGGGACGTGGGCGCCATGGCTTCTGCCGTGTCGATTCTCATCGGCGTTGTTTGCGCTGGCGGGCGGTATATTTGTAGTTTTCCGCGCTCATGGCGGTGCGATCGTAATCTCACGTGTGGTGTGTCGGCCGTGAGGGCGGGCGGTTTTGTGTTGTCGTGCGTGTTTCCGTCCGTGGCGGGCGGTTCGACTCCGACTCGGACGATGGCGGGCGGTATTTTGTGTGATTTTTCCCGATGGCGGTTTTCGGTTTGTGTAATCGTAATGGCGTGGTCGGTGTTCAGACGGTGTGTGCGGGCGGATTTTTGCCGGTTCCATGCCTGGCGGATTCTTTTACGCCGGGTATCGTAATGGGCCCCTAGGTGTTAAAATGAATACCTGAGTATTAATACAATCCCCCACCCAAACCCTTATTTCCCTCACATCCCATGCCAGAGGGTGTGTGTTACATCCCTAAGATTTCTTTTTTTTTTTACGAATAATAATTTGAATATTATAAATTCTAATAAATTAATACCCAGGCATTGTTATTAATACCTAAGTATTAATACACTCCCCCACCGAAAACCCCTATTTCCTTGACATCCCTGCAATATTATAATTTTTAAAGTAATGTTAAAAATCACAAAACTAAATCAAAAATAATTAAACATCAATTTTTAATATTGTTATTCCAATACAAAAGCGTACCTATTATACTTACTAAATGGCATCTGCGTTGTAATAGCATGAATTGTAATGGCTTCTGGGATGTAAAAGTTGTGTTGTAAAGGCATTACATTGTAATGCCTGCATTGTAATGTTAGTTTCCTGTTCCAGAATCCATGAGGATCCAAAAATGTTCTGCCACTCAGCATTCTCACATATCTCCAGATAAAAACAAACTCCCACTTGTATGACTGGGCTAATCAACCACAAATGAAAACATTAATAACTGCAACTTCGAGACATCAGGATTTTTCCTTGAAATTTCAGTCTTTCTTGAAGTATGTGTAGCTGCGATTTTTAGCCCCCACTTCAACCGGTACTCGGAGAAACCTTTCAACCACAGATGTTCCTGAAAGTTAGACATTTGAGGGAGTCTATGGTGGCCTGGCATCTGTGGATCCCACCCTTTTGTTTTCTACCTACAATGCACTGCTAATATCAAACTTTGGCTAAATTATACATTTTTCTCAGGTTTCTTGTAGGGAAAGTTCAAGAATCGCTGGGGATCCACAAAAATCAGGAAACAGCCTTACATCGAGACTCAAACTATGCTGTGCCTTAACAATGCAGTCTGAAATACAAATGTATCATGAAAACACATTCCTTTACCACACAAGTCGTTACAACTACTTGCCTTAAGGAATGCATTGTTGGACTGATGTTGGACGCATTTGTGGTATGGACTATGGGGCTTATTTACAAGGCCCATCTGCCCCCCATGTTGTTAAATCAGTTGTGGTAAATGCCTGCAAGGTTTTGACATACAACCTCAAAACTCCTGCCATTAAGCATTTCTCATGATATTAACGGTACCCCACTTGAGTTGATGAACTTATCACAAACAACAGAAATCAATAAAAACCTGAATGATATAAAGTCAATGTGGTGTTAAAGAGTTTTTCATATGGCTACAGTTTTCGCCTGTTCTTTCTGTGCTTTATGTCCACCCGCATATCTTTGACGAATCTAAGATTTTGTTAGCCTCTAACTCACCCAGAGAAACTTTCAATGTTATTAAAAAGCTACTCAAAGCCCCGGACCCGCACATAGCACCAGACCTTTCCGGGATACGCTGTAATAAACTGGCAGACTACGTTTCCACTAAGGTCATAAACATCCTCAAATCTCTGCCGCATATGGCAGACATAGGTGATACCTCTGATAAGCACCTGACCCCCGATCCACATCCTTTGCAGCCTATACTTGAGGCTTTCCCCCCCTCTCGTTTGAAGTTTGCTGTACCCTGCTATCCAAGGTGAATAGTGGATCACCTAAGGACCCCTGTTAGAAATGGGGGTCTCTAGTTGGCAGAGGTAAGTACCTTTGTCCAAGTAGGGACCCCTACTTCTAGTCAGGGTAAAGGGGCACACACTGTTGATAACCCCTGCTCACCCCCTTGGTAGCTTGGCACGAGCAGGCAGGCCTATCCCCAAGGCAATGTGTAAAGTATTTGCACTAACACTCACAGTAACACAGTGAAACACCACAAATGGACACTACACCAATTATTATAAAAATATCAATCTTTATATAGTTTTAGGTCAGATCAAAACGGTAGACTGCACATATATATAAATAAAGTAATTCTTCTCATAGGACGGTTCTTGATAGGCTTTTGGTAACAAAACAGATTGGTAGGCTTCTGTTGTTAAAGTTCACTTTGTGAAATATTTATGCGAGTTCAGTTCTTCTTCAAGGTCTTTTACTACCAACTAATTCCCGGTAGTACCGCCCCCCCCTCGTGGTACTCATACACCCTCAGAACGGGCTCAGCCGGTAGAATAATCGCCAGCGGTACGTGCTTGCTCTCAGCACGACCGATCACCCCTCCACATGCCTCAAGTGCGCTAAGCTCAGCGGCGGAGTTCACGTAGGGCGCCTGCTTCCTTGCAGCCTATAAGCCCCCCGCTCCGGATGCGAGTGATTTACCTGCAGTCCGGGCGGGGCGGGGCCGGTCAGTTCCTCTTCCTATCTCGGCCGGCCGGCCTGCCGCCTTTCTTCGGTGAGGTTCTCCGTGCGCCGCCACACGCAGCGCGGGTGCACGGAAGCGAGCTCCCTCCTGGATAGATGACGCGTCGGGGCGGCCGCCAATCCCAGCGCGGCTCAGCGATGACGCGGGGGAATCCCTGCAGGCTGGGACCAATCCCAGCGCGGCTCCAGCGATGACGCGGGGGAATCCCTGCAGGCTGGGACCAATCCCAGCGCGGCTCCAGCAGCCCGTCACTGGACTCCGGGCCCGCAGCGGTGAAGCTTCCCGACGCCTTTCTCCCCTCGGCGAACCCAGCCTCGGGCGCTTAGCTCGAGGTGCGGCGGTGATGTTAAAGGGGCAACACTTTCCTTCTTGGGTATCCCGGGCCAGAGGCGGTGAGCAGGGCCCGTTCTCAGCAGCGACGCGCTACAACCCAGGCAACACGGGGGCAAAGCGCTGGTTCCTCGAGCGTGACCCAGTCAGTGGCAATTTACCGTGCACGTCAGGCAGGCGGCGCGAAGGACCTCCACAGCGTTTCTGAGGTCGCTTCAGTCAGCCCAGAGCCAGCAGGGACAGTGGGGCACGATGTAGGGTGAGGTTGAGGGAAGTCCTTGTGTTAACTTTTATGATCCTGAGTTATAACAGGAGGCCAGCTCATCTCAGGCCCTTGGAGACTCTTCAGACACAGCACACAGCAAAGTCCTTTTCATCAAGCAGGTGGGGGGCACAGCACACAGCAAAGCCCCTTTCTTCCTCTCCTTCAGTGGGAACAGCAAACTACAGGTCAGCCCCAGAACACACAGCAAGGGCAGTCTTCCTCAGTCTTCTTCAGCTGATCTTCTTGGGCAGAGGTTCCTCTTGATTGCAGAAGTCTAATTTTTAGGGCTTTCAGGGCTGATACTTATACCCCAAAAGTCTTTGTTCTTCATGTGTGAGGGGGTCCTGGACCCAGTCTAAACTAGTTCAGGGTGCACTCTGCCAGTGCAGGGCTTCTTTCTTTGTGAGGGGAGGCCAGGGTCATCAGACACACCACAGGAGGTGGAGCCAGCATTGTGGAAGGCAGGCACAGCCCTATTCAGGGCCAGGTGAATATCCTCCCACCCATCTATGTGCTGATCAGTCTATTCAGCCTAGTGCTGACTCACCCAGCCTCCTGCAGCCGCCCCCAGCCCATGTCACTCACAAACCAGACAGTCAATTCACAAACGGGCAGAGGCACACAGAAAGGTTGAACAAAAAATTAGCCACTTTCTAAAAGTGCTATTTCAAAACTCAGAATCCAAAAACCATCTTCACTAAAAGATGTGTAATTAAATTCTGAGTTCAGGGGTACCAGTTTCCAACTTTCTATCTTGCTGCTATGGGAAGATATGCAGGTAACCATGTTAACCAGCATTCCCCATGTTAACCTATGGGCAAGATAGCCTTTCAATAGTGAAAAACGAAATTGGCAGTATTTCACTATCAGGACATGTTACCCACACTAGTACATGTCCTACCTTTCACATACACTGCACAGGGGGGTACCTTGGGCCTACCATAGGGGTGTCCAATGTGTAGGAAAAGGGAAGGGTTCGGCCTGGCAGTGTGTACACTGGCCAGGACAACATGGCAGTTCGCAAACTGCGCGCAGGCGCTGCAGTGGCAGGCCTGAGACTAATTTAGGGCTACTCATGTGGGTGGCACAACCGGTGCTGCAAGCCCACTAGTAGCATTTGAAGTACCAGCCCTGGCACTCTCAGTGCACTTTACTAGGGACTTAGTGGTAAAGCAAATATACCAATCAGGGATAGCCAATTACAGTAACAATTTAACCAGGGAATACTTGCACTTTGGCAGTGATCAGCAGTGGCAAAGTGCCCAAAGCATCTAAACCAGCAAAACGAATTCCAACACAGTGTCAAAAAAACAGGAGGTAGAGGCAAAAAGTCAGGGGAAACCACGCCAAGGATGCCAGGTCTAACACGTGTCCCCTCCAGCTGAAAAGTGGGGAGAACTACCCATCCCCTGGGGAGTTCTCATCACTAAGGCGGAAGAACCTGGACAGACCATCAGCATTGGCGTGTTCTGTACCAGGGCGGTGTTCCACCGTAAAGTCCATTCCCTGTAGGGAGATGGACCACCTCAATAGTTTTGGGTTTTCACCCCTCATCTGCATCAACCATCTGAGGGGCCTGTGGTCGGTCTGAACCCGGAAGTGAGTCCCAAACAAGTAGGGCCTCAGCTTCTTCAGTGCCCAGACCACAGCAAAAGCTTCCCTTTCAATTGCACTCCACCTCTGTTCCCTGGGAAGTAGCCTCCTGCTAAGGAAAGCTACGGGTTGGTCCAAGCCCTCGTCGTTTAGTTGTGAGAGTACTGCTCCCACTCCATGCTCTGAAGCATCTGTCTGCACCACAAACTCTTTGGAGAAATCAGGCGCCTTGAGCACGGGTGCCGTGCACATGGCAGCTTTCAGGGCATCAAACGCGGTCTGGCAGGCATCGGTCCAGATCACCTTCCTGGGCTGCTTCCGTGAAGTCAGCTCTGTCAAGGGGGCAACAATGGTGCCGTATCCCTTGACAAATCGGCGATAATACCCGGTGAGTCCTAAAAAGGCTCTCACCTCTGTCTGGGTCTTGGGGGGCTCCCAAGCCAGGATGGTATCAATCTTTGCTTGGAGGGGTGCCACCTGGCCGCTCCCAACCTGGTGTCCCAAATACACCACAGATCCCTGCCCTATCTGGCACTTACTGGCCTTGATAGTGAGGCCTGCTCTTTGCAGAGCCTTCAACACTTCACAGAGGTGTTGCAAATGTTCTTCCCAACTGGAGCTGAACACAGCAATGTCATCCAGGTATGCGGCGCTGAACTCCTCCAGCCCGGACAGTACCTGGTTGACCAGTCTCTGGAATGTGGCAGGGGCGTTCTTCAACCCAAAGGGCATGACACGGAACTGGAAGTGCCCCTCTGGTGTTGAAAACGCTGACCTCTCCTTGGCCCCCTCAGTTAAGGCGATCTGCCAGTACCCAGAAGTTAAATCAAACATACTGAGATACTGGGCAGCGCCTAACCGATCCACGAGCTCATCAGCTCTGGGGATGGGGTGTGCGTCAGTCTTGGTGACCGCATTGAGCCCACGGTAGTCCACACAGAACCTGAGTTCTGGCGTGGCACCGGGTGCAGCAGCTTTTGGCACTAAGACCACTGGGCTAGCCCATGGGCTGCTGGAGGGCTCAATCACCCCTAGCGCCAACATCTTGGAAACCTCTTCCTTGATGCTGGCCCTGACCTTGTCAGCTACCCTGTAGAATTTCGGCTTCACAGGTAGGCTGCCCCCAGTGTCCACATCATGGACACACCAATTGGTGACTCCTGGTGTCAGGGAGAACAGGGAGGCGAACTGACCCAACACATGGCGACAGTCCCTCTGCTGTTCTGGGGTCAGTGTGGGAGAGAGGTTTACCCCATCCACTGACCCATCTTGCTCTCTTGCCGCCAGGAGGTCAGGAAGAGGGTCACTTTCCTCCTCCATCCCATCATCTGTAGCAAGGAGCATTGTCACATCAGACCTCTCAAAGTGTGGCTTGAGGCGGTTCACGTGTAGGACCCTTAAAGGGTTCCTGGGAGACTGCAAGTCAACCAGATAGGTAACATCGCTCTTGCGCTCCACCACCTCATATGGCCCAGTCCACTTGTCTTGGAGCGCACAAGGCTCCACTGGTGCCATCACCCACACCTTTTGCCCAGGTTGAAATTCGACCAGAGTGGCATTCTGGTCATACCATCTTTTCATTTCTTCCTGGCTAGCTTCCAGGTTCGCCTGGGCGAGTTTCCTGAAGCGCTGAGTCTGGTTGCGGAAGGCCAGCACATAGCTGAACACATCCTGGGGGGTCTTACCAGGGGATTTCTCCCAACCCTCCTTCACCAGACTGAGAGGTCCTCTAACAGGGTGGCCATACAGGAGTTCAAAGGGACTGAACCCTAAGGACTTCTGGGGCACCTCCCTGTAGGCAAACAATAGGCATGGTAAGAAGACGTCCCACTTCCGTCTCATGGGCTCCGCAAGGCCCATTATCATGCCCTTCAGGGTGCGGTTGAATCTCTCAACCAACCCATTCCCTTGAGGATGGTAAGGAGTGGTAAACTTGTAAGTTACCCCACACTCCTCCCACAAGGACTTCATATACTTTGAGATGAAGTTGGTACCCCGGTCGGAGACCACCTCTCTGGGGAACCCCACACGGGAAAAGATCCCCATCAATGCACGGCCCACCACGGGGGCAGTGATTGTCCGGAGAGGGACAGCTTCCGGGTACCGGGTGGCATGGTCCACCAAAACCAAGATAAACTTGTTGCCTAAGGCTGTCTTGGGTTCCAGAGGCCCCACAATATCGATGCCCACCCGCTCGAAAGGGGTGCTCACCACAGGGAAGGGTTGGAGGGGAGCCTTACACTTCCCTCCACTCTTGCCACTTGCCTGGCAAGTCTGGCAAGTCCTACAGTGTGTCCCAATGTGCGTCTTCATCTGGGGCCAGTAAAAGTGGGTGACAAGCCTTTGGAAGGTCTTGTCATGCCCCAGATGACCTGCGAGAGGCACGTCATGAGCCAGACCCATTAGGAAGGTCCTGAAGCGCTCGGGTACCACCAGCACACGGGCTGCACCAGGCTCAGTGACCTTAGGCTCACTATAGAGTAACCCATCCTCCCAGTAAATGAGATGATTCTTGGACTCGCCACCTGCTGCCTGGTCTGCGGCCTGTTTCCGCATACCAATGAGAGAAGGGCATTCTCTCTGCGCCTGGCAGAACTCCTCCCTGGAGGGACCTCCTTCTTGCTGCCAATGGGTCAGCTCAGGCAGGTCTCCCAGTTCGGCTATCTGTTCCCCTGTAGGTTCCAGGGCATTCCCCTCAGGTTCTGCCTCCTTCTGGACCGTGGGAATTGTGGGGGCGGGTTTCCCACGCCCCCTGCCCTTCCTCTTCGTGGCAGGTACCTGGGCCACTGTTTCAGGCTCCAGGTCCGCTTGGTTACCCCTACTGGCTGCCATTGACCGAGTGGTCACACAAACCCACTCAGGCAGACCCAACATCTCCAAATGAGCCTGGCGTTCCACCTCCCTCCATGGGGAACTCTCCAGGTCATTTCCTAGCAGACAGTCTACAGGCATGGATGGACTAACCACGACCTTCAAGGAACCTGAGACCCCCCCCCACTCAAAGGGAACTTGCGCCACCTTGCAGAAACGCACGGAGTTGTCTGCTGCAACTACAGGGTGAAGTGCATTGGGAATGACCTGCTCTTCAGACACCCACTGACACCTCACGGATGTCACGCTGGCTCCTGTGTCTCTCAGAGCTTCCACCCTCCTCCCATTGATGGTCACCCACTGCCTGTATTTTTTAGTGTTCTCAGGCAAGTAGGACTCCTGGACCATCTCTCTGTCTCCTAAAGAGACAAGGGTCATCACTGCTTGCTCCTCCTCCCCACCGGAAACTAAGTCCTCTCCCAAGGCTACACTCACTAAACCCGGTGACGGAGCACCAGTGGGTGCTGGGGATTTCTTAGGGCACTTAGGGGCAATGTGGCCCTTTTTGTTACAGTTGTAACACCTGAGGGGACCCGGGAAGTTACTACGCCCGCCCTTAGGGGGCTGCGACGTCTTAGGCTGGGGGGGCTGGGACTCCTTTCCCTCTGCATTATTTTGGGGCCCTTTAGAGAACTCCTTTTGATTACCTTTGTCCCCTCCACTCTTCTGCTGGGGACCCCGCCCACCTTTCGCCGTGGTACCCACAATCCCCTTGTGGACCCTGGTGCTGGTCCAGCGGTCCGCCTCCTTAGCAAGCTCACTAGGATTAGTTAACTTACTATCCAAAAGATGCTGGCGCAGCTCTGGAACACATAGACTGCTCAAGTGCTCCCAACTAATCAGATGGCACAACCCCTCATAATCAGTAACTTTGCTGCCCTTCATCCAACCTTCCAATGCGCGGGTGTACGTTCTCACACATTCAACCCAAGTGTCTGATTCATTCTTCTTTGAGTTCCTGAACTTTACTCTATACTGTTCTGGGGTGAGCCCATACTTGAGGCATAAAGCCTCCTTCATGTTGTCATAAGTCAGGGCACCCTCCTTTGCTAAAGGTGTCAAAACTGCGGTTCCCGAGGCCTCAAAATGTTTCCACAGGCCCGCCCCCCAGCTCTTTTCAGGCACCTCATGCATCCTCAATGCCGCCTCGTATGTCTCAAACCATGCAAAAATATCCTGACCCTTTTGGAAATTCTGCACTATATCCTTGGGTATGTATACCTTACCCCCTTGCACTGGCTGTGCGCTGCCACCATTTGAGCTGGAATCCAATTGTTTGGCCTTCAGGTCCAGCTCCCTCATGCTCAACTCATGAGCCAAAAGCAATTTCTTTTCTTCCAGGGCTAGAGTGTGCTTACTCTCTTCTGCCCTCTTTTCACTTTCCAAAAGTAATCGCTTTTCCTCCATTGCTGCTTTTTGGTTTTGTAGTTTCAAAACTTCTAGCTCATGTTCCCTGATCCTCTGGTTCTCCTGTAACTCCTCTGGGGAGAATCCCCTGTTGGAATGGTGGCTGCCAGCCCCAGTGGCCGGCGTGCCCATTGGTAGATCGTGTGACCCAAAACCCTCCCTTCTTGGATTATCCCCTCCATTCTCTGCATTTGCCTCCTCCACCTCTTTAGCCTCCCACCAGGCCTTCAAGGCTTCCTGCAGCTCCTCCTTCCTGGAGCTGCTTCTTATGGTGCAACCAAAATTTTTGCAAAATTGTCTGAGCTCATCCTTTTTGTAGGAATACAGATCCGCAATAAGAAAATCCAATTCTGCCTTCTCATTTGTTGCACCTTCCTTTAGAGACATGACGCTTCCTGGGCGTTATGCAAAAATAGAACCAAAAATCAAAAATTCTGTATGTGGTGGCGTAGTGATCTGCGCTAAACTAGTGATGTTCACCAATCACTGTGGGTCAAGTGCAAACACAAGTTCAAATCCTCACCGCTGACCACCAAGGTTAGAAATGGGGGTCTCTAGTTGGCAGAGGTAAGTACCTTTGTCCAAGTAGGGACCCCTACTTCTAGTCAGGGTAAAGGGGCACACACTGTTGATAACCCCTGCTCACCCCCTTGGTAGCTTGGCACACGCAGGCAGGCCTATCCCCAAGGCAATGTGTAAAGTATTTGCACTAACACTCACAGTAACACAGTGAAACACCACAAATGGACACTACACCAATTATTATAAAAATATCAATCTTTATATAGTTTTAGGTCAGATCAAAACGGTAGACTGCACATATATATAAATAAAGTAATTCTTCTCATAGGACGGTTCTTGATAGGCTTTTGGTACCAAAACAGATTGGTAGGCTTCTGTTGTTAAAGTTCACTTTGTGAAATGTTTATGCGAGTTCAGTTCTTGTTCAAGGTCTTTTACTACCAACTAATTCCCGGTAGTACCGCCCCCCCCTCGTGGTACTCATACACCCTCAGAATGGGCTCAGCCGGTAGAATAATCGCCAGCGGTACGTGCTTGCTCTCAGCACGACCGATCACCCCTCCACATGCCCCAAGTGCGCTAAGCTCAGCAGCGGAGTTCATGTAGGGCGCCTGCTTCCTTGCAGCCTATAAGCCCCCCGCTCCGGATGCGAGTGATTTACCTGCAGTCCGGGCGGGGCGGGGCCGGTCAGTTCCTCTTCCTATCTCGGCCGGCCGGCCGGCCGCCTTCCTTCGGCGAGGTTATCCGTGCGCCGCCACACGCAGCGCGGGTGCACGGAAGCAAGCTCCCTCCTGGATAGATGACGCGTCGGGGCGGCCGCCAATCCCAGCGCGGCTCAGCGATGACGCGGGGGAATCCCTGCAGGCTGGGACCAATCCCAGCGCGGCTCCAGCGATGACGCGGGGGAATCCCTGCAGGCTGGGACCAATCCCAGCGCGGCTCCAGCAGCCCGTCACTGGACTCCGGGCCCGCAGCGGTGAAGCTTCCCGACGCCTTTCTCCCCTCGGCGAACCCGGCCTCGGGCGCTTAGCTCGAGGTGCGGCGGTGATGTTAAAGGGGCAACACTTTCCTTCTTGGGTATCCCGGGCCAGAGGCGGTGAGCAGGGCCCGTTCTCAGCAGCGACGCGCTACAACCCTCCAGGCAACACGGGGGCAAAGCGCTGGTTCCTCGAGCGTGACCCAGTCAGTGGCAATTTACCGTGCACGTCAGGCAGGCGGCGCGAAGGACCTCCACAGCGTTTCTGAGGTCGCTTCAGTCAGCCCAGAGCCAGCAGGGACAGTGGGGCACGATGTAGGGTGAGGTTGAGGGAAGTCCTTGTGTTAACTTTTATGATCCTGAGTTATAACAGGAGGCCAGCTCATCTCAGGCCCTTGGAGACTCTTCAGACACAGCACACAGCAAAGTCCTTTTCATCAAGCAGGTGGGGGCACAGCACACAGCAAAGCCCCTTTCTTCCTCTCCTTCAGTGGGAACAGCAAACTACAGGTCAGCCCCAGAACACACAGCAAGGGCAGTCTTCCTCAGTCTTCTTCAGCTGATCTTCTTGGGCAGAGGTTCCTCTTGAATGCAGAAGTCTAATTTTTAGGGCTTTCAGGGCTGATACTTATACCCCAAAAGTCTTTGTTCTTCATGTGTGAGGGGGTCCTGGACCCAGTCTAAACTAATTCAGGGTGCACTCTGCCAGTGCAGGGCTTCTTTCTTTGTGAGGGGAGGCCAGGGTCATCAGACACACCGCAGGAGGTGGAGCCAGCATTGTGGAAGGCAGGCACAGCCCTATTCAGGGCCAGGTGAATCTCCTCCCACCCATCTATGTGCTGATCAGTCTAATCAGCCTAGTGCTGACTCACCCAGCCTCCTGCAGCCGCCCCCAGCCCCTGTCACTCACAAACCAGACAGTCAATTCACAAACGGGCAGAGGCACACAGAAAGGTTGAACAAAAAATTAGCCACTTTCTAAAAGTGCTATTTCAAAACTCAGAATCCAAAAACCATCTTCACTAAAAGATGTGTAATTAAATTCTGAGTTCAGGGGTACCAGTTTCCAACTTTCTATCTTGCTGCTATGGAAAGATATGCAGGTAACCATGTTAACCAGCATTCCCCATGTTAACCTATGGGCAAGATAGCCTTTCAATAGTGAAAAACGAAATTGGCAGTATTTCACTATCAGGACATGTTACCCACACTAGTACATGTCCTACCTTTCACATACACTGCACCCTGCCCAGGGGGGTACCTTGGGCCTACCATAGGGGTGTCCAATGTGTAGGAAAAGGGAAGGGTTCGGCCTGGCAGTGTGTACACTAGCCAGGACAACATGGCAGTTCGCAAACTGCGCGCAGGCGCTGCAGTGGCAGGCCTGAGACTAATTTAGGGCTACTAATGTGGGTGGCACAACCGGTGCTGCAAGCCCACTAGTAGCATTTGAAGTACCAGCCCTGGCACTCTCAGTGCACTTTACTAGGGACTTAGTGGTAAAGCAAATATACCAATCAGGGATAGCCAATTACAGTAACAATTTAACCAGGGAGTACTTGCACTTTGGCACTGATCAGCAGTGGCAAAGTGCCCAAAGCATCTAAACCAGCAAAACGAATTCCAACACAGTGTCAAAAAAAACAGGAGGTAGAGGCAAAAAGTCAGGGGAAACCACGCCAAGGATGCCAGGTCTAACAACCCCGCACCAATTAACATACTGAAACAGGTGGGATCTACAATTGCCCCCATCCTGACCGATCTAATCAATGCATCTCTGTCCTTAGGAATAGTGCCCCCTGCCTGGAAAGCAGCTATGGTGAAAGCTCTGTTAAAAAAACCTAATCTAGAAACGGCAGATTTAGCTAACTACCGTCCCATATCTCTCTTACCAGGCATAGGAAAGATGACAGAGAAATATGTAAATCAACACTTGTCAGGCTTTCTCGAAATGCATAATTTGTTGCACTCTTCGCAAACAGGCTTCCGTCCTTGTCAGAGCACTGAGACGGCCCTGTTAGCAGTGGTGGAGGAAAGCAGGAAAATATTAGATTCAGGAGGATCCTCGGCCATCATACTCCTCGACCTGAGCGCAGCATTTGATACGGTGAACCAAAGGATTTTGGTTCACCGTCTCAGGAATCTAGGAGTAACTGGCTTAGCACTGAAGTGGTTGGATTCTTTCCTAGAGGAAAGATCCTTTCAGGTATTTGAGGAGAACCCGGCATCTAATCCCACCCCTCTAAAGAACGGGGTGCCTCAGGGTTCCACGCTCAGTCCTACCCTTTTTAAAGTATATATGGCTCCATTGGCTTCAATTATTGCCCCATCCGGAATTCGTATGGTAACCTATGCCGACGATACCCAATTGGTGGTTGCACTCAATCAAATGGACCAAGAAACTAACACCCTCCGCTCCTGTCTAGAAGACATCTCAAACTGGATGGACACCTCCCAGGTCAAGCTCAACAGGGGGAAGACAGAGCTTATGATCTTAGGTAACCCCCTCTGTTTTAAATCTAGCTCCATGTGGCCAGCGTGTATGGGACCACCCCCTACCCCCAAGCCAGAAATCAAGAGCCTGGGCATCTGGTTGGACCAGGATCTGAGCTTTAGAGCTCAAGCGAGGAAGACGGCAGGCATCTGTTATGGCCTACTTAGAATGGCCCGTAAAGTGCTACCTCTGCTCCCCTTCCAAGCAAAAAAAGTACTGGTGCAATCACTTATACTTTCTAGGCTAGACTACGGTAATGCATTGTCCCTGGGCTCCCCCACTACTGTAGTCTCTAAACTACAGTCTGTGCAAAATAGTGCTGCCAGACTCTTAACCGGAACTAATAACCGACATTCGGCTAAACCGGCACTTGCATCCCTTCACTGGCTCCCCATCCAGGAACGCATTAGATTTAAGACACTTTGCCTAGTACATAAATCTATGCAGGGGATTGGCCCCTTCATCAACTCAGCCATGATTCGCCCCTATAAAGCTAAGCGCAATCTTCGATCTGATAATCTCTACCTGGCCAAAGTACCTAAGATCAGGAGGGCCAGGAAGGGTGGACGGTTGTTCTCCTATAAGGCCTCTAAACTCTGGAACTCGCTTCCACTCCAGCTACGCCTAGTCCAAAACCACGTGTCCTTCCGTAAACAACTTAAGACCCTCTTGTTCCCTCAGCCCGCATAATCCCTCTGTCTCCGGCAGTAGTCAGTCCTAGCGCTGGGATGCTCCCGGGTAGCCATGCGCTTTATAAATGTGTCTTTCATTTCATATGGGGGTGGGCAGTGTTTCAATCAAAGGAAGATTGTTAATGCAAGCTGGTAAGACTTTAGCCACTGCTAGGAAATGTTCAAGTTTGAGACACATAGGTATGGGAAAAACGTGTCTTTGACCCAAAATTTACATCAAAAGGCATTCTAGTTCAGAAAATGTGCAAGGATCCATGAAAGCCACATTCCTCTGATTCCCCTGGATCACTAGGTTTATGAAAATGCCAATGGGTGGTTAGAATGTCTGGTTGCTTTCTGTTCCAGAGCTTGAATACTCCAGTCATTCCCCAAGGCAACTGAGAGGAAATTTAGACTGACACATGGGCTGTCAAAGAGGGGGCAAAACTACCTTACTGCCTATTCCCGGGGGCAGAAATACTATCTGATACAGCTCTTCACCCATTCATTTTCTAATTTTTTTCCCTGGTTGTATGATGGGTTTTCAGGGCCTCTGGGTGGGCAGATTAAAACTTCCTACTACCCTAACTGCCCATCTGAGGGGGGTGCCAGAAAGCCCAATAGGCCATCAGAAGAAAATGTGAGAAACATAAAGAGTTGGGGGCTTGCCCCAGCTTACACTAGACTGCAGCACCCACCCCTGAATGATGGACCATCATTCTGCCTTATTTTGGAGGAGGATTGGGTGGGGCTTGTAGGAAAGTGCCTCTTTTTGCATGGTTGCCCTCCAGTTTTTGCCTTATGTTGATGTACTACGACTAAGTGTGCCCTGGGTTCCTGCCAACTAGGTACCCAGGGCCTATGTTCTTTCCCTAAACTATGATGTTGCAAAACTTAATTTGCAACTTTCTTGCCACATGTAAGTCCCTGGTAGAAGGTAACAGAAGTACCAAGGGCATTGTGACCAGGAAAGGCCCCTAAAGGCTGCAGCACTTATTGTGCCATCCTTAGAGGCCCTATGGGCCTTATTTATGAAGCCCTGCATCACATTTATGCCACCGTTGCATCACTTTTTGTGACGATGCGGCGGCATAAATAATGCGCCACGTTGCTCCATATTTATGAAGTGACGCATCTAGGCAGATAAGTCACTTCGTAAACCCCCGGGCTACATTATACCTGCATTAGGTATAATGTATGCAGGGCGGGCGTTCACCCGCATCAAAGCCTCGTAGAAGTGGTGCATTGAAATCTATAAGATTTCTGTGCGCCACTTCTAGGACGCCAATGCGTCAAAACCTTACACCTGCCTCATGGCAGGCTTAAGGGTGACACAGGCCCTTTCACATGGGGCTTGGCCCATGTGAAAGGACACATTGCTGGAGTTGGGTCGTTTTTCAGACTCACCCCAGCGACATGATGCGCAATACTGTAAATACGGCTCATCCATTGTGTCGCAAGGAGGGCGAACTGAGAACTGTTGCATTGCTGCTTTGTCGCAGCGATGCAACACTTGTCTTTACACACACACACACACACTGCCATTGCAGGCTGCGTGTTTTGGTGCAGAACAAAGTGAAGAGTTGCGTGGCACACATCACTGTGTGCCATGCCTACGATCCTCTGCTCTGGCATAGGTAAGCCACCCCTCTACCTGGGTGCACTATACCAGTGGTGAGGAAACTGATGCATGAGCCCTGTACCCCTACAGTGTCTAAGTCAATTCTTAGGCATTGTAAGTGCAGTACTGCCATAAAGAGAATATGGTATGGGAGTTTGTCATTACGAACTCCTCAGCACCATATTGGCCTTACTGAAAACTGGGAAGTTTGATACCAAACATCTCAGCACATTAAACCCACACTGATGCTGGTGTGGAATATAATGAAAAATGCACTCAGAGAGCACCTTCGAGATGCCCTCCGAAAAATGACCTAACTCTAGTGTCCTGGCTGAGTGGCTGCTCGCCAGCTGCTACCACCAGACATGTTTCAGGACCCCTGAGTCGAGAGCCTGCCACTCTCGGGGTCCTGAAATAAAGCACATCTTGGGACGAGGTGCCAAGCCTCCTCCCCCAGGATGGGCAGGGTCCACGAAGGAGAAGCTTCAAAGGCTAGCTGCCTTTGTGGGCTACTCCAGCCATTTGCTGCTCCAAGCAACTGGCCCCCACCGGTTCTGACCCCCACTTTGGGCAGGAGAATCATCAGGAAAATCAAAGTTAGGAAGAGAGGTGTGTCCACCTTTGCCAACCCTACCCCTCAGGTGGTGGAGGCAAGGTGAAGCGCAACTCTCAGTCCCTGCCATCTCACAGATGGGGGGACCCAGCCAACCAGATTGAGGCTTATTCCACCCTCCCACTGGAGAGTGGCATAATAGGAGATGTACCCACCCCAAGGAAGGGATCCATTGGTCCGGACCTGTAAATACCGGTAACATCCCTAAATTTAGTATTTAGGGGCAACCCAGAACCTTGCCTCCTCAGACCAGAGCAACAAGAAGAAACACGAAGAAGAAGGACCGAACTGTCGTGCTGAAAGAAGAAGAGGAGGAAACCCACTGACTTGGCCTGAGCCCTGCCAGCTTGTCCCGACCTCAGACTCCTCCAGAAGAACCTCAGTGTGTCCTACAGCAAGCAGCCCTCAAAAACCCAGAGAACCTGCACTGCCTGTGCAAACCAAAAGACTTTGGCTCCCATGAGCACCGGACTTGCTCAAAACCAACCAACTCAGACTCCGGCCCATTCTGTGAGTCTCCACCGCTCCGCTTCCGGTGCCCCGAGCCTGAGTGACCCAATACCCTAAGAGGTCCCCCTGGCAATCCTAGCTGGTGACCCCTGTACCACTACAAGCTCCTAGACCAAACCTGCAGCCAACAACCGGAAGGTCCCCTGAACCGCGACAGAAGGCGACACCCCGACTGACTCCATAACCAAAGCGGTCCAGAAAGACCAACCGGGACCACCCGACCGACTCCATCTCCAAATGCTTGCAGTCACAAGACAACGACTCCCAAAGACCCCATTTGCCTCATCAGCCGCTGATTGACTCAGAGGGATCCTCAACGGAATCTGCAGCATCAGCCAAGACCACATCCTACACCCAGCCACCTTGGTGCCAGTGGTAGCGTAGTTCTTGTGTTGGCCATTGAACCCTATAGTGCTGACCTAGACCCCAGGAGCTTTTGTTTTCCCAACCTAGTGGCCTGCTCACTGCAATCCCCAAACCCACGACCTTGCTTAGCCCAGTGGCTAACGTGTGGTCCCTGCACTCTGCACCCGGATGCCTCTGTGCTGCTGTTGAGTCCTACCCACAGACCCGTAAACCCAGTTCTGTTTTCCAGGACTAAGTGTGTAGCATGAGTAGTACTGCAAAAGTATACTTACATTGCAGAACGCATTATCTTCATTTTCCTACCTTTATGAAATGCGCCAGCCTAGTATTTAGAGATACCTGGCTGTGTAAGAAAAGTAACTGAAAAGTAATTCCGACTATATGCGAGTACAGAGTAATTATTCTGTAACCAAACCATTGCATTCTACTGCATTTCAACTGTGTTCAAACTGCATTATTCGTGCAAAGTACCATTCTACTTACCTATTCCAGACCAGGCTTGGTTCTAGAAAATAAATGTAGCTAAATAATATTTTTAAACTGACAAATTGGTCTGAGTTCAGTCTTTGAGTGAGTGAGTGTTTACAAAAAATGCTTAGCACTACCCCCTGATAAAGCCTTACTGCTTGCCCACACTACCACAAATAAAACGTAAGGTATAATTTACTTTTACCTCTGCCTACCTTTGAGGATCCTCTGGACTCTGTTCACACTATATCTTACTTTGGTATAGTATATACAGGGCCAACTTCCTACAGGGCTTACCTTCCCACTGTATGCCCCAGGGTGCAAAAAGCCCACTAGATGCCAGGGATTAGTTTAAAAAGGAATGGTGTGGTGCTTCGGCCTGTCTTGACTTCAGCTAATACCCCTAGACACCAAATCCTTCTTCAGCCCCTTGTGAGGGGCACCATTGAGGAGGTTTACCCCTTCTCTGCTGGCCAACATGTCAATAATACACCTAGAGGAATAAATATTACCTCTCACTTGTAGTATTTGGGCTCAATGGCACCAGCTGCCAGAAAGACTGTTTGCACTTTAGAGGCAGGAGATTTTATCCCGATGCCAGGCCCGAATTCTACATAAGATGCAACAGTCTGGTTATGCAACAGTGCACCAATAACATGGTGTGCCCTGTTCAGACCGAGACAGTGCATCAAATTTAATAAAAGCTGTCCTCAGCACAGGTACAAACTCTAGAAGTTCGCACCTGCACTGAGACAAGGGCATTACTGAGAGTTAAGTCTGTGGGTTGAAACTAGAAAATTTCTTGTTGTTGTCAGAGTATATGGTTTCTTCTCATTTTACTTTTTTTTTTAAAAACCTTGCCCCCATAACAAATCATAAAGCTGGCATTGTTTTAAAAATAATCATGTGAAGTTCTTCAGAGCTTCTCATGATAAAAGGTGTTACTCAAAGTGCAACAAATAAGCAGGGTCACTCAAAGTGTATGATTCTGTGGATACTGCATTTTCCACACAATTTTGGTGTACAACACTTGTCACATAATCTGCAATCTACAATCTGCTGTTAATTTGTTGATTAAAAAAAGTTTTTAATTTTAATTGATCAAAAGTTTATCAAAATATGCCACTCACAGTGCCAGACAGTTTGCGAACTAGTGAGCAGACACACTTTCATTTGTAGTTTGCTGTATTCAGGGGTCAATGACAGTACTGAATTATAATATATGGGGGCATATTCTCAAGGACTTATCGCCGATTTATCGGCACTTTAGCGCCGCAAAAGTGGCAATAGATTTATCGCCCTATTCTCAAGCTGGTGCAAACTGCCGATATCGCCAGTTTTCCAGGGATAGCTGCCGCAAAAAACATCGCCACGGATGAGAGCGACAACTAACGCTAATGATATGCAGAGAAGGCGTTCCCGTGCAAAACCACACAAAAACACCACTTCGCGATATTCTCAACGACCAGCCAGATCGGCGAAGCGATCCAAAAACAGGCGATAAGGCGCGTTAGCAGCAGGCATTTAACACCTGCCTTCTACTGGTGTTAAGCAGGACGACAACCTGCAGTATAAAAGGGAGCCCAGCCCAGAGCCTCATCTGAAGACCAACACATGTCATGGAGCTACTGATCATGCAGCTCGGAGACTCAAGAGGGCCACAACACCCACCGCCACCACCCCCAGGCCCCCCCCAGACCACCTCCCCTACCAGACTACCACCGAGGCAGCGCAGAACAAGACAGCAGACCTTCCGAAAACGCACCAGCCTCAGAGACTTAACGCCAGAGGAAGTCATTGCCCACTACAGGCTCAAAAGGACAACCATCCTCCGCATCCTGACCCACATTGCCCACAGGCTGACGGTACCAACACAGCGGACAACCAACATCCCTCCACAGACAAAGCTTCTGGCTGTGCTCCACTTGTTGGCCTCTGGTACCATCCAACCAACAACTGCCAGAGTCGGAGGAGTCTCACAGCCAGCCCTATGAAAGTTCCTCACACCTGTCTTGGATGCCATCATCAGCTTGATACCCCAGCACCTTCACTTCCCCCACACTGCGCAGGAACAGTTGGAGACCAAGCAAGGCTTCTACGCCATAGCTGGCTTCCCGCACGTGTTGGGGGCAATTGACTGCACACATGTCCTACTTGTGCCCCCTGCCGACACCGCACACAATTACCGCAACAGAAAGCACACGCATTCCATCAATGTGCAGGCAATAGTGGACCACCGGGGACTCTTCACCAATGTCATCGCCAACTACACAGGCAGTGTACATGATTCCTACATCTTCCGACAGTCCATCATCAACCAGCGCTTCCAGGATGGCACCTATGGAAATGCACTGCTCGTTGGTAAGTACCAAATGAACACGCCACACACCTCAACTCCACAATCATGCAACTCACAACTGTAGGAATGCACACGTTACAAAATTACATACAACATGCCCAACAACATGCCCACCTACCAACAACACAAGTAACTGTGGTAACCGTGGCCAGCCATGTAGACAAACCATCCACGTCATGGCACCTCTGCCACACAATTGCAGAATGTGGGGAGAGGTGGGAACCAAGTCTGTGCAAAGTAGGCAAGTGACCCATGAATAAGAATGTACACAATGCCAAGTGTGGCGGTGATGTGCTGGACAGACTTCAGTATGCAGAGCACAGACATGTTCATGTGGACATATACTGCTGGTGTTTGTAGTGTTGTGGACAGTAGACGCAACCATGTCACCTCAGGCAGAGGGAAGACCTTGGACATGTAGCTATGTCCCCCCCCCCTGTAAGCGTAAGCGGAGTGGGCTAGGCCGGCATACGCCAGTCCAGCATAGGAGTGGGAATAAATAGCCCGGGCTCTGGGCGTGGTTCACTTCCGGGATGGCCACCAAAGTAAATACTGCGCGTGTCTCTGTGTCCGCCATATCCTGACCATAGGCTTACACACACGTGGCCGACCACCTTCAACGGCCTGTATCACAGTGTCGTTGTCAGGCTTGTGGACATGCGCAGACAGTCATGACAATGGTGTGTCTTAGGAGTGCAAGTGATGCAACCGCGCAGCGCACACAAGTAAATAGGCTCGGGGGGAGTGAGGAGCAGCTGTGAGGCAACGTAATACACATGGATGCCGCTCATTTGCCACAAGCAATACATGTCAAACATGAATCCCAAAGTAACAGACATCACACACCACTAAACTAATAAGCCTGCCAACACAAAATGCAGAACCATTGATTGACACATATCTCTCTCCCCTGTCACAGGTGATCAAGGATATGCACTAAGAGACACAAACACCCAGGCCCAGAGGCAGTACAATGCGGCCCACAAACGAACCAGGGGCATTGTGGAGTGCTCATTTGGCGTTTTAAAGTCACGTTTCAGGTGCCTGGACATCACAGGTGGAAGACTCCAGTACAGCCTGGAAATAGTGTGCAAGATGAACATTGCATGTTGTGTGTTGCACAACATATGTGTACGCACCAATGCCCCATGGATCCAAGTGCCAGTTGCACCGGACAATGATGATGAAGATGAGGCAGGTGGACCACACCAAGTGCAGCTGCAGCAGGATTAGCCCGAAGGAACACAATCATTAACAATTTCTTCACATGAGCACGTCACATTGTGACTGTCCTTGGCAATCATGGGACAGGACAAAAGGACCACAGGCACAGCATGTGCAAATACATTCATTCCAACACACATTCCCTGTGTGCATGTCACTCCTCTGCATAGGCACATCACTCTGACAAGTGTAAGTGCAACATTTAGTGCTAACAATCTCACAAATGGCAATTAGATGGTGGGTATGTCACCTCTGTACAGAGAGGCTGTTTAGGGTGTCACGTATTCAAAATGCCATTTCAGGGTGTCAAAGATAGTACTTAATCCCACTCAGCAGCGTATCACATGTGTCCAAATTCATGACATAAAGGCTGTCATTTGTGACCAAGAAAAGACAACAGGGCGTCTTTTGGGGTCAAATATGTACCACCATGATGCAGAGAGTTGCACCCTGTGACTCAAGTCCCACAACATTAGCAACATGGACGTGAGGGGGAATCACTGCCCCTACATTCATCCATACTTTCATACTTGATTGAACATAGACATGACACATCTGTGTGAATTAGAATGTTTTATTCACATTCGGTGGAGTGTTGAAGCTGGAGCAGTACAGGGCCATGCAAACCCCACTTTACATTGTTGCCCCGTGGAGGGCCAGCCAGAGTCCTTTAGGGACTGAAAAGTTTATCAGTAAAGGAAGAGTTCAGTCCGCAGTCTGATTGCTGTGTCATTGGTAACCAAACAGAATATGGCAGTCCATGTCGAGGTCCAAGGTGAGTGTCGCAGAGTGTATCGGGGGACAGTGGAAGGTGATGAGGCAGAGGGCAGAACCAAGCAGAAACAGGCCATATGGCAGAGATGAATGCTACCACTTCCTTCTTACCACTAAGGCAGAATCATCCGCATCTTCGTCCTCTGATGTTTCATGTGCCTGACATGTGGGTGGTGTTGTTTTGTCTGCATCACTGTGTAGCAGTGACACATCAGTGGCCGGAGGTGGATTGTCTACAGCACTGTGTGTCACTGACACATCAGGGGGCGGAGATGTGGATGTAGGAGCAGCAGCAGCATTCATCGGCGCCAGGCCTTGTGGCAGCAATGCCATGATGAGGATCTGCAGGGCATGGAAGATCCCAGCTACATCTCGCTGGTGTGCAGCCGTGGCAGCCATTCTTTCTGCCTGCAACCACTCCATGTTCTCCATGAGCCTCCGCATGTGTCCCAACTCCCAGCTGACATCGCTGGAGCCACTCTGACTAGACAGTTGTCCTTGTCTCAGAGTCAGGACTCCAGCGATGTCAGCCATGGATCATTGGAGAGCATGGAGCGGACTGTGGGTGTCCATTAGGGACTGAAAGTGGTCCCTGATGGGACTTAGACACCCACGTATGGCATCTAGTTTGGCTGCCATGAGGTCGAACCCCACCCGCACCTGATCAGCCATCTTCTCCTGGCACCCTAACACACGGTGTTGGAAGGCCATGTGTTGTTCGTGGGGGTCCTGGGAGACAGCCGTGGTGGTGGGTGCTTCCTGCTGTGTGGTCTGTGCAGGGGGTGAGGTCTCCTCGATGCAGCTGGGCTGCCCTGCTCCTGGAAGTGAGGTGCCGAAGCTGTCCATGAGCTCTTGGAGGGCGTTGGTGTCGAAGGTGTGGCGGTCCTCTTCGTCATCAGTGAAGAGATGTTCGGTCTGCTCTGCAGGAGGTGTTGATTCTCCCTCTGCAATGTGAAGGGGAGATGCAGTTTAACATTGTGTTCACATTTATGTTGACACATTGTACAAGTTTACATATAGACTGCATGACAATGTACATTGTGACTGTTTGGGAAGAGCTGCCTATTTGATGCGGGACAGTGGACATTTCGACAACATCACGGATATGTGTTTGTACTTGTACATTATCATCTCACATTTCCCTGCTATGCCAAATGTGATTGGCCAGTTTCTACACACAAGCGGCACCAGTTGTGTCCTCTGTTCTGTTGTGAACGTGTTGCAGTTTGTACCACATTGTTGTCAATGTTGATGTGCTCTGAATGTTATGTATGTGTGCTGCATTTTGGGAGAGTCGCCCCTGCAGCTCTGATTTTGCTGCCCCTTATCCCTTTCAGGCGGTGTGCCTTTGACTTCTGTGCTTATACAGTGCTGAGATGTGCATACTTGGGTAACTTGGGCTCTTGGTGGGAGTTGGGACTCTGGGGCATGGTTTGTCCGCAGATGTGTTGTTGACGTCAGGGGTTGTTTGTGCACGTGGATGTGTCAGAGTGTGACCTGCTCCTTTACGGATGTGGTCCACACTCAGCCACCTCAGTGTCGTGGCGTGCAACATGTCATGATATAGTGACTGCAGCCATGCTATTCGTCATGCAGTGTCTCTTGCATTGTCAGTGTGGCTCACAGACACGCCGCTTTGCTGGGTTTGGCACATGTGCATGGGTTGGTTGTGAGATTGGTGATGTGTGGGTAGGGCCCCCTCTGGGCACACAGTCGACGGGGGCCTACTTGCTGTTTCTAGGTGTGCTGCAGTGTGCCAAGGGGATCAGGGACATGATCCAGAGTCATTGTGGGTGTGCACTGTGCTATACTTGATTGTGCATGTGTGACATTGTGCCCATCTCCCCCCCCATCCCCCCAGTCCCTGGTCGTTACTCACCCTGTTGCTGTTGTGTCAGGTCATGTTGAGCAGTGTCCGGTCCCCCAACTCCTGCCACCATCTCCACACTGATGACTGTGGACACCATTTCCTCCATCTCATCCAGCTCCTCCTGTGGCGCTGGACTCCCACCTCCAGTCTGCATTGCTGCCTTCTGGTTGTTGCCGAGTTTCTGCTTGGTTTTGCGCTTCACATCATTCCAGCGCCTCTTGACCTCTTCCATTGTCCTCCTCAGCACTCCGACTGCATTCACCTTGTCCACGATGGACTGCCATATTCCATTTTTTGTTGCCAATGACACAGTGGAGGTGACGAACAGTTGCTGATGGTGTTCTATCACCTCCGTTATCAGGATCCTGTTTTCCTGCGGACTGAACCGCGTCTTCCTCTTCTTCTTCTCCTTGCCCTTCCCTGACCCCGAGGTCCTAGGCTGGTCCTCCGTGGGGCTTGTGGGGTTCTGGTTGTCCTCTGTACTTGCTCCGGGTACCTCCATTGTGCTTCGCAGTTGTTTTGGTTTTGTTTGTGGGTTTTTTTTCTGCTTTTATAGTGATTTTTCCCGTCTGACGTGTGTGAATTGCAGGCCTGGCGCAGCTTGTCGCTGATTTTTTTATCGCGGTTGAGCCCATCGCCACTTTTTTCACGTTCGGCTTTAGAATTTTATCGCTGTCCCGGTAATTTTATCGCGGACATTTGACGCGTTATCGGGAAACTATCGCATGTTACCGCCGTGTTGAGAATACGACGTTAACACGGCGTTATTTTCCTGCAATATGCGGCGATATGAAAAACTGCGTTAACCTATTTTGGCGATGATTATCGCACGTTCTAGAGAATATCCCCCTTGGAGTTTAAAATGGAGTAATACCACTATCATAGAACATGCACATATATTGATGCATAATTTGCCTTTTCTTGCCACATAATTTTGCTAACTGCATTGCATAATGTGGTCTTTAAAAAAGGCATTAAAGCCTCATACATAAACAAATGGATAATATGACAATTTTACAAATAATCAAAGAGAATACTTGGCTAACATCTAGTGCTGCAGAAGCAGCATAACTGAATCCCCTGGCTACTGTTTGCAGGTTGAAAAAATGTTGCATTCTTAAACTTTAGGCCGCTCAGCTGACAGGCCCACAATTGGAGATAGGGCCTAGCAGAACAGGAAAACCATGAATGCCTACTGAACGTGTAACTCCTAATTCCTTCCATTTTCACCAGAGAAAGGGCAAGAAAATAATCAATAGCCCGAAAGGTAAACATGCAGGGTGCTTAGGAAAGCCTTTGGTCTGCAATGCCATGACGCGCATGTTGCTCAGTGACATTGCGCTACCAAGGTGAAACAGTGGCAAGTTTGAAGCATTTCCTGTCCCGAGGCAGCAGCAGCATCGAGCACCTGTTATTTTTTTCAGAAACTAAAGAGAAATGATCCAGAGTTTATTTTTTAATAATGATCACTGGCTCCAAAATGTGAAAGGCCTCTGTGCTTCATACTGGCTCTACGACCGAGCAGTGCCCTTAAATGACATCCATGTTTGCTTTCTGCCCCCACAGGGGTCTGGGGGGTGTAGTGCTGCTATGCCTGACCTGGCATGTGACGTCGGGGTCAGGCATGGCAGGAAGCGGAAAGGTAGGGGCGGAAAAGGAAGAGTTAGTTAGGAAGAGGCATGGAGTAAAATAAAGACGTGTTTCACCTCCAGCTGCTGTTGTCTCTTTTCGTGCGTGCCAGACACGAAACCTGGCGACGAGGGTGGGATCAGGACACACCCCTCCGTAACCTGTACATGCCGACGACGCACCGCTGTGCCTGCCGCAAAGCTGATTATCGTCCCTGTCAGCGTGGATACTCACGACGTTGTGAATCGCATCGAAGATCTAGCATTCGCCATTAACGAGACCGCCACTGTCAATGCCGGCTGCTGCCCAAGTTCTAACATCACCCCAGAGTGCGGAAAACTCAAATGCCACGTCGAGTTGGGGTAAGCTCTGTTACTAAGTGCCTGAGGCCAGCACACGTCTGCTTTACCCGGCGGCCATCTTAAAGTCAGGCACACATCATTGAGGAGCCCCGGTCATCATTTCAGTGGCCATTTTGAAGTCAGGCAGAGGGGAAAAAAGCCTGCTGATCCTGCCAAAAGAGTGGATTGCGACATCTCTCTGCACGCTACTATTGCCTATTGCGCTTCTGCACTACCAGACGCCCAACTGCCCGCTGAGCCAGAAAGAGTGAGTGAGGTCAGCTGCACGTCGTCATGTCTACGCCCCCAGATTCCTCGCAGAATGCACACCCAGGTCCAGCGCGGATCACGCAGCCCGGGCCAGTGATGATAGGGGCATCGTTCCTGTGCCCACCTGAACCCCTGATGCTGACATCTGGAATGAGTATGGGTCCTAAGTGGCAAAGCTGGCTAGAGGACTTTGATGACTTAATGAAAGGATCGCAGGTCAGTGACCCCGGCCAACAACTTATCGCTTTGCGCAATCTGGTGGGCAAGGACGTTGGACAAATTATCAAAGAACTATTACAGGTTATCTCTGCTTCATATGCAGATGTAAGAGAAGCATTAAACAAAAAATTCCTCCACAAGCGGAATCTTGACTACGAACGCTACACCTTCAATTTAGCGTTTCAAGAAAAGGATGAATCGATGGGCGATTTCATTTTGCGCCTCAAGCGTTTAGCCCGCTATTGTGAATTCGACAATTTCAGCACTGAAGATGCGCTTCGTCTACAAATCATAGAAGGGTGCCAGTCGGAGTCACTGCGTCGTCGCTTGCTGAAGAAGCACTATTCTCTAGACGACATTGAGGAACTCACGCGAATAAATGATCAGGCGGAAGAACATGCGAAAAAGATGGAAGCTGGCAAGACGGAGAAATGTGAACAAGCGTTCCGACTACACTCCCAAACAGATTCAAGACGTCATTCGGATCATCGTAAGCCCTCGAAACTCGCGAATCCACCCCGCAGCGGAAACAAGAACAGTAACACCTGGAAACAACCATTACAGTGCTATCGCTGCGGCCAGGATTATCCCCATATAGGCCCCTGCCCGGCCATGGGGCAACAATGTCACCGATGTGGGAAAGACAATCACTTTGATCAGTATGCCAAACCTATCGCAAGGAGTCCGTGCCGATCAAGCGAACCACGGGCCCCGTCATCATGCAAGAGCAGTGCAAGAGAGAAGGGATCGATCGACAAGCTCATCAAGATCCAGTGCTCGGTCACACTGCTCATATCGGTTCCGACGTTCTTCATCAAGAGAATCGTCGGCTCTCACTCCCATATCACAAGACGGTGATGAGTATGTATGCATGGCAGCAGACCCTGACCGATTAAAGAAATACCCAAGGCTACACATTCAAATGGGAAATCACCCAGCGAAGTTCGTTCTAGATACTGGAGCGTCACTTAACTATATATGCATGACTGAATACAAAAGGATGAACCTGAAGCCTAAATTAGAGCCAGCCGCCGTGCGTGTCTACTCCGTGGGTGTCACCAGTGGTAGTTGTGCCCAAACGAGGACAAGAAAATAAAGTGCGTCTCTGTGTGGACATGTGAGCCCCGAACATGGCCATCAAACGGGAGCGGCATCCAGGACCCCACATCAGTGACATGATTACACGCCTAAATGGAGCTAAAGTCTTTTCGAAATTAGACCTGAATAAGGGGTACCATCATCTCGAGCTCCACGAGAAGTCTCGATACATTACCACTTTCACCACACACCAAGGGCTCTTCAGATACAAGCGTCTCAATTTTGGAATTTCCTCGACAGCAGAAATATTTCAAGAGGCGGCACGTCATTCAGCATATTCCAAACTCCTTCAATCACAGTGACGACATCCTGGTGTTCGGCGAAACCCGCAAGGAACACGACAAAGCACTTGATCGGGTATGTCATGCCCTTCTCAATGCCAACCTCGCGCTTAATCAAGATAAATGTGAGTTTCACAAGTCTACTCTAAAATTCTACGGACACATATTCTCCAAAGACGGAATGCGACCTGATCCTGAAAAAGTCTCAGCACTATCTGACACACCACGCCCCCGAGACGTCAGTGATATTCGGTCCTTCCTAGGCATGGCTAGCTACTGTGCCCGCTATATCAAGGACTATGCAACTATCAGTTATCCGCTGCGGGAACTCACAAGACAAGGTCAAAGTTTCCACTGGTCAGCCAAGTGTGAGCATGCCTTTAGTCAAATCAAAACAGCAGTGAGTTCTGCCATCAACATGGCATACTTCGACCCCCGCAAAAAGACAGAAATTACAGTTGATGCGAGCCCTGTGGGACTCGGAGCCATCTTAGCCCAGTATGATGATGAAGGAGACCAGCGTCACATCGTGGCATACGCCAGTCGCAGTCTCACTGACACTGAGAGGGCATACTCGCAGCCTGAAAAGGAGAGCCTGGCAGTTGTGTGGGCGTGCGAACATTATCATCTGTTTGTCTACGGGAAGCACTTCACGCTAATCACGGACCATCAGGCCCTAATAACGATCTTCGGAAATCCCCGCGCGAAAATGCCACCAAGGATCGAAAGGTGGGGGATCCGCCTCCAAGACTACACGTACACTATGATTCACAAACCGGGGAAGGCGGAGAACCCGGCAGACTATATATTGCAACATCCACAGGTCTCAACGCGGACAAGATGCTCGCTGGCAGAAGAATATCTCGATTTTGTCATTGATCAAGCACGACCACCCGCTGTCCCTCTGGAAGCCATCATAGAAGCCACTGCCAAGGACGCCACGCTCCAGAACATCATGCATCGCATCCGCACGGGCTCGTGGAGGCACCTGGAGAACTCACCAAATGACGACACTGTCAACATGCAAGAACTCGTGTCGTTCCGACACGTCAAAGACGATCTCACGATTAGCACCAATGGACTGCTGTTAAGAGATAGGAGAATCGTCATCCCCCA
Organism: Calotriton arnoldi; assembly: GCA_963921515.1. Classification (NCBI taxonomy): domain Eukaryota; kingdom Metazoa; phylum Chordata; class Amphibia; order Caudata; family Salamandridae; genus Calotriton; species Calotriton arnoldi. Next base: position 116,105 of record CAWUFW010006457.1, read on the forward strand.
ACAACTGAGGCAAGGAACTGTCAATCTAGCGCATGAAGGACACAGAGGCGTGGTGGCAACGAAGAAGGCGTTATGGGAGCGAGTCTGGTTCCCGTCTCTTGACCAAATGGTAGAAGCCACACTCCAAGACTGCCCTCAATGCCAACTGATAGGGCGTGAAGAACCGCACTCTCCGCTTCAAATGTCTGACCTCCCAGACAGTGTGTGGCAACAAGTGGCTGTTGACTTCTTTGGTCCATTAAAGTCCAGGAAATACATCATTGTCATCATGGATGAATACTCCAGATTCCCTATCGCGCAACAAGTCTCATCCATGAGAGCAGCCGCTGTGATACCTGTCATCGACGAAGCGTTTGCCGCATGGGGAATCCCCACAGTAGTGAAAACGGACAATGGGCCGCCATTCAATGGGCACGAGTTTGCAGAGTTCGCAAGTCACCTGAACTTCAGACATCGAAAGATCACTCCCTTGTGGCCTCAAGCCAATGGGATGGTCGAAAGATTCATGGCCACCATAAAGAAAACGATACAACAAGCCGAACTGACCCAACGCGACATTCAACCAACACTCAATGAAGTACTGCGAGCATACAGGACCACGCCACACAGCACCACTAACCAGTGCCCGGCTACTCTGATGCTCGGAAGAACCCCACGCACCAGAATACCAACTGCCAATATTGTCAGACAGTCCAGACCCCCGATCTCGGACCACCAGACACTAGTGAATCTTGATAGGACCAAGAAAGCGAAAATGAAAGAGTATGCGGATAATCGTCGACACGCCAAGGCATCCGACATTCAAGAAGGAGATTGGGTGCTGGTAAGACAAGAACAAAGAACCAAGGCTGACAGTAGTTACAGTACTCAACCACTACAAGTAATGAGGCGGAAAGGATCTATGATCACAGCTGCCTCTGAGACCAAGAGAACAACACGAAATGTGTCACACTTCAAGAAATGCAGTCCAGCAGTGTACACCCGAACAGAAGAACCAGAATGGGATACCGATGAATCAGGCCGAGAATTTGAAGATCAAGAAGAACCTCAACCTGCGGTGAATCCGAGCAAGCCAAGAGAGGGGCGCCTCTCTCGCCGACCGCAGAGGACTAGCCAATCCAATCCAAAAAAGCTTTATTCTACATGTTAAGTCATAAAAACACATAAAATACATCTAAAACAATACCATAAGACATCATATAAAATATGATACACGCCTGAGTGGATGGATGAATACAATTACCATAAAAACACTATTTACAATATAAAAATGCTTTAAAAATTAATATGATAAAAACTTTGTAGTCATACCATAATACGTGCTACAAATTTCAAAGCAAAGTTGTTTTAGGAAAGGCAAATAGTTCCACATAATATACATTACAGCATGACATTAACTCTTTTGATCTAAAGCTTAATCGAGGAAACGTGCTCTTATTGCCCACACCCACCCCAGGTATTTCACCATCGCTATGACAAGCACCTCTGTTGTATCAGTTCTTAGGATTCTTTCAGCTTCACTTGACCTTCTTGTTTTTGCAAATTGGTGACAACCAGACACGGCGTGGGGCGTTGTATCCAGTACATACAAACAATAAATGGGCCAATGATTCTTTACTATGCTGCCATACAGGACACAAATCATTACTAGATTTGGTCCAACTACTAGTAAAGAGTCTTAGTGGCAATGTACCCACCCTCAACTGGAAATATAGTTTTCGCTCATGGGGCTTTGTAATAAAATCCCAATATTGTTCCAGCCTGGGGATAGGTTTACAGTCCAAAAATAGCCCTGTTACAGAAGAGGACTCACAACTTCTCAATGTATTGTTCTGGACCGATTCCCAATACTTGGCTTTCAAAACCTTTTTGGGGGGAAAAATAGAATTTTTTGCATCCACCCACAATGTATCCATACCGATATTCGATAGGATAGCTCTAAGCTCCCTCAACCATTTTATTTGGTGTGATGTGTCTACCCTTATTATATCTAGGAAACCAGCCGCGTACTCTGCAAGCTCTGGGGTAGACCAGAGTCTATGCCAATACAAAAGGAGACGTAGTTTAGCAGTATCTGCGATTGGCTTTCTACCAAGATCGTTCAATAACGGGCGTGTCGGGGTACTCTGTGGCAAGTTGGTAATTTTTCTAAAGAACTTATTTTCTGAAAGTGTAAGCTTAGCTAAGTTCTCGTGCCCCCAAAGCTCAGCACCGTATAAGGCAGAGCTAATAACCTTCATATTATAGATCTCAATTGCCGGGCTAATTGTTTTAGAGAATGAGGTGTTATATTCCTTGTGCAGGACCCCCGCCAGTTGTCGGTGTTTTAGGGATGCTATGTCGACCTGGTGAGCCCAATTTAATCCCTCCTGGATGTTTACCCCTAGGTATGTAAACTCCTTGACTTGCTCTAGCAGGAGATTGTTCATTTTAATGCCCCCCTTGAAGGCCCTATGCGAATTAAAGGCCATCAGTTTCGTTTTTGACACATTGACCTCCAGTCCACGCCTCGAGCAGAACTCCTCAAAGATTATTAAAGCTCTCTGGAGGCCACTTGGTGTCTTGGAAATGATAAATGTGTCATCTGCGAACATTAGTATGGGGACTTTTTCGCCTGCTAGTGTCGGGGCATCCGTGGGGGTAGACCTCATGCAGCTCACTATTCCATTGATGTATAAGGAAAATAGTGTCGGGGCCATTACACAACCTTGGCGAACTCCCTTCTCTACAGGGAAAGATTCCGTGACTTCACCCTGCTTACCCCATCGAATCTTAGCCAGGTTGTCCTCATGCATCCTAATGATGAGTGTCAACAGGTCTGATGGTAACCCCATTTCCTGTAATGTCCTCCATAGTTTAGCTCATGGTACAAGGTCAAATGCTGACCTAAGGTCAACAAAAACGGCATACAAACTGCCCTTACCCAGGCTTACTGTTTTCCAAAAAAGCAAGATAAACCGAAACACTTGATCAATAGTACTAGTAAAAGCTCGGAACCCTGCTTGTAATGGCTATAGAATGCTAAACTCATCGATCCATTCTTGCACTTTGTTGAGCACCAACCTACCCATTACCTTTTGCATAGAATCTATTAAGCTGATCGGCCTATAATTCCCTGGGCATGATTTGTCCCCTTTCTTAAAAACTGGTATAATTTCGGCTCCTTTCCAGGAGTCTGGGACCGGAGCACCCTGGGCTATAGCATTTGTCAATAGGCGAATGTATTGACACCAACTATCCTTATCAAAGAGGAATACATCCCCCGGTATGCCATCTGGACCTGGTGCCTTTTCAGCCAAAATAGATTTAAGTGCCACCTCAACATCTGCCTTGCTAAAAACTGCATCCTGGTCAAAATGTTTAGCGATATCGCCCTCTATTTCATACTCATTTGCAGCGTATTGAGGGTTAAAGTGATTTACCCACTTCAACTGTGAGACATGATTTTGGGGCTGGCAGGCCTGCCCACCTCTATCCCATTTGTGTACATTTCAGAACTGTTTAGAGTTTCTCCTAACACATGCCTCCCTAAGTTCCTCCCATCTTTTATTGTCCCATTGTTTCTTCGCCTTTGCTTGGGCGCCCCGATAGGTAGCCCTAGCTGCTCGTACCACTATTGGGACACCTTCTTTTATAGCCTCCCCTAGGTCTGCACGTGCCTTTTTACAGTCTTTGTTGTACCATTTCTGTGTTTTAGGAATGGCAGCCTTTTTAGTTCAACCCTTTTTGATAAAATACATACGTAACTGAACAAAAAATGTATTGTGTATGCAGGTGTATTGCTCTAAGGCCATTAAATTTACTGCACTGGCCTGGAGCTCATTTATGGCATGATCCATATCCTTTTCGATACTAGCTAATACTTCGGGTAGCTCGGTTATCTTAGCCCATTTAAGTCGCCTCAGGTCATTAGATGGAACAACGTCAGCGGTGGAATATGTATCCCGTAATTCATGAGGAGCCTTATACCGTATTAGATCCAAGTCCACACATAATGGATTGTGGTCACTTTCTAGTCTGTCTTGAACGCTCATATCCTTAACGGCATGCCAAAGTGCTAAACTAACCAATACGTAGTCTACCCTACTAACACTATAGCCATTGTCAAAGGTGTTAGACCCCTTTTTATCTGAGGGTGTATGGCCATTAACTGCCCGCAATCCCTTCTCCATACAGATAGAATTGATTTGAATAACCGCGTCGGACCATCTTTTTATTGGGTCAAGCTCCAGCTTTGGGATACCCCATTTAATGTCTTCCTCTTCTGACAAATTACCCTCCTCATTCAATAGAGGCTCAAACGTCGCGTTCAGATCCCCCGCGACAATGACATTTGTGTCTATCTGGCTGATGTCAAGAAGATCGTCAAGAGCCGCTAAAACTCCCGACTTCTTCCCCCTAGTGCCTCGCACATAGACATTATATATGTCCATGGTCCCATCTGTTCCCCTAATCAATCTAACAGCCTGGATGTCCTGATTATAAGTTGGAAGTACTTGGATGTCTAGCCCTAGGTCCTGTCTCACCCAGATTGTCAAGCCCCCTGATGGCCTCCCTTTTACGCCTTTAGTAGCTGGAATATAAAAATTTAAATATCCCACGCAAAAGAGGGGGACTTCTGCCCAAGTCTCTTGAAAGAGACAGATATAAAAACCCTCGATAAAAGCATGCCACTCTGGGGATCCCAATTTAGAACATAATCCTGCGATGTTCCAGGACAACAGGGTTTCCTTTAAGGGGATTGTACAAACAGCCAAATACCCGCTTGAAACAGAGGAGATTGGACTACCCTCCTGCCTTACTCCCTCGTTTTGTCTAGTAGGCAGGGATACAGCTTCTGAGGTTCGGTCTGACTCCATAGGTAAATGTCCAAAACTTAATGGACTGTCCCTATGGATAATATTGGCTTTTTGATGTTCCTGCTGCTTTAGTGGCAATTTCGCCTCTAGTCAATCAATATTTTCTAAAGTAGAGCTTCCCTGCATCCTAGATGGTTTCTGGGTGAGAGAGCAGGCGCTCTCACTACTCAGAGGGGAGCGTCTAAACTGAATGGCTGACAGTCCTGGCGGGCTTGTACGAAACTCTAGAGCAAATAGGTTTTCTGCTAAATCTGCCCTAGTCATAGTCCGCTTGATACAATCCAGATGGTTAGCTGGTGAAAACAACTTACAAGCTTTTACTATATCTTCCCTTATCACCGATCGGCTTCCCCTAACATGCCGTATCCAGTGAATAATTTTATTTATTAGGGAATCCTCGTTTTCTAGGCTTTTTCTTACATCAAGCTTAGGTACGTTCACCATAAAAATTCTATGAGTACTGGGTAAGTCTGCACAATGATTAAGTGGCTGCCTAGCTCTCTGCCCGACCACTGGCTGAATAGGATGTACTGCGGTATTTTCGTTATGCGATGTCAAAGCCCTCATGAGTGCTGCTTTATAAGAGTTACCGGTGTTACAAGCAGTAGGGTGTGGAATGAGTCTAGGCTTTGGTGGAAATGACCTCATATCATCTATCCTGGTCCTTCCCAAACTGGGTGGAGCCCTGTCTGCAATGGTTTTTGTTACTTGGGGGCAATGACTGGTGTGGCCCTAAGTGTTACCTGAGTGACTGGAGTAACACCCTGTAAACATACGGGACAGCTACTCTCCCTTACATCCCCAGTTTGTGATGGGACAGGTGTTAATAGCTTGACCATCGATGTTAGCTCCTCTATCTGGCTTCTCATTGATCCCATTTCCTGTCTTAATAAAATAACTTGCTGTAGCATATCTTGGTGCTCTTTATTCATACCTAGCCCTACATCTTTTCTCTGCACAGGTGAAGTCTGCGTCATCTGTGTTGGCTGTAATCCTCCTTCTCCACTTATTTCCTTTTCAAGTATATCTAACAATGGCAGAAGTCTATTAGTACAATGCACCAAAGAGACAATATAGTCTGTATTAACAGCGCCCCTGTTAGCTTTTTCCCCATCGTCGTTATTATTAGACAATTTCTTTTTATGTGTTATATGGAACATTGCAGGGATGGTAGGGGTAGTGGGATTTGTATGTTGGGTCGAACTGTGGGGGGTTGTAGTACAAGTGGGATGTGTAGTGGGCGCGGACTCCAAAATACCCTTGCACTCTCCTATTAATGTATCAATCCGATCTAATACACAGTTACTGCCTGCGTGCAATTGGAGCTTCCTTGCCTTTTTACCCCTACTACCTCGGTTTGTTCCATTGCCTCCAGCCTCACCCCCATCCCCGCTTCCACCTGGTAACTTTCTTTTCCCCATAACTGTTACTTACAAATTAAATATTGTGACCCCTTTAGACAAACAATTCACTCAGCGCGACTACTATGTCCCGACTTCGCCAGTGATTATGCCTTACGAGCACTGTCTAGAGTGCAGCAAACTAAAGGAAGAAATAATACACAATAAGTACTGAGGCCGACTATTTCAAACAGGCAGTATCATCAGTGGCTTAAGCGTTCAGTCAAAGTCAGGAGGGTGTAAACAGTACCTTGAGGATTTATAATAGCCTCCACGAGGTCTCAACAGCGACTCCACAGCCAAACCAAGCAAACGGAAGAGGGGTGGCCCTGCCTTGCCTCTTCCTGCCACTGATGGGCACGGACGGGTCCGCCCTTGGCCCGGGCATGCCCGCGCGCGTGCCACGCTGCAGGAGGGCTGCTGTGATTTTATTGCGCCTCCAGGCACGTTTGCGGCGTCAGGGGCGCGAGGGCGCAGGGGCTGGTGGGGCTTGTAGTTGGGCCGTTCCCATCACAGCCTGGAATGGTCGAATTCAGCCGTTCCCCTCATGGCAGCAGCGGAGGCTGCTTCAGCAAAGTCCCGTGCCTTCTGGCGTCCTGCGCTGCGGGAGGGCCGCGGTGATTTTATCGCACCTCCAGGCGCGTTTGCGGCGTCAGGGGCGCAAGGGCACAGGGGCTGGTGGGGCTTGTAGTTGGGCCGTTCCCCTCATGGCCTGGAATGGTCGAATTCAGCCGTTCCCCTCACGGCAGCAGCGGAGGCTGCTTCAGCAAAGTCCAGTGCCTTCAGGACTATCATGAGACCCACCCAGCTCATCGAAGAACTCTGAGCCAGTAAATATGGAACACTTAAAATAAAAAGGGGGGAGATGTAGTGTCGCTATGCCTGACATGGCATGTGACGTCGGGGTCAGGCATGGCAGGAAGCAGAAAGGTAGGGGCGGAAAAGGAGGAGTTAGTAAGGAAGAGGCATGGAGTAAAATAAAGACGTGTTTCCCCTCCAGCTGCTGTTGTCTCTTTTCGTGCGTGCCAGACACGAAAGGGGGGGGCAGATTCGGTGTAAATTCCTCAGTCTACCCCACCAGGAGGCAGACAGATTGTGCGAGCTTTAGAGGTGAGGGGTATGGCCTGATGCCAAAACGGGACAGTTTGCACCACTTTCTCTTTCTTTAAATAAATATCAATACATATGGGCTTATTTACAATCCCCTTGCGCCACTTTTGCATCATTTTTAACATGGGGAAAATGATGCAAAAGTGGCGCAAGGGGCTTGCTCGGGGACCTCCCTCCTGCATTAGTCGCAGTGTACAGTCGAAGCCCCCCAAGAGCCAATCATAATGAAAGCAGCTGGATCTTACAGCTTCGACTGCTTCAACGTTACGAAATGGTGACATCAGCACATATCAGCAGGGCCGGCGCTAGGCATGGGCAGTGTGGGCAGCTGCCCAGGGCCTCGCGCTCAGCTGAAAGACAGGGGGCCCCGCTTCCGTGTGAAAGGCCACACTTTCACAGTTAGCCCACCTGCTCCTACGAGGCCCCCTGCCCCACACTATCACAATACACATCTTGAGTCGACCTTGCTGGTCAGGGCGTCGTCATGGCATTCCTGGGGGTGCAGGGGTGGGGGAAGGTACAAACAGAGTGGGGAAGGCACAGACAGCAGCCAGGCCAGCAATTATGGCTCACAGTGTCAGGGGAGGGGCAGCACCTCTGTTAAGAACCGGCCATTCCCTTTCTGCATTTTGTTGCTAGGTGACAGAAGGCCCCTTTGTTTCCAGGACCAGGCAGACACAGGTAAGGCGAGGTGGATGAGGGGAGGAGGGAGTAGCCAGATCAACTGGCTTTTGTTAACTTTTACATCACCCATTTTTTTATTATGGGAATGTGTATTTAAAATGTATGTAGTACTGCCAGTGCTAGGGCAGTGTTTTACAAAATGCCTCGTTACTGCTTCGAAGGCCCAGGGGAGGGGGCCCCCTTTCCCTGGGCCTCTAAGCACTAGAGCAAGCTGCGAGGTCCAGGTGTGGGGGCCCCTTCCTGGGCCTCTAAGCACTATAGCAAGCTGCGAGGTCCAGGTGTGGGGGCCCCTTCCTGGGCCTCTAAGCACTAGAGCAGGCTGCGAGGTCCAGGTGTGGGGGCCCCTTCCTGGGCCTCTAAGCACTAGAGCAGGCTGCAAGGTCCAGGTGTGGGGGCCCCTTCCTGGGCCTTGTAGCCAGTACTCCCTCTTTTCTTTCCTTTATTTGTTCCCCTGTGAAATGAATCCAAAATATAAAAACGCTTTTGCTGGAAAGGTCGTCTTTTTTCTGACATTTTTCACTTCCAAAGTGCAGCCTTGGGATGGAGAGAAATAAAAGGTTCAAAATGTAAAAAAGAACTAAAGCAAGACAGAGTGGGTCGAAAAGGGGCCAGATTGATTTTATTCACACCCAAAACACATTAGTGCCACTTTACAGAGTTTGCCAGTGAAGCGCCACTTTTGTTTTTTAGGTCTTTCTCTGAACAGCACTGTTTTCCTCGGTTGGGGAAGTGCACCATTCCTGGATGTACTGCAATACCTGCTTGATGGGCGGATTCGAAAACAAAATGCATACTGCGGCTCTGTATTCACGAATGTGGTCTTTTGAAACCATACTGCTTACGTTTTGTAAGGAGATGAGCAATGGACATTGAAACTGGTCCCTTCCGGCCCTGTAGTCATGGCCGTAACTTTTCATGCAAAAGCACTCCTTGATTTCTGAATAATAAGTGCAAAAGCGTTAAGGTAACCATGTTGTTCCTGCTTACATTTCACATGCTTTTACTTAATCTTACATTCCTTATGAGTGTTTGCTTTTTCCAGGATGTTGTCACTTTTTTTTTTAGGCAGCATATTGCTCTTGTCTAGTGCATAATTTGAATTGAGTCGCCTCCAGGAGTTTATAGCGGGGTGCAATTGGGTTGTAGTTGAAGGCAGTGCGAGTTTCTCTCAGTGGGGCAGTATGGTGTTCAGTGGGGGAGAGGATGTGGCCCTATGGTCAGAGCTGCCGAATTTGGAACTGGGGAACCAGGTTCAGCCTTCATGACCAGTCCACCAGACCACTCTCCTGAGAGAGCACATTTCCATGCTAGACCTTAGAAGGCCCCGAAAGACCTTAGAAGAGTGGTGTCTGAGCACCAGCAGGTGGACCATAGCGGTGGCAAGTGTGGGTTAACCTTGAAGGCCTGTCCACTACAACACCTATTGAAGCTCACCTCGAGTCTTTTGGGCAGGCCTACGAAGCAGCACACCCTAGAGCAACAGTGACTCTGTCATTGAGGTCACAGGACCCTTGAGGAGGAAGGCTCTAGGGCAGTGAGACCGATGAGATCGCACGGAGGCGCTGACTTCGGGTGGGGGCGTCATGTTTGCAAGTATATTATGTTTCTAAAAGCCCTTGCTGCCTCCTTCCTGGCCGCCAGCAATTATCGGCAACAATAAAAATGTCATGATAACTCTGTGATTAATGTTCTTCCTAGAGAGAGATGGAGTTTTGTCAAGTGGAAGTTTTGACTTGTGGAAAGGTAGCGCAGAGGGTTAATGTGCCTGCTGCAAAGAACATGTACCATGCAGATCACTAAGTCCACATAATATAAAAAGGCCAGTGGGTTACTGCTTTTGTCAGAGAGATCCTATTGTTACTTGCAGTTTATAAGTCAAAATCCTAACATAGAACAATGAGCTATTAACTGTCATCTAAGAGCTGCATGAAAACTGCAAGGTATAAATTACAGCATTATGGTTTTTTCCCCAGCCTTTGATTATCCTAATGTTGCAAAAAGGGTTCATTTGGACAGAAATAAATTCTGGTTATTAAAGAGATCCCCCAACCATGGTATTACGTTCTAAATTCAGAGTTTGTGTTTCTCCAGATCAATCACTATTAAACTATACTGCCTACTAGTATGATTGTCATGTGACTCCTAGTCCTTTGTCTTATGTAACATTACCTCTTGTGATTTATACACGTATGATTGATTGTCTCTGTGTAATGTGTGATATAAAGTTCTCTGACACCCTACACTGGTATCAGTGGCGCTCTAAATCAAATTAAATGCATCTGAGCGAGAATGTGGTTACGGAGACTTGAGGAGCACTGTTAAAGGGTGGTAGTAAGGGAATCCGTGGCAGAGTGAGTCATTGGGGGCACCAACATTGTCGCACAGGGCTCCACCAGCGCTAAAGGCGGCCACTTCTACTTCCTACAGTTCTAACACCAAATCAAAAACGTTGATTTGAAAACCCCTTGAATCTGAAGCATACCTTCAAGTCAATGTATGATTTAGCAGTGGTCTCGGTTGTTCTAAGTCTTTTTTATTTATGTACAATCTTTATTTGTTTGCAATGGTGTCTTGTAATTTTGTACTATATGTGTTGTGTTTTTGCACTTAACATAATTCTGGCGAGTAAAGAGCCCACACACAAAAAAGATTGTCCTACGTCTCTCAGCATGTGCGTGTGGGATACTGGTGAGAGGATTTACGTTAAAACAAATTGCAAAGTATTAATGTCATCCTAAGGTAGCACAATAATGGCACAGAAAGATAAGGGAGCCTTTTGAAATTTGCAATTATATCCAGGATGTGAGATGTTTTCTCTTGTGTCATTTTATATTTTGTATGATCCGCCCCTCATTACCTCAACAGGATCTCCCCCCTTTATGAGGCAGAACTGGAAATTGTATCATGCACTCATCTGGAAACAATCAGTTAACGAGGAGTAAATAATATACATCTTTGTGAGACCTGCACCTAGCGTTTCCATCCAATGTGACAAATGTAATCCATTTAATACAGTTTTCAAATATATGGACTTGTTTCACTTGTATATTTATCTTTTTGTCCTTTTTACTGATATCCACGTTAGGTCTCTTCAGTGACACCAAATAAGATCAATACTCCTGCGATGTCACTTTCTGTGATGTCACTTCTTGTGATGTTACCAAGGGCGGCGGCTCCTCCACTAGGGCGGAGGAGCATCACAATGCTGCCATTGCAGCGTTGTGATTGGCTTAGGGGAGGGAGGCTGCCTGCTTCCTGTTCCTGCCAAAGGCAGGAGAGCAGGTCAGGAGCAGAGACGACGCAAGGCCCGGGAAGGTAAGTTTATTTTATTTTTAAATTAACCCCCCCCCGCGAGACCTCCACCCGCGAGTCATGCCGGGCGCGACTGGATGTTACATGCAAATTAGAGGGGCCTCACATCTTCCCTTTCGCCCGGGGCCCCAGAAGTTCTAGGACCGGCCCTGCATATCAGGTTACATCAACCAAAGAAATATCACAGGCGGCTGCAATGAAGCTCTCCGTTTGGCGCTCACAGTAATATTTCCTCCCGTCAGTGGGATGACGAGGTATTCAGCCCCCCGCACTGGCAAGGTAGACATCCCATCTCCCGTGCAAATGGGCCGATGTGGACGATTAAGGATTGATACATTATGCCACACCTATTGAGAGGTTCCTACATGATGTTGTGGTTTATTTATTATTTATCTGTCTGTTACACGCTATTATGAATCGCTGCTATCCCTATTAGTACATTTATTCTCATTATGATGGCTTTAGCTCGTTTTTCCATTTCAGATTAGATTGGGTCCCTGATAGGACGCAACAGCGTCTCGAAATGGCGCATTAAAGGGAAGATTAATGCCCGAAGTTGTGAAAACGTGACTATTGCTGATGTTCCAGGGTTCCCACAGTAAGGTTGTTGTAAAAAAAAAATAAGATGTGGGAAACCACTCTGTATGTTTACCACAAGCAACATCCACTAGGCGCCTGACTGATTACGGACAGCCACTGAATGATTGCTTGGGACCGGGCAATATCAAATGAATGGGTGAATGAGACCAGATCTACGGAGGGTCTCATCCGGCCGCGGAACCAGCTCAAGTTATGGAATTGTGACCCTTTGTCCTTCAGACAGTTTACTCCGAGTGTAAGTCTGACTCCAGTATTAGCACTGCACGTTATGTGCATGCGGCTTTTTGACTTGTCCGGGCACCGGAACTTTATACATGCATTCTCCATCCTAGAGACATGCGGATTCACAGCCCCGCTGTTGCAAACTTCGCTCGGGCACAGGTGAGAATAATAATAATTTTTAACTTCACAGATCCTTAAGTCTCTTGTATATGTTCGGGCAAGCACTGTACGAATAGGTATTAATACCAGGTCTAAATCACAGACTTTTCTCACTGGTGCACTTGAAAGTGAAGATGCACAGAATGTTAGGCTAAATGTGCCATACACTAGCTTTGCAGGTTTTTTCTTCTTCCAATGTCCTGAAGAGGCCTTTATTGACGGGGCCAAAATGCGTCGATTTTCCAAATTGGAAGAGTCTTTTTCAAAATTAAATACATTTTGGATTCTACGTACACACATTAAGGGTAAGATAGCAGGGCGGTCCCTCATGTGTTGACCCCAAATGGACTACTTCCCATATGGACTGTGTGATAAATGAGAAATACAGCCGCAATTTCCCTACCCACTGGAAGATAGAAGAAAACCTTCTAGCTGTCAATTTGATTTCATACCTTGGTGTACAGTTGGATGTATGCTTTGTTTCTTTCTTATGTGTCTAATGCTGATTAAGTTTTGTTTTTAAATGCACAATATAACTATCTTTACACATTGCAGGTAGAGAAACCAGGAGTGATGGTTTAGTCAGCTTGTTAATGAGTCATAATAAATGATGCTCAGTAAATTTATATACAGCGCCAGTGACTCATTTGTATTCTCACGGCTTAAGTTGTGATATAATTGGTTCTCGCATTATACTAGTTGTCTGTCTACTGTATCCTTAACCCCGGGTTATGTGGGATTAGTAGGGCAACCCCCATATATCTGTACCTGTCATTTTTAAAGGTAGCACCGCCTTTCAGGCTGCCTTTAAACTAAATGTATATGCAAATCAGACTTTGGATGTAAAGGTAACTCCAAAGTCTCAAACTACCTTATATTTACATATGTCACCCCTAAGGTCTCCCCTAGGTGCCCCAGGAGTAGGGTCCCATGTAACTATAAGCAGAGACATTATATAAGATGTTTTATAAGCCCTGGTGAGAAAAAACTGCCAATTTTGTTTTTCCCCATTGTAGTGAATGGCTCCATAGGCTAACATTTCAATATTTTATTTACGCATAAATATTGATAGGAGCCATGTAAAAAAAAATATACTTCAAGGTATCAAATTAATAGTTGAGATGAATCCCAAAAATTGCCACTTGTTGCAGAGAAGGGAGCAGGAATGGGGGATGAGTTGGCCAAACTGGTCTTCAAAAGACAAATGACACTTTGGGACAGGACAGCACAGGCCCACCCTCACAACTTGCTTCCTCAGCCTCACAGGAGCTTCTATAATTAGATTAAGGAGACGGTTGGAAAGGGAGTTTTTAGGACAATTAGCCACATCAGTAGGTTGGGTTAGCCTGGAGATTTTCTCCATGTTGAATTTGAGATAATAGTACTTTCTGGGTCAATAAGATGCCACATCTGGGCAGCCCCTGCACCCCATTAGTCAGGGGTGCTTCCCTACTTGACACCCAGAAACAATGGATAAATATGAGAGAGATGCATATCTCCTCAGATCTGCTGGCTGAAGATGACAAGAAGAAGGAAGACTACCCTACTGAATCCCTGACCTGCACCAAGAGGACTGAACTCATAAGGACTGCACCTTCTGCACACTGTGGTACTTAGCACCAGAAGGACGTTGCCCGACTCTAAAGTTCTTAAGAAGTGGACTCCTTGTGAGCTCCAGGTTAACAGATCCCACCTGCATCATCTCCACCAGGAGCACCCACCGTGGAGTGTGTCCAGTGGACTTTTAAGGATTTGGCCAAGAGCATTGTGGGAATTGTAGTCCAGACACCCCAGAGACCATCTAGGAGATTCCAGACCTTCAGATTGGTGTTTTGGACATTTTTTAAACTACAAGGAGACCTTCTTGAAGGACTTACAGAAGTTTGGTGAAATTTGGAGAACTTTTGTGAAAAAGCTCCATAAGGTGAGCAACCCAACGTCGAGAGTCAAGCCGGCCACCTTCAACCGCGACCCGGCCTGAAATTCAGGTCTGTCCTGCTGAAAGCCCTGCAGCTCCAAACTACCAGGGTTGACCGAGGCCTCGCAGAAAAGCAATTTGATGACGTTGCATCAAATCAGCCTGCTGGAGGGGGCCGCTCGACATCGAGAGTAAAATCCTCCAAAAACGTTTCTAAGTGCAAAGGTAACATTTCAGCTGGGGTCTCCCATTTAGAGAATCCAATCAGGGCTCCATTGTGGTTGGCCTCAAACTTTGACTTTATCCCGGTCAAGTGCAACCAGATGTCCCGGTTGAGCGCTATACATATTAAAGCACTAGAAAGTGTTTATTCTTTAAAAATTCATATCTACGGTTTATCTGCATTGTATTTTTGTTGTTTTGGTATCTATTTGTTCATAAAAATATAACATATTTTTATAAATTGGTGTTGGATTTTTATTGTGGTCTGTGTCTTACTTAGTTAATGTATTGGTGTTTTTTAAATGCTTTACACACCTGTCTTCTAAGTTAAGCCTGCCTGCTCGTTGCCAGGGGAATAATTTATTGAGGCCCTAACTGAACCTTTTATTGTGTTTGTGGCCTTATTACTAGTGTTAAGGCACTAATTATCACTACTAATAATCCACTTTGCAACAGTGACTGATGCAGGTACTTTAGAAACAAACGGCAGGATAAGAGGAGGCGGGTGAAGGAGAATTTGTGTGAAAATGATCTTGCTATAGCTCTTTCTGGAGGAGCAAATGGAGCCTGTCTCCATCATGTACCCTCACCTCTCCAACATACACCATCACCTGCTAAATGGGCTGTCTATTATACATTGGCAGCTGGTGACATTTGTAGGTGGTTGGGTGTAACAGTTCAGGAGGAGTGTTATGGCGTGAGCGAAGAGAGCGAGTCCGACTGTCATAATGGAAATTCAAGTGTCGGGGGTTCTCCTTAAGAAAATTTTGAAAACAAGAGTGGCCGAATGGAGTGTTTTAAAGCCAATGCGAGAAAGCAAGATGGTTTATAAAGTAACTGTGAATGTGTAGATTCAAAATATTGAAACACATTTCGTATTGTGAATTGTGTGACAATCTTGTGTGAGGCACCGGGAGTATGAGAGTAAAGGCTGTAGGATGTAAACACATTTCTAACACACTAAAATGTAAATAGCTGTAAATAAACCGTACAATTATTTCAAAATATATCAGCTGTAAGGAAAGAACAAATTAAGCATTTCTTTACAGTTCAGAAGTGTTATCAAAACCCATTTTCCACACATTATTGTTTGTATGCTCTATAATTTTATCAATAATACTGCATGATTGTCTTTGAAAATTCTGTTGCCTTTTCAATGGAAATGGGCTATCTGTGAATGCCAGTGGGATAGTGGACCATCCTTTAGTAATATATTTGTGACAGTGTGTCCAAAGTGCACCACCATCAGCTACATCCTACCACCTTACCACTTTCCTGCTGAATGGGTGTAGCTCATTTGTTTTGACACTTGTACTTTGTGCTACCCTTGAATGTTTCACAAACCCTATGATTTCAGTCAATCAGCATTGAAGGCAGCACCACAACTCTGAATATTGTTCCAGCACCAAGGCAGCCTTCAATCGTGCCTGCCCAGATTGATAGATCTTGACCTTATGCACTTCCATTCTGAATCTGAAGGTGTTGATGGTAAGTGCACCCTCAGTCCCAGACTTGACACTTAATATCTCCGGTTCATGTAAATAGGACAAGTTGCATTTTCGCTGCAGAGTTCCTATTCTCCTTGGGGTGTCATAGCTGCAGTGTACAGGAGCTGCACGGTGCACGTCAAAGAATAGAACATTTGAGAAACTTCCTGAGCACTCTGGGCAGGTTGCATTTCTGAGCACAGGGAATGGGTTCTGAGCGCAGGGCACCTTCAAGTCAGGAAACTTGATCTAGACATCACAAGCTGAGTGAGTTAACTTTTACCATTCTTTTTGCAACTTGCGAGCAGATCTAGATTGTGTTAATTGTTGCAGCACAGGGATGATTGGCGGTGACTGCGTGTTGTATGATGTACTGTACTTGCTCCACTTGATTGTATATTTCATGGTTAACTTGCTTTTAATCCAATAAAGAAATCTGACTGAATGACTGCATCATGGGTTACAGCACGGCATTAGATATTGCAGTCACATAAAAATGCAACGCAAGCACTGCTTTTCCTTGGTCTGGAAAAAAAATCAGTTTTTACATATTTTAATACAGGGCCAACAAATAAAAGGGGTAATGCTCTGGTGTCCTAATAGAGGAACCGGGGCTGCTGTTGCAGCCATGACACGTGGTGCCAGGTAAGACTTTACACATGCATGCCTATGTAAGGCAGTCCATGTCTATACGTAGAATAATGTGACTACTACACGCTTCCTTTATTAAACTAAAAAAACAAATCTTAGAAATTGATGTTTAACGCTGGGACTCATCTAGCTGTTCATGCGTGGACCTTCATAATATTGTAGTTATGACTTGACCTTTCAAGACGTTAGTCTACAACCATTCCTACTTCTCTGTATTCACTCCTATCTACAGTGCTTGTTGTTAGCAGGCATCACCTCTTACTCTATCTTTAATATTGATTTCACAAATTTCTTTGTAATATCTCTCATAAAGCCAGGGCGAATCCTTCAGCTGGGGTCGAAGTCCATGTAGCTGCAGCACTCTGGCACACAGGGCCAGCTTTGCAGCAAAAAAATGATGGTATGCATCAATGTTAACAACATTTGTTTTATTTTTAAACCTACATAAAATATGTGAAAATATGTCTATCCTTCAACAAAGGGTATTTAAAAGTATTATATAAGGGCACGTATAATGTGATCTAATGTGTTTTTAATTTTTTGGGATGTAGACCTTGTTATGTTGTCCCATCCACCATTGCCCACAAATGTGACCGGCTACATTGAATATCAGAACAGGACTGGCACCACAGAGCAGCAGACAGTAGACACTGGTAAGTTGTATGCTTGGTAATTGTTGAAATGTTTAACTATCTTTATTTGATTCCTTACAGGTTAGCTGTGTGTGTTAGTTGTATGTGTTTTTCCAGCTGTTCCAAAGTTCAATATTCGAAATAACCATTTTTCTATGTTTGATTTTTTTTGTATAATATTCATGTCAATAGAAGGATATGGATTCTGTATACATTTTAGCATGTTCTAGGTACAAAAAATGCATTTCTGTTGTTACACAAAATGAGTCCACACATCTTTATCTAAGTTTTACATTTGTTTTGTTCATAATTGCTTATTGTTATACAAGATATAACTTGCAATTACAACTTATATTTGTAGATGCAGAGCAAGACTGTCTTAGTCTGCTAGAACATCAAGTGCCCCAGCTCAGCCGCTGCCATCATGTTAGAACTCCAAAAACACTCACATCTGTGACTGAAGCTGGTGAATTTCTATTTAAAGTTCTACAATATTATCCATGGTTCAATCATTTATTACATATATTGAGTTCAACGGCCCCTAATATATATTTTTTTAAATCTTTGTAAACCATGTACTAAAATTATAGGTTGCCTAATAGCATCTGTTGCAATCTTCTTCCAGGTACTGAGGATACTGAGCAGGATGATGAATCAGAACCATCTACAAGCGGAGGATGGCGTGCAATCCCAAGATAGAATTTGACCCTCTTCCAAGCAACAAGATATGCAGCCAGCACTTCTCAAGAAGAGGACGAGAAAGAAGAGGAGTAGGAGGAGGATGAAGAGCAGGAGCTGGTTGAGGAGGAGGAAATAAATTGATAAGAGGGTATTGTTGCCCCAACACCTAAAAGACTGAAGGCAATTTCACGTACCTGCCTCGACTGCACTGCCACCTGCACAACGACACAGAACTAGTTCAGTCACAAAGTATTTTACCAACAGCACTGCGTAGGCGGAGTAATAGGAGAAATCTCCCCTAACAAGTGTGTAGATCTATTGTTCACACCACTAATAAAATATAAAATATACTAATAAAAATGTGTGCACTTTTTACAGCTCCAACATGTGCTCTATGTCTAATGTTCGTGTTTGTTTTCTTGTCCCACATATATTTCCATGTTTTCAGCTTTGTCAACATATGGTAAGGAGTTGGCAAATAGTTAAAGTTTTTTATCAAAGGACAGTGCTCGCAACACACATTATCATAAAATCATTTTTTTAAACTTTTTCTTTTTATATCGGTTACAAAATGATCTAAAAAACAGATAAAATAATACAAAAGGAAAGGCTACCCTGCAGAAAGGAAAGGAAAACAATATTGATCCAGAATGAGGAAGCTATCTTAAAGGGCATTGAGCAAAATCTTAGAACAATTCAGAAATCATCAAGGAAGCTAGTCTATACAAATGGAATAATTAAAATGTCTATTGTCCAAGCAGAGTCTAAAAATGAAAGTTCACTGTGAAAGTAAACATGGAAGTCTGAACCTCAGGACACGTGAAGAGTGTAAATCTACCGAAAATTCATTGGCCATCCTCACTGTCTGTTTTTACTATGATATGTAAATCCTTCTCCTAAAATGGATGTCATTACATCCCTGAGTGCAGCTACCTTGACAGCCTCACTCTGTACAGATTTGTGAGCACAAGAGCGGTGTGGGGTTACGATGGCCAATTGGTCCCTTAACTTCTGTTCTTCCAGATGGAGTCTGGGAGCCGAAGGAAATGCAGGGGATGCAGCTGGAGGCCCAGGTGGAATAGGGGCTTCAGGAGCTAAGGAAGAGCTTGGGGAAGGCCCTGATGGTGTTAAGGCCTCCTCTTGCAACACCACATCAAGATTTTCTTGTTGGCCAGGAGTAGAATGTAGGAGAGTAGGATCTGCCTCTTATGTTGCCCCCACTTTTTTTCTGATGTTTGCATTGGTTTCTAGCTATAGTCTGGCTGGGTCCCTGCTAATCAGGGCCCCAGCCTCTCTGTTCTCTCTAAACGATTTGGAGTGCACTCTAGGTGCACTAGTGATTGGATGCTGTGGTACCTTATGAGTCCCTAGTATATGGCACCTTAGGTACCAAGGGCATAGGTACTTCACAGGCCTACCAGGGGCTGAAGCATGTATTATGCCACCCCTGGGAAGCAGACTAAATCTGACACCACAGGCCTGCTACTGCAGCCTGGGTGAGGTGGTGCTAGCACTCCTCACTGAGATATAGGTTTCCTATATCTCTCCTGCACACACATTTAAACCTATCAGTCACCCCTAAGGCAGGCCCTATCAATCCTGAGGGCAGGGTGCTTGGTTCCTATGTGAGAGGGTGCCTCTGCCTGAGCAGGGCCCCTCTGCAGCTCTCAGAGTCCATTATCTGGGGCTGTTTGTGGATGCGGTTAAACCATATACTCTTAAGTGCATTATATCCTCGCGGTAAAATGCTAACTTTGGAATGGCTGCATCAAAACATGTCGTGTTTGGTGTCAAACACCTTGGAATACTACCCCCCGCCAGTCCTGGCGGTGGGGGTAGCATTCCACCCTTCTAGAGGGATAGACATGTACCTACTGTGGAAACGCGGTAGAATCCTGCAGAGCCCTGGCATCACAAAATGGATGCCACCAGTCACAGACACTGGGCTGCCCTCCTGCTGATGACCGAAACTCGCAGTGGAGGAAGCCCAACAATAGGCATCCTGTCACAGGGAGGTGTAACCACCTCCCAGACAGGGTTTAGTGTATTGGGGCTGGGTGGGTGCACTCTTAGAGTGCTTTGAAGTCCTGCACTGGGGGAGCAGAAGGCTCCTCTGTGCATATGCCAGTTCAAACCAGCTCAGGGGTTACCTGCCCCTGCTCTGGCGCGAAACTGCACAAAGGGAAGTGGGTGTAGCCACCCACTCCCCTGACCCTCCCATAGGTGGGGTCATAGAGCTAGTCCCTCCCTTCCTTACAGTATAAGTTAGGGAACCTTGCCATTGCAAAGTAGATATCCCTGGACGACGCTCTGAAGAAGAATCCTGCACCTTCGACGTTCCACTACCTTTGGAAGACTGAAGAATCTCCCTTGGAGTCAAGGAGTGACTCCCCTGCTTGGCAGGCACCAAAAACTACAAACGACGGTCGCAAACTACGCCGCTCCCGCCGGAGTCCGAAGTCCCTGCAGCCCAAGAAGTAGATTTTCTGACTTCTCAAAGGCCATTGTGAGTCCCCAGCGAAGCTGAGGCCAGTGGACTCCAAGAGTGACGAGAAACCATGACTCCTGGGTAACGTGCACTATTGTCAAGTACAACCCCTTCACAACGTTCTACGAGCTTGTGCTTTGGACCATGTGTGGTCCCAGCCTCCAGCAGGAATCCCTCTGAAGATCAGAGGCCTACCACGTCCCGAGTGACCGTGGGCCCCTGTTGAGCGAATCCTCCCGAGGCGTCTTCGCAATCCCTTGCCAGCTGGCTTGTGGGTCCCCAGAAGGCTTTCCTACAGAACTAAAGGGCTCCCCTGGTTGCTCAAGGCCTTCCCTGACTTACCCTCACTGGGTGAGTCCCTCAGACCTTGCTGGTCTGCTCCATTGACTTTTTACACTTTCCCCGAGACTTGCTGTTACCAAGGCTGGTTGGCTCCAATCGAGTTGCCGACACCACAGTAAGCTACAGACATCGTGGGACACGCCGAATCCAGCTCCTGGTCGTCGTCGACGCCTCCTGGACCTCGTGGCTGAAGAGTCAAGGCACCCGCGAACGACCTGAATCTTGCAACGACGGTGGGCATCCATCTTCCCTGCCCCGAGTCACTGCCAAGTGACTTTGAACACTGTCCCCTCTGCTTTCAGGTCTTCCATCTTCCGAATCCAGGCTTGGATTCCTCCGGACACTTCTCCTATCGCCGCAAGCAGCAAGTCTTCACTGGCTCCCATTGGAAACGACGCCGCGACCCGACACCAAAGAACACCTATGCACCCGGCTCCCCTGGGTGAGGAAACTCCAGCACTACGGTGCTCCTGTGGGTGTGGGCCCTAGAACTACTTACCCTGTAAGTGACTTGCTTGTAGCTATCCTAGAAGTGCCCTAAAACTCTTACTTTCCAAGTGCGACTATCGCGCTGACTCGTACATGGTTCGCGTCTGTGCTAGACACACCGCGTCCAACTCCCTTGCAACTCTATCTGTAACCGCGTCCTTCGACTCGTACAAGGACCGATCGGTGTGTTCGCCTCGAACACGCAAGGGACCTTTAACATTGAAATCTCAATCGCGTCTGTTCGCATTGACTCGTACAGGACTCGCACCGGTGCCAGAGCACCGCGTCCGTCCCCTGTGGGTCTCCTACAACTACCTGGGGTGGTTCTTGGGGGTCCCCCGATTCTAGATGCCCTAGACCTAGGTCTAGTCAAACTAAGATTGTGATATTCGATTGTGCTAAACTTATTTTGATAACATTTGATTTGTACATATGTTCCTGACTTCTAATCTCATAAAGAGATTAGTAGAGAGTTGTTTATTAATAAATACATATATATTTGATATATATACCTGTGTGGTGTCTTTTCATTTGGTGATTCAAGAGATTGTGTGGTAAAACAAGCTGCTTTACATTCCTCCAAGACTGGCTCTCCACAGCTACCACTAGGATAGCTTTCTTTAAAGGTTGTCTTAAACCTATCTACCATAAGAGTCGAATTGTTCTGGTGCAAGGTGTCCACTTTAATTAGTGAACAGCATATACCAGGCCAACTTCTCACATTGGTGGGCAGCTTGTGGGATTCCAGCTTGCTATTGTTTTACCAGAAAATCTCTATTTGAATTACTAACTGAAAACCACTATAGGTTCTTGAGGTACATATAAAGTCAAGCTTAGTATCAATAAGTTCTACTGAACTTAGAGCTGTGTGCCAAGGGATAGCACACCCTTTCTACAGCTCAAGCTAGTATCAGTAGGCCACAAACTAGTGTAGGTAGTACAACACTGCACAACACTAGAATGTCCTTAAAGGGTGGAACCAGTGGATCCACTCAGCCTCAGTATAAGGACATGGCTTTCTCTTGAGAGCCATGTGTGTTGAAAGACACCTGAAGCTAGGACAGAGTCCCTCCACACTACACCTGATAGATCTGCTGACAGCAGATGATCTTAGATTGGCTCTAGGAGCTAATGGGTCTGAATCAGTGGGTGGGTCAATTACAGTGTCTGTGTCAGATGATGAAAATCAGAATGACCAAGACTCTGTGACTGAAGGGCCAGGCTTCAAGGGGCCTGAAAAGGACAGAGGAATTCTCCCTAAGAGAACTGACAGAGTGGATGAGAGGCATAGGTCCCCTTCCAGGGAATCTGACCACTCTTATCACTCTGGCAGAGAATTTGTCCAGCAGAGGAACTCATACTTTCCCATAAGAGAGAGCTCCTCTGACAGAATGTGCAAACTGCTGCAGTATGAGGAAGCAAGAGTTGCCCTCAGAACCAAGCAGTTGGCACTGGATAGAGAAGCCCTGGAGATCCAGAGAGCTTCTAGAAGAGCGGGGTTAGAACCCCTTGGTGGCAGCAACAGTGTCCCTAGAGGCAGAGAATATATTCCAGACCATAGGAACCTGAGCAAGGTTGTTCCTCCCTACCAGAGTGGGGATGATATCCACAAGTGGATAACTGCTATGGAGAGGGCCTGTAAAGTACAGCAGGTCCCCCAAAAGCAGTGGGCAGCAATCTTGTGGCTCTCCTTTTCAGATAAAGATAGAGACAAGCTCCTCACTGTTAGAGAAGAGGATGCTGATGATTATGAAGTCCTGAAGAGTGCACTGATATATGAGTTTGGCTTAACCACTGAGCAGTACAGGTTGAAGTTCAGAGACACCCAGAAGGCACAGACTCAGGACTGGACTGACTTTGTAGATTGTGCAACCAAGGCTCTGGAGGGTTGGCTGGTTGGCAGTAGGGTTACTGATTTCAAGGGATTGTATAATCTGATGATGAGAGAACAGATCCTTAATAATTGCCAGAACCAGTTGTTGCATCAATACCTGGTGGACTCAGATCTGACCTCTCCCCAAGAATTGGGAAAGAAGGCAGACAAATGGGTCAGAACCAGGGTAAGGCAGAAACCCCAGAACCAAGGGGGTGACACCAAGAAGCAAGATCCTAAGGGCTCTGAGAAAGGTGGGGATAAGTCAAAAGACCAGAAGTCTTCACAAGGGCCCTAAAAATCTGCATCTGGTGGGGAGTCACAATCCAACAAGGGAAAAGGGCAAAAGAAGCCCTGGTGCAAATTCTGTAAACAGAAAGGGCACTGGACTTCTGACTGTAACAAGTCCAAAGACCAAACCACCACCACTCCTGCCCCTAAGGCAACTGTTCCCCCTAGCTCAGCTACTGGTGGAGGTGGTACGCAGAATAAGGGTGTAGTAGTGGATTCTGACCTAGTCAGAGTGCCCACTCAGGCAATGCTGATTTGTGATGGAGACCTTGATATGTCCTTCCTAGTAAGCCCCAGTAATCTGGGCAAATACAAACAGCAGCCTGTAATAAATGGCAAACAGGCTTTGGTATTTAGGGACACAGGTGCTAGTGTCACCATGGTGGCAGAGGATCTTGTGGACACTGGACAGATCATCTTGGGCGAAATGTACCAGGTGTCCAATGCAAGCAATGTCAGGACCAACCATAGTCTGGCAGTTGTGAATTTCTCCTGGGGAGGGGTAACTGGCCTCAAGAAGGTTGTAGTCAGTGCAGACCTCCCTGTAGAATGTCTATTGGGCAATGATCTAGAGACTTCAGCCTGGTCTGAAGTAGAGTTATGGACTCATGCTGAGATGTTGGGCATCCCTGCAGAGGTATTTGCTGTGACCAGGTCACAAGCAAGAATGCATAACACTGAACCAGCTCTGGATCCTGGAACAATGGACCAGATGCTTCCCAAGAGGAGGAGCAGTAGGGTAAAGGCAGTGCCTTCCCCTCTGTCTCAGATCACAGATTCACCTCCAGAAGGAGGTGAAGCAGATCCTGAAGAAGGAACTGCCCCAGAGGGACTTGAGCCTGATCAGGTTGAGTTCTTGGGGGCAGGGGGCCCTTCTAGGGAAGATCTGAGTAAGGAGCAACAGTGCTGCCCCTCTCTTGAACCCCTCAGACAGCAGGCTGCTGCTGAGGCTGCTGGGAGTGCTAGTGGGTCCCATAAAGTTTATTGGGATGAGGGACTCCTATATTCTGAGGGTAGAGACCCAGCCCCTGGAGCCACCAGGAGGTTGGTAATACCTCAGAAGTTTAGGGGGTTCCTCTTGACCCTAGCACATGACATCCCTTTAGCAGGTCACTTGGGCCAAAACAAGACCTGGGACAGGCTTGTTCCACATTTTCATTGGCCACATATGTCAGAGGACACAAAGGAGTTTTGTCGCTCCTGTGTCACTTGCCAAGCCAGTGGTAAGGCAGGTGGCACAACAAAGGCCCCCTGATACCACTACCTGTGGTGGGGGTACCCTTTGAAAGGGTAGGGATTGACATTGTTGGTCCCCTTGACCCTCAAACTGCATCTGGGCACAGGTTTATCCTGGTGGTAGTGGATCATGCTACCAGGTACCCAGAAGCAATTCCCCTGAGGACCACCACAGCCCCTGTGGTGGCAAGGTCCCTCATTGGAGTATTCTCCAGAGTGGGTTTCCCAAAGGAGGTAATCTCTGACAGAGTTGCAAACTTCATGTCAGGATATTTGAAAGCAATGTGGAAGGAGTGTGGTGTAACTTATAAGTTCACCACCCCCTTTCACCCACAATGCAATGGGTTGGGTGAACGTGTCAACAAAACCCTGAAGGGAATGATTAAAGGACTCCCAGAGAAGCTTAGGCGGAAATGGGACCTTCTTCTTCCTTGCCTGTTATTTGCATACAGAGAAGTTCCACAGAAGGGGGTTGGTTACAGCCCATTTGAGCTTCTGTTTGGGCACCCTGTAAGAGGTCCATTGTGTTTGGTTAAAGAGGGCTGGGAGTTACCTCTCAAACCCCCCAAACAGGATGTGATGGACTATGTACTTGGTCTCCGTTCCCGGATGGCCTACTACATGAAAAAGGCAACCAAAAACCTGGAGGCCAGCCAAGAGTTGCAAAAAGCTTGGCATGACCAAAAGGCTGTGCTGACTGTGTACCAGCCAGGACAGAAAGTGTGGGTGTTGGAGCCTGTGGCCCCAGCAGCCCTCCAGGACAAGTGGAGTGGCCCCCATACAATAGTTGAACAGAAGGGAGAAGTCACCTACCTGGTGAATCTTGGAACTCCCAGGAGCCCCCTGAGGGTGCTCCATGTCAACAGATTAAAGCCATATGTTGACAGGGCTGACATGGGCTTGCTCATGGCAACTGATGAGGACCAGGAGGAGGAGAGTGACCCTCTCCCTGACCTGCTGTCTCAGAACCCTGATGATGGGTCAGTAGATGGTGTTGCTTTGGCAAGCAGCCTCACTGACCATCAGCAAACTGAGTGCAGACAAGTTCTGCAACAGTATAGACATATGTTTAGCCTGATCCCTAGTCAGACTACCTGGTGCACCCATGAGGTGGACACTGGAGACAGTTTGCCTGTCAAGAGTAAAATCTACAGGCAACCTGACCATGTCAGGGACTGTATCAGGACTGAAGTCCAGAAGATGTTGGAGCTAGGTGTAATTGAGCCTTCAGATAGCCCTTGGGCTAGCCCAGTAGTCCTGGTACCCAAGCCTCATACCCAGGGTGATAAGAAAGAAATGAGGTTTTGTGTAGACTACAGAGGCCTCAATGCAGTCACTAGGACTGATGCCTATCCCATACCAAGGGCAGATGAGCTGATTGATACTTTGGCCTCAGCCAAGTATCTAAGTACATTTGACCTAACAGCTGGCTACTGGCAGATCAGATTAGCTGATGATGCAAAAGCCAAAACAGCATTTTCGACCCCTAGTGGGCACTACCACTTTGTGGTGATGCCCTTTGGATTGAAAAATGCACCTGCCACTTTTCAGAGGTTGGTGAATAAAGTTCTGGCAGGGATGGAAACTTATTGCTCAGCTTATCTAGATGATAGTGCTGTCTTTAGTTCCTCCTGGCAGGATCACCTGGTCCACCTCAGAAATGTTTTGGAGGCTCTGCAGAAAGCAGGCCTCACTATCAAGGCCACTAAGTGCCAGATAGGGCAGAGTCAGGTTGTGTACCTGGGCCACCTTGTAGGTGGAGGCCAGCTTCAGCCTTTACAGAGCAAAATCCAAACCATAATGGAATGGGTTGCTCCAACCACCCAGACACAGGTGAGAGCCTTCTTAGGCCTGACTGGGTACTATAGGAGGTTTGTCAAGGGATGTGGATCTATAGTGACCCCCTTGAATGATCTGATCTCAAAGAAAATGCCAAAAAAGGTTCAGTGGACAGCTAGCTGTCAGAAGGCATTTGAAGACCTACAGCAGGCCATGTGCACTGCCCCCATCTTACAGAGTCCAGACTACACCAAAAAGTTCATTGTCCAAACAGATGCTTCTGAGCTGGGTGTGGGAGCTGTACTGTCTCAACTGAATGATGAAGGTCAAGACCAGCCAGTAGCTTTTATTAGCAGAAGGCTGACCCCTAGAGAGAAACGTTGGTCAGCTATAGAGAGGGAGGCCTTTGCTGTGGTGTGGGCCCTGAAGAAGCTGAGGCCATACTTGTTTGGCACTCACTTCATCGTTCAGACTGACCACAAGCCCCTCCTATGGCTTAAACAGATGAAAGGTGAAAACCCAAAACTTTTGAGGTGGTCCATTTCCCTACAGGGGATGGACTATACAGTGGAACATAGACCTGGGACCCAACAAGCCAATGCAGATGGACTCTCAAGGTATTTCCACTTAGAACACGAAGACTCAACTGGTCAAGGTTAGTTTAGTGTCCCTGCGTTTGGGGGGGGGTTGTGTAGGAGAGTAGGATCTGCCTCTTATGTTGCCCCCACTTTTTTTCTGATGTTTGCACTGGTTTCTGGCTATAGTCTTGCTGGGTCCCTGCTAATCAGGGCCCCAGCCTCTCTGTTCTCTCTAAACGACTTGGAGTGCACTCTAGGTGCACTAGTGATTGGATGCTGTGGTACCTTATGAGTCCCTAGTATATGGCACCTTAGGTACCAAGGGCATAGCTACTTCACAGGCCTACCAGGGGCTGAAGCATGTATTATGCCACCCCTGGGAAGCAGACTAAATCTGACACCACAGGCCTGATACTGCTCCTGGGTGAGGTGGTGCTAGCACTCCTCACTGAGATATAGGTTTCCTATATCTCTCCTGCACACACATTTAAACCTATCAGTCACCCCTAAGGCAGGCCCTATCAATCCTGAGGGCAGGGTGCTTGGTTCCTATGTGAGAGGGTGCCTCTGCCTGAGCAGGGCCCCTCTGCAGCTCTCAGAGTCCATTCTCTGGGGCTGTTTGTGGATGCGGTTAAACCATATACTCTTAAGTGCATTATATCCTCGCAGTAAAATGCTAACTTTGGAATGGCTGCATCAAAACATGTTGTGTTTGGTGTCAAACACCTTGGAAAACTACCCCCCGCCAGTCCTGGCGGTGGGTGTAGCATTCCACCCTTCTAGAGGGATAGACATGTACCTACTGTGGAAACGCGGTAGAATCCTGCAGAGCCCTGGCATCACAAAATGGATGCCACCAGTCACAGACACTGGGCTGCCCTCCTGCTAATGACCGAAACTCGCAGTGGAGGAAGCCCAACAATAGGCATCCTGTCACAGGGAGGTGTAATCACCTCCCAGACAGGGTTTAGTGTATTGGGGCTGGGTGGGTGCACTCTTAGAGTGCTTTGAAGTCCTGCACTGGGGGAGCAGAAGGCTCCTCTGTGCATATGCCAGTTCAAACCAGCTCAGGGGCTACCTGCCCGTGCTCTGGCATGAAACTGGACAAAGGGAAGTGGGTGTAGCCACCCACTCCCCTGACCCTCCCATAGGTGGGGTCATAGAGCTAGTCCCTCCCTTCCTTACAGTATAAGTTAGGGAACCTTGCCATTGCAAAGTAGATATCCCTGATGACGCTCTGAAGAAGAATCCTGGACCTTCGACGTTCCACTACCTTTGGAAGACTGAAGAATCTCCCTTGGAGTCAAGGAGTGACTCCCCTGCTTGGCAGGCACCAAAAACTACAAACGACGGTCGCAAACTACGCCTCTCCCGCCGCAGTCCGAAGTCCCTGCAGCCCAAGAAGTGGATTTCCTGACTTCTCAAAGGCCATCGTGAGTCCCCAGCGAAGCTGAGGCCAGTGGACCCCAAGAGTGACGAGGAACCGCGACCCCTTGGTACAGTGCACTATTGTCGAGTGCAACCCCTTCACAATGTTCTACGAGCTTGTGCTTTGGACCACGTGTGGTCCCAGCCTCCATCAGGAATCCCTCCGAAGATCAGAGGCCTACCATGTCCCGAGTGACCGTGGGTCCCTGTTGAGCGAATCCTCCCGAGGCGTCTTTGCGATCCCTTGCCAGCCGGCTTGTGGGTCCCCAGAAGGCTTTCCTACAGAACTAAAGGGCTCCCCTGGTTGCTCCAGGCCTGCCCTGACTTACCCTTGCTGGGTGAGTCCCTCAGACCTTGCTGGTCTGCGCCATTGACTTTTTACACTTTCCCCGAGACTTGCTGTTACCAAGGCTGGTTGGCTCCAATCGAGTTGCTGACACCGCAGTAAGCTACAGACATTGCGGAACACGCCGAATCCAGCTCCTGGTCATCGTCGACACCTACTGGACCTCGTGGCTGAAGAGTCAAGGCACCTGCGAACGACCTGAATCTTGCGACGACGGTGGGCATCCATCTTCCCTGCCCCGAGTCACTGCCAAGTGACTTTGAACACTGTCCCCTCTGCTTTCAGGTCTTCCATCTTCCGAATCCAGGCTTGGATTCCTCCGGACACTTCTCCTATCGCCGCAAGCAGCAAGTCTTCACTGGCTCCCATTGGAAACGACACCGCGACCCGACACCAAAGAACACCTATGCACCCGGCTCCCCTGGGTGAGGTAACTCCAGCACTACGGTGCTCCTGTGGGTGTGGGCCCTAGAACTACTTACCCTGTAAGTGACTTGCTTGTAGCTATCCTAGAAGTGACCTAAAACTCTTACTTTCCAAGTGCGACTATCGCGCTGACTCGTACATGATTCGCGTCTGTGCTAGACACACCGCGTCCAACTCCCTTGCAACTCTATCTGTAACCGCGTCCTTCGACTCGTACAAGGACCGATCGGTGTGTTCGCCTCGAACACGCAAGGGACCTTTAACATTGAAATCTCAATCGCGTCTGTTCGCATAGACTCGTACAGGACTCGCACCGGTGCCAGAGCACCGCGTCCGTTCCCTGTGGGTCTCCTACAACTACCTGGGGTGGTTCTTGGGGGTCCCTCGATTCTAGATGCCCTAGACCTAGGTCTAGTCAAACTAAGATTGTGATATTCGATTGTGCTAAACTTATTTTGATAACATTTGATTTGTACATATGTTCCTGACTTCTAATCTCATAAAGAGATTAGTAGAGAGTTGTTTATTAATAAATACATATATATTTGATATATATACCTGTGTGGTGTCTTTTCATTTGGTGATTCAAGAGATTGTGTGGTAAAACAAGCTGCTTTACATTCCTCCAAGACTTAGCCTGAAGGCTGCTCTCCACAGCTACCACTAGGATAGCTTTCTTTAAAGGTTGTCTTAAACCTATCTACCATAAGAGTCGAATTGTTCTGGTGCAAGGTGTCCACTTTAATTAGTGAACAGCATATACCAGGCCAACTTCTCACATAGAACATACAACTTCCTCCCCCTGGCTGGTCGTGTCCACTTCCAATACCTCGGAGTCTCTTGGTGGTTGAACGCATTATTCTCTGGGCGGAAGCACTACCCGTGCTGGTGTTCGGTTCCTCCTCCCTGCTGGTTTATGAAGGTAATGTCCCCGCCTCTGAGTCAAGGTTCTTCTTTCCTACAGCTGGTCCTGCTGAGTTGTTAATTGGCCAGCCTGGTCTGTTGAGATGGAATGAAGACATCAAGTGATTCCTCCCGCTGGCTGGTGGTGTTCACTTCCACTACCTTGGAGTCTGTTGGTCGTTGAACACATTATTCACTGGGCAGAAGCACTAACCCTGCCGGTGTTCGGTTCCTCCTCCCTAGTATGTGAAGGCAATGTCCCTGCCTCTGAGTCTCGGTTCTTCTTTCCTACTGATGGTCCTGCTGAGTTGTTAATTGGCCAGCCTGGTCTGCTGAGATGGATTAAAGATATCAAGTGATTTGATTATTTCACTGATGGACTTAATTAATATTACTGACATTTGGTAACTTGACCCTACAGTTTGCAATCCTATGATTTCATATGCCAATGATGTGAAATAGAAGTTATTTATTTAACTAATTCATCAATATAACATATCCCACATTTGAAGTAGTGCACTGTTATGTGTGATGTTTAGGATGTTTGCTAACAAATACATACACCTATTGGAACTGTAGATTACCAACAGGATACGTGCATTGTTTAGCTCCAGGCAACCAAAATTTGTATGTGCAGACAACAAAGCTTTGCAAAGGAATTTTTCTAATATATACTTATTGACCAAAGTTCAGCATATAAATCATTAAATGTGTGAATTTATACAACAAGAAATCCATATTTGTTGTATTGGTAGTAAGGTTAATTTCTAAATGTCAGCTTATACATAATGACAATCAATGAACCATAGCTGCCAAGTTTCCCAGGTCCATGCTGGATGCACAGTCCTAGTCTCAGATTTTTGGTTGAATTTTGAGACTTGGAATCCTGTTTTTAAATGGAATAAATAAGACTACAAATCCCAGAATTGAAAGTAAAAGCCTAGACTAGGTCAGCGCATTACGCATGGACCTCCCTAACTTTGTAGAACATACACAAACAACACATATGTTTCCTTTTGTTTTTTAGTTTAAAAAAAAAAATATTTTATTGGTGTCAATAAGACAAATAATTCCAAGAAACAAGAATGATAAAAATGGCATGTATGTCCAGCAGCGACGCCAGATATAAATACAACCGTAGAGAGTGGTACATGCATGTCTATCAAACGTTATTAGAAGGGGGGAGGACTACAGTTCTAACCATGAGATGGCGGCATAGGTTGTGGGACGGGGTGGGTAAGGGCAGGTAATAGAGGAAGTGAGAGAAGGAGAGAAAGGACAAGAAGAGGAGGAAAGAAAAGGAAAAGGGGAATAGGAATGAGATAGGGAGGAAGGGAGAGCATTGGGGATTAGAGTGTGGGAGGGTGTCATAATCGGGTGGCATGGCAAGGGGGGGCAGCAGGCAATGAAGGTGGGGAGGTAGGGGGCAAAGACCAGCTGGGTAGAAGGATCATCCTCCTGCAGGACGGGGGATTATGCAAGAAGAAACAGGTCAGTTCTGTCTATAATGGCTATAGATGACCTTTGATAGGATACAGTGCTGTGTATCGCCATAAGCCATTCCCCATGTGCCATAGTCATGGGGAGCACCACTGATGCCGGATACCGATCTTGGCAGCTTTGAGGGCAGTGACGAGTAATCAGCGGGCATGCTGTGTCAGCAGGTAGCGGTCCTCCAGGTCATGGAGAATGACCAATGGGTCCGGGAAATGTAAATGTAATAGGGAGTCCACAATGTTATCCTATGGGAGGGCTAGGCCTCACTGTAGTGAGAAACAAATTTTGGGGGGTTTCAGTACCAAGACATGTAAAACTTAAGAGTACATTTCCAGCCTTTTATTTACACAGCACCCTGCCCTATGGGCTAACTAGGGCCTACCTTAGCGGTTTCTTATATGTCAAAAAAGGGGTGTTTAAAGCTTGGCAAGGGGGTTTAAATGCCAAGTCAACATGACAGTTGAAAACTGCATTCAAACTGCAATGGCAGGCCCAGGACATGTAATAAGCTGCCACTTAAGTAGCTTGCACTATACGGACCCCGGCCCCCACCACATCTTCAACAGAGCCACCGACACCATCGCACCCATACTCCGCCACACCATCAACTGCTCCCTGGCGACCGCCTCATTCCCCGACGACTGGAAACATGCTGAGGTCAACCCCCTCCTGAAGAAACCCTCGGCGGACCACACCGACCTCAAAAACTACAGACCCATCTCCCTGCTCCCGTTCCCAGCGAAAGTCATCGAGAAACCCTTCAACAGCCAACTCGCCACATTCATCGAAGAGCACAACATCCTCGACTCCTCCCAATCCGGCTTCAGAAAAAACCACAGTACAGAAACCGCCCTCCTCGCCGCAACAGACGACATCCGCACCCTACTGGACAAAGGAGAAACAGTAGCCCTCATCCTCCTTGACCTCTCAGCAGCGTTCGACACAGTCTCTCACCGCAAACTCCTCGACGCAGGGATCCAGGACAAGGCCCTCGAATGGATCCGCTCCTTCCTCTCCGGCAGAACGCAGCGGGTCAGACTCCCCCCATTCCTCTCGGACCCTACACCAACCACCTGTGGAGTCCCTCAGGGGTCCTCCCTCAGCCCTATGCTCTTCAACGTCTACATGGCTCCACTCGCCCCCATCGTCAGAACCTACGGACTCAACGTTGTGTCATACGCAGATGACACCCAACTCATCCTCTCCCTATCCAACGAACCCAACACCGCCAGACACAACTTTTGAGAAGGCTTGGAAGCCGTCGCCAAATGGATGAAAAAACAGCTGCCTACAACTAAATACCAACAAGACAGAAGTTCTCATCATGGGCCCAAACCCCGATGCCTGGAACGACAACTGGTGGCCCCCCACCCTCGGAAACCCGCCCACCCCCACAGACCATGCACGCAACCTGGGAATCATCCTGGACTCCGAGCTCAAAATGGACCTCCAGATCAACTCTGTCTCGTCCTCCTGCTTCCACACCCTCCGCCTCCTACGTTAGACCTTCAAATGGATCCCCCTCGAACACAGAAAGACTGTCACTCACGCCCTGGTCACCAGCAGACTCGACTACGGCAACGCACTCTACGCCGGAATAAACAAAAACCTAACCCGCAAGCTACAGAACATCCAGAACGCTGCCGCAAGACTGGTCCTCAACCTGGCAAGACACTGCCACATCTCCCAGCACCTGCGCACACTCCACTGGCTCCCCATCGAGGCCAGAGTCACCTTCAAGATGCTCACCCACGCACACAAGGCCCTCCACGACACCGGACCAGCATACCTGAACAGATGACTCAATTTCCACGCACCCCAAAGGCCCGTACGATCAGCCCAGCTCTCCTACGCCGTGGTCCCCCGCACCAGAAAGACCAGATCGGGAGGCCGCTCCTTCTCCTTCCTCGCGGCCAGAGCCTGGAACGCCCTTCCGCTCCACCTCCGACAGACAACATCGCTTCCCATCTTCGCAAGAAACCTCAAAACCTGGCTCTTCGACAGACCCCCTCCTTGATGGACTGGAACCTGCACCCCCCACCCCCAGTGCCTTGAGACCCTTACGGGTGAGTAGTCGCGCTTAACAAACGCCTGATTGATTGATTGAGTGTTGCAGACCCACTGGTAGCATTTAATTTGCAGGCCCTGGCTATATGGTATGCCACTCTACAAGGGACTGATAAGTAAATGATTAAATATGCCAATTGGGTATAAGTCAAATTAACCATGTTTTAAGGGAGTGAGCAAAAGCACTTTAGCACTATTTAGCAGGAATAAAGTGCACAGAGTCCCAAGGTTAACAAAAACGAATTCAGCAAAAAGTGCAGGGTAAAGGCAAAAGGTTTGGGGGTGTCCCTACATAGAGAGACATGTCCAACACTTTGTAAATACCACGTACCCTGCCCTACAAGACTTTAGGGCCTACCTTAGGGGTGACTAAAAAGAAAACGTTAGGCCTGGGAAAAGGTTCATTTTGTCAAGTCGAAATAGCAGTTTTAAAATTGCACTACAGGCTGTAGTGGAAGTCCTGAGACATGTTTAACGGTGCTACTTTAATGGGTGGCACAATGAGTGCTGCAGCCCACCAGTAGCATTTAATTTGCAGGCCCTGGGTACATGGGACTACTGGGGAAAATGAATTGTACCAATCAGGTATAGGCCAATTTTACCATGTTTTAGGGAGAGAGCAAAAGCTCTTTACAACTTGTTAGCAGGGAAAAAGTGCACTGTAAAGGGGGCCAGATGTTTATTGTTCGACATTTTGATTTCATTTCTATTTCAACACTGCATATATGTTTTAAACATTGCCCTAAGTTAAGCCAGTCTGCTCTGTGCCATAGCTATCAGGGGTTGAGCTCTGGTTAATTTAGGGACTTTTATGGCTCACCCTAGCGAGGGTTGTGAATATTCCTTGATGTGGACAGTCCCGTTCCCACTTCAAGTGCTTATCCAATGTCTTACAATACTACATATACATTTTATAGGGGATAAAGTATCCTCTACTGTACCGCAGAAGGATATTGTCAGTCATCGAAGAGTTTCACGACCTTATTGAGGATAGTTTATAAGGTTATGGAATTCTGAGGTGACATGCAATATTCCTTTCATGTACGGCAGCGGTACTTTTTTTCCTTAAATTATAGTCACACCATCACCTCTCCCACAGACTACTTAAATTCTTGGTGCACGGATCTTTCATATAAAAGAGTGAGCATGCTTGCAAATATGAAAAATAAAAATAGAATCTCTAGTTTGCAGTTAAATAAACAATCTGTTGCAAACATATATTAGAATCAATTTAATATGCATTAAAAAAAAGTGCAGTAGCTCAGAATGCGTAGGAGCATGCAGAGAAATTCTAACTTTTCTATAATTACTTAAGGAGTACAAAAAATAAGCATATTGCCATAAATATCATGCTTGTCACTAACACAACTACAAAAATGACATTTAGTTTTCGTACTTAAAACAGCTACTTTAATTATGCTCCGTAACCTGATCTGCCTTTCCCCTCGGCAGCTGGCTCTGGAAGCAGGCATTGTAACGTCAAAACTTTACTGTAATAAGTAATTACAGATGAGTGCTAAAGTCATCTCCTTATAATTGGCGAATGGCTGTGTCACAAGTCACCATTTATAAAGAAATTAGAGAAAGGGCTTTATAGATGGACTGCAGAATGCTGTGTGTTATATAAGGGATAAAGTATCCCCTGCCATACTGTATAAAGATATTGCAAGTTACCAAGCAGTTCTATAACCATATAACCTCTATAAGGCTATAGAACTCTGAGGTGACTTGCAATATCCTTATCATGTACGCCAAGGGGTACTTTATCCCATATAATACAAGGTCACAATGTTAAAATCAGTGAATTTGATGTCAATGTACACCATGATATATGCACGTATAACTCTGTCAATACCAGTAAATATGATTTTAATGTATGCTTTAACCAAAGTATGCACAATAAGAATAATGTATGGAGTAGCCAAAATACACACAATAATGATAATGTCGATAAATGCAATCTCTATGATGTTGATGTGTGCCATAACCAACGTACCCAGAATGCTGACAGTGTATGTGTCTGCAATCGCAACAAGCATTGGTATAGCCAATAGGTCTCGCCTTTGGGACGTTATAAGTGTTTAGTGAGAGCTTTTGGCAATGTTTTTAAGGTATGTTGTAGAGCAATGTGGCTGCTGTGTTCAATACTGTAAAGATTTTGTGCGAGTTGTGCTTAGGGTAGTGACGTAAGGGTAGTGGCATGGTGTGGAATGTAGTGTTGAGTTGTGATATGATGTGTGTTTGTGCGATGTATGTGTGTAGTGTGTTTTGTTGGTGTGTATGTTAGTGGTATATGTAACTTTTCACTCAAAAAATAATAATTGTAATGAGATTAATTATGTTCGTACTTTGATGCGGTTAGTGGCTTTTGTAAGGTTTTTAAAAACAAATACGTTGTTTTGTTAGTTGTGTGTTTGTTTTCTATATGGCTATGCAAAGGCTTTATTTGAAAGTAATTAGAATCTGAAACATTTGTGCAAAAAAGCTTCAAAATAGTTAGAGGGTGTATAATATTTGTAATAGTGCCAGTCGGCTGGGACAGAAAACACCTATTATACGGATGGACAAATGTAGAAAGTATCTACTGAATGGAAGTGAATTTATAGAGGCACAGAAAAGAGTTAATGTTGAGTAAGGGCTGTAATAAATGTTATTTAAGGTGATGTTGTATGCCTTGTTTAGAAATGGTTGTGCTGCTAGGTTTTGCCTATTATTTTTGAGCACGCCAAATGTTCGAAGGGCTGGAATTGGCACAGAAAAGTCATTTAGCACTGGCGCCATGTCACTGGTGTCCTGTTTGTGCCTGTTAAGGGGTAGGGAAGAGTCTGTTGCTTTCCCTGCCAATTAAAAGTGTGTTATGTTGTGGAAAGTCAATCGCATCATATTGTTGTGGCAATAAGAGGCACGTTGGCAGCACTGTGCAGCCAGTCACATGTTAGTGTAGCATCTGTGGAAGGTATGTAGGTTAAGGGCGGAGTCAGTCAGTCTGAAGTTGTGCTGTAAAATTCCTGGAGGGTTGGGGTAGAGAGTATCGTGCCTAGATGGTGTTTGTAAAAAGGAGACAACGATAGTGAATCATTTGTCAGTCCCGAGGCTGGCTCAACATCCGGTGATCCTGGGCAAATCACTAAGGGGCCGATTCCGATTTCGGCCGGAAGCGCACCTAACACTATTCGTCCGGGAAAAAACCAAGCCGAACGCGTGTTTCCTGACCGATTCGAACATTCGTCCAAACGAGCAAGTACGATGCGCATAACTGCTCAGATCCCGACCCAGCCGTACGTACCCATTCCAGCTCCTGTTCCCCGCCCGAGCCGGATCCGTAAACGCCGAATCGAGTCGCACGGAAGCAAATATACAGCACCTTCCGGCCGGACTAGTACGATGCGCCTTCCATATGCCTCGAACCCGTCGCTACGTCCGGCACGTCAGAGCATCCGGGAGAGCTGCACATAAGCTCCGATTCGCGCCACAAGACGATCCACGGCTACGAGACGAACAAGCCAGCGACGAGTACGAGTCGAAGCCACGCGAAACCCAAACAAGACGACCCAACCATGAATCCCATCGCGCAGGTCCTACCAATACTCTACATCTATTACCGGAACCGGTACGGACGCGTACGGCGCAGACGGTAAGTCAAACACCCACAACACAAACAAACGACACGTACCCGACATATGTCACACACACATAGGGATGCAGAAATGACGTACACTTGCAACAGCAGAACCATAGGGGCGGGATGGCTATCACCAATGCCATACACACCCATAGGGGCCTGATGGCTACCACTCCCACCAACCCTACTCAGGGGTGCCTGGATGCCTACCACTACCACCACCCCTACTAATGTGGGCCTGGATGCCTGTCACTACTACCATCCCCACTCATAGGGGGATGGATGCCTACCACTACCACCACCTCTACTCAGGGGGGCCTGGATGCCTACCACTACCACCACCCCTACTCATGTGGGCCTGGATGCCTGTCACTACTACCATCCCTACTCATGTGGGCCTGGATGCCTGTCACTACTACCATCCCCACTCATAGGGGGATGGATGTCTACCACTATCACCACCCCTACTCATGGGGGCCTGGATGCCTGTCACTACTACCATCCCCACTCATAGGGGGATGGATGCCTACCACTAACACCACCCCTACTCAGGGGGGCCTGGATGCCTACCACTAACACTGCCCCTACTCAGGGGGCCCTGGATGCATGTCACTACTACCATCCCCACTCATAGGGGGATGGATGCCTACCACTAACACCACCCCTACTCAGGGGGGCCTGGATACCTACCACTACCACCACCCCTACTCATGTGGGCCTGGATGCCTGTCACTACTACCATCCCCACTCATAGGGGGAAGGATGCCTACCACTACCACCACCCCTACTCAAGGGGGCCTGGATGCCTACCACTACCACCACCCCTACTCAGGGGGGCCTGGATGCCTGTCACTACTACCATCCCCACTCATAGGGGGATGGATGCCTACCACTACCACCACCCCTACTCATGGGGGCCTGGATGCCTGTCACTACTACCATCCCCACTCATAGGGGGATGGATGCCTACCACTAACACCACCCCTACTCAGGGGGCCTGGATACCTGTCACTACTACCATCCCCACTCATAGGGGGATGGATGCCTACCACTAACACCACCCCTACTCAGGGGGGCCTGGATGCCTACCACTACCACCACCCCTACTCATGTGGGCCTGGATTCCTGTCACTACTATCATCCCCACTCATAGGGGGATGGATGCCTACCACTACCACCACCCCTACTCATGGGGGCCTGGATGCCTACCACTATCACCACCCCTACTCAGGGGGGCCTGGATGCCTGTCACTACTACCATCCCCACTCATAGGGGGATGGCTGCCTACCACTAACACCACCCCTACTCAGGGGGGCCTGGATGCCTACCACTAACACCACCCCTACTCAGGGGGCCTGGATGCCTGTCACTACTACCATCCCCACTCATAGGGGGATGGATGCCTACCACTAACACCACCCCTACTCAGAGGGGGCCTGGATGCCTACCACTACCACCACCCCTACTCATGTGGGCCTGGATGCCTGTCACTACTACCATCCCCACTCATAGGGGGATGGATGCCTGTCACTAACACCACCCCTACTCAGGGGGGCCTGGATGCCTACCACTAACACCACCCCTACTCAGGGGGGCCTGGATGCCTACCACTACCACCACCCCTACTCATGTGGGCCTGGATGCTTGTCACTACTACCATCCCCACTCATAGGGGGATGGATGCCTACCACTACCACCACCCCTACTCATGGGGGCCTGGATGCCTACCACTACCACCACCCCTACTCAGGGGGCCTGGATGCCTGTCACTACTACCATCCCCACTCATAGGGGGATGGATGCCTACCACTACCACCACCCCTACTCATGGGGGCCTGGATGCCTGTCACTACTACCATCCCCACTCATAGGGGGATGGATGCCTACCACTAACACCACCCCTACTCAGGGGGGCCTGGATGCCTACCATCAACACCACCCCTACTCAGGGGGGCCTTGATGCCTGTCACTACTACCATCCCCACTCATAGGGGGATGGATGCCTACCACTACCACCACCCCTACTCATGGGGGCCTGGATGCCTACCACTACCACCACCCCTACTCAGGGGGCCTGGATGCCTGTCACTACTACCATCCCCACTCATAGGGGGATGGATGCCTACCACTACCACCACCCCTACTCATGGGGGCCTGGATGCCTACCAGTACCACCACCCCTACTCAGGGGGCCTGGATGCCTACCACTACCACCACCCCTACTCAGGGGAGCCTGGATGCCTGTCACTACTACCATCCCCACTCATAGGGGGATGGATGCCTACTACTAACACCACCCCTACTCAGGGGGCCTGGATGCCTACCACCACCACCACCCCTACTCAGGGGGCCTGGATGCCTACCACCACTACCATCCCCACTCATAGGACGGGTAATGCATGACACAACCAGCATACTCCAACATAAGGAATGTCAGAAAAAGACATCACCCCAACATCATGACAAGCGTGTGTAGTCTGTGTCAAATGCCTACAACACTGAACATGACATTGAACCTACAATGTTACCCCCATCACATGTGTCACACATAAATATGTGTGGCCTCCACAATGCAAGCAGACCATGACCACTGTGGCAATGGGGTCTAAACCACCATCATCACAGTGACCAAAAGGTAAGTGTGGGGTCCATACTTGAAGCAAATTTTAAACATTGTGGCAATGGGGTATACACCCCCATCATCACAGTGACCAAAATGTAAGTGTGGGGTCCATAGCTGAAGCACATTTTTAACATTGTGGCAATGGGGTCTAAACCCCCATCATCACAGTGACCAAAATGTAAGTGTGGGGTCCATAGCTGAAGCCCAAGTGAACATTGTGGCAATGGGGTCTAAACCCCCATCATCACAGTGACCAAAAGGTAAGTGTGGGGCCCATAGTTTAAACACATTTTGAACATTGTGGCAATGGGGTCTAAACCCCCATCATCACAGTGACCAAAATGTAAGTGTGGGATCCATAGCTGAAGCACATTTTGAACATTGTGGCAATGGGGTCTAAACCCCCATCATCACAGTGGCCAAAAGGTAAGTGTTGTCATGGAAAAAGCTGCACCTGCCAAACAGCATGGATGATTCCTGGTCACACAACAACAAACACATCAGTGGCAAAGTAGTGCTTGTGTCCCATAGCAACATAGATTGGGTGAGGCAAACAGTGCAGTGCAAATAAGACATACCTTTGGCCATGTGTAGACAAACATCACCCATGGGGGCTGACATTGTCAACATTTATCAATTACACAATGACAGAAGTGACCATCATAATGCAGACCCACATATCTGCACCAATGGATACACAAATGTAGATATCCTGTGGAGACTGTAGATGTGAGGTGAACAAATACCATACCATGGCAGCAATGGGACATACAAACCATGATTATTTTGCTGACTGATGACCTAGGAGTCCCAGGCACAGCAGGGGAAATCCACCAAACAGCATACAGCCAATGGCACACTAAAGATATGCCAATGCAGTGGTGCAGATGCACAAACTCAAACAGGCAGCCTCACACTGCATATCAAACACAACAGGTGATGGGGGGTGTGCCAGTGTCCTCAGGCAACCACACAACACATGAGGAGGCCTGAATCCCAATTACACAGATGTGTATACAGTGCCACACAAAAGTAACTCATGGATTGGATTCCCCTATGTGGGCAATCAGGCATTGTTAGATGAGAGGGAGCCCAAATTACACATGTCACACAAGCTTGTAGGAACAGCAACTAACACAGCAAGAGACAGACCCACCACAGCACTACTCCCAGGTACCCCACATTGTGGTGACACTAGCCTGCATGATAATCCCACTGTGATGACAAAGGTAGATGTCCTTCACACTGTGAACCACAGCCATGTGTCCTGAGCAACTAACTACCATCACACCCACACAAGCACAAATCAATCAGCACGGCCTGTCAGCCAAGGCCAATATGGAGGTAGGGGTCTAGCCGTGCAACAACTCACATTTGCACACACTCAACACCACACACCTTGATCTCCACCAATATGCAGCTGTGAAGCTCACATGGACTGGTGACATTGCACATGCACCCATGACAATCCCAGGGGGGGTGGTGGGAACTAAGGTGCGAAACCCATCACACATGGCCAGTCAACAAGACTCGTGAATGTCTGACACACTGCACAGTACGACGTACATGGGCATGACGTGAAATCCACCCCAATCA
Source organism: Calotriton arnoldi (assembly GCA_963921515.1). Lineage (NCBI taxonomy): Eukaryota > Metazoa > Chordata > Amphibia > Caudata > Salamandridae > Calotriton > Calotriton arnoldi. The sequence continues at coordinate 157,627 of CAWUFW010006457.1, forward strand.
ATGGGATCCCGGCCACAGTCACACACCAATGAAGAAGCCAAGGTGACCCACAAAGAACACACATAGACAACTTCCAACATTGCAGCTCTGACCCTGAGGAGTGGCAGCAGTCACACACACAACGTGTCACAATCTCTGAAAGCTACCACAAACTGTAAATTACATGACTTGTGTAACCAACAAGTGCCAAGGGGAATCCTGACTATGTCCCATCTGCGTTGGCCCACATCCCCAGCCCTGACAACAAAGACAACTAGGGATGACAACCTGATGAACATTAGTTTGCCATGCACCCACATCCCGGAGAAACCAGGTCCAAGATGCTGGATGAACACAGGACAACTCAGCAAGCATCACAAACAGGAACATCCCTAGGGACACAGCCTGTGTAGGAAAAGGGAAGGGAACACACACAGACATGCTCACACAACACACAACACGGGCCCAGGCAATGTCACGGGATTACACACTGCCATGAGGGCACTCCACTCCTGTGGACGGTCCGCTGTGCCAAACCTTGTCTGTGCACGACTCAAACATGTCAGCAGAACACTCGGTCAGTGAGTCAACAACTACAACACACTGAAGGCTCTGCTCACATCAGCCTGGGTACGGGAATGTCACGTCAGTCATCTGCATACACCCTAAACACGTGTCAAGCAAGTTGCACTGTATACACAGATGAGTCCTTCAACATTGATGTGCTAAACTGCTAAACTGGAGATGGGCACACAGTCAGGGAAATAGAAACATTGAACAGTGGTAAGCTCACCAGATGTGCATCAGTGTAAGCCAAAGATGTTAATTTACAAATGCAAAACGTACATCCCTGTGTCAAATGCTGAACATTACACCCTCAGACTGCAGCAAAGGATGCTATAGATCCAGACTACATTAGGACACATATCCCATGGACCACATGGAGTCCATCACAGCAACACTTCATTTTCCTGATCTGAAGACTATTACAATTGCAAATGCATGATGATACTCATCTACATCATGTACATCCAAAGAAAAACCACAAGTAAACAAAAAGAGGCTTTATTCAGCAAATGTTAAATTAAAATTTGAAGTCCAAAAGAAACTAAAGCCAATGGCCAGTCCAAATACACAGTCCCAACAGGGTGATACGTGACAACTTGTCACCCATTGCTTGCCTGCACTGGTACGGACAGGGGACATCCCCCTCGGAGGGGCATACAAGGGGCAGGCCAGGCACCGCAGGGACAGGATCAGGGGATGCCAGAAGGAGGCAGTGAAGGGGAGGTGGGTGCAGGAGTGTCACCGGCAACTGCAGTGGAGGTGTCTGACTCAGTGGGGGCCGGCACCACTGTAGGGCACAACTCAGATGGTGTGGGTGCTGCAACCACTGCAGTGGGCCGGTCAGATGGAGTGGACTGGGTCCCCACTGCAGTGCCCGAGTCAGACGGGGTGGTTGTGGACTCCACTGCAGTGCATAACTCCAAGGGAGTGGAAGGGGGGGCAGATGAGGTAGGCAGGACAGAGAGGGGGGACCTGTTCTCCACACCAGTGGCACAAACAGGCAGAGCGTCTGGTTTGGGGGTGGAAGAGCAAGTGGTAGGGGGGTAGGGCCTAAGCAGTTTGGGGATGCGGTATTGGTGTGTGGGGGAACCTGGGGCAGGGTGTGGCGGTGGAACCTGTGCAGTGGTGGCCTGGGGGATGGAGGAGAGAGACTGTGTGGTGGAGCTGCGTGGTGGTGGTGGTGGGGTTTTGCCCTTCCTGGTCCGGGGGACTTTCGAATGGGGTCCTCTGTCTGCCTGTGCCTAGGGGAGGGTGTCCGGGTGTGAGGGGCACTCCCCTCTGTGTGTGGTGGTCGCCTCTTCCGCCTGGACTTCGTGTCAGGTGTATCTGTGGGGAAGAGGCCAAGCTCACAGAGGAAGAGCTTCTGGGAGGGGGGTTGCAGGTGAGGCAAGGGAAGGGCTTTTGGAGGGAGAGGTATCTGAGGACTGCGCAGTGCTCGTGGATGCGTGTGTGTGTGTCTGGGCCCCATCCCCTGTGAGTGAGGTATCAGTCCCCTGACTGTGCGTGCGTGTGCGTCTGGATTTTGGCTTGTGTGTCTGTGTGCTGCTTGTGTCTGTGCTGGTGCGTGCCGGTGCCGGTGTGTGTGTGCTTGGGACAGGTAGGGTGCTGGGGATTGTGGATGGGGCAGAGGTATGAGGGGTGAGGGACTGTTGCAGGAGGGACACTGCTGCCGTCAGTGAGGAGGCCATGGACTGATTGGTCCGATGTAGGGCAGACATGCCAGATGACATGCCCTCCATGAATGACACCAGTTGTGTCAAAAGACCCGTGTGTGCATGGAGGACACTCAGCATTGATGTCTGCCCTACATGGATCTGCTTAAGTAAGTCCACAGACTCCACACTCAGGGCAGCAGAGGGGACAGAGGCAGGGGGTGCGGTGCCTGGCATGAAGGAGACACGCTCCCCTACACGGGAGCCTCCACGGACATGTGGGATAGGAGCAGATGGGAGGGTGGAGATGGTGGTGGTGGCGGGGACAGACTGGCTCGATTCTGTCTGTGGTCTGCTGACACCGCCTCCACAAGGGAGTCCTCACTGGAAGTGCTGTTTTCCCCAGCCGAGGTGGTCGTAGCTGAGGTCTCCTCAGTGTGGCTCCCCTCACCCTCCGTGCCACTGGGTCCCTCGGTCTCCCCTACAGTGGACCCAGTCTGGCTCTGCCGCTCCTCTTGGTCCATGGAGCTGTCTCCTCCTGTGGCCATGGATGTATCTGCAAACAATCATGATGAACAGAGCAACATTAGTCACATGTACTGACCACACACACCACAGTAAGTACAGCACATCACAGAGCAAGCCCTGCCATCATTTGCTAGACATTGCAATTAGTGCTGACACTGATTTGAAGAAGCCCATTGTCTGCCTGACAGTCAGTCATGCCACACATATCCTACCTGTACATGCACCCATCTGTCTGCTGCCTTTTGTATGCGACTAATCATATGTGCACACATGCACCACATACACAGCTGTTGGACATCCAAGAGAATAAATGGAAATGTGTCACTCCAAACACATGGCATCTCCTGCCACTGACTCAGTACATGTGTCAGGAAAAGTGATGGGCAAAGTCTCTGTTGATATGCGGGTTTTGCTTCCATCACCAGACACAATGATGTCCTGATAGACAATGCAACAATGGTGTGCATGCAGGACATATCACACCACCGCTGGATCACCCTTTGCGATTAGAATGTCATAGCACAGGCCTGTCTGGCAAGTCAGTCATAACTGTCTCCTGTCACAGGGGCAGTGCATACACACAACACCAGTCTGCACTGTGTCACAATCAGGGGAGTTTTAGAAAGGTAAGCCCTGTAGCTGAAAGGTGCACATGTGCACCCCTGGCCACCCACATCATGAGGACTGAGATGATTCCACGTCAATAAAATGAGACATTTGAGTGACTGCAAACACAAATCCATACACATGAGCACTTCACCGTCTGATGAGAATGAACCTAAGCTGCCTGCACCTCAATGTTTCATACAACATTGTGCACAGTCAAGGGATCAGAGACCTATGCATTGACCTATGTGCAGATCCCATAGTCACAACTCAGATGGCTGGCCACCCCAAATTGTTAAACACTCCAGGAGTCCAAATAGCAAGGCCACACCATGGTGACACAGAGGCATACACCTGAGTGCACTCTTCACAATGACCAATATGTATGCTGACACACGGGAGTGGGAGAACAGAGTGCCTTCGATGTACGGAGTAGGCATTACAGTCCTGGTCCATGTGCAACATGGTATTACCCTGAACACTAGGCAGGTGGCTATGCATGTGTCACACACATGATGTACATACTTCTGAGGCTCCTACCTTGGTCTCTGCAGCAGCATGGGTGTGTGGCACATACCCCAGACATGTGGTGAGTCAGAGCAGCAATTGGAACACATATTAAAGCCATACCCAGAGTACATGTCAGATCATAGGCAATGTGAGCAATTGTACCACCCATGCAGCCCACCACAAAGTTCCTGTAACTGATGCTGTCCCCAACTTGAACCACAGGTAACTGCAAGTACACAGTACCCAAGTGACCTAAGTCACAGACTGCAAGGGCCACACCTGTGTATCAGATGAGGAGGGGGCATAACACAAGTGAGGGACATGAGTCCAGGACGACATGACAGTTGTACTGTGGAAGTGGAACCAGGCTAAAGGAGTGAATAGAGCATGTCAGTCATAGTACATAGTTGAGGCTAGCACTTACCCCCTCCTTGCTGCTGTCTGGCCTTCAGCTGCCCATCCAGGTCAGGGAAGACCACCGCCAGGATCCGGAGCATGTAGGGGGTCAGGGTCCGGTTTCCGCCCCTCCTGCGAGGAGGCGACAGCTTCAGCTGGACCCTTGCAATCCTCCGGGTCCAGCCCCGAAGGTCCTGCCACCTCTTCTGGCAGTTGCGGATCCTGCGCCTGTAGACCCCCACAGATCGTACTGCCCGGACGATGGTCAGCCAGATCTCCTGCTTCTGGTGGGCATCAACCTGTGAGGATGACAAAGGGAAAAGGCCATTACTACACATGCAACATTTCCGTGCATCACACAGTTGGATATACATGTCTCAATCACAGGGGCATATGATCTACACAGGTAGTGCAACTATGGCTATGAACAGTTTGCCAGCAGTTACTAAATGGTATCATTGCCTGGGAAGTCAAACCTTGTTGTAATGCACTGTTACTGCACTATACCTGTTTAGTGCATGTGACTACACACTTTGGGGGGTGACAACTACTCAGTGAGCATGCTAGCCACTGGTGTACACACTGTACGTCTTGCTAGTCAAACAACATGCACAATTAGTAAGGCAGTGGACAGCACACTCACCTGCTCCCCTGGTTTCCCATACAGCTTGCTATACTGTGGAAGGAGGCTGTCCAGCAGGGCCTGGTTCTCCTCAGTGCTGAAGGCTGGGGCTCTATCCACAGTACGTGCCATTGCAGTAGCCAGAGGATGCAGACACAGCAGCAGTGGTGGTGGCAGATGTCGTCCTGGAGCATGTAGTGCAGGCAAGTGAGCTCTCAGGGGAACAGCCAGCATTATATGTGTGCTGCAGAGGCAGATACTGTCCCATGTGTCCAAAGTGATAGGTCCAAGTCGTTTGCATCTTCTGAATCTGGCAAATCCATGGAATTGCACCACTTATACACGCCCACAGCATCCTTCGAAAGTTCAACTTCATGACACCCATGAATTTGCAACATTGTTGTGGGTGGCCAACTGAATTCACTGCATCCGACTCGTTAAAGCTTCGAAAACGCGTCCGTTACCATGTCAGGCCATAGCCAATTCGTGCGCACCGATCGGACCATTGCTGTAGGACGGGTATTTCGAAAAACAACACGCATCCGTCCACATCATATGCAATGGCCAATGCGTGCGCACCGATCGGTCCATTGCTGTACGACGCGTATTTCGAAAAACAACACGCATCCGTCCACATCATATGCAATGGCCAATGCGTGCGCACCGATCGGTCCATTGCTGTACGACGTGTATTTCGAAAAACAACACGCATCCGTCCACATCATATGCAATGGCCAATGCGTGCGCACCGATCGGTCCATTGCTGTACAACGCGTATTTCGGATGACAACACGCATCCGTCCACATCATATGCAATGGCCAATGCGTGCGCACCGATCGGTCCATTGCTGTACAACGCGTATTTCGGATGACAACACGCATCCGTCCACATCATATGCAATGGCCAAAGCGTGCACACGGATCGGTCCATTGCTGTACGACGCGTCCCTGTATAAGTCACTCGCATATGTCACCATGGTTGTCACTGGTGAACGTATGCCAGCCACATTTACTTGCCAGGGACTCAGGGGCACACCTACAACACCACAGCCTGTCCACACTGTATCCTAAGGCATGTAAGGCTGCATTACCTGTGTGTGTATGGGGGTCAACATGTGGTTTTTTGGGTGGCACTTGGGGGCAGCCACTCCCAGGCTGTGCACGTGTTCATGGGGACAGAATCCTTTGTGTGTTGTGCACATGACCACTGTGATGTGCAACTGTTCAGTTCAGAGCATGTGGCATGGTCACATTTCCAGGTTGTGTATGTGTATGTCATGTCACATACACCCTGAGTCCCATGTGGGAAGGTATGTACGTCACAGGGTGACCCATTGCCACAATAGAGATGGCCCTCCACAGTCTGTGTGCATGTTGTGTTTCAGATGTCTCTGATTCCATGTGCACAATGGGAGACAGTCTCCACATCCACGTTGTTTGTGCATGGACTTTGATGTTGTGCGTGTGTGTGTCACAGTCGTCCAGGTCTGTCCTGCAGAGGCAACAGGGGCCACTACCGGTGGGAGTCATGGTTGTTTTGCTGACGTGTACATGATACGCCATGTCATGCCAGTGTCCATGTGGCAATACAGGGTCCCTGGGAATCTACCTGTCAATGAGCTGTGATGCCTGTGGCACATCTGTCCTCACATGTCACTGTGGTGTATGTTTGGAACGTGACAGCAGTACATGGGTACTGTGACACAGCCCAATGATTTCACATAGCACAACCTGGAACTTGTTGTCAACACATGTTGAACTGTGATGTTAGATGTTGGCCATGTAGGTGCCATATATGTCCATACAGAACGGCACACACATCAGGTACTTGTGTCTCGTAATGATGTATCATGTGATATTGAGTATGGTCAATGCCACATATGTGGGGTGACTGACAATCTTTCTTTCTTCACCTATGCACTGCAGGGCGCCAGCTGTCCATAGACCATTCCCTGACCTTGCAACCATGGTTGAACGTGACTGCATCCGACGGTACCGCTTCAACAGGCCGCTGATTGAGGAATTGGCGGTGCGGTTGGCCCCACATTTGCAACCTGGCCGGCCATACCCTACAGCGCTGACCCTCAAGGTGAAGGTGATTGCAGCCCTACACTTCTTTGCCACCGGTACCTTTCAACACACTGTGGCGTCTGCTGGTGGGATGTCACAGACCATGTTCAGCCGTGTGCTACGCGATGTTTTGGAGGCAATGTTGAGATACCTGAACCAGTACATCTATTTCCCTAAACGTCAACAACTCACTGACGTCAAGAGTGACTTCTATGCCCTGGGGAGGATGCCACATGTCATTGGCTCCATTGATGGGACACATGTGGCTTTGGTACCACCACAGGCACATGAGCAGGCATACAGGAACTGGAAACATTACCATTCGATCAATGCTCTGGTGGTATGTCTTGCAGATATGAGCATCTCACATGTGTGTGCCCGTTTCCCCGGTTCTGCACACAATGCCTACGTGATGAGGAGTAGTCGCATCCCGAGGATGATGTCACAGATGCAGAACCAGTGTGCCTGGCTTGTCGGTGTGTACTGACTTTGTACCATTGTGTGTGTTCTGCAATGTTGTATTCCACCCTCTTTTCCAACTCAGCTAATGTGCAATTGTCTGTATGTAGGTGACTCCGGATATCCCAACATGCCGTGGTTGCTGACACCCCTCAGGAATCCTGTGACACCAGCCCAGATGCGCTACAATGAGGCACATGGTCGGACCAGGAGAGTGATCGAGCGGACATTTGGTCTCCTGAAGAGCCGCTTTCGCTGCCTAGACAAGACAGGAGGGGCCCTCCCATATGCCCCAGCAAAGGTGTGCAAGAGTGTCATCGTCTGCTGCATGCTACACAACCTGGCAGTGCGGAAGGAGTTGCCTCTCATCCTGGATGACGATGACCAACATCCGCCACCTGTGGAGGATCCTGGCCTGGGCCACGATGCCAGTGATGATGAGGGTGATGTCCGCACACAGCTCATCACCAACTTCTTCAGCTGAATGTGAGTATCCAGAGATGTCATGTCAATGATGTGAGTTTGCATGATATGTGTTGGTGGTGCTCTGGTGCTGTTTGAGTGTGGCCATGTGCTACTTGACTGGATGCGTGCAGCGATGTGTCCTTACAGGTAGTCTGTACTCCCCAACAGTGTTGACATGCTAACTTGGTTTTGTGTAGGTATCTTGTGACATGTATTGGGCATGAGTATTGCAGTTCTGTCCTGTTCTTCAGTGCTTTTGACTGTGTGTCATGTCTGTCCTTCACAGGGTACTTTCAGAGTTGTTTGGTCAACTCGGATCCCCCGACACCATGATTCAGCTTTCAGGGTGGAAGCAGTCGTTTCCCTACAGGTGATGTGCCACACACCCCTGGACTTTATTTCTTCTACACTTGTTGACTGTGTGGCCACTGCCACGTGGGATTACCTTGCATTTGTAGTGGAAATAACATGTTGCAAATGTGTAATGAACCTGTGCTTCTCTTTGGGATGTGCGTTGTCTGTGGTCACACATCTGACTGACATTTGCTTACTGCACCTGTGGGCTAGTTAACACAGACTCTGAATAGGTGTGGTGTCTGTGCATTCCACTGTATTTCCTGGCAACATTAGAGTAGGCGATGAGTCAGATGGCCCTGGTGTGTATGTGTTGAGTAGCCCTAGTGGTGTGTCTCCCTCATATGTGTCACGTCGCCATGACTCACATGACGGTGTTGAACTTGCTGCAGCAGTTAGCATGCACAGTGTCATTTAGCAGATCATCATCTCCATGACAAAAACAACGTTGAAATCACAACAGAGGCAAGTATGGTGTATTAGTGAGTTTATTTACATACATGTGTGAGGATAGTGGACAGGATGGTGGGTGCTGTACATTGGGATTGGAATCCAAAGTTCCCAGATGAGTTGGAAGTATTGGTAGCAGAAATGTCCTGAGTAAAGTCCACAGTCATCTGATACATTAGTCCAAATTAAACTCCCCATATCATGTGGGAGAGTTGGGTTGCATTCGACAGGGTGAACAGTTTGCACACAAAGGAGAATTTCCAGAACAGGTGTTGGGTTCCTGGGGGATGTACATGGCCATCGGCTTCTCAGTTTTCCTTCCTCGGACGACCCCTCTTCTTCCTGGGGGGACCCTCACGTGCAGGCCGCTGCGGTGCAGAGGACTGTCCACCAGAGTCATCCTCCCTCCCTGTGGCAGTTGCAGTTGTTGCGGCACCAGATGTTGTGGGCACACAGGGAGGTGTGGACATGTTGGTGCTAATCTGGCGGAGGCATGTCAATATGTCCCTCACCGCTGTCAGTTCTTCCAATGTGTCCCACTTGGACTCCATGCCAGACATGTGTGTCTCCACATGGACATGTGTGTCTCCACACGGGACATGTGGGAGTCCAAGCGGGCATGATGGGCAGCCTGCTGCTGTTGAATGTCCTTGAGGATCCCCACTACCTGGCTGACCTCTCCGGTGCTATTCTGGTATGCATCAGCAATGCGTGCCAGGTGTGGGTCATCATGCAGTCCAGACCCCTCTGCAAATAGCGACCTCTGCCTACCACCCCTGGCGACACGTACGGGACCTGCGGTGGCATGCACAGGTGACCCTAGGCCCCCTGGGGGGTTGGTACTGGGGTTGTTGTCCGTTGCTTCAGGGTGGGCTGGGGTCCCTGTGCTGTTGTCATTGAGTGTCCTTGGTCTGTCCGTGTTGGCAGGGGTGGTCTGTGTGTTGGCAGATGTTAGAGGAATGGGTGCAGGGGGTGCAGATGGTGGTCCTGCTGGTGCTGCATGATGACTCACACCGGAGGTGCCAGGTTGGTCTTCGCCATCCGATGAGGGCAGAGACTGTTCTACACCAGAGAGCTCAGGGGCCACCGGAGCCTGGGACAGGGACTCCTCCTCATCTGCTGCTGTGTCCCCATCATCACCTGTTTTTGGAAGAGACACACAATGTATGTTATGTTTCTGCAGGCATCAATGGTTCAAACACATGACAGTTGTGACTGTACCTCTGGATGCGGCCCTGTACATTACATTGTCCTAAGTTGTCACAGTCAGAGGTTGATATTGGTGTGGCTCATTGTCCTGCCAACCTGATGCATTTCAATGTGGATGTTGAGGTGTGTGCATGACCAGCATTGGTGGTATTTGGTTGACATCCGGACCTCCTTCTCCCCCCAGCCCAGTTATCCCACCATGAAGCATGCCACCCTTGCAGTGGGTGCAGGTTAACTCTCAGGATGTCAGTCAGTGGTGTCCTGCTGTTGGTTGGTGCCCAGTTCCCAGCAGGGCCTGGTACTCCCCACAACAGAGCACCATTGTCAGACATCTTAGAAGTGGCTTTTCACTCCCTGTGAGGTGTGCATGCTTCAGTGTGAGCTTGCTGGGGCATGTGGGTGGGGGATGTTGAGCTGTGACTACCACTCCCATCATGCTATTGCCTACACCCCCCTTCCCAGCATGCCCATACTTCCTTCCTTTTGACTCTGCTTCCCTGTGGGGTAGTGTGCCTGTGCTGACAGGATGGCTGACAGTGTTGTCCTGGCGTTTGTTTGGCTACAAGTCCCAAAAGTGTCCCTGTGCTTCACACAGCATAACCCAGTGTGGTTGTTCTTTGTGGGATATTTAATTAGAGTGTGAGGCATTGCATTCTCCCAGGTGAGTTGTGTGGAGTTTGTGTTAAGGGTGTGTGTGAGAAAAGCTGCTTGTGACTATGCTTAGAGCTGTCAGTCCTCCTTCCCACCCAGCCAGATATCCCACCATGGAACGTGCTTCCATTGCAGGGAGTGCAAGTTGGCTTTCAGGATGTCAGTCAGTGGTGTCCTGCTGTTGGTTGTTGCACAGTTCCCAGCAGGGCCTTGTGCTCCCCACAGCAGTACCCAGTGTCAGCCATCTTGTCAGTTCTTTTCCACTCCCTGTGATGTGAGCATGGTTCAGAGTGGTGTTGATGGGCCAATTGTGAGGGTGACCAATATCTGTGACTACCACTCCCATCATGCTATTGCCTACACCCCCTTCCCAGCATGCCCATACTTCCTTCCTTTTGAGTCGACTTCACTGTATGTGAGTGTGACAGCAATGGCAAGATGGCTGACAGTGTGGTCCTGTTGTTTGTTGGTGCACAGTTCCCAGCAGGGCCTTGTGCTCCCCACAGCAGTACCCAGTGTCAGCCATCTTGTCAGTTCATTTCCACTCCCTGTGATGTGAGCATGGTTCAGGGTGGTGTTGATGGGCCAATTGTGAGGGTGACCAATATCTGTGACTACAAATCCCATCATGCTATTGGCTACACTCACTTCACCAGCATACACAGAATTCCTTCCTTTCAGTGAGCTTCCCTGTGAGGTGGTGTTCTAGTGGTGGCAAAATATCTGACAGTGTTTGTTGGTTAGATTTGTGCCACTGCCTTGCTCTATTTGTACATGTCATGACACAGTTACATATCACTATGAGATGGCAGGTATTGTGTTTGTCTAACTAACATACACATCTTGGCATGATTATCTTTTGGTTGCTGTGGATTTGCTAAGGGTGCATGGTTTGACTATCCCCTTGACAGTGATGTGTGTGTATTGTCACGCAATATTGGGTATATTGGTTGTGTACTCTCCAGGCTCTGGGATGTTTGATAGTCCATATACGCTCACTGGTGGTAGGATGGCCCGCACCTTCACCTCCCAGGGCCTAAGGTATACTGGTTTGGCAGGAGGGCCACTGCCGGTGCGATTACTCAAGGCGTAATCCTTCTTTAGTAGGTCCTTGACCCTCCTGCGCACATTATACCACCTGTTCTGGATGTCTTCCTTTGTGCGCGAACATGGTGATTGTGCGTTCACCCTGTTGACGATCCTCTCTCACATCTTGGTTTTCTGCGACATGGGGGTCTGTTGGACCAATGTACCAAACAAATGTGGCTCTACCCTGAGGATCTCATCTACCAGGACTTCCAATTCACTGTCTAGGAACTTTGGATTCTTCTTTGGGGGCATGGTGATGGGTGGTGGTGGGGATTGATGTGTGTGTGAGTGTGCAACTGAGGGTGGATGAGTGTCGGTTTTGCTGGGTGTATGTGAGGGTGTTATTTGTGAGGTGCTAATGGTGTGTGGCTTATGTGATGGATGAGTTGTGAGTGTGTCTGTGGTTGCTGTCTGATGGTGTTCTGTGCTGGCAGGTCAGTTGAATTTGCAAAGGATCATGGTAGGGATTTGTGGCCTTTATATGGGTGGAGTTGGGGGTGTGTCCTTGTTCCATGTTTTTTCCCCCTGTATTTATTGACTTTGTCATTGCTTGTTTGGCCCTTTTTTTTGTATTTTTTCCTTTGTGTTTTTTATGCATGTAGGAGACGTTCTTCTGACCGAGTAGGACGCTGCAGTTGGCTCGTGCGGGCTTCTCCGAGTCTTTCAAGCTGTGTTCCTGATGGGTTTCATGTGCGGCGTACGCGTCGGTCGCAGAGTATTGGGTTGCTTCGGCTGGGTTTTGTATGCGTGTCGGTCGTACGGCTTGGGCTCCGTGCGACTCGGTCTGGTTTTACGCGCATTGCATCGTACTGTGCGGGTCGGAGTTCGCAGGTACGTTTCTGTCGGGTTCATTCCTGGTGCGTGTCGGTCGGTTCGATTCGCGTAGTTTCCCGGCCGGATGGCTGTTTTCCGTGCGGTTCGGTCGTTCGGATTGCGTTCCGTACGAGTCGGTCGTGATTCACATGCATTTCATCGTACTACACGGATCGGGAAGCGCCGGTACGTGTCGGTCGGACAACATTCCCGTACCAAGTCGGTGGGTATGTTTTCCGGCCCGAATCGGAATCGGCCCCTTAATCTGCCCGTGCATAAAACATCAATTTTACGTCTTCCATTACATTTTAATGTTAGGATGTACGACGTCTATATACGGAGGACTAATAGTACGAAAATGAAACATAATGATCACAAAATGAAGGAAATTGTTGTCATTGCGAGCACAAATTTAAGCGCATGTATGATTGTGAAAATAAATCTTTAGCCTTTGTCATCAACGCCAAACATTCGAAGGGCTGTTATTGGCATAGAAAAGTCATTTAGCACTGGCGCCACGTCACTGGTGTCCTTTTTGTGCCTGTGAAGGGGTAGGGAAGAGTCCGTCGCTTGCCCAGCCAATTAAAAGCTTGTTATGTTGTAGAAAGTCAATCGCAGCATATTGTTGTGGCAATAAGAGGCACGTTGGCAGCACTGCGCAGCCAGTCACATATTAGCGTAGCATCTGTGGAAGGTATGAAGGTTAAGGGCTGAGTCAGTCAGTCTGAAGTTGTGCCGTAAAATTCCGGGAGGGTTGGGTTGGAGAGTATCGTGCCTAGATGGTGTTTGTGAAAAGGAGACAACGATAGTGAATCATTTGTCAGTCAGAGGCCGGCTCAACATCCAGTGATTCTGGGCAAATCACTTAAACTGCCCATGCATAAAACATCAATTTTACCTCTTCCATTACATTTTAATGTTAGAATGTATGACGTCTATATACGGAGGACTAATAGTACGAAAATGAAACATAATGATCATAAAAATGAAGGAAATTGTTGTCATTGCGTGCACAAATTTAAGCGCATGTATTATTGTGAAAATAAATCTTTAGCCTTTGTCATCAACGCCAAACGTTTGAAGGGCTGTTATTGGCACAAAAAGTCATTTAGCACTGGCGCCACGTCACTGGTGTCCTGTTTGTGCCTGTGAAGGGGTAGGGAAGAGTCTGTCGCTTGCCCAGCCAATTAAAAGCTTGTTATGTTGTGGAAAGTCAATCGCAGCATATTGTTGTGGCAATAAGAGGCACGTTGGCAGCACTGCGCAGCCAGTCACATGTTAGTGTAGCATCTGTGGAAGGTATGTAGGTTAAGGGCGGAGTCAGTCAGTCTGAAGTTGTGCCGTAAAATTCCAGGAGGGTTGTGGTAGAGAGTATCGTGCCTAGATGGTGTTTGTAAAAAGGAGACAACGAGTCGAAGGGAAGACGCTGTCTGTGAAAGGCATACAGCACTGGACATTCAGTTAGATTGCAAGCGAAAGAGAAAGCACGGTAACCTGACCCACGAGGAATATAGCTGCTGCCCTGCGTGCCGATGCTCGGTCCCGGGAGCAAAACGCTGTGGGAGTGAACATTAAAAAAAGAGGTAGGACATGCGCCCGCCTTTAACCATTTGCGTGCTTTCATTTTTGAAAGACACACGCAAAAGCCAACCACATGCGTGGGGGGAGTCAGACCCACACAGAGTAGTTTAAAGTACTTACAAAAAGCCTCGCAGAGCAGCGCAGGCACACTGCACTAGGCTCGACCTAAAAAGGACAATATATGTACTCCCATTATCAGTTATTACAGTGTATGTGCCCGCGATCTCACTAACAACAATATATGTATTCACGATATCAGTAATGACAGTGTATGAACCCGTAATAGCAATCATCATTCTGTATGTACCAGTAATAGCAATCACCGTGCTATGTGTACTTGTAATGACGATCACCATGTAACATGTACTTGTAATATAGAACTCATATCATTGCTGTTGAATCCACTTGAGATGAACCCCCCAACAACTCTGAGTCAGAAATAAGTGGTTAGGCATGCCCTGTGACCCGCAGCATGTTTTACTGATTGACAAGTCACAGGCGGGGTTACGCTTAGTCTGAAGACAAATAGCGCACTCAGGGAAAACCCAGATTGATTCCCCAAATAGGAGGCTGCACCACAAACAGGCCCAAGGAGATTGGCCCCAACAAACCCATTTGGCCTGAGGGGCTTGTGTTCCCAAAATACCACAAAGTTAGATGCCCCATGTAGTTAGGAACACTCAGCCAACCAGAACACGCACACTACACTTGCCCTGATGACACGATCCCCATGCCGGACATCTGGACAAACCTACTGGCCCCCACCGTGTCCGAGCAAAGTCGAGAGCCACCTGTGCCACTTATCTGATGGCTGTATTTATGGTCCAGGACTAGGCCCAGATATACGTGCTTTTCAAGAATGTATAATCGATTTTTTGCACTCTGAAAACTGTATGAGAACTGGCCCAAAACGTCTGTACATCGAGATAGTCTTCAGAACGGGCTCTGAATGCATCCCCCTGGCCTCTGCAAACTGTTTTCATTTTGCCAAATGCCTCTTTTCTTTTAATTTTTTAAGGTTAAATCAGACCTCAGCAACAACACCATCAGCTTTCCCACAGACCATTTAAACATTGGTGCATAGCTCTTTCATTTGTCACTAACAGATATTGGAAACAGTTCAATACAAGTCAATTGTAAAAAAACTGCAGTAGATTGCAGCGTGTAGAAACATGCAGAAATTCTAGCTGTTCTCTAAGGAGTGCAAAAAATAAACATTCTTTCTTCTTGTCATTGTAAGCTGTTGAAATGTAGTAAAAGAAAGAAAAGCAATGTTCCATTTGTTACTTTAAACAGTTGCTTTAGTTATTCTCCAAGACCGGAACTTGCCTTTCACCTCGGCTGCTGGTTCTGGCAGCAGGCATTGTGACGTCATCTCGCTATCTGCCTGGAAAAATGCGGTGAAGAGGCATGTATTGGTAACTTCGTCTAAAAAGGACACTGAAACCCTTCACCTCAGTCCCATTACCTCGGCACTGGATACAACATATATCTTGGGAAAAGCTTTTCTAAACGACGAATTGTCAGTTCAGGCACAGGAAAATACTCTACATGAGACTCATCCTGCTAAGAATCACAGATTTCAATTCAGCTTGGGCACATACTGGAGAAGCTGTCTCGCGCAGGCTTTGCTCATACCGCAAAGAATCCTGCTTGCACCTGCTGTGTTGCTGCCCCAAACTGGCCGAAGCTCGCTGCCGCTTGCCACGCCCTATTTGTAGGGCTAAGGGAGTGAGGTCCTGCAAGGAGTCCTTGGACTTGTGCTTCAATGAAACCAAGGCTTGTAATATAGCCAGATTGGCGAAGTATAGGAATTTAATCAGATTAGCACTCCATGAGTCACCACAGATTAATTTTAGTCCCCTGACTGGCTAAAATATAGCACATTATGACTTGTACGGCACACTTTAACCTGTAGGTTAACAAGGAGTTGCCACGAATTAACCATTGTCCATCCATAGGGTAACATATTGCATGTATAACTCGCATGACGCACTTTAATCTCTCTTAGGTGGTAGTAGGGCACTTTCCCGTTACGTGTAGGAAAAGTGCCCTGCAAGGGCCATTCACCAACAGTAAAAGAATATTACATTTCGAATCTTTAATCCAACTGGCTCACACTTGTTGAGCAGCTACGATTTAACACCAGCTGTAATAGGAAAGCACATTGCACTTTAAAACTGCACTTTGCATTTTATCGAACCAAGCAGTTGTGTAGTAGGTTTCCATCATGAGTGGGAGGAATACATAGCAACCCTTGCCCAGCAACCAGTCTAATTAATTCTGGATTTTTAAATATTTATCTAAATACGGATTTTAGGATGAGTCATCTTTTATGAAGGGTCACACAGCACAACACTATCTGATGCTCCTTTTCATCTGCAAGTGTAATATATTGACTTGAGAGCATACCTGAGCTGTGGGACCCTGCAGTTCTGAGATCCAGGGGTACGGGGGGGGGGGGGCGAACATCAACGTATATTTTACTGTAATGATTTTAATTAATAAACTTTGCTTACTTACTTACATCAGAACTCAAATGTAATAACATAATAGTTGAGCTCTGATGACTTTTCTTTGTCAACGGCGAATTGGTGTGTCACAAGTCTACTATTACAAAGAAATTAGTGACTGCCGTTTATACATGGATTACAGAACCCCATGTAATATAAAATTGTTAGGGTTAGAATTAGTATTGGTATTAGGGTAAAGGCTGCATATTGAGAAAAATATTTTAAAATATGTTGATTACATTATAATTAATTAAATTAAAAACCCATCAGTGGGTTAAGGCTTAGGGTATGGGGTAGGGATAACATTAGGTTTAGTAGGGGTTGTTTGTTTTGGAAATCAAAATAGCATATGAAAGTCATTTAAATTAAATGTAATACAAGTTGGGTTGTCTGAAATACTTTCAAATTACTTTATGTAGGTTAGATAGTGGAAGACGCGTCTTCATGTAACACCTGAAATTAAACCTTTGCTGGTCTCGAGAAATATTGGCGATTGGATTTTCATTTTGCTTGGAGAAATTGATATATATATATATATATATATATATATTACCTACTGGCGGTCGCCAGTAGGTACTTATAGTTAGAACCTAGTTTCCATAGGAAAAGCATTTTTTGATTTGCTAATAACTTTGGCGTTGTTTGACGAATGTTCCTGAAATTCTCCCAAAAAAAGTCTATCCAGGTCAGCTCCTATCCTGAAAGTTTGGGGGTGATTTGTCAAACGGGGGCTGAGAAAAAAGGGGGGTCCCAAAACTCGTTTTCTCCATGTTAATTTCCATAGGAAATTTTGCGACGAGCTACAGCTCGAACTGCTGAACGGAATTAACCCAAATTTGGCAGAAAGGTAGAGCTTGGTTCAGAAAGCGACCTTTTTTTTAAATGGTGTAAATCCATTCAGTAGTTTTTGATAAATTCAAAAAATAAGAGTCGAAAAATCAATTTCCCATAGGAAACTTTGTGCAGGGCTACAGCCGAAACTACTGAACGGAATTACTCCAAATTTGGTAGAAAGGTAGTGCTTGGGTCAGAAAGAGACCTTTTTTAAAATGGTGTAAATCTGTTCAGTAGTTGGTGAGAAATTAGAAAAATAAAAGTTTTGATATCTGGGCGGAGCCTAAGTCGCGTGCGCGAACTTCACTGTGATTGGCTGCTAGCACTCCAAACCAGGAAGTGTTGGCAGCCATCTTGTGGCTCGATAGAAGCGAGTCACCCGAAAATGGAGAAACAAAGGTATAAAACAAGAGAAGGGGGCAGGGTAGAAAAACCCTGACCCACTAGGTCTGCTCAGGGCCCAAAAAAAAAAAAAAAAAAATTTGCGCTGGGGTCGCGGGTTCTCGTGTTTTATTTTAATGGGGCCCTTGGGTGGGCTACGTTGCGAGGGTATTTCTTAAAAAATAATAGCAGGGGCTCGCAGCGGTGACGGGGGGCCGCTGGGGTTCGCGCAGCCACGGGGCTTCACTTATGTTGGGAGGGGGTTGCGCGGCCCCCTTTCTGGAGCCTTGCATGTGCTTGTAACTTTGGCGTCGTTTGACGAATCTTTATGAAATTATCCAAAAAGTTTCTCTTTTTTGGATTAGCTCTTATATTGAAAGTTTGGGGGTGAGGGGCTGAGAAAAAAGATGGTCCTAAAACGTGTTTTCTCCATGCAATTTCCATACAAAACCTTACAGAAGACTACAGCTGAACGGAATTATGCCAAATTTGGCAGGGAGAAAGGTGATGGTCCATATAGCACGCTTTTTTTTAAATGGTGTAAATCCGTTCAGTAGTTTTTGAGAAATATCAAATTTTACAGATATCGATATTTGAGAATTCTGACATGTGATTGGCTGAGGGGTTACAAGCAGCAGCTTGCAGCTTATTGGCTGTGAATGGTTGAAACCAGGAAGTGTTGGCAGCCATTTTGTGATTTACTCCGTCAGCTCGCATCTCTCCGTGTAGAAACCATTGGGTTCGTAGTTTTACCTGTGCGATTCAACACTGGCATCTGTGTCTGTGTGAGATATGCCTTTCAGGCTGTCTCTCCTCATATCACCAGGTCGTGGCTATGTCTTTAGAAGCCCGGCCGTCGGCTCGGAGCTCTGTGAGTCAGTCTGTCGGCACGACCCCCTACACTACCCAAAGACTACCCAAACACCACTGCACTGTTGTAAACTCGAAAACACTACCCCAGCATAATCCCGTATACTACCCAAACACCAGTGCACTACCCTAAACCCTAAATCTACCCCCAGCACGACCCCCTACCCAAACACCACTGCACTACCCTAAAATACTACCCCCAGCACAACCCCCTACACTACCAAAATACCACTGTACTACCCTAAAGCATAAAACAGTAGCAGTCCGTCGGCTTGCAGCTGTGCGTCTGCGAGCCGTCGTGTCCCTAATTGTACATGTCCGAGTGAGTCCATTAGGTGATAGGTGTGTGTCTGCTAGCAGGGCCGTTGGCCCGTTGGTGTCCCTTTGCGAGTTAGACCGGAGCTCTCCCTCTGCGAGCCAGCACGGTGGTGTGCGTTTGCGAGCCAACGACCCGTAGCTCACACTGTGCGAGCCGAGCCGACGGCCCGTAGCTCTCCCTGTGCGAGCTGAGCCCACGGGCCGCAGGTGTCCCTCTGTGAGGCTGCTCAATGGCCCGCAGGTCTCCCTGTGCTAGCCAGATCGCAGCTGTCACTCTGCGAACCGATATTGGGAATATAAGGCGGCTCTAAAAAGAGCCCTTGTGTTTATTAGTTGGAGCTACATATAAGTGCGGATGCACAGCTTCAGGTTATTCAGAAAAACTCGATTCCCTGATCTGTGAAGTGTACTCCATCACTTCTGTAGATATCAGCCATATGAAAACGTATGTTATTGTTGTAGATCGACCCCATTCTATGGTCTCTGAGGTATGCAGACACAGCTTTGTTGACATTCTTCCTAGATTTTTCAATCTGAGGACAAAATTGGTTTGACCATTTCCACTTCTGTCTTTGGCATATATTGGAATATACAAAGACAGTTTGAGGAAAAAGCAATAAAATTGTCGAAAGGTGTCGTTCATTAGCATTTCCAAACCTACCCCAGTCAATGTGCCTAGGTCGTTTCCACCACAGTGCACAATCATAAGGTCAGGGTGTTGGAGATGCAAACAGGTTTTAACCAAAGGCAACAATTGGTGCCACTTCAATCCTCTTTGTCCAAACCATTTAATGTCCACATTTTGTAAACCTAGGTCTAAGTCAATACGTCTCTGTTCTGCATACCTCTTGCACCAGAAAACATAGCTATGTCCTATGACCCAGACTAGCATTTTGAAGGTATGGCTGGGAGGAATGGATAGATGTCTGTAGCTCATGCAGTCCGTTCGTAGAATAAGAGATATGGTTAAAGATGGGGAACTGCTTTTTTTTTGCCATACAAAACGATACCTGATTGGGAGATGAAAAGCATTGTTTTTTAAAAGTAGGGTGCACATTCGTTTGGTGGAAAAGCATCTTTGTGATTGGTTAAGAAAAAGCAGTTTAAACGTGGAGTACATATCATAGGATAAAATTTGCTCAACTCAACCACACCTGCTACTTGCATTTGGAAGGCACTGTTCGAACTTAAAACAATGGTGAACTTTTAACCTGCACGTGCCGTTAATTGTTCAAGAAAATGTTGCAAAAAAATATGGTTAGGTTTAAAAAAATTGATGAACTTTTAACCTGCACGTGTTGTAGAATGTTCTAGAAAGTGTGTTGATAGAATACGTTGCACTTCTGACTTCTATGTGTCCTTGAATATTAAAAAAACTGTTTATATGGAAAAATTTAAAAAAACAATAGAGAGAAGTTTTGAAACCTAAAAGAATCAAGGAACTATTCTAATTTGTTCATTACATGTATTTATGTGTGGAGCAACAAAATTACAGACACAACAGCACCAGGAAGAGGAAGAAGCAGGGAGTGGGGGGACGGGGGACGGGGGAAGATGGCCACAATGGTACACATGCACAATTAAGTACAGCACAACTATAGACAAACTATGGCCAAAATGAAACACACCAACAAGGAGCACAAGTCACACAACCTGCCAACATCACACCACTGAACAAGCATAGAAGTGAAAACCACACTGCCGGAAAGGGAGAAGGGTGAACAAAAGCTCACATGAAGGAACATCTCACACACAATGCAGCACACACACATAGGAAGCAGAGTACACCAACATCCAACACAATGTTGTCCAAACACAAAGATTCGCACAATCGAACACAGGACACAAATGCACTCGCCTGAGGCGGATAAGCGTCCAAAAGCGTCAGTACGAAACAGGCACATGAGAACGCATAAGTACAAACCCACAGTCCGGATGGGGTAGCAATTCACGTATGGCAGGCAGCCAGAGAGTCCGTGACACACACATTGGCATACAAATGAAGACACAACACATTTGGAGACAAGTGAAAATGTGGAAACTTTATTAAAAAAAAAGTGTGTGTCAGTACGGCCAAGAGTAGTGCCACAATATACAGACAAATGCAGCAGCATGCCTGAATAAGGAACGTAGGAAAACGTCCATATTCACCTCGGGGTAGTCCATCACCAACACACGTCAGTGTCAAGCAGCGTTGGTTGTCCGCACTTCGGACATGATTCGACGCCAATGCAGCCATGTCCACTGTTGTTTTGGGACATGTGACCAGATGCACAACGTGCAATGATGCGGAGGGACACGTGCAATGTGGCACATTGAGTCGTGGTTGCAGGTACCTTGTCACTCGTCCATGAACGCGAGTGCAGCTGCGTAAGCCACTATCTCTAATGAGTGATGGTTGGCCACAACATTTGACATGTGGTCGACATAATCCATCAGCTGACCGGGACAGATGTGCTGACTCCAACCACTGTACCCAATGTGCACCAAAGCAGAATCGAGAAGTGGGTCAATTTGCTCACTGCATACTACGACACGTGCAATCTCCCAGGCCCAGTTCCCAACATGCATGCCAAACATCCATGCATGACATAAACGGGCATCACCATGACAGTCCTGGTTGTGGGCCAACAGGGGGCACACACACCTGTCGTAATCCATGTCAGCTACCCTCTCGTTGGAGAGGCACACGTCCATGCACCACTCGGATAGGCACGTGCGACATTGCAATACAGGTTGAACGCAGGTGACGTTCACAATGTGGAAGCACAGCCGGTAAGTGATCCGCAGTACTGCCAAAGGCAGTGCACCCAGGACATGCAGCAGACGTGCAAGGTATAGGTGGACGTGCATGGAGTCGACCATGTGTTCGGGATGCTCTGCCATTGCATCAGTGGCTCTGCTTGTAGCTGCACTGGCTTGCCGTGTGCCAGTCTTGTGGATGAAATGGCACAGCTTGGTGCAATGAGCCGGATCTGTGTGCAATGGGTGCAGGGCAGGGGTGTGGTGGGAGTACGTGTGAAGGCCATTTCAGGCATGCTAACTACGATGAAGGACTTTTGAGTGTTTGATGTGTACTTGTTGTTCTCAAATCGGGCAGTGCGTAGTGTGGGAGACGGATGCAAATATTATCGTATCTGTCGGGGGGCTGGCCACTTGCAAGTTCCTTCTCGGAGCAGCAGATGTGCTACTGCAAGATAGCTCAGACAAAGAACCTTTCATCCCTACAGCAAGTTCTCCAGCTGCATTCATACAGGATGTGTACAAAGGCCGGTCGTGGGTGTTGTGGGATGTCTGCGACCCTGGTCATCATGGATAAGATGCCCAGCACGTGGCACATGGGCGGGTTCACTGTGTGTTATGTTGCCAAACAGCTGCTCCTCCCTCCCACGAGCCCCCACACTTTTGTACGGTGCACTGTTGTATCCCGTGCACTCCTACGGCACACCATTGTAATGCCTATTCGCGTATGTCCTGCGGCATTCCAACCACACCGTGAGACTGCAGTTTGGAGGTGGTGCATGCCACTGTACAACATCGACTGCTGCGGCCCTTGTGGCGGCCACACCAGAACACAGAGACACACTTACCACACTTCCTGAACACGGACATGTCCGAGACACCCCGTTCCCCTTGCCGGATAGGCAGACCCCTGTGCTGACCTGTGTACGCCGGACCAGCACACGCCGCTTGTGCATGCAGGAGGATGCGTGCGTAGCTACATGTCCAGGCTCACTGCCAATGCTGAGGTGACATGGTAACGCCCGCTGACACTGTGATGTTGCAGGGCCCGTGCCTATCATGCTAACACAATGACCACACGGACACACTTGCTCAGATGCGGGTTCGGGGAGCGTTGGCGTTCCTGGGGTTGTTGCGATGAGTGTTGTGGACCTCATGGGTAACCGTGTATCATGCTCATTGACTGTATGGCACCTGTAGGTGTTTCGGTGTGGCTCTTGGCTGTGTTCCCTTTCATGCTGCAGGTAGTCATCCTGCTTAACACCAGCAGAAAGCAGGTGTAAAATCCCTGGTGCTAACGAGGCTTATCGCCGGAATTTGTTTCGCATCGCAGTTGTTGTTAAAGTTGTGATGTGGTTTTTTCGTGTACAGAAAAATAAACGAACTGGGCAGTGTATCCCGTCAAGATCCAGCACCTGACCCACTATTCCCAATCAATATAAATACAATGACATTTCTTCATTGATTTTGTGTGTACACTGTAAGTGCACCCACTACCACAGTGCAATTCAATACAGGATTTTAGTATTTAGAATAAATCGCAAAGGTGCACCTCGTGTCTTTTTGCACGGGAACGCCTACTCTGCATTTCATTATCAGCACTTTAATGCAACTAAAGTTGAGATAAATATAACACACTATTCAGAAGCTGGTGCAAATGGCAGACATCACCAGTATTCCCGTGATAACTGCCCCAAAATTTAACACCATGGTGGACACCACGAAATAACAGTAATAAGACCGAGAAAGAGTCACACAGCACTTAAGTAACAACCAAAAACTTTATTGATTTTTTTTTTTTTTTTATCAAAACTTTATTTTTTCGTAAACGTTTATATAAAGGATAAACTAAATTTAACAAACTGAACACAAAACAACAAGGCGGAAGACTCCTGTCGGGACCATGAATGTCGATGACACAGCCTGGAAAATAAAGCACAAAATAAGGACGTGTGTAATGCGCATATCAAAGGAGTGAGACACAGAGAAGGAAAAAAAAAGCCAGAGAGAAAATGAGAGGGAAGGAAAGAAAGGGAGTGAGAAAGGGAGAAGGGAGATAGAGAAAGAGAAGAAAAGGAAGGAAGAGAGTGAGAGAGAGAGTGAAGAGAGGGAAGTGAGAGAGAGAGAGAGAGAGATACTGCCGCCCTGCGCATCCATGACCAAATAATTACCTGCTGCCACCGGAGTGTCCACCAGTGGGCACTCCACGTGCCCGTCAAAGCTCCGCGGCCCGGCAGATCTCACAGATGTCGCTGAGTCATGAATGGCAGAGACCACATCAGCTTCTCCGCGGCCCGGCAGATCTCACACATGTCGCTGAGTCCTGAGTCATCAATGGCGGAGACCTCTTCAGCTTTTGGTGCCGCTAACCCTGTGCAATGCAAGTCAGCGCCACGTGGTGGTAGGCCGCTGATGGCCATACAACTTAGGGTCCGACTAACCCTATGCAACTCAAGTCCGCGCCACGTGGTCGAAGGCCCCTGACGGCCACATCAGCTTCGGGTGGCACTAACCCTGTGCAACTCAAGTTCGCACCACGTGGTGGTAGGCCCCTGACGGCCACATTAGCTTCGGGTGGCAGTAACCCTGTGCAACTCAAGTCCGCGCCACATGATGGTAGGCCCCTCAATCAATCAATCACAGAATTTGTAGAGCGCACTACTTACCCGCGAGGGTCTCAAGGCGCTGGGGAGAGGGAAGGGGGGGGATGCTGCTACTGGTCGAACAGCCAGGTCTTGAGTAGTCTCCTGAAGGTCAGCAGGTCTTGGGTCTGTCGTAGGCTTAGTGGAAGGGTGTTCCAGGTCTTGGCGGCGAGGTGTGAGAAGGATCTGCCGCCGGTGGTTGTTCTTCGAATGCGAGGGACGGTGGCGAGGGAGAGGTCGGCGGAGCGGAGCTGGCGGTTGGGGACGTAGAAGAAGAGTCGTCTGTTGAGGTAGGCTGGGCCAGTTTTGTGGAGTGCTTTGTGTGCGTGGATGAGGAGTTTGAAGGTGATCCTCCTGTCGACGGGGAGCCAGTGCAGGTTCCTCAAGTGGGGGTGATGTGGCTGTGGCGTGGTACGTCGAGGATCAGTCGTGCGGAGGCGTTTTGTATGCGTTGCAGTCGCTTGATGAGCTTGGCCGGGGCTCCCGCGTAGAGGGCGTTCCCATAGTCCAGTCTGCTACTGACGAGGGCCTGGGTGACTGTTCTTCTTGTTTCAAAAAAGACAGAATGCGGCTGACCACGGTTCAGCACTTCAATTTCTCAGTGAAATTACACAATTAAAACAGTCTGTGCATCGCTTCCAGAGTTTACCGCACTTCCACTCGACTGAGAACCAGATGAACAAATTTACAAAAAGAGGGAATGTGCACCAGGACAGAGTCAGCAAATTCCAACGTATCCAAAAACTCTTTATTAATTTCGTAATTAAAATTTGGACATCAGCCAACTCGTTTCGTTCCACACCTGGAACTTCATCAGGGCTGAAACGACACATAGACGAAACAATACTTAGATCACAAATAACACCTAGAATAGACACTGGAACAACATAAACACAATAAATATATAAAAATATATTACAAACACCATCCATAACGCTGATAAGTCAGCACACAGTTTGTAAAACATATATATGTACAAACAAATATATACCAAACAAATATATACATACACCATATATAAAACATATTCAAGTACAGAACAAAAACCCTTAAAGAAAAGCATCTTATAATACACATATTGCAATTATGGATAGTCTCAAACACAACTAAATATATTCAACATATTACAAAATGACACAATAAATAACACAATAAATGACACAATACACATTTTTTATAAAATTCATCCTCACTTGAGCGAACATCACTGAGAGCAGCATGGCTCTACCTTTCAGTTCTTGGCATTATAGACCAGAAAAATATACATCCAAAGAAATAAATTTTTGAAGATACAGAGACGAAAAAGAGAGAGAGAAAAAAAAGGAGCGAAAAAATATATATATATATAGAAAAGAAGAAAAAAAATATATATATATATAGAAAAATATAAATAAGAATGAATATAAATCATGAGTAGGGAGTAAAACCCATAAAACACCACATCGTTGATCGAAATAATACCCGGCCTTTATACTCATTTCAAGTTTATACCCTGAGTACATGGTACGATACCAAAATTATATATATAAATGCACAATTGTGTTAAACTAATAACCACAATACAGCGTCTTACCTCCAATAATAAAAGTGATGTCATTATTGGTTCAATAATAAGATTTCCCAAAAAAATTTCATTCGTAATAATTGTCCAATCCTAATGGGGGAGGGACACCGATTATTTTCATATATTCCTCAATTTGCAACTCTCTGGGTTCTGCCGTCGAGGAAGGAGGTGGTCCATTCCAGGGCCTTGTCTTGGATCCCTGCGTCGTGGAGGCGTGCGCGTAGAGTGCGGTGGCAGACAGTGTCAAAGGCGCCACCCGAAGCTGAGAGGCCCCTGACGGCCACATCAGCTTCGGGTGGCAATAACCCTGTGGAACTCAAGTCCGTGCCACGTGGTAGTAGGCCCCTGATGGCCATAGAGCTCAGGGTGCGAGTAACCCTCTGTGCAACTTTTCTGGGAGTCTTTATGAATGAGACCCGTGGAGCGTCCGCCATCCAGTCACCACCGGCAATAAAGGATGTGACGTTGTGGATCCATTATATTTGCATGGTCACATGGCCTGTGACGCATGTGCCAGATGGGTGTGGTGTGTGTGCAAACCTGCCCTCAGGGAGTGGCCGTGACATGTTGACAACTAGACCACTGACCTGCACACCAACAGCGAGTACGCCTGCTACCGGTAGCTATGTGGGGGGGTGAAAACGTGTTTTCTCAATGGATTTTCCATAGGAAACTTTAGACAAGGCTACAGGTCAAACTGCTGAACGGAATTACGCCAAATTTGGCAGGGAGAAAGGTCTTGGTCCAGAAAGCGCGCTTTCTCACATCGAGTGAAAATATAAAAGAAAGGTCTCGGGGGCAATTTAATAAAAAAGCTCTGTTTCTGCGAGATAACTCTGTCACGCTCCATCTGCCCAACATCACCACTTCGCAGCTATGCCGTTAGAAGCGAGTCCGTCGGCTCGCAGCTCTCTACGTTTGCGAGCTAGTACGCTACTGTGCCTGTACCTCTGCGAGGTACTACGCTGCTGTTCCTTTGGGAGCGGACGGGTCGCTGTACTGCGTGTGTGAGTCAAGCGGACGGGCCGCAGTTGTCCTTCTGCGAGCCTGGGTGCGAACTGTTCATAACTCACACTACATAAGCATTGAAAAACCATTTTGTGATTCAGTCCGTCAGCTGGCATCTGTCCGAGGCATTTCTGAAAACATATCGGAGTTCTTTCTGTGAGAGATACCCCTTTCACGCTGCCTCTCCCCACATCAGCAGGTAACGCACCCTCTTCCCACATTACCAACATACCCCCAACAACCTTCTTGGGCCCGGAAGTGTCCCTGTGCGGTTGGACAAACAAGAATCTTAGTCATGTATAGGTTTACATATAAAACATTTTATTTAAAGAAAACAACAACAAATAAAACTGAAAGGAGTCTGGTGCTGTGGTCGCTGCCACGAAGTTGGGGTCACTGCCATTCAGGACTCAGGACACAGTTCCACATGTGGGATCGGCTTGTATTGAACAGGGTTAGTGGCACCGCGTGTCGCGCCTTGTGTTGTACAGGGTTAGTGGCACCACGTGTCGCCGGCCTTGCATATGGAAATATACCTCACTAACCAAAGGGAGTCTGGTTCTGTGGTCGCTGCCACGGACTTGGGGTCACTGCCATTCAGGACTCAGGACACAGTTCCACATGTGGGATTCGCTTGTGTTGAACAGGGTTAGTGGCACCACGTGTCGCCGGCTTGTGTTGAACAGGGTTAGTGGCACCACGTGTCACGGCTTGCTTTGAACAGGGTTAGTGGTACCATATGTCGCAGGCTTGTGTTGAACAGGGTTAGTGGCACCACGTGTAGCGGCTTGTGTTGAACAGTGTTAGTGGCACCACGTGTCCAAAGTTGGAATTGCGAGCTCTGCTGCCCGCAGTGTAGACTGCTAATGAGTGTTCGTTTGCACTTGAAAATGAATTTGGTGATTGTACTAAAGCTATAACTGATATAAAAAAATTTCTTGAAGAAAGGATACTAAAAGGATATTATGTAGATTTTAGGCCTGTGATAGTTACTTGCCTAGTGGACTCTGTAATTAATGAATCAATACTTAATTTCAATTGTGAGCCCTACTGACCGCAGTGTAGGCGTATCATGAAAAGATGAAATAAGTATAGAATACACTGACGAAGTGTTGTATTTTCTGAGTACAATCTTCTTGTTAGAAATTAGCATTTAAAAATCGAATTGCGAGCTCTGCTGCCCGCAGTGTAGACTGCTATTGAGTGTTCGTTTGCACTTGAAGATGAATTTGGTCATTGTACTAAACTATAACTGATATAAAAAAGTTCTTGAAGCAAGGATACTAAAAGGATATTATGTAGGGTTTAGGACTGTGATAGTTACTTGCCTACTGGACTCTGTAGTTAATAAATCAAAAAATAATTTTAATTGTGAGCCCGGATGACCGCAGTGTAGGTCAGAGGTAGCGGTCAGCAAGGGCCCGATAGCCACGTGGTGTTGAGTTGAGGTGCACAGTTAGTGGCACCAGAAGCATTGAGACTGTATGAGCCTGTGATGATGCTTGGTGCAGACGGGCCGCACTGGGAGCAATGTGTCTTGCCTACTGGTCTGCGTCATGTGCAATCGGGACTCTATGTGAATTGTGAGGCCTGCTGACCGTAGTGTAGGCCAGAGGTAGCGGTGAGCAAGGGCCCACAGCCACGTGCATAGGTTGGTGGCCCCTCCGGCCTGCGTAGTTCAGGTTCAGTGGCACCACGTGTCGCTGGCCTTCCATATGCAAATAACCGTCACTAATCGAAGGGAGTCTGGTGCTGTGGTTGCTGCCACGGACTTGGGGTCACTGCCATTCAGGACTCAAGACACAGTTCCACATGTGGGATCGGCTTGTCTTGAACAGGGTTAGTGGCACCACGTGTCGCCGGCCTTCCATATGGAAATATGCCTCACTGATCGAAGTGAGTTTGGTGCTGTGGTCGCTGCCACGGACTTGGGGTCAGTGCCATTCAGGACTCAGGACACAGTTCCACATGTGGGATCGGCTTGTGTTAAACAGGGTTAGTGGCACCACGTGTTGCCGGCCTTCCATATGGAAATATGCCTGACTGATCGAAGGGAGTCTGGTGCTTTGGTTGCTGCCACGGACTTGGGGTCACTGCCATTCAGGACTCAGGACACAGTTACACATGTGGGATCGGCTTGTGTTGAACAGGGTTAGTGGCACCATGTGTCGCCGGCCTTCCATATGCAAATACGCCTCAGTAATGGAAGGGAGTCTGCTGCTGTGGTTCTCTCACGGAGTTGGGGTCACTGCCATTCAGGACTCAGGACACAGTTACACATGTGGGATCGGCTTGTGTTGAACAGGGTTAGTGGCACCATGTGTTGCCGGCCTTCCATATGCAAATACGCCTCAGTAATGGAAGGGAGTCTGCTGCTGTGGTTCTCTCACGGAGTTGGGGTCACTGCCATTCAGGACTCAGGACACAGTTACACATGTGGGATCGGCTTGTGTTGAACAGGGTTAGTGGCACCATGTGTCGCCAGCCTTCCAAATGCAAATGCGCCTCAGTAATGGAAGGGAGTCTGCTGCTGTGGTTCTCTCACGGAGTTGGGGTCACTGCCATTCAGGACTCAGGACACAGTTACACATGTGGGATCGGCTTGTGTTGAACAGGGTTAGTGGCACCATGTGTCGCCGGCCTTCCATATGCAAATACGCCTCAGTAATGGAAGGGAGTCTGCTGCTGTGGTTCTCTCACGGAGTTGGGGTCACTGCCATTCAGGACTCAGGACACAGTTACACATGTGGGATCGGCTTGTGTTGAACAGGGTTAGTGGCACCATGTGTCGCCGGCCTTCCATATGCAAATACGCCTCAGTAATGGAAGGGAGTCTGCTGCTGTGGTTCTCTCACGGAGTTGGGGTCACTGCCATTCAGGACTCAGGACACAGTTACACATGTGGGATCGGCTTGTGTTGAACAGGGTTAGTGGCACCATGTGTCGCCGGCCTTCCATATGCAAATACGCCTCAGTAATGGAAGGGAGTCTGCTGCTGTTGTTCTCTCACGGAGTTGGGGTCACTGCCATTCAGGACTCAGGACACAGTTAGACATGTGGGATCGGCTTGTGTTGAACAGGGTTAGTGGCACCACGTGTTGCCGGCCTTCCATATGGAAATATGCCTCACTGATCGAAGGGAATCTGGTGCTGTGGTCGCTGCCATGGACTTGGGGTCACTGCCATTCAGGACTCAGGACACAGTTACACATGTTGGATCGGCTTGTGTTGAACAGTGTTAGTGGCACCATGTGTCGCCGGCCTTCCATATGCAAATATGCCTCACTAATCAAAGGGAGTCTGCTGCTGTGGTTCTCTCACGGAGTTGGGGTCAGTGCCATTCAGGACTCGGGACACAGTTACACATGTGAGATCGGCTTGTGTTGAACAGGGTTAGTGGCACCACGTGTCGCTGGCCTTCCATATGGAAATATGCCTCACTGATCGAAGGGAGTCTGGTGCTGTGGTTGCTGCCACGGACTTGGGGTCCCTGCCATTCAGGACTCAGGACACAGTTACACATGTGGGATCGGCTTGTGTTGAACAGGGTTAGTGGCACCACGTGTTGCCAGCCTTCCGTATGGAAATATCCCTCACTGATCGAAGGGAGTCTGGTGCTGTGGTCGCTGCCACGGACTTGGAGTCACTGCCATTCAGGACTCAAGACACAGTTACACATGTGGGATCGGCTGGTGTTGAACAGGGTTAGTGGCACCATGTGTCGCCGGCCATCCATATGCAAATACGGCTCACTAATCGAAGGGAGTCTGCTGCTGTGGTTCTCTCACGGAGTTGGGGTCACTGCCATTCAGGACTCAGGACACAGTTCCACATGTGGGATTGGCTTGTGTTGAACAGGGTTAGTGGCACCATGTGTCGCCGGTCTTCCACAGTATAGGTCGGAGGCAGCGGTCAGCAAAGGCCCACAGCCACGTGACGTTGACTTGAGCTGCACAGATTGGGAGCATTTGATCTTGTTAACCCATTATAGTCTCTTACACAATTTGCATCGCTACTAATCTTGAATTGTGAACCGTGCTAACCCCAGTGTAGGCCGGAGGCAGCGGTCAGGATGGGCGCACAGCCACGTGGCGTTGAGTTGAGCTGCACAGTTAGTGGCACCTGAAGCACTCAGTGTGTGCGCACTCTGCGATGATACGTGGTCCCGGCGGCCACACTGGGAGCAATGTCTTTTGTCTAATGAATTCTGCCTTAATAAGGCCATGTGGCGATGACTTATGGTGCAGTAAGTTAGTGGTACCTTTGGCGCTCAGCGTGTACGCAGCCTGCGATCATGCGTGGTCCGGGCAGGGCGCAGTGGCAGCAATGTGTCTTGCCTACTGGACTGCGTGATCTTCAATCGCCACTGCATCTGAATTGTGAGCCCTGCTCTCCGCAGTGTAGATCGAAGGCAGTAGTCTGTACAGACATAAGTCTGCGGTGCTGTGCCGCTGGGTTCGCAGGGGGCCTGTGTCAAGGAAGCCCGCGGTCATGGTGGCAGCCACGTGGCAGGGTGAGGGACGCCGCTCTCGCAGACGCTTTGGCCTTCCCACAAGTGAACCACGCCCAGAGCCCCAGCCTATTTATTCATACTCCTAAGCTGGAGTACCATACGTTAGACCAGCCCACGCTGCTTATGCTTCCAGGGGGGGGCAACACAGCTACATGACCGAGATCTTCCCCATTGCCTGAGGTAACATGGTTGCGTCCACTGTGCACAACACTTTAAGTATCAGTAGTATATGTACACATGGAGAGGTTTGTGCTCTGCATAGTGAGGTCTGTCCAGCGCATCACCACTACACTTGGTATTGTGTGCATTATTATTGGTGGGTGACTTGCCTCCTTCACACATACTTGGTTCCCACATGTCCCAACATTCAGCTATTGTGCGGCTGAGGGGCCATGGCGTTTTGGGAAGGTCTATTGTCCTGTTTTGCGCTGCCTCGGTGGTAGTAGGGGGGTGGTCCGGGAGGGAGGACCTGGTGGTGGTGGCGTTGGGTGTTGTGGCCTTGTTGGGTGTCGGAGTTGCATGATCAGTAGCTGTATCACATGTTGGCCTTTAGATGTGGCTGTGAGTTGGGTCCAATTCACGCTGTAGATAGTCCACCTCCTTACACCAGTTAAAGGCTGATGTTAATTTCTTACTGCTAACTCGGCTTATCGCCTGGTTTTTGGATCGCATTGCAGATTTGGCTGGTTCTTGAAAATATGGGGAAGTGGTGTTTTAGGTTTTTTTTTTCCACGGGAACGCCTACTTTGCATATCATTAGCGTTAGTTGTGGCTCTCATTTGTGGCAATTTTTTGGGGGGAAGGCATCGATGGAAAAGTGGTGATATTTACAGTTTTGACCAGGTTGAGAATGGGATGATAATTTAAAAACACAGAAAAAAAAGATAGGTTTAATGAACATTATAATTAGAAATTAGCATTTAAAAAACCTTTGAAATTCACTGAAAAAACCATAGGTTTCAGGCACGGTATAGTTAGAAATTAGCATTTGAAAAACCTTTGAAATTCACTGAAAAAACCATAGGTTTCAGGGACGTTATAGTTAGAAATTAGCATTTAAAAAACCTTAGAAATTCACTGAAAAAACAATAGGTTTCAGGGACGTTATAGTTAGTTGGACATTTCACTCATACAAAATCATAGAAAATCCCCCGTTATAGTTAGTTGAGCTAACTATAACTCGCGCCCCCGCAATGCACTGCTGATGACGTCACATATTACATCATTCATGACATGGTCAGTGACATCACTGATGACATCTCAAATGACATCACTGATGACATCACTGATGACATCATCCACATGAAAATCTGATGCACCTCATCACACCCTAATATAACCCTTGATACACCCACTCTAAAATACAGAGTATCATTTTCGAAACCATCAACACACCAATACCAGTTAGTACATATCCACTCACTAATTCCTAGCTCTACACACACATCCACTCATTCACCCATACAGTCACTCATACATACAGTCATCCATCAATACTGCATTATCATTAGCACTCACATATCTATACAGACACTCACACTCCACCTCTCATTCATAGAGTTACTCACACACCTAGTCAGTCATGGAAATAATCAATTACACTTTCATTTACTCACCTGTACAGTTATACACACACCACCTCACTTATTTAAACATATACTAACACATACTTACACTCTAATACAATAAATAATACAAGCACACACTGATCCATACAGCCACTCTCACAATCACTCACTCTCACATATAGTCATTTATACACTCCAATACTCACATATACTGCCTTTCACATATGCAGTTACTCACACATGTCCCACTGAGGCATCCATTCACTCAGCAACACACCCATACACACACTCACCCATCCATACAGCTCTTCACAGATGCACTCTTGAACCTATACACCCAGTGAATCACCCACTCACACATTTATGGACAGTTACACCCAACCCCACCTACCCACACAGACACTCAGGCACCCATAGAGATACTCAAACAACTAATCAATAACCCATATAGATCCTCATTTAGGTACTCACCAACCCATGGAACCGCTTACACACCAACTGACAAACTAAACTGTGTGAATGTCTG
Organism: Calotriton arnoldi; assembly: GCA_963921515.1. Classification (NCBI taxonomy): domain Eukaryota; kingdom Metazoa; phylum Chordata; class Amphibia; order Caudata; family Salamandridae; genus Calotriton; species Calotriton arnoldi. Next base: position 191,107 of record CAWUFW010006457.1, read on the forward strand.
TATTAGTCACTAAAAGATGCATTCAGTAAGACACAATTAATCACTCACTTATACAGTCAGTCACACACCTACTAAATCATCCATCCTGACTCTTATACACCCATTCATTCTTCAATACACCTTCGCATATACATAAAACATATTTACATTTTACAGAAACACATAGTCACTGGATGATGTCATCAGTGATGTCATTTGAGATGTCATCAGTGATGTCATCAGTGATGTCACTGACCATGTCATGAATGATGTAATATGTGACGTCATCAGCAGTGCATTGCGGGGCGCGAATTATAGTTAGTTCAACTAACTATAATGGGGAATTTCTATGGTTTTGTATGAGTGAAATGTCCAACAAACTATAACGTCCCTGAAACCTATGGTTCTTTCAGTGAATATATATATATATATATTATCTACTGGCGGTCGCCAGTAGATAGTTATAGTTAAAACCTATTATCCATAGGAAATCCGCGACATTCTATTTGAAATAACGTTGGCGCCGGTTGACGAATCTTCGCGAAAGTTTCCAACTTGTTGGGACGCTCCGGTCCGCTCCTATCCTGAAAGTCTCGGGGTGATACGTCAAGCAGGGGCCGAGAAAAAAGGGGGGTCCCAAAACGTGTTTTCTCCATGTTAATTCCCATAGGAAACTTTAGACATGGCTACAGCCCGAACTGCTGAACGGAATTACACCAAATTTGGCAAAAAGGTAGTGCTTGGTTCAGAAAGTGCCCTTTTTGTTAAATGGTGTAAATCCGTTCAGTAGTTGCAGAGAAATTAAAAAAATAAGAATCAAAAAATCAATTTCCCATAGGAAACTTTATGCAAGGCTACAGCCCGAACTGCTGAACGGAATTACACCAAATTTGGCAAAGAGGTAGTTCTTGGTTCAGAAAGAACCCTTTTGTTAAATGGTGTAAATCCGTTCAGTAGTTGCTGAGAAAATCAAAAGTAAAAACACATATATATCTGGGCGGAGCCTAACCCACATGTCATTGTGAGATCTGATTGGCTGTCAGCACTTCATCCTGGAATTGCTGGCAGCCATCTTGGGACCAATATAAATGATAGTACCTCATTGAAATGCATTGTAGTGAATAGAAGATTTTGAGGGTCACCAAAAGGAGAACTATAAAGGGTGATAACAGGTTTTAGTTACATTAGAATTTATTTGTTGATGGTACCATACTAATTTTAGGAATTGTGGTATATTCTAAGGTGATTTTACCATGTGAAAAACCTTCTGCTGGGATATCATGAATCATGTTTGAGAGAACACTATTTTCTCATGCTTGTCCCATGGAGGTTTGGAAGGTGCTCCAGAAGCTAAAATGAGAGCATATTTTCTGTAAATTCACATTATCTTTCTCACTCATGTGAGAATGAAGTCTGACATTCTCAGTAAAACATGTACATCCAACAAGGGCAGAGACTGTCAGCTGATTCCTTTGTGTTCTACTGCAGCTTCCCAGAGTGTTCTAAAGAACAACTAGAGTGCTAACAGCCTTACTTATGACAAAAGTATGGCACACCTGAAGCCATCTTGATTGGAATAAACTGGTAACACTTAAACAATTTAATTTAAAAAGGAACAAAATGATGGGGTTCATTTTGTCATAGAAATTATGGTTAGTGCTGTAGAAAGAAAAATTAGGACATGTTTCAAGTGTGATCTCAAATATCTTCCTGTTATATTTCAACAGGAACAGCCTGCCAGTTGATGCCTTTGTGTTCTACTGCAGCTTCCCAGAGTGTTCTAAAGAACAACTAGAGTGCTAACAGCCTTACTTATGACAAAAGTATGGCACACCTGAAGCCATCTTGATTGGAATAAACTGGTAACACTTAAAACATTTAATTTAAAAAGGAACAAAATGATGGGGTTCATTTTGTCATAGAAATTATGGTTAGTGCTGTAGAAAGAAAAATTAGGACATATTTCAAGTGTGATCTCAAATATCTTCCTGTTATATTTCAACAGGAGCAGCCTGCCAGTTGATGCCTTTGTGTTCTACTGCAGCTTCCCAGAGTGTTCTAAAGAACAACTAGAGCGCTAACAGCCTTACTTATGACAAAAGTATGGCACACCTGAAGCCATCTTGATTGGAATAAACTGGTAACACTTAAAAAATGTAATTTAAAAAGGAACAAAATGAGGGGTTCTTTTTGAAATAGAAATTATGGTTAGTGCTGCAGAAAGAAAAATTAGGGCATGTTTTAAGTGAGATCTCAAATCCTCTTCTATTTCATTAGAAAATTCTGACATGCAGACTGAAACAATCACTTTCATTACCAGCAGCAGACTACCAGTTAACTCCCTGGTGAGCAGTAGCTTTACTCCAGTGATCTAATGAGCAACTAGAGTGCTAACATTCTGAATTTATGGCAGATGTGAGACACATCTGAATGCCTTCTTGATGGAATCAAAGTAAAAACTGAAAGCATTTCCTACTGAGGAGACTGCAGTAAATGAAGAAATTAGGAAACTTCATAACAAAGAAGTCTTCCAAGATGGCCACCAGTGAAAAAAGAGCCCAAATGTAGCACAAATATTACCCAGATATAGCCCACATATAGCCCAATGACAAAAGTGTGCAAAACACTTTTTATTTTTAGTTTTTTTGCAGTTTTATGTAGTGCAGACTGGTCAGGTATTGGAGCATTGCATCTTAAAACATGACCCCCTACACTACAAAAACACCACTGCACTACCTTAAACCCTAAAACACTACCCCCAGCACGACCCCTACACTACCCAAACACCACTGCACTACCCTAAAACATGACCCCCTACACTACACAAACACCACTGCACTACCCTAAACCCTAAAACACTACCCCCAGCACGACCCCCTACACTACACAAGCACCACTGCACTACCCTAAACCCTAAAACACTACGCCCAGCACGACCACCTACACTACACAAACACCACTGCACTACCCTAAACCCTAAAACACTACCCCCAGCACGACCCCCTACACTACCCAAACACCGCTGCACTAACCTAAATCCTAAAACACTACCCCCAGCACGACCCCCTACACTACCCAAACACCACTGCACTACCTTAAAACATGACCCCCTACACTACACAAACACCACTGCACTACCCTAAACCCTAAAACACTACCCCCAGCACGACCCCCTACAATACACAAGCACCACTGCACTACCCTAAACCCTAAAACACTACCCCCAGCACGACCCCCTACACTGCCCGAACACCACTGCACTGCCCTAAACCCTGAAACACCAGCCCCTGCATGACCCCCTACACTGCCCGATCACCACTGCACTGCCCTAAGCCCTGAAACACCACCCCTAGCATGACCCCCTACACTGCCTGAACACCACTGCACTGCCCTAAACCCTGAAACACCACCCCCTTCACGACCCCTACACTGCCCGAACACCACTGCACTGCCCTAAACCCTAAAACACCACCCCCAGCATGACCCCCTACACTGCCCGAACACCACTGCACTGCCCTAAACCCTGAAACACTACCCCCAGCAAGACCCCCTACACTGCCCGAACACCACTGCACTGCCCTAAACCCTGAAACATCACCCCCAGCAAGACCCCCTACACTGCCCGAACACCACTGACCTAAACCCTGAAACACCACCCCCAGCACGACCCCCTACACTGCCCGAACACCACTGCACTGCCCTAAACCCTGAAACACTACCCCCAGCATGACCCCCTACATTGCCCGAACACCACTGCTCGGCCCAAAACCCTGAAACACCAGACCAAGCACGACCCCCTACACTGCCCGAACACCACTGCACTGCCCTAAACCTTGACACACCAGCCCCTGCACGACCCTCTACACTGCCCGAACACCACTGCACTACCCTAAACCCTGAAACATCACCCCCAGCACGACCCCCTACACTGCCCGAGCACCACTGCACTGCCCTAAACCCTGAAACACCAGCCCCAGCACGACCCCCTACACTGCCAGAACACCACTGCACTGCCCTAAACACTGAAACACCAGCCCCAGCACGACCGCCTACACTGCCCGAATACCACTGCACTGCCCTAATCCCTGAAACACTAGCCCCAGCACAACCCCCTAGACTGCCCGAACTGCACTGCCCTAAACCATGAAACACCAGCCTCAGCACGACCCCCTACACTGCCTGAACACCACTGCACTGCCCTGAACCCTGAAACACCAGCCCCAGCACAACACCCTACACTGCCTGAACACCACTGCACTGCCCTAAACCCTGAAACACCACCCCGTGCATGACCCCCTACACTGCCCGAACACCACTGTACTGCCCTAAACCCTGAAACACCACCCCCAGCATGACCCCCTACACTGCCCGAACACCACTGCACTGCCCTAAACCCTGAAACACTACCCCTGCACAACCCCCTACACTGCTCGAACACTACTGCAATGCCCTAAACCCAGAAACACCATCCCCAGCACGACCCCCTATACTGCATGAACACCACTGCACTGCCCTAAACCCTGAAACACTACCCCCAGCAAGACCCCCTACACTGCCCGAACACCACTGCACTGCCCTAAACCCTGAAACATCACCCCCAGCAAGACCCCCGACACTGCCCGAACACCACTGCCCTAAACCCTGAAACACCACCCCCAGCAAGACCCCTACACTGCCCGAACACCACTGCACTGCCGTAAACCCTGAAACACCACCCCCTGCACGACCCCCTACACTGCCCGAACACCACTCTACTGCCCTAAACCCTGAAACCCCACCCCCAGCATGACCCCCTACACTGCCAGAACACCACTGCACTGCCCTAAACCCTGAAACACCACCCCCTGCACGACCCCCTACACTGCCCGAACACTACTGCACTGCCCTAAACCCTGAAACACCACCCCCAGCACGACCCCCTACACTGCACGAACACCACTGCACCGCCCCTAAACCCTGAAACACTACCCCCAGCAAGACCCCTACACTGCCCGAACACCACTGCACTGCCCTAAACCCTGAAACATCACCCCCAGCAAGACCCCCTACACTGCCCGAACACCACTGACCTAAACCCTGAAACACCACCCCCAGGACGACCCCCTACACTGCCCGAACACCACTGCACTGCCCTAAACCCTGAAACACTACCCCCAGCATGACCCCCTACATTGCCTGAACACCACTGCTCTGCCCAAAACACTGAAACACCAGCCCAAGCACGACCCCCTACACTGCCCGAACACCACTGCACTGCCCTAAACCTTGAAACATCACCCCCAGCACGACCCCCTACACTGCCCGAGCACCACTGCACTGCCCTAAACCCTGAAACACCAGCCCCAGCACGACCACCTACACTGCCCGAACACCACTGCACTGCCCTAAACCCTAAAACACCATCCCCAGCACGACCCCCTACACTGCCCGAACACCACTGCACTGTCCTAAACCGTGAAACACCAGCCTCAGCACGACCCCCTACACTGCCTGAACACCACTGCACTGCCCTGAACCCTGAAACACCAGCCCCAGCACAACACCCTACACTGCCTGAACACCACTGCACTGCCCTAAACCCTGAAACACCACCCCGTGCATGACCCCCTACACTGCCCGAACACCACTGCACTGCCCTAAACCATGAAACACCACCCCCAGCATGACCCCCTACACTGCCCGAACACCACTGCACTGCCCTAAACCCTGAAACACCACCCCCTGCACAACCCCTACACTGCTCGAACACTACTGCACTGCCCTAAACACAGAAACACCATCCCCAGCACGACCCCCTACACTGCACGAACACCACTGCACTGCCCTAAACCCTGAAACACTACCCCCAGCAAGACCCCCTACACTGCCCGAACACCACTGCACTGCCCTAAACCCTGAAACATCACCCCCAGCAAGACCCCCTACACTGCCCGAACACCACTGCCCTAAACCCTGAAACACCACCCCCAGCAAGACCCCCTACACTGCCCGAACACCACTGCACTGCCCTAAACCCTGAAACACCACCCCCTGCACGACCCCCTACACTGCCTGAACACCACTGTACTGCCCTAAACCCTGAAACCCCACCCCCAGCATGACCCCCTACACTGCCAGAACACCACTGCACTGCCCTAAACCCTGAAACACCACCCCTGCACGACCCCCTACACTGCCCGAACACTACTGCACTGCCCTAAACCCTGAAACATCACCCCCAGCACGACCCCCTACACTGCACGAACACCACTGCACCGCCCTAAACCCTGAAACACTACCCCTAGCAAGAGCCCCTACACTGCCCGAACACCACTGCACTGCCCTAAACCCTGAAACACCAGCCCCAGCACAACCCCGTACACTGCCCGAACACCACTGCACTGCACTAAACCCTGAAACACCAGCCCCAGCACGACCGCCTACACTGCCCGAAAACTACTGCACTGCCCTAAACCCTGAAACACCACCCCCAGCAAGACTACCTACACTGGCCGAACACCACTGCACTGCCCTAAACCCTGAAACACCACCCCCTGCACGACCCCCTACACTGCCCAAACACTACTGCACTGCCCTAAACCCTGAAACACCACCCCTCAGCACGACACCCTACACCGCCCGAACACCACTGCACTGCCCTAAACCCTGAAACACCACTCCAGCACGACCCCCTACACTGCCCGAACACCACTGCACTAAACCCTGAAACACCACCCCCTGCACGACCCCCTACACTGCCGGAACACCACTGCACTGCCCTAAACCCTGAAACACCACCCCCAGCATGACCCCCTACACTGCCCTAACACCACTGCACTGCCCTAAACCCTGAAACATCACCCCCAGCACAACCCCTACACTGCCTGAGCACCATTGCTCTGCCCTAAACCCTGAAACACTAGCCCCAGCACGACCCCCTACACTGCCCGAACACCACTGCACTGCCCTAAACCCTGAAACACCACCCCCTGCACGACCCCCTATACTGCCCGAACACCACTGCACTGCCCTAAACCCTGAAACACCAGCCCCAGCAAGACCCCCTACACTGCCCGAACACCACTGCATTGCCCTAGACTCTAAAACACCAGCCCCAGCAAGACCCCCTACACTGCCCGAACACCACTGCACTGCCCTAAACCCTGAAACACCAGCCCCAGCATGACCCCCTACACTGCCCGAACACCACTGCACTGCCCTAAACCCTGAAACACCAGCCCCAGCACGACCCCCTACACTGCCCGAACACCACTGCACTGCCCTAAACCCTGAAACACCAGCCACAGCACGACCCCCTACACTGCCCGAACACCACTGCACTGCCCTAAACCCTGAAACACCAGCCCCAGCACCACCCCCTACAATGCCCGAACACCACTGTACTGCCCTAAACCCTGAAACACCACCCCCTGCACCACCCCCTACACTGCCCGAACCCACTGCACTGCCCTAAACCCTGAAACACCACCCCTGCACGCCCCCCTACACTGCCCGAACACCACTGCACTGCCCTAAACCCTGAAACACCACCCCCTGCACCACCCCCTACACTGCCCGAACACCACTGCACTGCCTTAAACCCTGAAACACCACCCCCTGCACCACCCCCTACACTGCCCAAACACCACTGCACTGCCCTAAACCCTGAAACACCACCCCCAGCATGACCCCCTTTACTGCTCGAACACCACTGCACTGCCCCAAACCCTGAAACACCACCCCCAGCATGACCCCCTACACTGCCCGAACACCACTGCCCTAAACCCTGAAACACCACCCCTGCACGACCCCCTACACTGCCCGAACACCACTGCACTGCCCTAAACCCTGAAACACCACCCCCTGCATGACCCCCTACACTGCCCGAACACCACTGCACTGCCCTAAACCCTGAAACACCACCCCCAGCACGACCCCCTACACTGCCCGAACACCACTGCACTGCCCTAAACCCTAGAACACTACCCCCAGCATGACCCCCTACACTACCCGAACACCATTGCACTACCCTAAACCCTAAAATACTCCCCCAGCACGACCCCCTACACTACCCGAACACGACTGCACTGCCCTAAACCCTAAAACACTCCCCCAGCACGACCCCCTACACTACCCAAACACAACTGCATGCCCTAAACCCTAAAACACTCCCCCAGCACGACCCCCTACACTACCTAAACACCACTGCACTGCCCTAAACCCTAAAACACTACCCCCGCATGTCCCCCTACACTACCCAAATACCAATGCACTACCCTAATCCCTAAAACACTACCCCCGCACAACCCCCTACACTACCCAAAGACCACTGCACTACCCTAAACTCTAAAACAATACCCCCACACGACTCCCTACACTACCCAAAGACCACTGCACTACCCTAAACCCTAAAACACGACCTCCTACACTACACAAACACCACTGCACTACCCTAAACCCTAAAAACTACCCCCAGCACGAACCCCTACACTACCCAAACACCATTGCACTACCCTAAACCCTAAAACACTACCCCAGCAGTATCCCCTACACTACCCAAACACCACTGCACTACCCTAAACCCTAAAACACTACTCCCAGCAGTACCCCCTACACTACCCAAACACCATTGCACTACCCTAAACCCTAAAACACTACCCCAGCAGTATCCCCTACACTACCCAAACACCACTGCACTACCCTAAACCCTAAAACCCTAAAACACTAACCCCAGCACGACCCCCTACACTACCCAAACACCACTGTACTACCCTAAACCCTAAAACACTCCCCCAGCACGACTCCCTACACTACCCAAACACCACTGCACTACCCTAAACCCTAAATCTACCCCCAGCATGACCCCCTACACTACACAAACACCACTGCACTACCCTAAACCCTAAAACACTACCCCCAGCACGACCCTCTTCACTACCTAACACAACTGCACAATTTGTTACAGGCGTTGCAACGCAGGCCTGTGGTGCTTACTGGAAGTACCTGGTGGGCTAGTTGGGCCCCAGGGACTCTCAGGATTCAAGGTGACCTAATACCCCAACTTAAAATGCGCCACGGGGCGCGTTTGCTCAGTGGTGAAGGGAGGGGGCGGGGCCTCAGGTGACATGTGCGCAAACACGCCCTGTGGTGCGTTTTAAGTTGGGGAGTTAATTCCCTTTGAATCCTGGGGGTCAACTAGCCCACCAGGTACCTTCAGTAAGCACAACAGAGTTTCGTTGCAGAGAGGTGAAAAAAGGTGCGTGGCCTCGGAACGCCTTTCTGCAACTCAGCTCTGTCGTCCTAACTGTAGGTACCTGGGGGGCTAGTTGGGCCCCAGGGACCCTCAGGATTCAAGGGGACTTAATCCCGCAACTTAAAACACGCCACGGGGCGCGTTTGCACACATGTCACCTCAGGCCCCCCCTCCCTTCACCACTGTGCAAACGCGCACTGGCTCTGGTTAGTCAGAGTCAGTTACCAACAGTACCCATCTGAAAAAGTTGTGGGCACAGGATGATTTTGCAACAAGGCCTCTTTCTGCTCCTCTGTTGGTTCTTTCTGCACATCTTTTGCTTCTTTCTATGCGTTTTTCTTCTTTCTTCACATGTCCTACCTCTGTTGGCATAGTTAGAAACTAGCATTTAAAAAACCTTTGAAATTCACTTAAAAAATCATAGGTTTCAGGCACGTTATAGTTAGAAATTAGCATTTAAAAAACCTTTGAAATTCACTGAAAAAACCATAGGTTTCAGGCACGTTATAGTTAGAAATTAGCATTTAAAAAACCTTTGAAATTCACTGAAAAAACCATAGGTTTCAGACACGTTATAGTTAGAAATTAGCATTTAAAAAACCTTTGAAATTCACTGAAAAAACCATAGGTTTTATGGACAGTTATAGTTAGTTGGACATTGCACTCGTACAAAACCCGTGAAATTCCCCTGTTATAGTTAGTTCAGCTAACTATAACTCGTGCCCCGCAATGCACTGCTGATGACGTCACATATTACATCACTCATGACATGGTCAGTGACATCACTGATGACATCACTGATGACATCTCAAATGACATCACTGATGACATCATCCATGTGATAATTTCATGCATCTTCTCACACCCTAATATAACTTTTGATACACCCACTCTAAATTACAGACTGCCATTCTCAAAACCATAGACACTCCAACACCAAAAACTACATACCCACTCACTGATTCTTAGGTCTACACACACATCCACTCACTCACCTGTACAGTCACTCATACTTACAGTCACTCAGTACAGGACTATCATATCACTCATACACCTATATAAACACTCACACACCGCCACTCATCCATAGAGGTACTCACACAACTAGTCAGTCATGCAAAAAATTAATCACACACCCATTTACTCACCTATACAGTTATACACACACCAGCTCACTTACTCATACAAATACTAGCACATTCTTACGCTCTTATACAATAACTGATACAAGCACACACGCATCCATACAGCCACTCTCACAATAACACACTCTCACTTATAGCCATTTAAATACTCTAACACACATATATACTGCCTTTTACATATGTAGTTACTCGCACATGTACCACTGAGATATACATTCACTCACTAACACACCCATACACACACTCACCCACCCAAGCAGTCCATCACAGATGCACTCTTGAAATCATGCACTCAGTGAATCACCCACTCACACATCTATGTATAGAGTCACACACACCCCACCCACACAAACACTCAGGCAGCCATACAGATACTCAGAGAACCAATCAATAACCCATATAGACACTCATGTAGCTATTCGCAAATCCATGCATCCACTTACACACCAACAAACGGACAGATACAGACATTCACACAGTTTAGTCACTAACCCATGCATTCAGTAAGATACGTTTAATCACTCACTTGTAGAGTCAGTCACTCACGTACCAAATCATCCATTCAGACACTTATACACCCACTCATTCTTCAATACGCCTTTCCCTATATATATTAAACATATTTAAACTTTACAGAAACACACAGTCACTGGATGATGTCATCAGTGATGTCATTTGAGATGTCATCAGTGATGTCATCAGTGATGTCACTGACCATGTCATGAGTGATGTAATATGTGACGTCATCAGCAGTGCATTGCGGGGGCGCGAGTTATAGTTAGCTGAACTAACTATAACGGGGGAATTTTACGGGTTTTGTACGAGTGCATGTCCAACTAACTATAACTGTCCCTAAAACCTATGGTTTTTTCAGTGAATTTCAAAGGTTTTTAAATGCTAATTTCTAACTATAACGTGTCTGAAACCTATGGTTTTTTCAGTGAATTTCAAAGGTTTTTAAATGCTAATTTGTAACTATAACGTGCCTGAAACCTACGGTTTTTTCAGTGAATTTCAAAGGTTTTTTAAATGACATTTTTTAAATGTATTAATTTTTATATTAATTTTTTTCATACTGATTTACTACATTTTTAGAAACATTTTCTTTTACATATTTTATTTTTTAAATTACATTGTAATTACATTATACATTACATTACAAAAAATACTTTCTCAGAATTAATTACTTTAGTTTAAATACTTTGCACATAGGCAATAGACTTTTAAGTACAGTAGTTACAGTTGTTGCAATGGGCAACACATTTTCAAACACAATGCAACATTCAGCTCAATGTGAATTTCTAGTTAAATGCAATTAGTTACTTTATGGATTACTTTTCTAACCACAGGACTGGATCCTAGATTCAGTCCTGGGACATCTCCTGTAAACAGTTGAGTAAAAGCGTTTTGGTTACAGTCGTGATTTTTAAGGAATATTATTGTATTTTAAAAGTTGACACTTAGAAACTTTTCCTCATAGAATCACCAATGTTTTCCTATGGAAGGAAATTCACTTAGCAGGTAAAAACTGTTATCGTTACTTTTTCTTACTCAGTGTTGGATCCTGGATCCAGCACTGGTGCATCTCCTGTAAACAGTTGAAAAATGCGTTTAAGTCATACAGGCGATTTTTAAGGAATATTTGTAGTTTGTGAAAATCGACACTTTGAAACTTTTCTGCTGAAAACTAGACAATGGATTCTTATGGAAGAAAAGATAAGTTACTGGTAAGTACGGTTAAAATTACTTTTCAGGGTCAGTGCTGGGCTAAAAGATGCAGCACTGGGTTCGCTCCTGATAACAGGTGAGTAAATCGGAATTCGTATTTCGGCTGATTTTAGAAGAATAATTTAAAGTTCCAAAACTCCACACTTAGAAGAATTTCCAAGTGAAACCAGTCAATGTTAGCCTATGGAAGGAAATTCAAGTTACTGGTAAGTACGGTTAAAATTACTTTTCAGGACCAGTACTGGGCTGAAAGATGCAGCACTGAGGTCTCTCCTGATAACAGGTGAGTAAATCAGAATTCGGATTTCGGCTGATTTTAGAGGAATATTTGTATGTTTCAAAAATCAACACTTAGAAACTTTTTCAGCAAAAGCAGGCAATGATATCCTATGGAAGGAAATTCAAGTTACTGGTAAGTACGGTTAAAATTACTTTTCAGGATTAGTACTGGGCTGAAAGATGCAGCACTGAGGTCTCTCCTGATAACAGGTGAGTAAATCGGAATTCGTATTTCGGCTGATTTTAGAGGAATATTTGTATGTTTCAAAAATCAACACTTAGAAACTTTTTCAGCAAAAAGCAGGCAATGATATCCTATGGAAGGAAATTCAAGTTACTGGTAAGTACGGTTAAAATTACTTTTCAGGACCAGTACTGGACTGAAAGATACAGCACTGAGGTCTCTCCTTATAACAGGTGAGTAAATCGGAATTCGTATTTCGGATGATTTTAGAAGAATATTTGCACAATGGTGAAGGGAGGGGCGGGGCCTGAGGTGACATCTGTGCAAACGCGCTCCGTGGCGCATTTTAAGTTGGGGGATTAAGTCCCCTTGAATCCTGAGGGTCCTAGGGGCCAACTAGCCCACCAGGAACCTCCAATATGCGCCAGGGGCTGCGTTGCAGAGACGTGTAGAGAGGCCACACCCCTTTTTACACCTCTCTGCAACGCAGCTCTGTGGCGCTTTCTGGATGTACCTGTTGGGCTAGTTGGCCCCAGGGACCATCAGGATTGAAGGGGATTTAATCCCCCAACTTAAAATGCCCCTTCACCACCCCCGCCCCGTGGCGCGTTTTAAGTCGGGGATTAACTCCCTTGAATCCTGAGGGTCCCTGGGGGCCAACTAGCCCAACAGGTATATCCAAAAGCGCCACAGAGCTGCGTTGCAGAGAGGTGTAAAAGGGGCGTGGCCTCTGTACACCTCTCTGCAACGCAGCCCTGGCGCATACTGGAGGTTCCTGGTGGGCTAGTTGGCCCCAGGGACCCCAGTATTCAAGGGGAATTTGTTCACCCTCTGCAAACGCGCCAGGGGCGCGTTTGCAGAGTGGTGAAGGAAGGAAGCGGGGCCTGCGGGCCCGATCGTTTTTTTTTTGTCCTCTGAAGGGGGGCTGTGTGGCCCCCTTCCTTTTTCCCTGTTTTTGGGCCCTGGGGACCCCATCCCCCAGGGCCTTACCCCTTTTTTTAATTAAAATGTAAAAAAAAACGGGAAAGGGGCCGCGTGGCCCCCTTCCCTGGGCCTGTATTGGCCCCGGGACCCCATCCCCGGGGCATGGCCTCTATTTCTACATTTTATTCTTTGGAGGGGGGCTCCGTGGCCCCCCTCCTCTGGCCATTTAAGGCCCCGGGGACCCCATCCCCCGGGGGCGGCCTTGCACTTTTTAAAACATTTTTTTTTTTTGTTACTTTGGGGAGGGGGGCCACGTGGCCCCCCTCCCGGGCCACTACTTGCCCCGGGGACCCCATCCCCCGGGGCTGGCCCTTCCGTTGGGGACTGTGGGGGTCCCCAATCCCCCACAGTCCCGCCGGCTCCCCGCGTCCCTTGGGAGCCGGCATTGCTTTTCCACATGGGGAGCTGCTAAGATGCAGCTCCCCATGTGGAAAGCAATGTGCTTTGGATATTGGAAGAGAGAGCAGGTTTCCTGCTCTCTCTTCCAATATCCAAAGCAGTTTGCTATGGCAGGACGGGAGCCGCGAGGCTCCCGTCCTGCCATAGCAAACTACAGTGTCCCGAGGGTAGGCACCCCGGGACACTGCAGGAGCCGGCCCTGGGGGTGGCGGTCCCCAGGGCCATCAAGGGTTTCCAGGAGGGGGCCGCACGGCCCCCTGCCCTTAAATTGCACAGCCCCGGGGAGGTGGTGGTCCCTGGGCTCTGGGGGTCCGTAATGGACCCCGACATTTATTTTATAAGTGCCCCGGGGAGGTGGTGGTCCCGGGGCATGTGGGGGCTGGAGCCCCCCCACACCTTATTTAAATAAAAAAGAAGCCCCGGGGTGGCGGTCCTCGGGGCTGCGGGAGGGCAGAAGAGCCCTCCCGCACCATTTTTTCTATAAAGCCCCAGGGGTGGCGGTCCCCGGGCTTGGGGGCCCTTTGAGGCCCCCATACAAACAATATACCCACCCCACCATGCCCCCGGGACTTGGGCCATCCGGGGGCAAAATGCAATTGAAGCGCGGGAGACCGCGCTTCGATTTTTTTTTTTTCGGCAGGATTCGCGCACCCTGAGCGCATCCTGCCGATTTTTAAAATTTTTTTATTTATTTTTTGCCCAGGGGGTCCTTGTGGGACCCCCTGAGCAAACCTAGGGGGTCAGGGTGTTTCTACCCTGTCCCCTTTGTGCGCTTTGCGCACTTGTTTCTGTCCCTCGGTTCTACCGAGGGACAAAATGGCTGCCAACATTTCCTGAATCGGAATGTTGACAGCCAATTAACATGCAGCTCGTGATCGGGACGGTGCGCGCAGGGTGCACTGAGGGTACGCGGACCCTACTCGGCCATAGATATATATGTACTTTTACTTTTGATTTTCTCAGCAACTACTGAACGGATTTACACCATTTAACAAAAAGGGTTCTTTCTGAACCAAGAACTACCTCTTTGCCAAATTTGGTGTAATTCCGTTCAGCAGTTCGGGCTGTAGCCGTGTCTAAAGTTTCCTATGGAAAATTGCATGGGGAAAACGCGTTTTGGGACCCCCTTTTTCTCGGCCCCGCTTGACGAATCCCCCGAGACTTTCAGGGTAGGAGCGGACCGGAGCGCCCCACAAAGTTTGAAAATTTTGCGAAGATACGTCAACCGGCAAGAGAGTTATTTCAAATAGAATGTCGCGGATTTCCTATGGTAAATAGGTTGTAACTATAACTATCTACTGGCGACCGCCAGTAGATAATATATATATATAGGCTATTTCAAGCTGAAACGCGTAAGGACTGACATGCTGCCAATCCATTTGAAATTAATGCCAGTTAGTCATTGAGTTGTGGCTTCTTCATTTTTCTGATGTTTGTTGGCGCAAAGCCATTCACGGGATTCTCCATTCCCGTTTTGAAGCCGCCCTGCAGGGACGGGGGCTCCCGTCATTTGGAGAGCTGTTGTTGGATTTAAATTGGGGAGCATGTCCCGCTCGCCCCGTGTGACCCTGAATGGATTTCCAAGGTATTTGTCCACGAGGAGGAGAAAGGGAGAGGAGGGGTATTTACTCTTCCTGCCGACTCTGACTGAACTTGGCATTTTGGAGAGAGCAAAGATCTGCAGTAAGGCAGCATGGTATGAGCAAAGCTGGCAACAATGCAAAGAAGATGTGACTTTTATTTTTGCAACATGCACTTTATTTGAAAAACACTGAGACTGTCTGTGGGAAAAAACGCTATTAAGCAGAAGGAACATTTTACACAGTTCGGTTTTTACCTGAATAATCTTGATGCATGTTGGGTACAGTAGTTTCCTGCCCGAGTCACATGACCACTGGGTGATATGCACAGAGTAATTAGCACTACAACATTGCTCACCTGTGAACAAGGCTATTTCAAGCTGAAACGCGTAAGGACTGACATGCTGCCAATCCATTTGAAATAAATGCCAGTTAGTCATTGAGTTGTGGCTTCTTCATTTTTCTGATGTTTGTTGGCGCAAAGCCATTCACGGGATTCTCCATTCCCGTTTTGAAGCCGCCCTGCAGGGACGGGGGCTCCCGTCATTTGGAGAGCTGTTGTTGGATTTAAATTGGGGAGCATGTCCCGCTCGCCCCGTGTGACCCTGAATGGATTTCCAAGGTATTTGTCCACGAGGAGGAGAAAGGGAGAGGAGGGGTATTTACTCTTCCTGCCGACTCTGACTGAACTTGGCATTTTGGAGAGAGCAAAGATCTGCAGTAAGGCAGCATGGTATGAGCAAAGCTGGCAACAATGCAAAGAAGATGTGACTTTTATTTTTGCAACATGCACTTTATTTGAAAAACACTGAGACTGTCTGTGGGAAAAAAACGCTATTAAGCAGAAGGAACATTTTACACAGTTCGGTTTTTACCTGAATAATCTTGATGCATGTTGGGTACAGTAGTTTCCTGCCCGAGTCACATGACCACTGGGTGATATGCACAGAGTAATTAGCACTACAACATTGCTCACCTGTGAACAAGGCTATTTCAAGCTGAAACGCGTAAGGACTGACATGCTGCCAATCCATTTGAAATAAATGCCAGTTAGTCATTGAGTTGTGGCTTCTTCATTTTCTGATGTTTGTTGGCGCAAAGCCATTCACGGGATTCTCCATTCCCGTTTTGAAGCCGCCCTGCAGGGACGGGGGCTCCCGTCATTTGGAGAGCTGTTGTTGGGTTATATATATATATATATATATATATATATATATATATATGTATATATATATATATATATATATCCAAGAAAGAAGTGACTCAAACAGATAGATTCACCAAAGAACAAAAATATATTTCAACTACAACGTTTCAGCTTCCGCCTTCCTCAGGTAGTACAAGATGGTTTGCTCAGTGGCTGCACAGATGACACAGCTGAATTTTCAAAAAGCATCATGAGTGAAGATTCTATTTGGAATGTGGAATCAATGCAGTCCTGAGAGCTCTTGAGATATGCAGTAATCAGGTTGTATTATCAGTAATGTTCAGTCCATCTGGATGCAGTGATTTTAAACGGTACATCCAGAAGTTTTCTCTGGAGTCCAGTAGTTCTTCCTTTGAGACATGTTCCACGGGGAAAATCTTCAAATCTGATAGTAAATGATCCACAAGGTTAAAATGATTGGCTACAGGCTGGTCAATTTTCTTATTAATTATTGCCGATTTGTGGTTCCTGAATCGTGTACGGAGGTCATTCACTGTTTGGCCTACATATTGTTTTTTACAGCTTTGCCGTTGGCACTGAATCACATAAATAATGCATGTTGAGCGACATGTAAGATGCTGTCTTATTCCATAGGTCCTTCTTGTAACAGAACTAGTTACTGATGATGTTTGTAAAAGGTATTCACACGTGATGCACCTTTTAGAGTCACAGCAATGAACCCCTGCATTTGTTACAACTTGCTTGAGTTCAGCTCTCACAATAAGAGATCGTAAATTTGGAGCTCTGCGGTAAGCAATGACTGGCGGTTTTGGAAAAACCTTTTGCAATTTTTCACAAGTAGACAGTAAGGGAAATGTTTTTTGCATTATATTTCTGTAGTTGGGAGCTGATGGATGATAGTCAACCACAAATGGAGTTCTGTCACTTTTGTTTCTGCCGTTGGTATTCCAAATAAGTGCTTCTCTGGGTAACTGCAAAGACTTGTCAATTTGTTGCTGTATGATATGCAGAGGATAGCCTCGTCTTTTAAATAATGTAGCAAGCTCCTGTAGATGGTCTTTACAGGTTTCCTCATTGCTGCAGATGCGTCTTATTCTGAGTGCTTGGCTGTAGATGATGCTCAGTTTAGTGTGGTGTGGGTGACATGAAGTCCAGTTTAGATACAAATGAGCATCTGTAGGCTTGTGGTACAGATCAGTTGTAATTTTTGTTCTTGAATGGTGAGTAGCACATCCAGAAAAGGGAGATGATGCTTCTGTTTAGTATTGCTGCTGGTAAATTTGATGGTAGGATGGATATTGTTGATATAAGCTGTAAATTGTTCCAATGCTCTACTTCCTGCATTCCATATTATAAATATGTCATCAATGTATCTTAGCCATACCAGTGGTTTGATGCTATAAGTAGCAAGTATACAGTTCTCTAGTTTGCCCATGAAGATATTTGCTTAGGATGGAGCCATCCGAGTGCCCATGGAAGTCCCTTGTATCTGCAGATAGTGTTTACCATTGAATGTAAAATTGTTGGATTTAAGGATAACTCTTGCAAAGTTGGTAAGCACATTTGTTGATGGCTTTTTCACAGTTCTTTTATTAAGAGCTTCAGATAATGCCATAAGCCCATCCTCATGTGGTATATTGGTGTATAATGATGTAACATCAAATGTAGCCAGAAGAGTATCATCATCAAATGTGTAGGTTTGGTTTAATTTTTCAATAATCTGAAGGAAGTGACTGGTATCTTTAACAAATGATGGAAGTTCCTGTACAATGGGCTGGAGGTGCAGGTCGACAAATAAAGATAGTCTCTCAGTAGCTGTGTCATTGCCAGAGATGATGGGACGGCCAGGATTGTTCATTTTGTGAATTTTGGGAAGCATATAAAATCTCCCAGGTCTTGGTTTGGGATGAACAATTATATCTGCTGTTGTTTCATCAATGAGGTTTAAGCTCTTGTACCTTACAACCATGTTCTTAATTTCTTTGTTTAAGTCTTCTGTGGGATCAGTTTCTAAAGGTTTGTAAGTGTTGGTATCCATTAGTTGTCTCATTCCTTCCTCAATATAATCACTTACTTTCAAGGCAACCACTGCACCACCTTTGTCTGCCGGTTTTATAATGACATCCATTCTCTGTTGAAGGAGGTGGAGAGCTTTTCTCTCTTCTCGGGTAATGTTATCAAAAATCCTCTTAGGTGTTGATTCCTTGATGAGTTTGTTGATGGATAAAATGTATGTATCAAGAACAGGATTTCTACCACATTGAGGAGTCCATGATTTGGGATGGCGGAACTTCTTAAATGGATCTGGAAGATAGCTTGGCAGACCAACATTAGAATTATTGTAAAAGTATTCTGCAAGTCTGCATCTTCTCTCGAAGGTTTTTAGGTCTCTCATCATGTTGGCCATATTATGGTCCTTCGGTACAGGACAGAAATAGAGGCCTTTGCTCAAGAGGTTCAATTCACCTGGTGATAGGAGCCCTCCAGTCAAGTCAATAACTGGGTCGGATGTCTGGAAGGGTTGTAGCTGGCTGATGCTATGCAGCTTTTTTGTCTTATAAATCTTCTGTTTTTTTTATGCTGTTTACTCACAGGGCTTACACTGACAAGAAAATCTCCAAAAACAGAATGATTTAGAAAGTGGTGAGTTGGAAGAGGAGGTATATGAAATCTTAACATATCTCTTTTTAGTTTTGCAGATTTAATTTCAATAGCATTCCTGGCAGTCATCTTTTTACTACTGCAACCCTCTGTAGTATGTGTGCCACTTCAGAGTCACTTTTTGTGTTCTTTAAAAGTTCCAGTTCTTTTTGTAGCTTGGCTTTAAGCATTTGCATTTTTTGAATGGTTACTTTAATAGATGCCAATAGTAGGGCCATTGATGAGTTATGCAGTAAAATATTCCATGTAGCTGACCATTCACAACTAGTTAGTTTAAAAGGTGGCTTAGACTTAACCTCCAACCCCATAGGATAGATGTTAAGTTTTTTATAGATTTGTAAATGTGCTATTGTAAATTGGCACTTACTGATTTTCTCCTGGATGAACAGCGCATATCTAGGATGTAGATTTGTTCTTGACATGGTGGTTGCTTCTGGCTTGAGTGTCGGATCCGGGAGGATACAGGTTTGTAATCCCAAAAGAGTATACTTGAAGATGGAGGATCACAAGAAAACAACAGCCAGCCAGGGCAAAAATCTGGATCCCAAAGGATACAATGAGTCACAAAGAAATAAAATATCCAAGAAAGAAGTGACTCAAACAGATAGATTCACCAAAGAACAAAAATATATTTCAACTACAACGTTTCAGCTTCCGCCTTCCTCAGGTAGTACAAGATGGTTTGCTCAGTGGCTGCACAGATGACACAGCTGAATTTTCAAAAAGCATCATGAGTGAAGATTCTATTTGGAATGTGGAATCAATGCAGTCCTGAGAGCTCTTGAGATATGCAGTAATCAGGTTGTATTATCAGTAATGTTCAGTCCATCTGGATGCAGTGATTTTAAACGGTACATCCAGAAGTTTTCTCTGGAGTCCAGTAGTTCTTCCTTTGAGACATGTTCCACGGGGAAAATCTTCAAATCTGATAGTAAATGATCCACAAGGTTAAAATGATTGGCTACAGGCTGGTCAATTTTCTTATTAATTATTGCCGATTTGTGGTTCCTGAATCGTGTACGGAGGTCATTCACTGTTTGGCCTACATATTGTTTTTTACAGCTTTGCCGTTGGCTAGTTGTAACAAATGCAGGGGTTCATTGCTGTGACTCTAAAAGGTGCATCACGTGTGAATACCTTTTACAAACATCATCAGTAACTAGTTCTGTTACAAGAAGGACCTATGGAATAAGACAGCATCTTACATGTCGCTCAACATGCATTATTTATGTGATTCAGTGCCAACGGCAAAGCTGTAAAAAACAATATGTAGGCCAAACAGTGAATGACCTCCGTACACGATTCAGGAACCACAAATCGGCAATAATTAATAAGAAAATTGACCAGCCTGTAGCCAATCATTTTAACCTTGTGGATCATTTACTATCAGATTTGAAGATTTTCCCCGTGGAACATGTCTCAAAGGAAGAACTACTGGACTCCAGAGAAAACTTCTGGATGTACCGTTTAAAATCACTGCATCCAGATGGACTGAACATTACTGATAATACAACCTGATTACTGCATATCTCAAGAGCTCTCAGGACTGCATTGATTCCACATTCCAAATAGAATCTTCACTCATGATGCTTTTTGAAAATTCAGCTGTGTCATCTGTGCAGCCACTGAGCAAACCATCTTGTACTACCTGAGGAAGGCGGAAGCTGAAACGTTGTAGTTGAAATATATTTTTGTTCTTTGGTGAATCTATCTGTTTGAGTCACTTCTTTCTTGGATATTTTATTTCTTTGTGACTCATTGTATCCTTTGGGATCCAGATTTTTGCCCTGGCTGGCTGTTGTTTTCTTGTGATCCTCCATCTTCAAGTATATATATATATATATATATATATATGCCAAAACAAACTTCTGTAATCCCGGAAAGCGGCACGGACACCTTGGAAAGTTGCAGCAAATATCTTTAATGACTGCACAAGCAACTCGTTTCAGCTTACGCCTTGATCACGCTAAAGGCCAAGCAGTAATACACACCAATTTAACCAGTGCTATACAACATAGAAAAGGGACTGATGATGACACCAACAGTGAACAACATCTATGGTAAAAAACGGCGGCCATCTTAACACTATAAATATGCATACATCACGTCAGCTGAATAGTTGGTTAAACTGTTATACTAAGTAAGGAAAAACAAAGGGAAGCCCCCTTAAAATCCAATTCGGGACAGGGGAATCATGTAAAACAAAACAAAAAGGTCCCTACCAATAGTGAAAGATCACACGTTGAACTAGTGTTGGTGGGTAAAGAGCTAGCAAAACAAAGGTTAATAAAGTAATTTGTTCAATCTTATGAAGTCACAACATAACGTCCAATACCTTCAATGTAAGTTTACATAAATTGTTTATTCACTTTAAATCTTTATATAAAAAAATGTCATAAAAACATTACACCAAAAATACACAATTCATAGTCTTAAAAACATTTCATAAAAATCCGTAATTATCCAAAAATTGTCATACATAGTATTATACACATACTAATCATAAAAATATTTCATAAAAAGTCGGTAATGTTAAAAGAACAGATATCATCATCAGAATTTTACAAAGAAAGTCCGTAATATTAAGAAAACAGTTGTCGACGCAGCGTTTCGGTGAGTACGTGAATAAACACCTTCTTCAGGACAGTTTTCTAAATGGCAAGAAGACATATAATGAATTAAAACAAATTAAAACAATGTGACTTCAGAATACAGTATAACAGACACTATCACTAAAATCGTTAAATGAAAAACCCCAATATGCCTTATTCCATCCTCTGTTTATCCACCAACAAGAGCCAACAGAAAAAACTTTTATAATAAATGGTGGCAACCTACCTAGCCACTAGTAAATGGTGTTAGTATTCGGTAGAACTAACCCATCCACTGAATCTAAAATTTCTGGAATCTAAAATTTTAGAGGGTAAATGATACTCTCCTCTTCAAACATAAATCCTTATAGAAACAAAGAGAAAGAGAGAAGATAATTTTTAGTTTATAGGATCCAAATACTACTTAATATCCTATATAAAAGTACTACTGTGCTTACTCATAATGAAAATATTAAAAAATATATTGAAAAATAGAGGCCGTACCTTGATTTACAAAATATTGTTCTTATGGGTATGTATACTGGTGCCACCATCAATTGAATAAAATCAGGGTGCTGGGAAACAAACCATCAATATTAAGTGCCTCATATAGTATTGTACCTAAAAGTGATAACTATCACTATAGATATCAAAATAAATATGTAATCTTACCGAGTGCCGAGGGATATCTCCAGCCTTTGTGGTATGCAAAAACGTTACACTTTAGGCTGATATGCCTATTTATGGGGCGTCGTTACGCAAATATGTGCACAGCCACTGGATATGGCCTCTGTTGTCCCACCTGCATCAGGATATCACTTATTATAGATTCATCAATTATATCGGCATTTAAATAACATTAGATGTATTTTATATTTAATGTTCTAGCCTATTATTAATTATAGTTTCTAAACAACCTGTGATAATAATAAATTTGCCAATATAGACAAATATAGTGAACAATTATAGTAAACAAACAGCATATAGAACGTAAAACCGAGTATTACTGGTTTATATTAATGTTATATTATCAGGACAAGCTCATAGGGCATGATAAAAACCAAATAGATAGATACAGATTACACCCTTGACTTGGATAATGTCATGGTTGCCGGTAACATCAATTTATCACAACCACGCTAGTCAGACAGATATTCTGTATTAATTCATCCTAAAAAGTACTAATTGCACTTCACTGCGAATCCAGCACAATACGGAGAAAAACGTTCGTTTTATACAGGTAACCAACTCCATGTCGAGTGGCCGCCTAATTAGGACGCTGTAGCCTTGAATACCATTTCCGTCAACATTGCGTGTTATACGCGTTATATTCGAAAGTCCAAAACGCTACTTCAACTACAACGTGTGGGCCAATATTAAATCCTATTCACACAACTGAAAGCACCTAGATTAACTCCTGCTCAAGCTACTAAAAGCGCCTGTACGCCAACAATGATCATACACTAAATACGGACCCTTTACCTGATACAGCAACCACGGCCTCCCTGCAACCAGTTTACAGCATCCGGATCGGGTACACAGGAACTTCCTGCCTGAGCCGTTTAAATACGCCCCCATGATTATACGCATTAATACGTCCCTATCACGTGATGGGGGTGAAAAAGCCTCACCATGGGCGTTTTTTTATAAAAAGCAAAGACAACTTTATCAGTACTTAAAATAAAATAAAATAAAAGCCTCTACCAAGAAAGAAAAAGACCTTAGGCTATATCTCTCATCCTACCTATCTCATCAGGCTAAAAACAAAATAAATTATAAATTTATCGAGTGCCTAGAAAGTTTCTCGTAAATGAAACCTGCATCTGCAGTGTATATATATCCACAATATTCTTAGTCCTTCCTCTCATATAATTTTCAACATTACCGTGTCCCTCTAAAACTAGAGCGTATAAATCAATAACGATAAAAACAATCGTATGGACATACATAGGCTCCCACCGGACGCGTGAAATAGCGTAACTATTTAACAAATCCAGGTTGAATGTTAACATTAAAAATTGGAATGAATGTTAACATTAAAAAATGGAATCAAACCACCTAGAGCACAAGAAAATATTATCCCTACAAAGATTGTTGACCAAGCATCAACATACGCTATAAAAACAATGCAAAAACAGTGGGGTTTTGGCAAACCTTGTCATAGAAATTACATTGAATGTTATCGCTCCACAGATGCCAACTGACCAACAATATCAACTATGAGAGAGATCCAAAATAATGAATTTCAAAATTCTTCTTTCTGTAAAAGGCTACCAAACAACTAACTCCGCTATGTCCTGGGACCAGATCAGATAAGTCTCTCCCAATCTTCTTTACTATTTAATCCCCTCCTCACAGTGTTAAGACGGGACATGTAAAATTGTTCCCGTTTCTTTCTTTTGGAGGTCATGTCCCCTCCTCTAGAGTTCATTTGGACTATCTCGAGCCCACACCACTGGAGCTCATCAATCGTATGTTGCTCTTTGTTCCAATGTTCTACGAGTGGTGCATTCTTCTTATTGATCCTAATGGCTGACTTATGTTCACATATTCTTGTACGAATTTCTCTGGAGGTCTCACCAACATATCCAAACCCACATGGACATGAGATAAAATATATCAAATTTTTTGTACGACAGTTTATGAAGTTGTTAATTTTTAGAGTCACACCATTCAGGGATACAGATTCTCCTTTGAGGATATTACTACAGTTGGTGCATCCTCTACAAGCAAACGTGCCTTTAGGAAGAGGTGCATTATTAATGCAAGGCTGATGGTTCTCTTTATTTTCTCTATAGGTATGCACCAAACAATTCCTTATTGTGCGATTTCGCCTAAATGAAAACATGGGCTTAGGTAAAATCTCTTTCTGTTTATTCATAATCAGATACCAGTTCCTATTAATGATATTTTTGATTTTATTGCTTATGTTACTATAATTAGTAACAAAAATCAAAGGCTGGGTCTCACCCTTGGTCTCTTTTTGCTTATTATCAAAGAACGTATCTCTATTAAAATATTTAGCTCTCTTATAAGCATGTCTAATAAGTCTCTTAGGATAACCTCTTGATAAAAATTTCTTTGTCAATTTATCCGCATGTCTATCATAATCTCTAATGCTAGTACAATTTCTTTTCACTCGTAAGAATTGTCCAAAAGGAATATTATCCTTTTGGCAGGAGGGATGGTTGCTCCTGTAATGGAGCATAGTGTTTCTATCACTAGATTTTGTGAATAATTCAACATTTAAGGCTCCATCAACATGCTTAATGGTAACATCTAAAAATTCACATTCGCTTCTACTATAATGGGACGTAAATTTAAGGTTGCTGTCTCCCAGATTTAACCACTGTATAAACTCTTCCAGAGTCTCCATGGTCCCAGTCCAAATAAAAAACACGTCATCTATGTATCTTGACCAGTGTGAGATGTTTTCATAAAAGGGCGCTGCTTCATTATAGATGTGGATATCTTCAAACTGAGAAACATACAAACAGGCCAGACTGGGAGCACAAGTAGCTCCCATGCTGGTCCCCTTGACCTGTTTATAGAATTCCCTATTAAACAGAAAGATATTATTTTTTAATACAAGTGTAATACAGTCTACTATAAACGTAGCGTGGGAGCTGAGATCGGCTTCTTCTGATTTAAAAAGATTTTCAATCATGCGTATTGTGTTGTCTTGCGGAATATTCGTATACAAAGATTCAATATCTAAGGTAACCAACAATTGTTTCTCTTGATCAAAAACTAAATGTTCTACTTTTGGATTATCGCGGTGGTATCCTTAAGGTATGCTTTCTGCTGTATTACTAAAGGTTGTAAAAACACATCTGCATATTTACTTAGTGGTTCAGTTAAAGAATTAATGCTGGACACGATAGGTCTCATTGGAGGATCCTCTAATTTTTATGCACTTTAGGGAGACCATATAATGCAGGTATAGTAGGATTTGTATTAAAAAGAAAATTAAACTCATCATTGCAAATAATATTATCATCCCTAGCTAGAACTAACATACTCTTGATTTTATTAGTCAAAGCAATCCACTCGTCCCTATTAGACTTGTGATAGTGATGATTATTATGTAAAAGGGCATACATCCTCCTATTGTAGTCATCTGTTTGCATTACTACAATACTGCCACCCTTATCTGCGGGTTTAATCGTTAGGTCATGACACTTTTCTAATACGTTAAGGGCATTTCTTTCTTTGATGTTAAGATTATTATTCACCCAGTTTTTTTATTCAATAGTGCATCAATATTTTTATCGACTATCCGTTCAAACGCATCAATATCTTTACTCACTAAATTTATCTGAGGTGTCCAAGTTGACTTAGGTTTTAACCCTGATTTATTAGCTATTGTTAATCTCTCTTTATCCTCAAAGAAAGCATTAAGTCTAATCTTGCGAAAGAAACTTTGTAAGTCCCTCTCTAAGTTATACCTGTCCACAGGGGAGGTGATCGCGTAACCCAACCCTTTCTCTAGTACATTGATTTCATCTTGAGATAGAATTCTCTGTGAAAGATTTATAACCGGGGCCTTTGTCACTACTCCCATTTCTTCTGACTCCTTGTATATGGGCGATGTTGGAACTGAGGTTGAGGGTTGTAATTGCCCCTCCCTCTCATCCTTCCTCTTGGTTGGCCAAAATTCGTATGTCTTTGTTCTAAAAAAGACAAAGTATCTCTAGGGGCACTGGGTGTTGACTCTCTTCCTACAGTGTTGCGATTTTCCGTTTGTATGTCACTATCTGAGTCCGAACTCGTATATGATGTATCGAAAAATCTCACATTCTTCTTTGGAAAATTCCTTGCAGGATAATTTTTGTTTGGTTGTTGCCATTGTCTGCGATTTAAAAAATCTTCCCTAGGTCTATCATAAAAATCCTTCTGTAAATAGGGATATACATGTTCAAGGTTATATTTAGAGACATCTTTCCTCAATTTGCTGGATTTCTTATTGACTAGATAATCTTTATAGCCCAAGATATCCCCTTGTATTTCCTCCAATTTATTTTTTGCGTCCTCAAGGGCTGTATTGTCTTTCAACCTCTGTTCTAGCTCTTCTATCTCTCTTTTTCAATTATAAGGACTTCATGCGCTGTTTCGATGATTAGCAACATCCAATCACGACTACACCGATTAGCTATAAACGTCCAATTTTCAATAAATTTCTGATGTTTAATAAAAATGCCAGGTTCATTATTAACCTGTAACCCTCTGGGTATGATACCCTTCTTGCAATATTCGATAAGGAAATCAGCATGTTGTTCGGTTCTAATAACCTTCTTTTGAGGTTCCAAAGTATTTTCCATTGTTCCTCATCACTATTATCTAATGTGATGGTTGAAATATTTTTGGAGGTACCATTAATTATTTTATGAAATTGGTCCTCAGAGAAACCATAAGTTTTTATACCTTCCATAGTCAAATAGAAATTATTATAGACCGAAGGTGGCAGTAAGCCTCCCCAGCTAACAAGCTGTACGTAAAGTAAGGAAAAACAAAGGGAAGCCCCCTTAAAATCCAATTCGGGACAGGGGAATCATGTAAAACAAAACAAAAAGGTCCCTACCAATAGTGAAAGATCACACGTTGAACTAGTGTTGGTGGGTAAAGAGCTAGCAAAACAAAGGTTAATAAAGTAATTTGTTCAATCTTATGAAGTCACAACATAACGTCCAATACCTTCAATGTAAGTTTACATAAATTGTTTATTCACTTTAAATCTTTATATAAAAAAAATGTCATAAAAACATTACACCAAAAATACACAATTCATAGTCTTAAAAACATTTCATAAAAATCCGTAATTATCCAAAAATTGTCATACATAGTATTATACACATACTAATCATAAAAATATTTCATAAAAAGTCGGTAATGTTAAAAGAACAGATATCATCATCAGAATTTTACAAAGAAAGTCCGTAATATTAAGAAAACAGTTGTCGACGCAGCGTTTCGGTGAGTACGTGAATAAACACCTTCTTCAGGACAGTTTTCTAAATGGCAAGAAAACATATAATGAATTAAAACAAATTAAAACAATGTGACTTCAGAATACAGTATAACAGACACTATCACTAAAATCGTTAAATGAAAAACCCCAATATGCCTTATTCCATCCTCTGTTTATCCACCAACAAGAGCCAACAGAAAAAACGTTTATAATAAATGGTGGCAACCTACCTAGCCACTAGTAAATGGTGTTAGTATTCGGTAGAACTAACCCATCCACTGAATCTAAAATTTCTGGAATCTAAAATTTTAGAGGGTAAATGATACTCTCCTCTTCAAACATAAATCCTTATAGAAACAAAGAGAAAGAGAGAAGATAATTTTTAGTTTATAGGATCCAAATACTACTTAATATCCTATATAAAAGTACTACTGTGCTTACTCATAATGAAAATATTAAAAAATATATTGAAAAATAGAGGCCGTACCTTGATTTACAAAATATTGTTCTTATGGGTATGTATACTGGTGCCACCATCAATTGAATAAAATCAGGGTGCTGGGAAACAAACCATCAATATTAAGTGCCTCATATAGTATTGTACCTAAAAGTGATAACTATCACTATAGATATCAAAATAAATATGTAATCTTACCGAGTGCCGAGGGATATCTCCAGCCTTTGTGGTATGCAAAAACGTTACACTTTAGGCTGATATGCCTATTTATGGGGCGTCGTTACGCAAATATGTGCACAGCCACTGGATATGGCCTCTGTTGTCCCACCTGCATCAGGATATCACTTATTATAGATTCATCAATTATATCGGCATTTAAATAACATTAGATGTATTTTATATTTAATGTTCTAGCCTATTATTAATTATAGTTTCTAAACAACCTGTGATAATAATAAATTTGCCAATATAGACAAATATAGTGAACAATTATAGTAAACAAACAGCATATAGAACGTAAAAACCGAGTATTACTGGTTTATATTAATGTTATATTATCAGGACAAGCTCATAGGGCATGATAAAAACCAAATAGATAGATACAGATTACACCCTTGACTTGGATAATGTCATGGTTGCCGGTAACATCAATTTATCACAACCACGCTAGTCAGACAGATATTCTGTATTAATTCATCCTAAAAAGTACTAATTGCACTTCACTGCGAATCCGCACAATACGGAGAAAAACGTTCGTTTTATACAGGTAACCAACTCCATGTCGAGTGGCCGCCTAATTAGGACGCTGTAGCCTTGAATACCATTTCCGTCAACATTGCGTGTTATACGCGTTATATTCGAAAGTCCAAAACGCTACTTCAACTACAACGTGTGGGCCAATATTAAATCCTATTCACACAACTGAAAGCACCTAGATTAACTCCTGCTCAAGCTACTAAAAGCGCCTGTACGCCAACAATGATCATACACTAAATACGGACCCTTTACCTGATACAGCAACCACGGCCTCCCTGCAACCAGTTTACAGCATCCGGATCGGGTACACAGGAACTTCCTGCCTGAGCCGTTTAAATACGCCCCCATGATTATACGCATTAATACGTCCCTATCACGTGATGGGGGTGAAAAAGCCTCACCATGGGCGTTTTTTTATAAAAAGCAAAGACAACTTTATCAGTACTTAAAATAAAATAAAATAAAAGCCTCTACCAAGAAAGAAAAAGACCTTAGGCTATATCTCTCATCCTACCTATCTCATCAGGCTAAAAACAAAATAAATTATAAATTTATCGAGTGCCTAGAAAGTTTCTCGTAAATGAAACCTGCATCTGCAGTGTATATATATCCACAATATTCTTAGTCCTTCCTCTCATATAATTTTCAACATTACCGTGTCCCTCTAAAACTAGAGCGTATAAATCAATAACGATAAAAACAATCGTATGGACATACATAGGCTCCCACCGGACGCGTGAAATAGCGTAACTATTTAACAAATCCAGGTTGAATGTTAACATTAAAATTTGGAATGAATGTTAACATTAAAAAATGGAATCAAACCACCTAGAGCACAAGAAAATATTATCCCTACAAAGATTTTAGATTCAGTGGATGGGTTAGTTCTACCGAATACTAACACCATTTACTAGTGGCTAGGTAGGTTGCCACCATTTATTATAAAAGTTTTTTCTGTTGGCTCTTGTTGGTGGATAAACAGAGGATGGAATAAGGCATATTGGGGTTTTTCATTTAACGATTTTAGTGATAGTGTCTGTTATACTGTATTCTGAAGTCACATTGTTTTAATTTGTTTTAATTCATTATATGTCTTCTTGCCATTTAGAAAACTGTCCTGAAGAAGGTGTTTATTCACGTACTCACCGAAACGCTGCGTCGACAACTGTTTTCTTAATATTACGGACTTTCTTTGTAAAATTCTGATGATGATATCTGTTCTTTTAACATTACCGACTTTTTATGAAATATTTTTATGATTAGTATGTGTATAATACTATGTATGACAATTTTTGGATAATTACGGATTTTTATGAAATGTTTTTAAGACTATGAATTGTGTATTTTTGGTGTAATGTTTTTATGACATTTTTTTTATATAAAGATTTAAAGTGAATAAACAATTTATGTAAACTTACATTGAAGGTATTGGACGTTATGTTGTGACTTCATAAGATTGAACAAATTACTTTATTAACCTTTGTTTTGCTAGCTCTTTACCCACCAACACTAGTTCAACGTGTGATCTTTCACTATTGGTAGGGACCTTTTTGTTTTGTTAAACTGTTATACTAACACAGACCTTGGCAACTAAATAGCCTGGTAACGCAAGTTCATACATGCATCAAGTGTGTTTTCGTGATGTCATGAATAATACATCACTAAATCAGATGTAATATAAAATATAATTACAAAAATGATTTTATGGCAACAGTCATCACAGAATAAAATTCCAGTACCATATCCAGCTTGACAAAACGCCCCAGTATCTCAATTAGCACCGACCAATGTACATTAATAAAACAACTGTATGACCAATTTTAACAGTGAATACATGCAGCAAATATAATATTGCAGTCGGTGATCCCAGGGCCGGAGAGGTCAACAGATAATTCTGCCCAAGTGGGCATATGATGCATTACATGTTGTGTCGGTGATAAATAAGTGGCCTGATAAAACATGTGCCCAATACCTAAAAAAGTGAAAAAATACATAAAATTAAAATACGAAAATGAAAAGCAGAAAAATCACAGCGAATCCAAATACATAGTAACATTGCACATAGGATCTTAATTATGTAGGTGTACTGATAGTTCCTCACTTGAGTTTAACCCCAAGGGAGCCATAGTTTCCAAGTCAATGATATATCTCGACTCTAATTGGTGGAGTGAGAGTTGTCTGTTCCCTCCTCGTACATTATCAGGAACAGCATCAATGACAACCATTCTGAGAAGTTTCTCATCTTGAAAGTGTTGATCAAAGTAATGTCTTGCTACAGGGTATTGTTTGTTGTTATGACGGATGGCCCTGATATGTTCAAGCACACGTTTTTTTGCACGATGGATAGTGCTTCCTATGTAAGCCTTATTACAGTGGCAAATAAGCGCATATACACAGTAGACTGTGTTGCACGTAAGGGCTTTCTTAATCACAAATTCCCTTCTGCTGCTAGATATCAAAAGCGTAGCGCAGTCAATGCTGTTACTGCAAGCTTTGCAATTATTACAGCATTGAAAGCCCGGACGACTGCCGGTAGTGGATCTGATGTTATGGGTCACAAGGTTAGGACTGAGTTTGTCTCTCAATGATCGATTTCTTTGAAAGGTAATTTGAGGCTGGCTGTTAAGATGTTTCTGAAGACTGGTGTCAGTTAACAATACATGCCAATGTTTTCTCAATATCTGGCGGACATCCTGCACTTGTCCAGAGTAGGTCGTAATAACTCTCAGCATGTCTGACTCAGTTTGTCGTTTAGCTGGATGTAATAGCTGATTACGAGTTACATTGTCTACTCTATTGCATGCTTCAGATATAGTTCTACGGCTGTAGCCTCTCTCCCTGAAGCGCTGGGACATGATTTCTTTCTCTTTCAGGTAACTACTTTCAGAGCTGCAATTGCGCTTGGCGCGCAACAGCTCACCATAGGGGATGCTATAAACCAACTTACGAGGATGGGCGCTCGAAGCACTCAGGATACTATTCCCGGCTGTAGTCTTGCGAAACAATTGTGTCTGTATAGTACAATCTGAAATTTCAACCAAAACATCCAAAAACTCTATTCTGGTTTTGCTGATATGTTCTGTAAAAACAAGATTGTAACTGTTGTCATTTAGTTTTTTGACAAAAACCTTGGCTGAGTCAATATCTCCATTCCAAATTAAAAAGATGTCATCTATATAACGCAGCCACAGGACACATTGATCGAATTCAGCCATCTGTGAGGCTACCTGCTCCTCCCACCAGCCCATGACCAAATTGGCACAGCTGGGGGCGAAGCAGGTCCCCATGGCTGTGCCCTGTGACTGACGGTAGATGACATCATCAAACAAAAAAAAGTTGTTGGTTAAACAAAACTCAATCATAGCAAGTATCATTTCAGTGTGAGAATAAGGAGATGGAACGGGTTTTGAGATAATGCCTAATAGCTTGCAGACCAAAATGATGTTGAATACATGTATACAAACTGCACACATCCAGGGTAACCAAAGTATAATTTGGCTCCCAAAAGATCCCATCGATGACAGTCAAGAAGTGTGTAGTGTCTCTTAGGTAAGCTGGTAAGCTAACCACAAAAGGTCGTAAATAGTGGTAAATAAACCAGGATGTATTTTCAAGTAATTACCCCATAGAGGAGACAATAGGCCTCCCGGGGAGTTAACCGGATCCTTATGAAGTTTTGGAAGTAGATAGAGTATGGGGATCTTAGGATAGGGACATTTAAGAAAGTTGTATTCCTACCACTCCAATAATCCCTACTCTCTCCAATCAACAGCTCACCATATTTCACATTAGATTTGGCTATGGCACTTCTATCAGCGATACAATAGCATGTTACATCAGTCAACTGTCTAAGGCCTCAGCCAAATAAGCCTGTTTGTCTAACACCACAACATTGCCACCTTTGTCAGACTGGCGAATAACGATGGTATTATCAGATTTTAAGTTTTCTAGTGCCAATGTCTGATCCAATCTAAGATTCTTCTTACAAAAGGGTTTTTTTTATGCCGAATTTTCTTTAGATCACCCAGAACACCTCTTTCAAAAACATCTATGGCGTCACATTCGATATGAGGTAGAAATACCGACTTAGGTTTAAAACCACTACCTGGATTAACATTCACATCAATATTAAACTCCTGTAGATTAGAGATCACATCATCATTACACATCGCTTGATCATGCTGGGATGCCAAGGCATTTAAAACTTCAATATCATCAATATTAAGATTGCTCTTAGGTGCACGTTCTAATGCTGGAATAGCTGACTTGTGCTTGGTGTCAAACCATTTTTTAATTTCAACTTGCGTGAAAAATAAAACAAATCAATCCTGGTTTGAGCAAAATTAAGATTCATAGTAGGGCAAAAGGACAAACCTAATCCAAGGAGTTCGGTTTCTTCTGCCGAGAGCGTCCGGTGGGAAATATTGACAACAGTCATGATTGCGCCTTTTGCCCCTTGTCAACATTCCCACAGAGGTTGCAACATCTTTTTTTGCTCCTTTGTTTGGCCTGTTTATTCCTCTTATTCTTCCTCTGCCGCCTCGTCCTCTCCCTCTCTGAGCACCCTGCTCTTGCAAATGTTCTATCCGTCCCTGGTTCATCATTTGGAATTGGAGTAAAAAATTACTAGATTTTTTCTGCTGGATTTGACTATCTGTAGAGTAAACTGCCGATGTAGATTCATCAGAAAGACTTCCATCCGACACATCACTCTCGGAGATTTCAACATTTGCTGGTACTGTAGTAGAATTAATCAAACTACTTCCATCTTTCTCAAACAGATGATCGTATTTTCTATGAAAAGTTAGAGTCCGACCGGATTGATAGTCCTTGTAATCTCTTAGAAATTTACCTTGCTTTTTGGCCGTGATCTCTTCCTCTAATTTGTCCATTCGAATAGAAAGATTTTTCATAAAATCTTCAATTAGATCTTTAGCAACTAGTTTCTCCAATTCAACAAGCACAAGATCAATTTCTGCCAAAAATTTGCTGCGGTCTTTAAGGGCGTATTTAACCAGAATCCGCATCATTGTGGTGGAACAGGCATTTGAGTTGTTGGACCATTCGTCCAACATTTCAGGATCAGGGTCCTCATATGTGGGTATGGTGAAGATACGTTAGCCCCGAGGTACACGTGCCACATCAATGTACCTCTGTAAGGACTCGGCTTCCCACCACTTGGCAAGTTCCTTTTTGTGTAACTTCTCCAGTTGATTAAATAATGACTGAGTTTTAATCTCATCGGTGATGGTCTTAGATGCATTGATTGTGTCACCACTTCCACCCACTGGTGCAAAGAACAGTTTGTTCACTGTGTTTTTCCGCTTTGCCTCCAAAGCTGCAGCCATTATAGTACACAACAACTCCCACAACAACTTCCAATGCCACCTTCAAGACCCATCGATCTTGTACTTACAGTGGCTCCCTTCCCGTTCAGACGAATTCGGAAACAAGCGGCAAAACCAAAACCCGGTACGGAGTGAACTCACCCGTGCTCGGACAGACACCGCGTCAACCGACGCAGGTAACTGCCCCGCCGAAACGGGTAGAGACGCTCCTCCCAGGTCCGGAAATCACCGCGTTCCAAAGTTAATAAAGTCAGCCAGCATTTCTCACCGCAAATCAGTCTCCAAATGCGGCGGTCGAAAGATTTCCCAAATCCTGGCTATAAAACTGGATTCATAGATGTCCTGGCGACTCTGTCTGTTACGAGGTCAGCTTCACTTCCAATAAAGAATAAACAGAACCCGGTAAGGGTAGAAGCTGTCAATACGGCGGTCCATGCTCGGGGTACCGGAAACCCCGCAATATGCCAAAACAAACTTCTGTAATCCCAGAAAGCGGCACGGACACCTTGGAAAGTTGCAGCAAATATCTTTAATGACTGCACAAGCAACGCGTTTCAGCTTACGCCTTGATCACGCTAAAGGCCAAGCAGTAATACACACCAATTTAACCAGTGCTATACAACATAGGAAAGGGACTGATGATGACATCAATAGTGAACAACATCTATGGTAAAAACGGCGGCCATCTTAACACTATAAATATGCATACATCACGTCAGCTGAATAGTTGGTTAAACTGTTATACTAACACAGACCTTGGCAACTAAATAGCCTGGTAACGCAAGTTCATACATGCATCAAGTGTGTTTTCGTGATGTCATGAATAATACATCACTAAATCAGATGTAATATAAAATATAATTACAAAAATGATTTTATGGCAACAGTCATCACAGAATAAAATTCCAGTACCATATCCAGCTTGACAAAACGCCCCAGTATCTCAAATAGCACCGACCAATGTACATTAATAAAACAACTGTATGACCAAGTTTTAATAGTGAATACATGCAGCAAATATAATATTGCAGTCGTTGATCCCAGAGCCGGAGAGGTCAACAGATAATTCTGCCCAAGTGGGCATATGATGCATTACATGTTGTGTCGGTGATAAATAAGTGGCCTGATAAAACATGTGCCCAATACCTAAAAAAGTGAAAAAATACATAAAATTAAAATACGAAAATGAAAAGCAGAAAAATCACAGCGAATCCAAATACATAGTAACATTGCACATAGGATCTTAATTATGTAGGTGTACTGATAGTTCCTCACTTGAGTTTAACCCCAAGGGAGCCATAGTTTCCAAGTCAATGCTATATCTCGACTCTAATTGGCGGAGTGAGAGTTGTCTGTTCCCTCCTCGTACATTATCAGGAACAGCATCAATGACAACCATTCTGAGAAGTTTCTCATCTTGAAAGTGTTGATCAAAGTAATGTCTTGCTACAGGGTATTGTTTGTTGTTATGACGGATGGCCCTGATATGTTCAAGCAAACGTTTTTTTGCACGATGGATAGTGCTTCCTATGTAAGCCTTATTACAGGGGCAAATAAGCGCATATACACAGTAGACCGTGTTACACGTAAGGGCTTTCTTAATCACAAATTCCCTTCTGCTGCTAGATATCAAAAGCGTAGCGCAGTCAATGCTGTTACTGCAAGCTTTGCAATTATTACAGCATCGGAAGCCCGGACGACTGCCGGTAGTGGATCTGATGTTATGGGTCACAAGGTTAGGACTGAGTTCGTCTCTCAATGATCGATTTCTTTGAAAGGTAATTTGAGGCTGGCTGTTAAGATGTTTCTGAAGACTGGTGTCAGTTAACAATACATGCCAGTGTTTTCTCAATATCTGGCGGACATCCTGCGCTTGTCCAGAGTAGGTCGTAATAAATCTCAGCATGTCTGACTCAGTTTGTCGTTTAGCTGGATATAATAGCTGATTACGAGTTACATCGTCTACTCTATTGCATGCTTCAGATATAGTTCTACGGCTGTAGCCTCTCTCCCTGAAGCGCTGGGACATGATTTCTTTCTCTTTCAGGTAACTACTTTCAGAGCTGCAATTGCGCTTGGCGCGCAACAGCTCGCCATAGGGGATGCTATAAACCAACTTACGAGGATGGGCGCTCGAAGCACTCAGGATACTATTCCCGGCTGTAGTCTTGCGAAACAATTGTGTCTGTATAGTACAATCTGAAATTTCAACCAAAACATCCAAAAACTCTATTCTGGTTTTGCTGATATGTTCTGTAAAAACAAGATTGTAACTGTTGTCATTTAGTTTTTTGACAAAAACCTTGGCTGAGTCAATATCTCCATTCCAAATTAAAAGATGTCATCTATATAACGCAGCCACAGGACACAAGAAGGCACACACATTATTTAAAGGATAAAATATCTAAATCTTAATAATGGACAAGTGTCAATTAGAGTGCTCAATATTCACTCATTGCCGTCATGCCCCAGTGGGCATTTGTAAGTGTTATCTAGTGACACAGCTATTAGTGCTGTCCCTTTGCTGCTAGCACATTGATCATCATGATCCCTTGCTCTTAAATCTTCAAGTGCCACTTGGCATAGAAGATTTAACACTTGTCCGTTATTAAGATTTAGATATTTTATCCTTTAAATAATGTGTGTGCTTTCTTGCGAATAGGGCCAGCACACTTGCGCGAGATAAAATAGGCAATAGCATTTTTAAACTGCACCGGTTAGTACCGGTAGCAATAAAGTTTTGTGAGCTTGAAATGGGAGCTTGGTGCAATACGTAAATTAAGTTAATTGTGTATAACGGATGCATCACGTACACTGTGCTATATTAGCCACACTCGCATTCATTATAATGATTTCAAACCGATATGAAATAATATTGGTTTATGTTGATTTTGAACTTGTAATTACTTTTATGTTTTGGAAAGTCTGTTTACACTGACTGTTACGTTCACACACCATATGACGTTTATTTAAATCACAATGCGCTGCAACTTCGACACTCGTGACCAAGGGAACTTGTTTTCCGAAACGCATTGAGTTGTGCATGTCCAAAATAAAACCTGCTGAAAGCAATTTTGGGGCCTTGGAGTGTTGTTTCAACAAGGAGACGACGTGTGAGTTGGATATATATATATATATATATATATACATATATATATATATATATATATATTTATTGTTTTTAAATATTGGAATTCAGGCTAGGTTTAGTTTCTCTGACTGTCGCTTAGTGAGGAGGTCATATAAAAGCCCCAAGCGAAGGAAAACAAGTATCACGCTTGTCTGCGACTCTGTTTCTTGAGGGACAGAAGTGTGTAAATAAGGATTTGAAAAGTGACCCTGATCCTGTGGTTTTCCAGAAGACCAGTAAGTCCTGGAGAGGGCAATACCAACTGGTCGGCAGAAAGTCAAGTGGCCAAAACGCCAGCAGCCACACTTAAGGATCAGAGACGGAGTAACTGATGAGGAACAGTGGGATTTGGCTCAGTGCAAGGACCCAAGAATGAGGGGTAGATGTGTTCATTTGGACAAGAAAAGTGTAAAGTTAAGAATGTATCAGTTTGATGCGTAGTGTTTGGTACTAGTGAGTGAGGCAATAAGTCCAGGGTATGAGTTTTACCCATTGACAATTAATTTCTTTTTTCAATTGTTGTGGCATGTCTTGGCTCCTTTCCCAGAGTGGCCCTGGATGAAGTGGAGGGGCCCCCTTTGTTCGCTGTGGAGAGTGGGGTCTGGGTGAGCCCTCGCGCTCACAGATGAGACAAGCTCCTTTTCTGCTCGACCTGCTCAACAAAGCACCCTCCCTCCGGCAGAGTCACGCGGAGATGTTTACTAGCATAATACAGAACAGCAGCTTTTATTGACATACAACAGGCATGTATTCCAATGATCATTGTCCAACTTTTGCTTTGCGTTAAGTTTGAGGGCTTGGGTAAGTACAAATAGGTTTTTGATATATGACAGCCACGGTATAGTGAGCGGGCAGACTTGCTGAGCTACTGACAGGGGCAAGAATGAAATCTACGGGTAGAAGATGAAATTAAAGTACCCAGTAGGGCTAGCTAGGACTGGAAAGTATCGACAATGAGGAAAGGGTGGGTGGCCACAGATGATGGCTCCTTGGCCTAAACCCAAGCTTTGGAAACCCACACGAGAGGCACGTCAGATATTCAGGCCAATGACAGAACGACTCGTTGTACCGGGGATGTGCGCTGGTCTGAAGCAGCAGCCTTCACCCGGTTGGATGCCAGGTGTGGGGGGGAGGGAGGTTCCCCTCCTCTCTGGGGGATAAATACAGCATCCCCAGAGGTGCGGTTCACAGAAGAGCAGGAGACAGACCAAGAGTTTCGTCATCACCTAGCACCCTCCACCAGCATCATGACGTCACTTCTGGCAGTCTTCGTTGTCCTTGCTGCGGTCCTGTATGAAGGTGAGATACGATCGCCAAACCTTTATACTCCATTGATTCAGCATTTGTTGTAACTTTACCATTAGAGTGGGTGGCTTATTGAATGTTCATTCACCCTCTTTACTATATACTACAACTACATGAAACATTACAGCGTGTAACAAAAAAAGTCAATTCAAAATGTGCTGAAGTTTAAGAAACAAATGACAGCATGTTTGTATTACTTTGTCGATTTATGAAATGTGCTCTGTGTTCATGAAAAGTGCTTGTGTTTATGAAAAGTGCTGGTGTTTATGGAAAGTGCTTGTGTTTATGGAATGTGCTTGTGTTTATGGAATGTGTTTGTGTTTATGGAATGTGCTCTGTGTTCATGAAAAGTGCTTGTGTTTATGGAAAGTGCTTGTGTTTATGAAATGTGCTCTGTGTTCATGAAAAGTGCTTGTGTTTATGGAAAGTGCTTGTGTTTATGAAATGTGCTTGTGTTTATGGAATGTGCTTGTGTTTATGGAATGTGCTTGTGTTCATGAAAAGTGCTTGTGTTTATGGAATGTGCTTGTGTTTATGGAATGTGCTTGTGTTTATGAAATGTGCTTGTGTTTATGGAATGTGCTTGTGTTTATGGAAAGTGCTTGTGTTTATGAAAAGTGCTGGTGTTTATGGAAAGTGCTTGTGTTTATGGAATGTGCTTGTGTTTATGAAATGTGCTCTGTGTTCATGAAAAGTGCTTGTGTTTATGGAAAGTGCTTGTGTTTATGAAATGTGCTCTGTGTTCATGAAAAGTGCTTGTGTTTATGGAAAGTGCTTGTGTTTATGAAATGTGCTTGTGTTTATGGAATGTGCTTGTGTTTATGGAATGTGCTTGTGTTCATGAAAAGTGCTTGTGTTTATGGAATGTGCTTGTGTTTATGGAATGTGCTTGTGTTTATGAAATGTGCTTGTGTTTATGGAATGTGCTTGTGTTTATGGAAAGTGCTTGTGTTTATGAAATGTGCTTGTGTTTATGGAATGTGCTTGTGTTTATGGAATGTGCTTGTGTTCATGAAAAGTGCTTGTGTTTATGGAAAGTGCTTGTGTTTATGAAATGTGCTTGTGTTTATGGAATGTGCTTGTGTTTATGGAATGTGCTTGTGTTCATGAAAAGTGCTTGTGTTTATGAAATGTGCTTGTGTTCATGAAAAGTGCTTGTGTTTATGGAATGTGCTTGTGTTTATGGAATGTGCTTGTGTTTATGAAATGTGCTTGTGTTTATGGAATGTGCTTGTGTTTATGGAATGTGTTTGTGTTTATGGAATGTGCTCTGTCTTTATAGAATTTGCTTATGTTTATGGAATGTGCTTGTGTTTATTAAATGTGTTCTGTGTTTATTAAATGTGCTCTGTGTTCAAATGAATGTTGCACTCCTCGCCTTTTCTTTGGATTCACACAGGACCTGAACAGCTCCTAACGAGGGCAGAAATGGAGATTTTTAAAGCTTAATTTATGATTCTTATTTTAAACTCCTATTTATGGTGTCTTAAATTAATAATTTTTGCGATACAGTAAAACACAAGAATTTCTAATTAAAACTACTTCTCAAATACGAACGCAACGAATGATCACTTCTCATAGCTGGGACAATAGATTTCAGGAGTGAAACAACCCTCCAAATTATAGCCTCTCATATTAACATTGTGTGCAGGGTTTGCATAAAAAAAGGTGCTACGTGTTGTGGTGATATTTACTTTCCAAAGCAAATCATGATTTGCCTTAAAACGTTGTCTATAGGATGGTCGCGAGAAGAGTGGTGGACACCGGGGATTTATCCCCCCAGATTTTGGAGTGGGAGCACATGTTGCCAAGGTTGGGGTAGACAAGGGGGACAAAATTGTCAGCCCCCAGGGCCTCCTCAGCCTTACACTGACTGCCACCTTGAAGTCAAGCTTCATGCTTTCAGAGGACAATCAAAGTACTGCCACACCCGACACCTGCAGATTTTCATTGGTGCGATAACTAGATGTTAGTCGGAACCTGGGAGAATGGGTAATGAGGTGCTTCTTTTTGTTTATGAAGGCCATTAATCACTGAACAGCTGCTTGTAATGTTTACATTTCTTAGCATGTTGATCTATGTTTACATTTGTCTGCCACAGAAGCACGGGCATTTTCAAAGAACTGGCATGTTGTATGGTGATATTCGTTATAAAGCAGTATATCTAAAGTCAAGGTACCAATATATATATATATGTATATATATATTTCCAAAGGACAAGGAATCCGATCGCAAAGATCACTCGAGCCCACACGAACAAGGTTGCAGGAATTTATTTACAAGGTTGCAGACAAGGACGACGCGTTTCGACCATGTCCGTGGTCTTGGTCACAGGACCACTCATGTAATTGCACATTATAAAGGCGGTGACTGGTGTTCATAATCTGTTCAGTAACTCTTACATAATTTGCACGGTTATTGAGTTGTTTATAGGCTTCATTTAAGTACCTTTGTCAATCAATCAGGGGTTTGTTAAAGCGCGACTACTCACCCGTAAGGGTCTCAAGGCGCTAGGGGTGGGGTGGGGGGGTGCAGGTTCCATCCATCAAGGAGGGGGTCTGTCGAAGAGCCAGGTTTTGAGGTTTCTTGCGAAGATGGGGAGCGATGTTGTCTGTCTGAGGTGGAGCGGAAGGGCGTTCCATGCTTTGGCTGCGAGGAAGGAGAAGGAGCGGCCTCCCGATCTGGTCTTTCTGGTGCGGGGGACCATGGCGTAGGAGAGCTGGGCTGATTGTAGGGTCCTTTGGGGTGCGTGGAATTTGAGTCGGCTGTTCAGGTATGCTGGTCCAGTGCCGTGGAGGGCCTTGTGTGCGTGGGTGAGCATCTTGAAGGTGATTCTCGCCTCGACAGGGAGCCAGTGGAGGGTGCGCAGGTGCTGGGAGATGTGGCAGTGTTTTGGCAGGTTGAGGACCAGTCTTGCGGCGGCGTTCTGGATGTTCTGTAGCTTGCGGGTGAGGTTTTTGTTTATTCCGGCGTAGAGTGCATTGCCGTAGTCGAGTCTGCTGGTGACCAGGGCGTGAGTGACGGTCTTTCAGTGTTCGAGGGGGATCCATTTGAAGGTCTTATGAAGGAGGCGGAGGGTGTGGAAGCAGGAAGATGAGACAGAGTTGATCTGGCGGTCCATTTTGAGCTCGGAGTCCAGGATGATTCCCAGGTTGCGTGCGTGGTCCGTGGGGGTTGGTGGGTTTCCGAGGGCGGGGGGCCACCAGGTGTCGCTCCAGGCATCGGGTTTGGGCCCATGATGAGTACTTCTGTTTTGTTGGTGTTTAGTTGTAGGCAGCTGTTTTTCATCCATTTGACGACGGCTTCCATGCCTTCTCGAAAGTTGCGTCTGGCGGTGTTGGGCTCGTTGGATAGGGAGAGGATGAGCTGGGTGTCGTCTGCGTATGACACGATGTTGAGTCCGTAGGTTCTGGCGATGGGGGCGAGTGGAGCCATGTAGACGTTGAAGAGCGTCGGGCTGAGGGAGGAGCCCTGGGGGACTCCGCAGGTGGTAGGTGTGGGGTCCGAGAGGAAAGGGGGGAGTCTGACCCGCTGCGTCCTGCCAGGGAGGAAGGAGCGGATCCAGTCGAGGGCCTTGTCCTGGATTCCTGCGTCGTAGAGTCTGCGTATTAGGGTGTGGTGGGAGACTGTGTCGAACGCCGCTGATAGGTCGAGGAGGATGAGGGCTACTGTTTCTCCTTTGTCCAGTAGGGTGCGGATGTCGTCTGTTGCGGCAAGGAGGGCGGTTTCCGTACTGTGGTTTTTTCTGAAGCCGGATTGGGAGGAGTCGAGGATGTTGTGTTCTTCAATGAATGTGGCGAGTTGGCTGTTGATGGCTTTCTCGATGACTTTCGCTGGGAACGGGAGCAGGGAGATGGGTCTGTAGTTTTTGAGGTCGGTGGGGTCCGGTGAGGGTTTCTTTAGGAGGGGGTTGACCTCGGCGTGTTTCCAGTCGTCGGGGAACGAGGCGGTCGCCAGGGAGCGGTTGATGGTGTGGCGGAGCATGGGTGTGATGGTGTCGGCGGCTCTGTTGAAGATGTGGTGGGGGCAGGGGTCCGTGGGGGCCCCTGAGTGGATTGACTTCATTGTCTTCAGTGTGTCTTCGGTGGTGAGGGCTGTCCAGTCATCAATCGCTGGTTTCCGGGTATCGGGGGTGGTTGGTGAGGGTTCAGTGTGTTGGTTGTCTTCGTCGAATTTGTCGTAGATGCTCTTGATTTTGTGGTGGAAAAAGGTGCTGAGTTTGTCGCAGAGGTCTTGTGAGGGAGGGATGTCGGTAGACTC
This sequence comes from Calotriton arnoldi, assembly GCA_963921515.1. Lineage (NCBI taxonomy): Eukaryota > Metazoa > Chordata > Amphibia > Caudata > Salamandridae > Calotriton > Calotriton arnoldi. The sequence continues at coordinate 234,261 of CAWUFW010006457.1, forward strand.
GCTAGTGGGTTGGGCGAACTCCTTGATGATGCTGAAGAGTTCCTTGCTGTTGTGCGCGTGGGTGGAGATTCTGTCTTCAATCGCTTTTTTCCTCGTTTCTCTGATGAGTTGATGGTGGGCGTTGGTGGCGGCTCTGAAGTTGTCGTGGGCTTCTGTGGATTTGGTGTTCCTCCAGGCCTTTTCGAGGCGGCGGCATGTGCTTCTGGACTCTCGAAGTTCGGTGGTAAACCATCTGGATTTCTTGGCGGGTATTGTTGTTTTTCTTGAGGGGGGCTATGGTGTTGGTGCTGTCTGAGATCCATCTATGCAGGGTTCGGGCTGCGGTGTTGGGGTCGTCGTTTTCCGCGATGGTTGGGGTGGAGTTGTTGAGTGAGGAGGTGAGCTGGTCGTCGGTGATTTTGGTCCAGTTTCTTCGTGGAAGCAGGTGCTGGTGTCTGTGGATGGTGGGTGTTCTGAAGGTGAAGTGGACGCAACGATGGTCGGTCCATGGGAGTTCGGTGGTGTGGCTGAAGGTGATGGAGTTTCCTGTAGTGAAGAGGGGGTCGAGGGTGAGTCCTGATGAGTGCGTGGGCTCGGTCACGATCTGGCGCAGTCCAATGTTGTAGAGGTTGTCCAGGAGGGATGTGGTGTTGGGGTCCAGTTGGTTGTCGAGGTCGAAGTAGAGGTCTCCCAGCAGGGTGTAGTTGGTGGATGCGATGGCCTGCGGGGAGATAATGTCCGTGATGGAGTTGGCGAAGGGTCCGCGGGGTCCAGGGGGTCGGTAGATGAGGGTTCCTCGGAGGGTGGAGGTGGGGCTGGCCAGTATCTTGAAGTGAAGGTGTTCCATCAGTTCTGTGGGCTCGTCAGGGAGTGTGCTCAGGCGGAGGCTGGATTTGTGGACAATGGCGATTCCTCCTCCTGGGCGGGTGGGGCGGTCCTTCCTGGAGATCTTGTATCCTTGGGGGATGGTGATGGCGATGTCCGGTCCCGAGGTGGTGTTGGTCCAGGTTTCGGTGAAGAATGCTACGTCCGGGGTGGTGCTGTCGAGGAGGTCCCAGATTTCTGTGGCGTGTTTGTGGAGGGATCGGACGTTGAGGAGGATGCATTGCAGGGTCTTCGGTGCTGAATCCGTGTTCTTGGCGGTGCTGCAGGTGTGCCGGCAGCGGTGACAGCTGAAGGGTCCGTGGGAGTCGGCTGGTGATGCTAGCTTGCAGTTGTTGTTGCGGCCTGGGTTGAGTGCGTGGAGTGCTGCTGGGTCGTAGCGTTGGCTGAGCGGAGGTCCAGGGTTCCTGGCGCTGGTCGCGGTCGGGTCGCGGACGGCGCAGACGGGCTTGCCTTTGACGTGAGATGCAGAAAAGTGCAGAAAGGTGAAAGATAAACGAGGGTAGAAAAACGAGTGAAAACAAGTGAAAGGGCAGAGCGAGAGGAAGGGAAAATGAGCAGAAATAAGGCACAAAAGAGCAGAGATGCAGAAAAGTGCAGAAAGGTGAAAGATAAAAGAGGGTAGAAAAACGAGTGAAAACAAGTGAAAGGGCAGAGCGAGAGGAAGGGAAAATGAGCAGAAATAAGGCACAAAAGAGCAGAGAAGCAGAAAAGTGCAGAAAGGTGAAAGATAAAAAAGGGTAGAAAAACGAGTGAAAGAGCAGAGTTAGAGGAAGGAGACAGAGGTCCACTGGACCACCAGGGATGAGGCACAGGGAAACCTGCGGGTGGAGGAGGGCCTCAATCACCAACACTCGAGAGTGCAGGGGCAGGGGCAGGCCTCACTTAATGGTGGAGCTGCGAGGGTGGGAGAGCAATTTCACTGACAATGAGTCAGTGGTCTTGCTCGCCTGTCCCCGCAGTGGCCGCCATTAAGTAGAGGTCGAGGAGGGCTGGACAGCTGGGAGGCGGGAGCGGGGAGGGAGCTGGATTGGGCCGGTCGCGCTGGGGGAGGGGCCGCGGGGGCAGCAGCGGCGGGGAAAGGTAAAGGGAGGAAATAAGGGATAAAGCAAAAAGGGAAAATAGGCAGAAATAAGGCACAAAAGAGCAGAGATGCAGAAAAGTGCAGAAAGGTGAAAGATAAAAGAGGGTAGAAAAACGAGTGAAAACAAGTGAAAGGGCAGAGCGAGAGGAAGGGAAAATGAGCAGAAATAAGGCACAAAAGAGCAGAGATGCAGAAAAGTGCAGAAAGGTGAAAGATAAAAGAGGGTAGAAAAAGCGAGTGAAAACAAGTGAAAGGGCAGAGCGAGAGGAAGGGAAAATGAGCAGAAATAAGGCACAAAGAGCAGAGATGCAGAAAAGTGCAGAAAGGTGAAAGATAAAAAAGGGTAGAAAAATGAGTGAAAGAGCAGAGTTAGAGGAAGGAGACAGAGGTCCACTGGACCACCAGGGATGAGGCACAGGGAAACCTGCGGGTGGAGGAGGGCCTCGATCACCAACACTCGAGATTGCAGGGGCAGGGGCAAGCCTCACTTAATGGTGGAGCTGCGAGGGTGGGAGAGCAATTTTACTGACAATGAGTCAGTGGTCTTGCTCGCCTGTCCCCGCAGTGGCCTGCCATTAAGTAGGGGTCGAGGAGGGCTGGACAGCTGGGAGGCGGGAGCGGGAGGGGAGCTGGATTGGGCCAGTCGCGCTGGGGGGAGGGGCCGCGGGGGCAGCAGCGGCGGGGAAAGGTAAAGGGAGGAAATAAGGGATAAAGAAAAAAGGAAAAATAGGCAGAAATAAGGCACAAAAGAGCAGAGATGCAGAAAAGTGCAGAAAGGTGAAAGATAAAAGAGGGTAGAAAAACGAGTGAAAACTAGTGAAAGGGCAGAGCGAGAGGAAGGGAAAATGAGCAGAAATAAGACACAAAAGAGCAGAGATGCAGAAAGGTGAAAGATAGAAGAGGGTAGAAAAGCGAGTGAAAACAAGTGAAAGGGCAGAGCGAGAGGAAGGGAAAATGAGCAGAAATAAGGCACAAAAGAGCAGAGTTGCAGAAAAGTGCAGAAAGGTGAAAGATAAAAAAGGGTAGAAAAACGAGTGAAAGAGCAGAGTTAGAGGAAGGAGACAGAGGTCCACTGGACCACCAGGGATGAGGCACAGGGAAACCTGCGGGTGGAGGAGGGCCTCGATCACCAACACTCGAGAGTGCAGGGGCAGGCCTCACTTAATGGTGGAGCTGCGAGGGTGGGAGAGCAATTTCACTGACAATGAGTCAGTGGTCTTGCTCGCCTGCCCCTGCAGTGGCCGCCATTAAGTAGGGGTCGGGGAGGGCTGGACAGCTGGGAGGTGGGAGCGGGGAGGGGAGCTGGATTGGGCCGGTCGCGCTGGGGGGGAGGGGCCGCGGGGGCAGCAGCGGCGGGGGAAGGTAAAGGGAGGAAATAAGGGATAAAGAAAAAAGGGAAAATAGGCAGAAATAAGGCACAAAAGAGCAGAGATGCAGAAAAGTGCAGAAAGGTGAAAGATAAAAGAGGGTAGAAAAAGCGAGTGAAAACAAGTGAAAGGGCAGAGCGAGAGGAAGGGAAAATGAGCAGAAATAAGGCACAAAAGAGCAGAGATGCAGAAAGGTGAAAGATAGAAGAGGGTAGAAAAACGAGTGAAAACAAGTGAAAGGGCAGAGCGAGAGGAAGGGAAAATGAGCAGAAATAAGGCACAAAAGAGCAGAGTTGCAGAAAAGTGCAGAAAGGTGAAAGATAAAAAAGGGTAGAAAAACGAGTGAAAGAGCAGAGTTAGAGGAAGGAGACAGAGGTCCACTGGACCACCAGGGATGAGGCACAGGGAAACCTGCGGGTGGAGGAGGGCCTCGATCACCAACACTCGAGAGTGCAGGGGCAGGGGCAGGCCTCACTTAATGGTGGAGCTGCGAGGGTGGGAGAGCAATTTCACTGACAATGAGTCAGTGGTCTTGCTCGCCTGCCCCCGCAGTGGCCGCCATTAAGTAGGGGTCGAGGAGGGCTGGACAGCTGGGAGGCGGGAGCGGGGAGGGAGCTGGATTGGGCCGGTCGCGCTGGGGGAGGGGCCGCGGGGGCAGCAGCGGCGGGGGAAGGTAAAGGGAGGAAATAAGGGATAAAGAAAAAAGGGAAAATAGGCAGAAATAAGGCACAAAAGAGCAGAGATGCAGAAAAAGTGCAGAAAGGTGAAAGATAAAAGAGGGTAGAAAAAGCAGTGAAAACAAGTGAAAGGGCAGAGCGAGAGGAAGGGAAAATGAGCAGAAATAAGGCACAAAAGAGCAGAGATGCAGAAAAGTGCAGAAAGGTGAAAGATAAAAGAGGGTAGAAAAACGAGTGAAAACAAGTGAAAGGGCAGAGCGAGAGGAAGGGAAAATGAGCAGAAATAAGGCACAAAAGAGCAGAGATGCAGAAAAGTGCAGAAAGGTGAAAGATAAAAAGGGTAGAAAAACGAGTGAAAGAGCAGAGTTAGAGGAAGGAGACAGAGGTCCACTGGACCACCAGGGATGAGGCACAGGGAAACCTGCGGGTGGAGGAGGGCCTCGATCACCAACACTCGAGAGTGCAGGGGCAGGGGCAGGCCTCACTTAATGGTGGAGCTGCGAGGGTGGGAGAGCAATTTCACTGACAATGAGTCAGTGGTCTTGCTCGCCTGTCCCCGCAGTGGCCGCCATTAAGTAGGGGTCGGGAGGGCTGGACAGCTGGGAGGCGGGAGCGGGGAGGGGAGCTGGATTGGGCCGGTCACGCTCTGGGGGAGGGGCCGCGGGGGCAGCAGCGGCGGGGAAAGGTAAAGGGAGGAAATAAGGGATAAAGAAAAAAGGTGAAAATAGGCAGAAATAAGGCACAAAAGAGCACAGATGCAGAAAAGTGCAGAAAGGTGAAAGATAAAAGTGGGTAGAAAAACGAGTGAAAACAAGTGAAAGGGCAGAGCGAGAGGAAGGGAAAATGAGCAGAAATAAGGCACAGAAGAGCAGAGATGCAGAAAAGTGCAGAAAGGTGAAAGATAAAAGAGGGTAGAAAAACGAGTGAAAACAAGTGAAAGGGCAGAGCGAGAGGAAGGGAAAATGAGCAGAAATAAGGCACAAAAGAGCAGAGATGCAGAAAAGTGAAGAAAGGTGAAAGATAAAAAAGGGTAGAAAAACGAGTGAAAGAGCAGAGTTAGAGGAAGGAGACAGAGGATCACTGGACCACCAGCGATGAGGCACAGGGAAACCTGCGGGTGGAGGAGGGCCTCGATCACCAACACTCGAGAGTGCAGGGGCAAGCCTCACTTAATGGTGGAGCTGCGAGGGTGGGAGAGCAATTTCACTGACAATGAGTCAGTGGTCTTGCTCGCCTTTCCCGCAGTGGCTGTCATTAAGTATGGGTCGGGGAGGGCTGGACAGCTGGGAGGCGGGGAGGGGAGCTGTATTGGGCCGGTCGCGCTGGGGGAGGGGCCGCGGGGCAGCAGCGGCGGGGAAAGGTAAAGGGAGGAAATAAGGGATAAAGAAAAAGGGAAATTAGGCAGAAATAAGGCACAAAAGAGCAGAGATGCAGAAAAGTGCAGAAAGGTGAAAGATAAAAGAGGGTAGAAAAACGAGTGAAAACAAGTGAAAGGGCAGAGCGAGAGGAAGGGAAAATGAGCAGAAATAAAGCACAAAAGAGCAGAGATGCAGAAAAGTGCAGAAAGGTGAAAGATAAAAGTGGGTAGAAAAACGAGTGAAAACAAGTGAAAGGGCAGAGCGAGAGGAAGGGAAAATGAGCAGAAATAAGGCACAAAAGAGCAGAGATGCAGAAAAGTGCAGAAAGGTGAAAGATAAAAAAGGGTAGAAAAACGAGTGAAAGAGCAGAGTTAGAGGAAGGAGACAGAGGTCCACTGGACCACCAGAGATGAGGCACAGGGAAACATGCGGGTGGAGGAGGGCCTCGATCACCAACACTCGAGAGTGCAGGGGCAGGCCTCACTTAATGGTGGAGCTGCGAGGGTGGGAGAGCAATTTTACTGACAATGAGTCAGTGGTCTTGCTCGCCTGTCCCCGCAGTGGCCGCCATTAAGTAGGGGTCGGGGAGGGCTGGACAGCTGGGAGGCGGGAGCGGGGTGGGGAGCTGGATTGGGCCGGTCGCACTGGGGGGAGGGGCCGCGAGGGCAGCAGCGGCGGCGAAAGGTAAAGGGAGGAAATAAGGGATAAAGAAAAAAGGGAAAATAGGCAGAAATAAGGCACAAAAGAGCAGAGATGCAGAAAAGTGCAGAAAGGTGAAAGATAAAGAGGGTAGAAAAACTAGTGAAAACAAGTGAAAGGGCAGAGCGAGAGGAAGGAAAATGAGCAGAAATAAGGCACAAAAGAGCAGAGATGCAGAAAAGTGCAGAAAGGTGAAAGATAAAAGAGGGTAGAAAAACGAGTGAAAACAAGTGAAAGGGCAGAGGGAGAGGAAGGAAAATGAGCAGAAATAAGGCACAAAAGAGCAGAGATGCAGAATTGTGCAGAAAGGTGAAAGATAAAAAGGGTAGAAAAACGAGTGAAAGAGCAGAGTTAGAGGAAGGAGACAGAGGTCCACTGGACCACCAGAGATGAGGCACAGGGAATCCTGCGGGTGGAGGAGAGCCTCGATCACCAACACTCGAGAGTGCAGGGGCAGGGGCAGGCCTCACTTAATGGTGGAGCTGCGAGGGTGGGAGAGCAATTTCACTGACAATGAGTCAGTGGTCTTGCTCGCCTGTCCCCGCAGTGGCCGCCATTAGGTAGGGGTCGGGGAGGGCTGGACAGCTGGGAGGCGGGGAGGGGAGCTGGATTGGGCCGGTCGCGCTGGGGGGGAGGGGCCGCGGGGGCAGCAGCGGCGGGGAAAGGTAAAGGGAGGAAATAAGGGATAAAGAAAAAAGGGAAAATAGGCAGAAATAAGGCACAAAAGAGCAGAGATGCAGAAAAGTGCAGAAAGGTGAAAGATAAAAGAGGGTAGAAAAACAAGTGAAAACAAGTGAAAGGGCAGAGCAAGAGGAAGGAAAATGAGCAGAAATAAGGCACAAAAGAGCAGAGATGCAGAAAAGTGCAGAAAGGTGAAAGATAAAAAAGGGTAGAAAAACGAGTGAAAGAGCAGAGTTAGAGGAAGGAGACAGAGGTCCACTGGACCACCAGGGATGAGGCACAGGAAACCTGCGGGTGGAGGAGGGCCTCGATCACCAACACTCGAGAGTGGAGGGGCAGGGGCAGGCCTCACTTAATGGTGGAGCTGCGAGGGTGGGAGAGCAATTTCACTGACAATGAGTCAGTGGTCTTGCTCGCCTGTCCCCGCAGTGGCCGCCATTAAGTAGGGGTTGGGGAGGGCTGGACAGCTGGGAGGCGGGGAGGGAGCTGTATTGGGACGGTCGCGCTGGGGGGAGGGGCCGTGGGGGCAGCAGCGGCGGGGAAAGGTAAAGTGAGGAAATAAGGGATAAAGAAAAAATGGAAAATAGGCAGAAATAAGGCACAAAAGAGCAGAGATGCAGAGAAGTGCAGAAAGGTGAAAGATAAAAGAGGGTAGAAAAACGAGTGAAAACAAGTGAAAGGGCAGAGCGAGAGGAAGGGAAAATGAGCAGAAATAAGGCACAAAAGAGCAGAGATGCAGAAAAGTGCAGAAAGGTGAAAGATAAAAGAGGGTACATAAACGAGTGAAAACAAGTGAAAGGGCAGAGCGAGAGGAAGGGAAAATGAGCAGAAATAAGGCACAAAAGAGCAGAGATGCAGAAAAGTGCAGAAAGGTGAAAGATAAAAAAGGGTAGAAAAACGAGTGAAAGAGCAGAGTTAGAGAAAGGAGACAGAGGTCCACTGGACCACCAGGGAAGAGGCACAGGGAAACCTGCGGGTGGAGGAGGGCCTCGATCACCAACACTCGAGAGTGCAGGGGCAGGCCTCACTTAATGGTGGAGCTGCGAGGGTGGGAGAGCAATTTCACTGACAATGAGTCAGTGGTCTTGCTCGCCTGTCCCCGCAGTGGCCGCCATTAAGTAGGGGTCGGGGAGGGCTGGACAGCTGGGAGGCGGGAGCGAGGAGGGGAGCTGGATTGGGCCGGTCGCGCTGGGGGGAAGGGGCCGCGGGGGCAGCAGCGGCGGGGAAAGGTAAAGGGAAGAAATAAGGGATAAAGAAAAAAGGGAAAATAGGCAGAAATAAGGCACAAAAGCGCAGAGATGCAGAAAAGTGCAGAAAGGTGAAAGATAAAAGAGGGTAGAAAAACGAGTGAAAACAAGTGAAAGGGCAGAGCGAGAGGAAGGGAAAATGAGCAGAAATAAGGCACAAAAGAGCAGAGATGCAGAAAAGTGCAGAAAGGTGAAAGATAAAAGAGGGTAGAAAAACGAGTGAAAACAAGTGAAAGGGCAGAGCGAGAGGAAGGGAAAAGAGCAGAAATAAGGCACAAAAGGGCAGAGATGCAGAAAAGTGCAGAAAGGTGAAAGATAAAAAAGGGTAGAAAAACGAGTGAAAGAGCAGAGTTAGAGGAAGGAGACAGAGGTCCACTGGACCACCAGGGATGAGGCACAGGGAAACCTGCAGGTGGAGGAGGGCCTCAATCACCAACACTCGAGAGTGCAGGGGCAGGGGCAGGCCTCACTGAATGGTGGAGCTGCGAGGGTGGGAGAGCAATTTCACTGACAATGAGTCAGTGGTCTTGCTCGCCTGTCCCCGCAGTGGCCGCCATTAAGTAGGGGTCGGGGAGGGCTGGACAGCTGGGAGGTGGGAGCGGGAGGGGAGCTGGATTGGGCCGGTCGCGCTGGGGGGAGGGGCCGCGGGGCAGCAGCGGCGGGGAAAGGTAAAGGGAGGAAATAAGGGATAAAGAAAAAAGGGAAAATAGGCAGAAATAAGGCACAAAAGAGCAGAGATGCAGAACAGTGCAGAAAGGTGAAAGATAAAAGAGGGTAGAAAAACAAGTGAAAACAAGTGAAAGGGCAGAGCGGGAGGAAGGGAAAATGAGCAGAAATAAGGCACAAAAGAGCAGAGATGCAGAAAAGTGCAGAAAGGTGAAAGATAAAAGAGGGTAGAAAAACGAGTGAAAACAAGTGAAAGGGCAGAGCGAGAGGAAGGGAAAATGAGCAGAAATAAGGCACAAAAGAGCAGAGTTGCAGAAAAGTGCAGAAAGGTCAAAGATAAAAGAGGGTAGAAAAACGAGTGAAAACAAGTGAAAGGGCAGAGCGAGAGGAAGGGAAAATGAGCAGAAATAAGGCACAAAAGAGCAGAGATGCAGAAAAGTGCAGAAAGGTGAAAGATAAAAAAGGGTAGAAAAACGAGTGAAAGAGCAGAGTTAGAGGAAGGAGACAGAGGTCCACTGGACCACCAGGGAAGAGGCACAGGGAAACCTGCGGGTGGAGGAGGGCCTCGATCACCAACACTCGAGAGTGCAGGGGCAGGCCTCACTTAGGGGTCGATTCCGATTCGGGCCGGAAAGTTCCCCGACCGAGCCGGACCCGGAGAGATTTCCGACCGAATCGGACCCGTGCAGTCCGACCGAACGAGTCCGATGCGTCCGTATGTTATCGGACACGAGTCGGTCGGACTCCCATTGAACTCAATGGGAGCCGGTCGTACAACGCGTACGCGGGCTCCCATTGCCTCAATGGGTGCGAGGCGGACAAGGGCGCCCTACAGCGAGTGCGCCGCGAGGCGCTTCGCGGCGTACACGCACAGGTAGGGGGACCCTGGGTCCCCCTGTGTGCGCCTCGCACGGGTGCGCGTACAGGGGGTCCGACACGGACCCCCAAAGTACGGCTCCGACAGCGAGTTCGAGTCGGACGGCGCGAGTCGGTCGGAGCGGTCGAGGTGCGCATCGTACTTACCCGGCCGGAAAACGTCTCCATTGCGCGGTGCGAATCGGGTCCGACCGAGTCGGTCGGAGCGGTACGGTCCGAGGTACGAGTCGGTCGGAGCGGTCGGGTCGCCCGGACGAGTCGGTCGGCGAGCTCGCATCGTACTCGCTCGGCCGGACCCGCGTACGGTTCGGTCGGGTAACAGGCTTTCGCATGGCTTTTTTCCCGACCGAATGGTATTGGGTGCGCCTCCGACCGAGATCGGAATCGGCCCCTTAATGGTGGAGCTGCGAGGGTGGGAGAGCAATTTCTCTGACAATGAGTCAGTGGTCTTGCTCGCCTGTCCCCGCAGTGGCCGCCATTAAGTAGGGGTCGGGGAGGGCTGGATAGCTGGGAGGCGGGAGCGGGGAGGGGATGCTGGATTGGGCCGGTCGCGCTGGGGGGGAGGGGCCGCGGGGGCAGCAGTGGCAGGGAAAGGTAAAGGGAGGAAATAAGAGATAAAGAAAAAAGGGAAAATAGGCAGAAATAAGGCACAAAAGAGCAGAGATGCAGAAAAGTGCAGAAAGGTGAAAGATAAAAGAGGGTAGAAAAATGAGTGAAAACAAGTGAAAGGGCAGAGCGAGAGGAAGGGAAAATGAGCAGAAATAAGGCACAAAAGAGCAGAGATGCAGAAAAGTGCAGAAAGGTGAAAGATAAAAGAGGGTAGAAAAACGAGTGAAAACAAGTGAAAAGGCAGAGCGAGAGGAAGGGAAAATGAGCAGAAATAAGGCACAAAAGAGCAGAGATGCAGAAAAGTGCAGAAAGGTGAAAGATAAAAAAGGGTAGAAAAACGAGTGAAAGAGCAGAGTTAGAGGAAGGAGACAGAGGTCCACTGGACCACCAGGGATGAGGCACAGGGAAACCTGCAGGTGGAGGAGGGCCTCAATCACCAACACTCGAGAGTGCAGGGGCAGGGGCAGGCCTCACTGAATGGTGGAGCTGCGAGGGTGGGAGAGCAATTTCACTGACAATGAGTCAGTGGTCTTGCTCGCCTGTCCCCGCAGTGGCCGCCATTAAGTAGGGGTCGGGGAGGGCTGGACAGCTGGGAGGCGGGAGCGGGAGGGGAGCTGGATTGGGCCGGTCGCGCTGGGGGGTGGGGCCGCGGGGGCAGCAGCGGCGGGGAAAGGTAAAGGGAGTAAATAAGGGATAAAGAAAAAAGGGAAAATAGGCAGAAATAAGGCACAAAAGAGCAGAGATGCAGAACAGTGCAGAAAGGTGAAAGATAAAAGAGGGTAGAAAAACAAGTGAAAACAAGTGAAAGGGCAGAGCGAGAGGAAGGGAAAATGAGCAGAAATAAGGCACAAAAGAGCAGAGATGCAGAAAAGTGCAGAAAGGTGAAAGATAAAAGAGGGTAGAAAAACGAGTGAAAACAAGTGAAAGGGCAGAGCGAGAGGAAGGGAAAATGAGCAGAAATAAGGCACAAAAGAGCAGAGATGCAGAAAAGTGCAGAAAGGTCAAAGATAAAAGAGGGTAGAAAAACGAGTGAAAACAAGTGAAAGGGCAGAGCGAGAGGAAGGGAAAATGAGCAGAAATAAGGCACAAAAGAGCAGAGATGCAGAAAAGTGCAGAAAGGTGAAAGATAAAAAAGGGTAGAAAAACGAGTGAAAGAGCAGAGTTAGAGGAAGGAGACAGAGGTCCACTGGACCACCAGGGAAGAGGCACAGGGAAACCTGCGGGTGGAGGAGGGCCTCGATCACCAACACTCGAGAGTGCAGGGGCAGGGGCAGGCCTCACTTAATGGTGGAGCTGCGAGTGTGGGAGAGCAATTTCACTGACAATGAGTCAGTGGTCTTGCTCGCCTGTCCCCGCAGTGGCCGCCATTAAGTAGGGGTGGGGGAGGGCTGGACAGCTGGGAGGCGGGAGCGGGGAGGGGAGCTGGATTGGGCCGGTCGCGCTGGGGGTGAGGGGCCGCGGGCGCAGCAGCGGCGGGGAAAGGTAAAGGGAGGAAATAAGGGATAAAGAAAAAAGGGAAAATAGGCAGAAATAAGGCACAAAAGAGCAGAGATGCAGAAAAGTGCAGAAAGGTGAAAGATAAAAGAGGGTAGAAAAACGAGTGAAAACAAGTTAAAGGGCAGAGCGAGAGGAAGCGAAAATGAGCAGAAATAAGGCACAAAAGAGCAGAGATGCAGAAAAGTGCAGAAAGGTGAAAGATAAAAGAGGGTAGAAAAACGAGTGAAAACAAGTGAAAGGGCAGAGCGAGAGATAGGGAAAATGAGCAGAAATAAGGCACAAAAGAGCAGAGATGCAGAAAATTGCAGAAAGGTGAAAGTTAAAAAGGGTAGAAAAACGAGTGAAAACAAGTGAAAACAAGTGAAAGGGCAGAGCGAGAGGAAGGGAAAATGAGCAGAAATAAGGCACAAAAGAGCAGAGATGCAGAAAAGTGCAGAAAGGTGAAAGATAAAAGAGGGTAGAAAAACGAGTGAAAACAAGTGAAAGGGCAGAGCGAGAGGAAGGGAAAATGAGCAGAAATAAGGCACAAAAGAGCAGAGATGCAGAATTGTGCAGAAAGGTGAAAGATAAAAAAGGGTAGAAAAACGAGTGAAAGAGCAGAGTTAGAGGAAGGAGACAGAGGTCCACTGGACCACCAGAGATGAGGCACAGGGAATCCTGCGGGTGGAGGAGAGCCTCGATCACCAACACTCGAGAGTGCAGGGGCAGGGGCAGGCCTCACTTAATGGTGGAGCTGCGAGGGTGGGAGAGCAATTTCACTGACAATGAGTCAGTGGTCTTGCTCGCCGTCCCCGCAGCGGCCGCCATTAGGTAGGGGTCGGGGAGGGCTGGACAGCTGGGAGGCGGGGAGAGGAGCTGGATTGGGCCGGTCGCGCTGGGGGGAGGGGCCGTGGGGGCAGCAGCGGCGGGGAAAGGTAAAGTGAGGAAATAAGGGATAAAGAAAAAATGGAAAATAGGCAGAAATAAGGCACAAAAGAGCAGAGATGCAGAGAAGTGCAGAAAGGTGAAAGATAAAAGAGGGTAGAAAAACGAGTGAAAACAAGTGAAAGGGCAGAGCGAGAGGAAGGGAAAATGAGCAGAAATAAGGCACAAAAGAGCAGAGATGCAGAAAAGTGCAGAAAGGTGAAAGATAAAAGAGGGTAGAAAAACGAGTGAAAACAAGTGAAAGGGCAGAGCAAGAGGAAGGGAAAATGAGCAGAAATAAGGCACAAAAGAGCAGAGATGCAGAAAAGTGCAGAAAGGTGAAAGATAAAAAGGGTAGAAAAACGAGTGAAAGAGCAGAGTTAGAGGAAGGAGACAGAGGTCCACTGGACCACCAGGGATGAGGCACAGGGAAACCTGCGGGTGGAGGAGGGCCTCGATCACCAACACTCGAGAGTGGAGGGGCAGGGGCAGGCCTCACTTAATGGTGGATATGCGAGGGTGGGAGAGCAATTTCACTGACAATGAGTCAGTGGTCTTGCTCGCCTGTCCCCGCAGTGGCCGCCATTAAGTAGGGGTTGGGGAGGGCTGGACAGCTGGGAGGCGGGGAGGGGAGCTGTATTGGGACGGTCGCGCTGGGGGGGAGGGGCCGTGGGGGCAGCAGCGGCGGGGAAAGGTAAAGTGAGGAAATAAGGGATAAAGAAAAAATGGAAAATAGGCAGAAATAAGGCACAAAAGAGCAGAGATGCAGAGAAGTGCAGAAAGGTGAAAGATAAAAGAGGGTAGAAAAACGAGTGAAAACAAGTGAAAGGGCAGAGCGAGAGGAAGGGAAAATGAGCAGAAATAAGGCACAAAAGAGCAGAGATGCAGAAAAGTGCAGAAAGGTGAAAGATAAAAGAGGGTAGATAAACGAGTGAAAACAAGTGAAAGGGCAGAGCGAGAGGAAGGGAAAATGAGCAGAAATAAGGCACAAAAGAGCAGAGATGCAGAAAAGTGCAGAAAGGTGAAAGATAAAAAAGGGTAGAAAAACGAGTGAAAGAGCAGAGTTAGAGGAAGGAGACAGAGGTCCACTGGACCACCAGGGAAGAGGCACAGGGAAACCTGTGGGTGGAGGAGGGCCTCGATCACCAACACTCGAGAGTGCAGGGGCAGGCCTCACTTAATGGTGGAGCTGCGAGTGTGGGAGAGCAATTTCACTGACAATGAGTCAGTGGTCTTGCTCGCCTGTCCCCGCAGTGGCCGCCATTAAGTAGGGGTCGGGGAGGGCTGGACAGCTGGGAGGCGGGAGCGAGGAGGGGAGCTGGATTGGGCCGGTCGCGCTGGGGGGGAGGGGCCGCGGGGGCAGCAGCGGCGGGGAAAGGTAAAGGGAAGAAATAAGGGATAAAGAAAAAAGGGAAAATAGGCAGAAATAAGGCACAAAAGAGCAGAGATGCAGAAAAGTGCAGAAAGGTGAAAGATAAAAGAGGGTAGAAAAACGAGTGAAAACAAGTGAAAGGGCAGAGCGAGAGGAAGGGAAAATGAGCAGAAATAAGGCACAAAAGAGCAGAGATGCAGAAAAGTGCAGAAAGGTGAAAGATAAAAGAGGGTAGAAAAACGAGTGAAAACAAGTGAAAGGGCAGAGCGAGAGGAAGGGAAAATGAGCAGAAATAAGGCACAAAAGGGCAGAGATGCAGAAAAGTGCAGAAAGGTGAAAGATAAAAAAGGGTAGAAAAACGAGTGAAAGAGCAGAGTTAGAGGAAGGAGACAGAGGTCCACTGGACCACCAGGGATGAGGCACAGGGAAACCTGCAGGTGGAGGAGGGCCTCAATCACCAACACTCGAGAGTGCAGGGGCAGGGGCAGGCCTCACTGAATGGTGGAGCTGCGAGGGTGGGAGAGCAATTTCACTGACAATGAGTCAGTGGTCTTGCTCGCCTGTCCCCGCAGTGGCCGCCATTAAGTAGGGGTCGGGGAGGGCTGGACAGCTGGGAGGTGGGAGCGGGGAGGGGAGCTGGATTGGGCCGGTCGCGCTGGGGGTGAGGGGCCGCGGGGGCAGCAGCGGCGGGGAAAGGTAAAGGGAGGAAATAAGGGATAAAGAAAAAAGGGAAAATAGGCAGAAATAAGGCACAAAAGAGCAGAGATGCAGAACAGTGCAGAAAGGTGAAAGATAAAAGAGGGTAGAAAAACAAGTGAAAACAAGTGAAAGGGCAGAGCGAGAGGAAGGGAAAATGAGCAGAAATAAGGCACAAAAGAGCAGAGATGCAGAAAAGTGCAGAAAGGTGAAAGATAAAAGAGGGTAGAAAAGCGAGTGAAAACAAGTGAAAGGGCAGAGCGAGAGGAAGGGAAAATGAGCAGAAATAAGGCACAAAAGAGCAGAGATGCAGAAAAGTGCAGAAAGGTCAAAGATAAAAGAGGGTAGAAAAACGAGTGAAAACAAGTGAAAGGGCAGAGCGAGAGGAAGGGAAAATGAGCAGAAATAAGGCACAAAAGAGCAGAGATGCAGAAAAGTGCAGAAAGGTGAAAGATAAAAAAGGGTAGAAAAACGAGTGAAAGAGCAGAGTTAGAGGAAGGAGACAGAGGTCCACTGGACCACCAGGGAAGAGGCACAGGGAAACCTGCGGGTGGAGGAGGGCCTCGATCACCAACACTCGAGAGTGCAGGGGCAGGGGCAGGCCTCACTTAATGGTGGAGCTGCGAGGGTGGGAGAGCAATTTCTCTGACAATGAGTCAGTGGTCTTGCTCGCCTGTCCTCGCAGTGGCCGCCATTAAGTAGGGGTCGGGAGGGCTGGATAGCTGGGAGGCGGGAGCGGGGAGGGATGCTGGATTGGGCCGGTCGCGCTGGGGGGAGGGGCCGCGGGGCAGCAGTGGCAGGGAAAGGTAAAGGGAGGAAATAAGAGATAAAGAAAAAAGGGAAAATAGGCAGAAATAAGGCACAAAAGAGCAGAGATGCAGAAAAGTGCAGAAAGGTGAAAGATAAAAGAGGGTAGAAAAATGAGTGAAAACAAGTGAAAGGGCAGAGCGAGAGGAAGGGAAAATGAGCAGAAATAAGGCACAAAAGAGCAGAGATGCAGAAAAGTGCAGAAAGGTGAAAGATAAAAGAGGGTAGAAAAACGAGTGAAAACAAGTGAAAAGGCAGAGCGAGAGGAAGGGAAAATGAGCAGAAATAAGGCACAAAAGAGCAGAGATGCAGAAAAGTGCAGAAAGGTGAAAGATAAAAAAGGGTAGAAAAACGAGTGAAAGAGCAGAGTTAGAGGAAGGAGACAGAGGTCCACTGGACCACCAGGGATGAGGCACAGGGAAACCTGCAGGTGGAGGAGGGCCTCAATCACCAACACTCGAGAGTGCAGGGGCAGGGGCAGGCCTCACTGAATGGTGGAGCTGCGAGGGTGGGAGAGCAATTTCACTGACAACGAGTCAGTGGTCTTGCTCGCCTGTCCTCGCAGTGGCCGCCATTAAGTAGGGGTCGGGGAGGGCTGGACAGCTGGGAGGCGGGAGCGGGAGGGGAGCTGGATTGGGCCGGTCGCGCTGGGGAGGGGCCGCGGGGCAGCAGCGGCGGGGAAAGGTAAAGGGAGTAAATAAGGGATAAAGAAAAAGGGAAAATAGGCAGAAATAAGGCACAAAAGAGCAGAGATGCAGAACAGTGCAGAAAGGTGAAAGATAAAAGAGGGTAGAAAAACAAGTGAAAACAAGTGAAAGGGCAGAGCGAGAGGAAGGGAAAATGAGCAGAAATAAGGCACAAAAGAGCAGAGATGCAGAAAAGTGCAGAAAGGTGAAAGATAAAAGAGGGTAGAAAAACGAGTGAAAACAAGTGAAAGGGCAGAGCGAGAGGAAGGGAAAATGAGCAGAAATAAGGCACAAAAGAGCAGAGATGCAGAAAAGTGCAGAAAGGTCAAAGATAAAAGAGGGTAGAAAAACGAGTGAAAACAAGTGAAAGGGCAGAGCGAGAGGAAGGGAAAATGGGCAGAAATAAGGCACAAAAGAGCAGAGATGCAGAAAAGTGCAGAAAGGTGGAGGAGGGCCTCGATCACCAACACTCGAGAGTGCAGGGGCAGGGGCAGGCCTCACTTAATGGTGGAGCTGCGAGGGTGGGAGAGCAATTTCTCTGACAATGAGTCAGTGGTCTTGCTAGCCTGTCCCCGCAGTGGCCGCCATTAAGTAGGGGTCGGGAGGGCTGGACAGCTGGGAGGCGGGAGCGGGGAGGGGAGCTGGATTGGGCCGGTCGCGCTGGGGGAGGGGCCGCGGGGCAGCAGCGGCAGGAAAGGTAAAGGGAGGAAATAAGAGATAAAGGGAAAATAGGCAGAAATAAGGCACAAAAGAGCAGAGATGCAGAAAAGTGCAGAAAGGTGAAAGATAAAAGAGGGTAGAAAAACGAGTGAAAGAGCAGAGTTAGAGGAAGGAGACAGAGGTCCACTGGACCACCAGGGAAGAGGCACAGGGAAACCTGCGGGTGGAGGAGGGCCTCGATCACCAACACTCGAGAGTGCAGGGGCAGGGGCAGGCCTCACTTAATGGTGGAGCTGCGATGGTGGGAGAGCAATTTCTCTGACAATGAGTCAGTGGTCTTGCTCGCCTGTCCCCGCAGTGGCCGCCATTAAGTAGGGGTCGGGGAGGGCTGGACAGCTGGGAGGCAGGAGCGGGAGGGGATGCTGGATTGGGCCGGTCGCGCTGGGGGAGGGGCCGCGGGGGCAGCAGTGGCAGGGAAAGGTAAAGGGAGGAAATAAGAGATAAAGAAAAAGGGAAAATAGGCAGAAATAAGGCACAAAAGAGCAGAGATGCAGAAAAGTGCAGAAAGGTGAAAGATAAAAGAGGGTAGAAAAATGAGTGAAAACAAGTGAAAGGGCAGAGCGAGAGGAAGGGAAAATGAGCAGAAATAAGGCACAAAAGAGCAGAGATGCAGAAAAGTGCAGAAAGGTGAAAGATAAAAGAGGGTAGAAAAACGAGTGAAAACAAGTGAAAAGGCAGAGCGAGAGGAAGGGAAAATGAGCAGAAATAAGGCACAAAAGAGCAGAGATGCAGAAAAGTGCAGAAAGGTGAAAGATAAAAAAGGGTAGAAAAACGAGTGAAAGAGCAGAGTTAGAGGAAGGAGACAGAGGTCCACTGGACCACCAGGGATGAGGCACAGGGAAACCTGCAGGTGGAGGAGGGCCTCAATCACCAACACTCGAGAGTGCAGAGGCAGGGGCAGGCCTCACTGAATGGTGGAGCTGCGAAGGTGGGAGAGCAATTTCACTGACAATGAGTCAGTGGTCTTGCTCGCCTGTCCCCGCAGTGGCCGCCATTAAGTAGGGGTCGGGGAGGGCTGGACAGCTGGGAGGCTGGAGCGGGAGGGGAGCTGGATTGGGCCGGTCGCGCTGGGGGAGGGGCCGCGGAGGCAGCAGCGGCGGGGAAAGGTAAAGGGAGTAAATAAGGGATAAAGAAAAAAGGGAAAATAGGCAGAAATAAGGCACAAAAGAGCAGAGATGCAGAACAGTGCAGAAAGGTGAAAGATAAAAGAGGGTAGAAAAACAAGTGAAAACAAGTGAAAGGGCAGAGCGAGAGGAAGGGAAAATGAGCAGAAATAAGGCACAAAAGAGCAGAGATGCAGAAAAGTGCAGAAAGGTGAAAGATAAAAGAGGGTAGAAAAACGAGTGAAAACAAGTGAAAGGGCAGAGCGAGAGGAAGGGAAAATGAGCAGAAATAAGGCACAAAAGAGCAGAGATGCAGAAAAGTGCAGAAAGGTCAAAGATAAAAGAGGGTAGAAAAATGAGTGAAAACAAGTGAAAGGGCAGAGCGAGAGGAAGGGAAAATGAGCAGAAATAAGGCACAAAAGAGCAGAGATGCAGAAAAGTGCAGAAAGGTGAAAGATAAAAAAGGGTAGAAAAACGAGTGAAAGAGCAGAGTTAGAGGAAGGAGACAGAGGTCCACTGGACCACCAGGGAAGAGGCACAGGGAAACCTGCGGGTGAAGGAGGGCCTCGATCACCAACACTCGAGAGTGCAGGGGCAGGCCTCACTTAATGGTGGAGCTGCGAGGGTGGGAGAGCAATTTCTCTGACAATGAGTCAGTGGTCTTGCTATCCTGTCCCCGCAGTGGCCGCCATTAAGTAGGGGTCGGGGAGGGCTGGACAGCTGGGAGGCGGGAGCGGGGAGGGGAGCTGGATTGGGCCGGTCGCGCTGGGGGGGAGGGGCCGCGAAGGCAGCAGCGGCAGGGAAAGGTAAAGGGAGGAAATAAGAGATAAAGGGAAAATAGGCAGAAATAAGGCACAAAAGAGCAGAGATGCAGAAAAGTGCAGAAAGGTGAAAGATAAAAGAGGGTAGAAAAATGAGTGAAAACAAGTGAAAGGGCAGAGCGAGAGGAAGGGAAAATGAGCAGAAATAAGGCACAAAAGCGCAGAGATGCAGAAAAGTGCAGAAAGGTGAAAGATAAAAGAGGGTAGAAAAACGAGTGAAAACAAGTGAAAAGGCAGAGCGAGAGGAAGGGAAAATGAGCAGAAATAAGGCACAAAAGAGCAGAGATGCAGAAAAGTGCAGAAAGGTGAAAGATAAAAAGGGTAGAAAAACGAGTGAAAGAGCAGAGTTAGAGGAAGGAGACAGAGGTCCACTGGACCACCAGGGAAGAGGCACAGGGAAACCTGCGGGTGGAGGAGGGCCTCGATCACCAACACTCGAGAGTGCAGGGGCAGGCCTCACTTAATGTTGGAGCTGCGAGGGTGGGGGAGCAATTTCACTGACAATGAGTCAGTGGTCTTGCTCCCCTGTCCCCGCAGTGGCCGCCATTAAGTAGGGGTTGGGGAGGGCTGGACAGCTGGGAGGCGGGAGCGGGGAGAGGAGCTGGATTGGGCCGGTCGCGCTGGGGGGGAGGGGCCGCGGGGGCAGCAGCGGCAGGGAAAGGTAAAGAGGGGAAATAATGGATAAAATAAAAAGGGAAAATAGGCAGAAATAAGGCACAAAAGAGCAGAGATGCAGAAAAGTGCAGAAAGGTAAAAGATAAAAGAGGTTAGAAAAACGAGTGAAAACAAGTGAAAGGGCAGAGCGAGAGGAAGGGAAAATGAGCAGAAATAAGGCACAAAAGAGCAGAGATGCAGAAAAGTGCAGAAAGGTGAAAGATAAAAGAGGGTAGAAAAATGAGTGAAAACAAGTGAAAGGGCAGAGCGTGAGGAAGGGAAAATGAGCAGAAATAAGGCACAAAAGAGCAGAGATGCAGAAAAGTGCAGAAAGGTGAAAGATAAAAAAGGGTAGAAAAATGAGTGAAAGAGCAGAGTTAGAGGAAGGAGACAGAGGTCCACTGGACCACCAGGGAAGAGGCACAGGGAAACCTGCGGGTGGAGGAGGGCCTCGATCACCAACACTCGAGAGTGCAGGGGCAGGGGCAGGCCTCACTTAATGGTGGAGCTGCGAGGGTGGGAGAGCAATTTCACTGACTATGAGTCAGTGGTCTTGCTCGCCTGTCCCCGCAGTGGCCGCCATTAAGTAGGGGTCGGGAGGGCTGGACAGCTGGGAGGCGGGGGAGGAGGGGAGCTGGATTGGGCCGGTCGCTCTGGGGGAGGGGCCGCGGGGGCAGCAGCGGCGGGGAAAGGTAAAGGGAGGAAATAAGGGATAAAGAAAAAGGGAAAATAGGCAGAAATAAGGCACAAAAGAGCAGAGATGCAGAAAAGTGCAGAAAGGTGAAAGATAAAAGAGGGTAGAAAAACGAGTGAAAACAAGTGAAAGGGCAGAGCGAGAGGAAGGGAAAATGAGCAGAAATAAGGCACAAAAGAGCAGAAATGCAGAAAAGTGCAGAAAGGTGAAAGATAAAAGAGGGTAGAAAAACGAGTGAAAACAAGTGAAAGGGCAGAGCGAGAGGAAGGGAAAATGAGCAGAATAAGGCACAAAAGACTAGAGATGCAGAAAAGTGCAGAAAGGTGAAAGATAAAAGAGGGTAGAAAAACAAGTTAAAACAAGTGAAAGGGCAGAGCGAGAGGAAGGGAAAATGAGCAGAAATAAGGCACAAAGAGCAGAGATGCAGAAAAGTGCAGACAGGTGAAAGATAAAAAAGGGTAGAAAAACTAGTGAAAGATCAGAGTTAGAGGAAGGAGACAGAGGTCCACTGGACCACCAGGGAAGAGGCACAGGGAAACCTGCGGGTGGAGGAGGGCCTCGATCACCAACACTCGAGAGTGCAGGGGCAGGCCTCACTTAATGGTGGAGCTGCGAGGGTGGGAGAGCAATTTCACTGACAATGAGTCAGTGGTCTTGCTCGCCTGTCCCCGCAGTGGCCGCCATTAAGTAGGGATCGGGGAGGGCTGGACAGCTAGGAGGCGGGAGCGGGGAGGGGAGCTGGATTGGGCCGGTCGCGCTTGGGGGGAGGGGCCGCTGGGGCAGCAGCGGTGGGGAAAGGTAAAGGGAGGAAATAAGGGATAAAGAAAAAGGGAAAATAGGCAGAAATAAGGCACAAAAGAGCAGAGATGCAGAAAAGTGCAGAAAGGTGAAAGATAAAAGAGGGTAGAAAAACGAGTGAAAACAAGTGAAAGGGCAGAGCGAGAGGAAGGGAAAATGAGCAGAAATAAGGCACAAAAGAGCAGAGATGCAGAAAAGTGCAGAAAGGTGAAAGATAAAAGAGGGTAGAAAAACGAGTGAAAGAGCAGAGTTAGAGGAAGGAGACAGAGGTCCACTGGACCACCAGGGATGAGGCACAGGAAACCTGCGGGTGGAGGAGGGCCTCGATCACCAACACTCGAGAGTGCAGGGGCAGGCCTCACTTAATGGTGGAGCTGCGAGGGTGGGATAGCAATTTCACTGACAATGAGTCAGTGGTCTTGCTCGCCTGTCCCCGCAGTGGCCGCCATTAAGTAGGGGTCGGGGAGGGCTGGACAGCTGGGAGGCGGGAGCGGGGAGGGGAGCTGGATTGGGCCGGTCGCACGGGGGGGGAGGGGCCACAGGGGCAGCAGCGCCGGGGAAAGGTAAAGGGAGGAAATAAGGGATAAAGAAAAAAGGGAAAATAGGCAGAAATAAGGCACAAAAGAGCAGAGATGCAGAAAAGTGCAGAAAGGTGAAAGATAAAAGAGGGTAGAAAAACGAGTGAAAACAAGTGAAAGGGCAGAGCGAGAGGAAGGGAAAATGAGCAGAAATAAGGCACAAAAGAGCAGAGATGCAGAAAAGTGCAGAAAGGTGAAAGATAAAAAGGGTAGAAAAACGAGTGAAAGAGCAGAGTTAGAGGAAGGAGACAGAGGTCCACTGGACCACCAGGGATGAGGCGCAGGAAACCTGCGGGTGGAGGAGGGCCTCGATCACCAACACTCAAGAGTGCAGGGGCAGGCCTCACTTAATGGTGGAGCTGCGAGGGTGGGAGAGCAATTTCACTGACAATGAGTCAATGGTCTTGCTCCCACAGGACAACATTCCCGCCTTTATCTGCATTACGTACTATGCAATTATTATTAGATGCCAATTTTGTAACTAGAGCAGTATACTCTTTTTGTTGCTGTGACAAAATTTTATGTTTCACACTAGTACATTTTTCTAGGTTTATAATGTGCAATTACATGAGTGGTACAATCAATGTCTGATTACTCATGAAGAGTTAATGTTTTTAAAAGTCAACAATCCTGTAGTGCCAGTGTTCTATCTAATACCGAAGGTGCATAAAGATCTTGAGAATCCCCCTGGACGCCCTATTATGTCAGCTATAGGTAGCGCCCTGGAGAACACGTCTAAATTCATAGATTCGTTCCTCTGTCCCTTAGTGAAACTGCTTCCTTCTTACATTCAGGACACGGGGGACTTTTTGAAGAGAATCTACAATTTACCTTGAGAACAAGACCTCCTGCTAGTAACCATTGATGTCACCACATTGTACACTAGCATAAGACACGAAGATGGCCTTATTGCTGTTAAGTATTTTTTAGGAAGCAGGCCTATAAAAATGTGGGCGCATACACAGATGTTGATAACAATGGTTTCTATCTTCCTTAAGAACAATTACTTCCTCTTCAATGGCGAGTTATTCCATCAAACTTGCGGTACAGCTATGGGCACCTGCTTCGCCCCCAGCTATGCAAATTTGCATATGGGCTGGTGGGAGGAGCAGGTGGTCCGGATGCTGTACCAGGAAGAATGGCAGTACAATATACTACACTGGAGTCGTTTCATCGACGGTTTATTCGTCGTATGGAAGGGCACAGAAAAATCTGTAAAAGAATTCATTAAAAAGCTTCAGGTCAACAACTTAAATTTAAGATTTACAAGTACCATCAGCACAACTGCTGTGAACTTCCTTGATCTAACCATCTATGTTAAAGATGCAAAACTGCAAACTATGCGGTACCGTAAACCTACAGCAGGGAATACGTTGCTTTACGCAACAAGTTTCTACCCGTGACAACCTTATTAGAAGCATTCCCTACGGGGAATGTCTTAGAACAATGCGTAATTGTAGTGAGCAAGATGTCTTAGATAAAGAACTGAGCTGTCTGAAGACCCGCTTTAAAGCAAGAGGGTATACAGAGGACTGTGTACAATCAGCTATATATAAAGCTAAGAAAAAGACAAGGGAGGAAATTCTTTTTAACAAAAGTAAAATAAAAGCAAAATCTGATGGGGTTACAAGTAATCAGCGCAGAATGATTACCTCATATAACCAACAATATGTGAAAGTGAGGAATATCCTGTCTAAACATTGGCATTTAATTCGCAATGATCCTATACTAGGGAAACTAGTGCAGAGGAGACCGTTAATAATTTTTAGACGTGCGAGATCCTTAAAACAGATGCTAGTTAGCAACATGGCTCCAAAGACGCAACCAGCAGCTACTACCTCTTCCTGGTTGAAACAAAAAGAACATAAAATGTACAAAATGCAAGGCCTGCGTGCATGGCAAGAACACCTCAATGTACAGACCAGGCCTTTCTAAAAGAGAAAAGAAAATTAAAGGCCATTTTACATGCAAAACGGAATTTGCAGTCTACGTGCTTCAGTGCCCATGTGGCATGAAGTACGTGGGCTGCACAATTCTTCCTGTACATAAAAGAGTGCTACAGCACATCAGAGCAATAAAGAATGGCGATAAGTCATATCCAGTGACACACCATTTTGAGAAACAGCATAACAAGAATGTGCAAGGGTTAACATATTTTGTGATTGATTTTATTCCACCAAATGTAAGGGGTGGAGACCGGAAAAAAATTAAGGAAGCTTGAATCGTGCTATATATTAGAACTTAACACGAGGACCCCGGTTGGTTTAAATATGGAAGCAGACTTGCACACACATTTGTAAAGATGCTTTGGTTGTGAAATTATTCGGAAACTTGAAATAAGCCTCCCTGAATCTCTGTTTTTAACTGTTTTATTTTAATTTGAACTTTTGTTTCACTTTTTGAGCACAGTACACTTTAAATACAGACTGATATATAATATTATGTCATATGATGAAGAACCAATGCCCACTTGGGCAGGATTGACAAAATTAGTTTGCGCTAAGTAATTTTGAATGATGCCTAGTGTATATGGGCCCACTTGGGCAGAAATATGAGAAGGTATAGCACCTATGGAAGTGATATTGTTTAAATAGCGACATTGTGACCATATGTTGATAAGACTATTATTTGAGCCCACAAGGGCCAAATTGCGAGTTCAATCATGGGTTTAATCATGGATTGTCATGATAACAGTGGCATCGTGGTAAAATTAATGTTATTATATTGCGAGTGCAATTATATTACAAAATTAGTAAGACTGTAAAGCGCTTTAATTATTCAGGAATCCGTAATGGTTATTTTGATATTATTATTTGGTTCAGCAACGGAATATGAAATTGATAACCGTTGTATTTTCACAGGCAGATATCGAAAAAGCTACCAGTCGGTTTTCTAATACACTTGTTTAGTAGTTTGTCACGTGATACGTCACAAGCATGACAATTTAAAATGGTTGAAACTTTATGTGAATTGGTTGGTGAGCAAGCCTGCGGGTACAGGCGAAACGTGTCCGATCAGCCGACAAATAAACCATTTATTTGTGTCAGAACACGACGTCGTCTTTCCTTGAAGTCCGAGGTTTTGTCAATATATACATATATATATATATATTACCTACTGGCGGTCGCCAGTAGGTAGTTATAGTTAGGACCTCGTTTCTATTCTAAAAGTGTCTTTTCTTTTGCCAATAACTTTGGCGCCGGTTGACGAATCTTCGCAAAATTGTCAAAACTAATGGGGCGCTCCGGTCAGCTCCTGTCTTGAAAGTTTCTTGGTGATTTGTCAAGCGGGGGCCGAGAAAAAAGGGGGGTCCCAAAATGCGTTTTCCCCATGTTAAAAAGCTACAGCCTGAACTGCTGAACGGAATTACACCAAATTTGGCAAAAAGCTAGGTCTTGGTTCAGAAAGAGCCCTTTTTTTTAAATGGTGTAAATCCGTTCAGTAGTTCCTGAGAAATTACAAAAAAAAAGTTTCAATATCTGAGCACCGAGGAGGGTACGCGAACCCTCCCGGGCATGAGCTTCACTCTGATTGGCTGCCAACACTCCAAACCAGGAAGTGTTGGCAGCCATCTTGTGACTCGGTAACCGAGACAGCAAGGGTGTTAAGATCCATTGTTTAAGTATTCTCCGAAATTGAAAACTGCTTTTGCTTTCAGTTGGGGAGGGATACAATGGTCAATTAAGTCCATCTCTCATAGATTCTGCTTCTTTGGAATAAGTAGACTTTAAACAGGGGTGACTTTGTTAACTCAGAGGTTGGTCACTGGAACTTGTGAGTCATAACCCATTGGGGCAGCGACATTTGCTTCTAACATTTTTTACAATGAGTAGCTTCTGTATGCTATTATTGGTGCAATTTGCTGCATATCAGCTGTTGAAGCTTGTTGGCCAATAAAAACATGGGATGTAGGCAACCTGATGCAAATGTAATTCCCAACACAGGCAATGATCTTTGCGCAATCAAATTTTAGTGTATCTGATCAGTGCAGGCAGATTTCAAAGCAATTGCATCCTAACACCACATGTGTTCTCGATAGCTTGCCTCGAATGGAGAATACTGCTAGGTAGGATCAGCAATGCAGAAACGGTGGGCATCTTGACTGACAGCAATATCTATCTACTGAACAATCATGGCTGACAAAAGGGTGAACTGTAAGGAAAAAAACAATAATATGGTGCAGCCATGTCTGACTTTGATACGATTAGCTCCTGAGGCTACTTTCTATGTATTCAGCTACAGGTGGATCTCTAAAACAGCGAAGGATCAGGAGAAAATAAGGGGCGCCAAATAGCATATTCCCTAAAAATGCTGTGGTTATTAGAAACTTCAATGAGTGGGATCTGCAGTGTGTTGCACAGCCATATCTCAAGGCTGCTGCAATCATAAAGCAGCATTGGTTCTTGCTTTTTGACACGAGGGAGCGCACCAGTATTAGGGGCAGCAGTGCGAAAGAGGGTGAGCATCGTCAATGGCTTCAATGTTTCTCTTTTGAAAAAAGTGTAACCAAGAGGTGGCTTGCAGGTAATAGAAGTAATAGTAACAGGTGTGGTGGGGAGTACTGGGCAGTGGTAAGAATCACAGGAGACTTGGTGGGCTTACAGAGCAATATGATTGTAACTGGTCCAGCGAAGTCCCCAATGATATGTACTGATGAGGCTACAGGGCATAACCTGAACAGTCTCTACATCAGGACCTTGGGATGAAAGCATCATCATCTCCCACACCTGTGGGACAGCTGAAATCCTGCACACTGTGGGGCTGGCCTGGGGCTTCTTGTCTTGTGCACGAGCTAGACTTTCCTTGATCATGGGGTCCTGATGCGGGCGAACTCTAAAAAGATAACACCAGATGGTAAACATTTCCTGGTTGGTGATTATCAAATCAAGTGGTATAGAAAAACAATGGTCCTAGACTTGTGTTAAATCTTGGTTGACTGAAGCATTCATAAACAGCATATAGTTTATATATAGTTTAAATCAAAAATGTACCATTCATTCATTTAAAAAATATATATATCCTCAAAAATCCAAAAAAGGCACACACTATTGCTTTACGGGTGACTCTTATTTTATTCGGTCACTTTTACTAATATAACATCATCATATTCAGTATTCAAGAAAGAAGGAAAGGTGGTTGCTCCAAGGGAAAAAGTGAAGAAAAAGGGGTGCTCGTGAAGTAAGATAGAATATGCAAGAGGGGGATCCAATCAAACAAAACAATAATTCATCATTTTGTATACATTACAATTTCATTAGCAAAACTGGTCGTGATTTTATGATGGCACCAGTTCTACATTGGGGCCTGTCCAATCGGTAATTCAGGATTGTTCATTTTATTCTATTGGCAAACAGCGTTTGTCTGTAAGCGAGTAGGACTGGGGTAATATCAAGTACAGGCCCCGAACAGGGGAAAATGTCGACGTTTCGACCCTAGTGCAACGAGGGCAGTTTGTATCCTCTGCAGGCGGGTCTTCCTCAGGACAGAAAGAAGGGATGGGGGAGCAACCTAAAAAGGTAAGTGAATTAACTAGTTAGAGAAATTAACTCAAAACAGGAGTTTTCAGTTTGCCATGAAATAATAATGGTGCGCCTACTCACTGATCATGGGTGATGCACAGTTAAGGTGCCGCCCTAGGCATGGATATAAAGATCTGTAAAAAGGGGAGGATATATAAACTGTATAATAATACTTATACCATATATGTATAGTATTCATGATAATCAATCAGTGGACTGATCTCCACTTACCCGCAAAAAGAATTGCAGCTTGATATCAGCAGTGTAATTTTAAATAATGGGTGAGAAAAATCGCCCACAGCGTCTAAAAGACATGAAATGAAACGACAATTGAAATCTCACTAAGGCACGGAAAGCCAAAAGAATTCTGGCTAATCTACTTTGACAGGGAAATACCTTAGTGATTCATCTTCGCACAACCCGGGGGAATCCAGCTGGTCTGCTCGAGAAGAGAGCTGCGAGTGACTCAGCGTTCTAAAAATAGGCTTTGGAAAGCGTGCACGTAATCTGACGTGCATTGTCAGAAACAGATGGCCACGTTAATACTCCTGTTGTGACCGGCATAAACAACAGACTATTCATTAAGTCAACATCGAGTATTCACGGAAATAAATAATTGTAAATCCAGAGCTGAATTAACTTAAACCCCATGTGTCATGATTTCACCAAAAAATATGGTATTAAACATGCTAAGTAGATCGTGTAACTGAGACTAGTTAGCATACATTAAAGGTGAGAAAAATTACATACAACAATGTACACTGATTAAAAACATATGACAATAAAACGTTACAGAAACAATGTTGCAGTAGGTCTGGTTAATATACACACACTGACAGATGAAAAAATATATACAATGTTAAAGGCTAAGAAATGTCATGTTGGCATAATGCACCGTGTAAGCTACTAAGAATGTTAGAATTTCATAATGAAGGGAAAAATTTTACCTACAATACTGTGCATAACATGGTCATATCCTTCAGCAATAAAACATATAGAGGCTACAGAAACAGCGTATTGGTAATTGTTCATATACAGCAACAAGTGAACATATATACAGTGTTGTAAGCACCCACAATAAAATTGCGGGGTCTAGCCATTATTCAGGGTTGCCACTTGTCTGGTAATCTCCTCATATTCATTCAAACCCCGTGTTACAGTGTCAAAAATATGTATCCATTTGCACTCACGGATACTCAGTGTGTTTGCAAAATTACCTCCCCTTGGATTAGGTTTAACCTGTTCAATGACCCACCACCTAAGGCTCTCAGCCGAGTGTCCAAAAGTGGCGAAATGTTCAACGAGGGGGGCTCCCTGCGTCCTACAGCGTATCCTGCTGCAATGTTGCAGTATCCGTGCCTTAACTCTCTGTATGGTTTGACCTATGTACCAGAACTCACAAGCGCATGCTATAGCATAAATAACTCCCTTGGAGTTACAATCGGTATGGTTCTGCATCATGTGTGTATGGTTGTTATAAGCGATACAAAAGGGGATGATAGACGGAACGTTTGAGCCAATCAAACACTCACCCCCAGTCAACTGATCTGGGTTTAATCCATCATCATTCTTTAGCTCACTCCACCACCCCAGTTCAGACATGGCCATATGCAAATCAGTCTGACCCTGTGCCTCATGGGAACAGTCCAGCCCGAACTGCCAAGCCATGTCTTCCCTGGACCGGAAACAAGCATCCTAGGACCGGTTTCTGGCATTTCAGCCGTCATCAGCCAGGCTTGCTTGAATCCAGTGGCAAAGTGAGCAAGGGACCCACGTCTGGGCATACCCCCGCCAACTTAGGGGCGACCAAAGCGATACAAAAGGGGATGATGGACGGAACGTTTGAGCCAATCAAACACTCACCCCCAGTCAACTGATCTGGGTTTAATCCATCATCATTCTTTAGCTCACTCCACCACCCCAGTTCAGACATGGCCATATGCAAATCAGTCTGACCCTGTGCCTCATGGGAACAGTCCAGCCCGAACTGCCAAGCCATGTCTTCCCTGGACCGGAAACAAGCATCCTAGGACCGGTTTCTGGCATTTCAGCCGTCATCAGCCAGGCTTGCTTGAATCCAGTGGCAAAGTGAGCAAGGGACCCACGTCTGGGCATACCCCCGCCAACTTAGGGCGACCAAAGCGATACAAAAGGGGATGATGGACGGAACGTTTGAGCCAATCAAACACTCACCCCCAGTCAACTGATCTGGGTTTAATCCATCATCATCCTTTAGCTCACTCCACCACCCCAGTTCAGACATGGCCATATGCAAATCAGTCTGACCCTGTGCCTCATGGGAACAGTCCAGCCCGAACTGCCAAGCCATGTCTTCCCTGGACCGGAAACAAGCATCCTAGGACCGGTTTCTGGCATTTCAGCCGTCATCAGCCAGGCTTGCTTGAATCCAGTGGCAAAGTGAGCAAGGGACCCACGTCTGGGCATACCCCCGCCAACTTAGGGCGACCAAAGCGATACAAAAGGGGATGATGGACGGAACGTTTGAGCCAATCAAACACTCACCCCCAGTCAACTGATCTGGGTTTAATCCATCATCATTCTTTAGCTCACTCCACCACCCCAGTTCAGACATGGCCATATGCAAATCAGTCTGACCCTGTGCCTCATGGGAACAGTCCAGCCCGAACTGCCAAGCCATGTCTTCCCTGGACCGGAAACAAGCATCCTAGGACCGGTTTCTGGCATTTCAGCCGTCATCAGCCAGGCTTGCTTGAATCCAGTGGCAAAGTGAGCAAGGGACCCACGTCTGGGCATACCCCCGCCAACTTAGGGCGACCAAAGCGATACAAAAGGGGATGATGGACGGAACGTTTGAGCCAATCAGCTAGCCTGGCTCCAAACTGGGGTGGTGTGGTGAGCAAAAGAATGATGGATTTAACCCAGATCCTTGTGACTGGGGGTGAATGTTTGCATTGTCCAGCATTCCGTCCATCAATTGTTTCTTTTGCATTTGTCGCCCTAAGTGGGAAGGGTATGCCCAGACGTGGGTCCCGTGCTCACTACACCACTGGATTCAAGCTAGCCTGGCTGAAGAAGGGTGATGCCCTGAAACCGGTCCCAGGATGCTTGTTTCCGGTCCAGGAGGACCTGGCTTGGCAGTTCGGGCTGGACTGTTCCCACAAGGAACAGGGTCAAGACTGATTTGCATATGGCTGGGTCCAAACTGGGGTGGTGTGGTGAGCAAAAGAATGATGGATTTAACCCAGATCCTTGTGACTGGGGGTGAATGTTTGCATTGTCCAGCATTCCGTCCATCAATTGTTTCTTTTGCATTTGTCGCCCTAAGTGGGAAGGGTATGCCCAGACGTGGGTCCCGTGCTCACTACACCACTGGATTCAAGCTAGCCTGGCTGAAGAAGGGTGATGCCCTGAAGCCGGTCCCAGGATGCTTGTTTCCGGTCCAGGGAGGACCTGGCTTGGCAGTTCGGGCTGGACTGTTCCCACAAGGAACAGGGTCAAGACTGATTTGCATATGGCTGGGTCCAAACTGGGGTGGTGTGGTGAGCAAAAGAATGATGGATTTAACCCAGATCCTTGTGACTGGGGGTGAATGTTTGCATTGTCCAGCATTCCGTCCATCAATTGTTTCTTTTGCATTTGTCGCCCTAAGTGGGAAGGGTATGCCCAGACGTGGGTCCCGTGCTCACTACACCACTGGATTCAAGCTAGCCTGGCTGAAGAAGGGTGATGCCCTGAAACCGGTCCCAGGATGCTTGTTTCCGGTCCAGGGAGGACCTGGCTTGGCAGTTCGGGCTGGACTGTTCCCACAAGGAACAGGGTCAAGACTGATTTGCATATGGCTGGGTCCAAACTGGGGTGGTGTGGTGAGCAAAAGAATGATGGATTTAACCCAGATCCTTGTGACTGGGGGTGAATGTTTGCATTGTCCAGCATTCCGTCCATCAATTGTTTCTTTTGCATTTGTCGCCCTAAGTGGGAAGGGTATGCCCAGACGTGGGTCCCGTGCTCACTACACCACTGGATTCAAGCTAGCCTGGCTGAAGAAGGGTGATGCCCTGAAACCGGTCCCAGGATGCTTGTTTCCGGTCCAGGGAGGACCTGGCTTGGCAGTTCGGGCTGGACTGTTCCCACAAGGAACAGGGTCAAGACTGATTTGCATATGGCTGGGTCCAAACTGGGGTGGTGTGGTGAGCAAAAGAATGATGGATTTAACCCAGATCCTTGTGACTGGGGGTGAATGTTTGCATTGTCCAGCATTCCGTCCATCAATTGTTTCTTTTGCATTTGTCGCCCTAAGTGGGAAGGGTATGCCCAGACGTGGGTCCCGTGCTCACTACACCACTGGATTCAAGCTAGCCTGGCTGAAGAAGGGTGATGCCCTGAAACCGGTCCCAGGATGCTTGTTTCCGGTCCAGGGAGGACCTGGCTTGGCAGTTCGGGCTGGACTGTTCCCACAAGGAACAGGGTCAAGACTGATTTGCATATGGCTGGGTCCAAACTGGGGTGGTGTGGTGAGCAAAAGAATGATGGATTTAACCCAGATCCTTGTGACTGGGGGTGAATGTTTGCATTGTCCAGCATTCCGTCCATCAATTGTTTCTTTTGCATTTGTCGCCCTAAGTGGGAAGGGTATGCCCAGACGTGGGTCCCGTGCTCACTACACCACTGGATTCAAGCTAGCCTGGCTGAAGAAGGGTGATGCCCTGAAACCGGTCCCAGGATGCTTGTTTCCGGTCCAGGGAGGACCTGGCTTGGCAGTTCGGGCTGGACTGTTCCCACAAGGAACAGGGTCAAGACTGATTTGCATATGGCTGGGTCCAAACTGGGGTGGTGTGGTGAGCAAAAGAATGATGGATTTAACCCAGATCCTTGTGACTGGGGGTGAATGTTTGCATTGTCCAGCATTCCGTCCATCAATTGTTTCTTTTGCATTTGTCGCCCTAAGTGGGAAGGGTATGCCCAGACGTGGGTCCCGTGCTCACTACACCACTGGATTCAAGCTAGCCTGGCTGAAGAAGGGTGATGCCCTGAAACCGGTCCCAGGATGCTTGTTTCCGGTCCAGGGAGGACCTGGCTTGGCAGTTCGGGCTGGACTGTTCCCACAAGGAACAGGGTCAAGACTGATTTGCATATGGCTGGGTCCAAACTGGGGTGGTGTGGTGAGCAAAAGAATGATGGATTTAACCCAGATCCTTGTGACTGGGGGTGAATGTTTGCATTGTCCAGCATTCCGTCCATCAATTGTTTCTTTTGCATTTGTCGCCCTAAGTGGGAAGGGTATGCCCAGACGTGGGTCCCGTGCTCACTACACCACTGGATTCAAGCTAGCCTGGCTGAAGAAGGGTGATGCCCTGAAACCGGTCCCAGGATGCTTGTTTCCGGTCCAGGGAGGACCTGGCTTGGCAGTTCGGGCTGGACTGTTCCCACAAGGAACAGGGTCAAGACTGATTTGCATATGGCTGGGTCCAAACTGGGGTGGTGTGGTGAGCAAAAGAATGATGGATTTAACCCAGATCCTTGTGACTGGGGGTGAATGTTTGCATTGTCCAGCATTCCGTCCATCAATTGTTTCTTTTGCATTTGTCGCCCTAAGTGGGAAGGGTATGCCCAGACGTGGGTCCCGTGCTCACTACACCACTGGATTCAAGCTAGCCTGGCTGAAGAAGGGTGATGCCCTGAAACCGGTCCCAGGATGCTTGTTTCCGGTCCAGGGAGGACCTGGCTTGGCAGTTCGGGCTGGACTGTTCCCACAAGGAACAGGGTCAAGACTGATTTGCATATGGCTGGGTCCAAACTGGGGTGGTGTGGTGAGCAAAAGAATGATGGATTTAACCCAGATCCTTGTGACTGGGGGTGAATGTTTGCATTGTCCAGCATTCCGTCCATCAATTGTTTCTTTTGCATTTGTCGCCCTAAGTGGGAAGGGTATGCCCAGACGTGGGTCCCGTGCTCACTACACCACTGGATTCAAGCTAGCCTGGCTGAAGAAGGGTGATGCCCTGAAACCGGTCCCAGGATGCTTGTTTCCGGTCCAGGGAGGACCTGGCTTGGCAGTTCGGGCTGGACTGTTCCCACAAGGAACAGGGTCAAGACTGATTTGCATATGGCTGGGTCCAAACTGGGGTGGTGTGGTGAGCAAAAGAATGATGGATTTAACCCAGATCCTTGTGACTGGGGGTGAATGTTTGCATTGTCCAGCATTCCGTCCATCAATTGTTTCTTTTGCATTTGTCGCCCTAAGTGGGAAGGGTATGCCCAGACGTGGGTCCCGTGCTCACTACACCACTGGATTCAAGCTAGCCTGGCTGAAGAAGGGTGATGCCCTGAAACCGGTCCCAGGATGCTTGTTTCCGGTCCAGGGAGGACCTGGCTTGGCAGTTCGGGCTGGACTGTTCCCACAAGGAACAGGGTCAAGACTGATTTGCATATGGCTGGGTCCAAACTGGGGTGGTGTGGTGAGCAAAAGAATGATGGATTTAACCCAGATCCTTGTGACTGGGGGTGAATGTTTGCATTGTCCAGCATTCCGTCCATCAATTGTTTCTTTTGCATTTGTCGCCCTAAGTGGGAAGGGTATGCCCAGACGTGGGTCCCGTGCTCACTACACCACTGGATTCAAGCTAGCCTGGCTGAAGAAGGGTGATGCCCTGAAACCGGTCCCAGGATGCTTGTTTCCGGTCCAGGGAGGACCTGGCTTGGCAGTTCGGGCTGGACTGTTCCCACAAGGAACAGGGTCAAGACTGATTTGCATATGGCTGGGTCCAAACTGGGGTGGTGTGGTGAGCAAAAGAATGATGGATTTAACCCAGATCCTTGTGACTGGGGGTGAATGTTTGCATTGTCCAGCATTCCGTCCATCAATTGTTTCTTTTGCATTTGTCGCCCTAAGTGGGAAGGGTATGCCCAGACGTGGGTCCCGTGCTCACTACACCACTGGATTCAAGCTAGCCTGGCTGAAGAAGGGTGATGCCCTGAAACCGGTCCCAGGATGCTTGTTTCCGGTCCAGGGAGGACCTGGCTTGGCAGTTCGGGCTGGACTGTTCCCACAAGGAACAGGGTCAAGACTGATTTGCATATGGCTGGGTCCAAACTGGGGTGGTGTGGTGAGCAAAAGAATGATGGATTTAACCCAGATCCTTGTGACTGGGGGTGAATGTTTGCATTGTCCAGCATTCCGTCCATCAATTGTTTCTTTTGCATTTGTCGCCCTAAGTGGGAAGGGTATGCCCAGACGTGGGTCCCGTGCTCACTACACCACTGGATTCAAGCTAGCCTGGCTGAAGAAGGGTGATGCCCTGAAACCGGTCCCAGGATGCTTGTTTCCGGTCCAGGGAGGACCTGGCTTGGCAGTTCGGGCTGGACTGTTCCCACAAGGAACAGGGTCAAGACTGATTTGCATATGGCTGGGTCCAAACTGGGGTGGTGTGGTGAGCAAAAGAATGATGGATTTAACCCAGATCCTTGTGACTGGGGGTGAATGTTTGCATTGTCCAGCATTCCGTCCATCAATTGTTTCTTTTGCATTTGTCGCCCTAAGTGGGAAGGGTATGCCCAGACGTGGGTCCCGTGCTCACTACACCACTGGATTCAAGCTAGCCTGGCTGAAGAAGGGTGATGCCCTGAAACCGGTCCCAGGATGCTTGTTTCCGGTCCAGGGAGGACCTGGCTTGGCAGTTCGGGCTGGACTGTTCCCACAAGGAACAGGGTCAAGACTGATTTGCATATGGCTGGGTCCAAACTGGGGTGGTGTGGTGAGCAAAAGAATGATGGATTTAACCCAGATCCTTGTGACTGGGGGTGAATGTTTGCATTGTCCAGCATTCCGTCCATCAATTGTTTCTTTTGCATTTGTCGCCCTAAGTGGGAAGGGTATGCCCAGACGTGGGTCCCGTGCTCACTACACCACTGGATTCAAGCTAGCCTGGCTGAAGAAGGGTGATGCCCTGAAACCGGTCCCAGGATGCTTGTTTCCGGTCCAGGGAGGACCTGGCTTGGCAGTTCGGGCTGGACTGTTCCCACAAGGAACAGGGTCAAGACTGATTTGCATATGGCTGGGTCCAAACTGGGGTGGTGTGGTGAGCAAAAGAATGATGGATTTAACCCAGATCCTTGTGACTGGGGGTGAATGTTTGCATTGTCCAGCATTCCGTCCATCAATTGTTTCTTTTGCATTTGTCGCCCTAAGTGGGAAGGGTATGCCCAGACGTGGGTCCCGTGCTCACTACACCACTGGATTCAAGCTAGCCTGGCTGAAGAAGGGTGATGCCCTGAAACCGGTCCCAGGATGCTTGTTTCCGGTCCAGGGAGGACCTGGCTTGGCAGTTCGGGCTGGACTGTTCCCACAAGGAACAGGGTCAAGACTGATTTGCATATGGCTGGGTCCAAACTGGGGTGGTGTGGTGAGCAAAAGAATGATGGATTTAACCCAGATCCTTGTGACTGGGGGTGAATGTTTGCATTGTCCAGCATTCCGTCCATCAATTGTTTCTTTTGCATTTGTCGCCCTAAGTGGGAAGGGTATGCCCAGACGTGGGTCCCGTGCTCACTACACCACTGGATTCAAGCTAGCCTGGCTGAAGAAGGGTGATGCCCTGAAACCGGTCCCAGGATGCTTGTTTCCGGTCCAGGGAGGACCTGGCTTGGCAGTTCGGGCTGGACTGTTCCCACAAGGAACAGGGTCAAGACTGATTTGCATATGGCTGGGTCCAAACTGGGGTGGTGTGGTGAGCAAAAGAATGATGGATTTAACCCAGATCCTTGTGACTGGGGGTGAATGTTTGCATTGTCCAGCATTCCGTCCATCAATTGTTTCTTTTGCATTTGTCGCCCTAAGTGGGAAGGGTATGCCCAGACGTGGGTCCCGTGCTCACTACACCACTGGATTCAAGCTAGCCTGGCTGAAGAAGGGTGATGCCCTGAAACCGGTCCCAGGATGCTTGTTTCCGGTCCAGGGAGGACCTGGCTTGGCAGTTCGGGCTGGACTGTTCCCACAAGGAACAGGGTCAAGACTGATTTGCATATGGCTGGGTCCAAACTGGGGTGGTGTGGTGAGCAAAAGAATGATGGATTTAACCCAGATCCTTGTGACTGGGGGTGAATGTTTGCATTGTCCAGCATTCCGTCCATCAATTGTTTCTTTTGCATTTGTCGCCCTAAGTGGGAAGGGTATGCCCAGACGTGGGTCCCGTGCTCACTACACCACTGGATTCAAGCTAGCCTGGCTGAAGAAGGGTGATGCCCTGAAACCGGTCCCAGGATGCTTGTTTCCGGTCCAGGGAGGACCTGGCTTGGCAGTTCGGGCTGGACTGTTCCCACAAGGAACAGGGTCAAGACTGATTTGCATATGGCTGGGTCCAAACTGGGGTGGTGTGGTGAGCAAAAGAATGATGGATTTAACCCAGATCCTTGTGACTGGGGGTGAATGTTTGCATTGTCCAGCATTCCGTCCATCAATTGTTTCTTTTGCATTTGTCGCCCTAAGTGGGAAGGGTATGCCCAGACGTGGGTCCCGTGCTCACTACACCACTGGATTCAAGCTAGCCTGGCTGAAGAAGGGTGATGCCCTGAAACCGGTCCCAGGATGCTTGTTTCCGGTCCAGGGAGGACCTGGCTTGGCAGTTCGGGCTGGACTGTTCCCACAAGGAACAGGGTCAAGACTGATTTGCATATGGCTGGGTCCAAACTGGGGTGGTGTGGTGAGCAAAAGAATGATGGATTTAACCCAGATCCTTGTGACTGGGGGTGAATGTTTGCATTGTCCAGCATTCCGTCCATCAATTGTTTCTTTTGCATATGGTTGTTATAAGTACACTGTTGCTGTTCTCTGGTCATGGCACAGGCTTTACATTGCCCGCACTTGTAATGTCCTTTTACTGGAGGCATATTCCAAAGGGTCTGCTGATTATCCCTTGGTTTTATGGGTATTCATGTTTGGAAAGAAATCCTTCATTCAAACCCTTTTCTGTGACCTGTCTGATTTTTTCTGCCATTTCATTTGTGGGGTCTTTAATCAATCAAGAAATAGTGATAAAGCCTGCAGACAAGGGGGGTGCTATTGTGATCCAGGGGGTGGAAGACTACAAGAAGGAAATCGTCACACAATTGGGTGTGGAAGGAAACTACATTAAATTACGATCTGACCCCACAAATGAAATGGCAGAAAAAATCAGACAGGTCACAGAAAAGGGTTTGAATGAAGGATTTCTTTCCAAACATGAATACGAATATCTGAACAATAGACAACCAAGGTTGCCCACCATATACACCCTACCTAAAATACATAAACGTCTTAATGACCCTCCAGGGAGACCGATTATTTCAGGGTGTGGATCCATTTTAGAGCCACTTTGTAAATATATAGATGTCTTCCTCAAACCTATTGCAGAAGATACGATGACATACTTGAGGGATACTATGCAGACGATAAAATTGGTGGATAATCGTCCATTTGACACAGATAAACAAATTTTAGTGACTATGGACATTACGTCCCTATACACCAACATCCCTCAGCAGGACGCTTTAGATACCATCAGGAGAGTATTGGAGACACGCCCCAGACCAGTCCAGGTCCCCACTGAATTCCTTATTAACCTTCTAGAAATTGCCATGACCAAGAATTTCTTCTATTTTCAGAGCGACTTCTATGCTCAAACCAAGGGCGTGGCGATGGTTGCTAGCTTTGCTCCGGACCTGGCCATAATCTATATGGACCAGTATGAACACACATATGTTCTCCATGATCGGAACCCATATAGGGGTCGCATTGAACTTTGGAGGCGTTACATAGATGATGTCATGATGATCTGGAACGGGAACGAACAACAACTCGTGGAATTCCATCTTTGGCTTAATGCCCAATCACATGACATCCAATTCTCTCTTGAGTTCAATAAGAAAGTGATCAACTTCCTAGACATCTCCATTAGGGAGGATGAGGGCGTATTGCATACCACCCTGTATAGGAAGGACAGTGAAAGGAATACCTTGTTACGTTACTCCAGTCATCACCCACGCAACCTCAGGGATAATTTGCCTTTTGGTCAATTCCTGAGGTTGCGTAGGAACTGCACCCGGAAGGATGACTATTTTAGGGAATCAGATGACCTTATAACACGCCTCCTGGAAAGAGGGTACCCTAAGAACCTTCTAAGAAAAGCCAGAAAAAGGGCCTGGTTTTGTCATAGGGAGTACCTTTTGGAACCAAAATCTAAGGGAACTCAGGGACACGAACGCCTTGTGTGTGCTACTACATTCTGCACCAAGAGCAACCAGATAAAGAAGATTGTGAATAAACATTGGCATCTAGTGGCAGATGAGATTGGGATTATTGAACCACCCATGCATGCTTTTAAGAAAGGCAAGAATGTGAGGGACTATGTGGTTCAATCACTATTACCCATAAAACCAAGGGATAATCAGCAGACCCTTTGGAATATGCCTCCAGTAAAAGGACATTACAAGTGCGGGCAATGTAAAGCCTGTGCCATGACCAGAGAACAGCAACAGTGTACTTATAACAACCATACACACATGATGCAGAACCATACCAATTGTAACTCCAAGGGAGTTATTTATGCTATAGCATGCCCTTGTGAGTTCTGGTACATAGGTCAAACCATACAGAGAGTTAAGGCACGGATACTGCAACATTGCAGCAGGATACGCTGTAGGACGCAGGGAGCCCCCTCGTTGAACATTTCGCCACTTTTGGACACTCGGCTGAGAGCCTTAGGTGGTGGGTCATTGAACAGGTTAAACCTAATCCAAGGGGAGGTAATTTTGCAAACACACTGAGTATCCGTGAGTGCAAATGGATACATATTTTTGACACCCTAACACGGGGTTTGAATGAATATGAGGAGATTACCAGACAAGTGGCAACCCTGAATAATGGCTAGACCCCGCAATTTTATTGTGGGTGCTTACAACACTGTATATATGTTCACTTGTTGCTGTATATGAACAATTACCAATACGCTGTTTCTGTAGCCTCTATATGTTTTATTGCTGAAGGATATGACCATGTTATGCACAGTATTGTAGGTAAAATTTTTCCCTAC
Organism: Calotriton arnoldi; assembly: GCA_963921515.1. Classification (NCBI taxonomy): domain Eukaryota; kingdom Metazoa; phylum Chordata; class Amphibia; order Caudata; family Salamandridae; genus Calotriton; species Calotriton arnoldi. The sequence goes on from CAWUFW010006457.1 coordinate 273,278, forward strand.
ATTATGAAATTCTAACATTCCTAGTAGCTTACACGGTGCATTATGCCAACATGACATTTCTTAGCCTTTAACATTGTATATATTTTTTCATCTGTCAGTGTGTGTATATTAACCAGACCTACTGCAACATTGTTTCTGTAACGTTTTATTGTCATATGTTTTTAATCAGTGTACATTGTTGTATGTAATTTTTCTCACTCTTAATGTATGCTAACTAGTCTCAGTTACACGATCTACTTAGCATGTTTAATACCATATTTTTTGGTGAAATCATGACACATGGGGTTTAAGTTATTTCAGCTCTGGATTTACAATTATTTATTTCCGTGAATACTCGATGTTGACTTAATGAATAGTCTGTTGTTTATGCCGGTCACAACAGGAGTATTAACGTGGCCATCTGTTTCTGACAATGCACGTCAGATTACGTGCACGCTTTCCAAAGCCTATTTTTAGAACGCTGAGTCACTCGCAGCTCTCTTCTCGAGCAGACCAGCTGGATTCCCCGGGTTGTGCGAAGATGAATCACTAAGGTATTTCCCTGTCAAAGTAGATTAGCCAGAATTCTTTTGGCTTTCCGTGCCTTAGTGAGATTTCAATTGTCGTTTCATTTCATGTCTTTTAGACGCTGTGGGCGATTTTTCTCACCCATTATTTAAAATTACACTGCTGATATCAAGCTGCAATTCTTTTTGCGGGTAAGTGGAGATCAGTCCACTGATTGATTATCATGAATACTATACATATATGGTATAAGTATTATTATACAGTTTATATATCCTCCCCCTTTTTTACAGATCTTTATATCCATGCCTAGGGGCGGCACCTTAACTGTGCATCACCCATGATCAGTGAGTAGGCGCACCATTATTATTTCATGGCAAACTGAAAACTCCTGTTTTGAGTTAATTTCTCTAACTAGTTAATTCACTTACCTTTTTAGGTTGCTCCCCCATCCCTTCTTTCTGTCCTGAGGAAGACCCGCCTGCAGAGGATACAAACTGCCCTCGTTGCACTAGGGTCGAAACGTCGACATTTTCCCCTGTTCGGGGCCTGTACTTGATATTACCCCAGTCCTACTCGCTTACAGACAAACGCTGTTTGCCAATAGAATAAAATGAACAATCCTGAATTACCGATTGGACAGGCCCCAATGTAGAACTGGTGCCATCATAAAATCACGACCAGTTTTGCTAATGAAATTGTAATGTATACAAAATGATGAATTATTGGTTTGTTTGATTGGATCCCCCTCTTGCATATTCTATCTTACTTCACGAGCACCCCTTTTTCTTCACTTTTTCCCTTGGAGCAACCACCTTTCCTTCTTTCTTGAATACTGAATATGATGATGTTATATTAGTAAAAGTGACCGAATAAAATAAGAGTCACCAGTAAAGCAATAGTGTGTGCCTTTTTTGGATTTTTGAGGATATATATATTTTTTAAATGAATGAATGGTACATTTTTTATTTAAACTATATATGTACTATATGCTGTTTATGAATGCTTCAGTCAACCAAGATTTAACACAAGTCTAGGACCATTGTTTTTCTATACCAATTATTACACAGGTCCATTGACTTCTATGGGTTACCCCAGTATATCTTAATGGTTATCAAATCAAGTGGGCAGTCAGTTTAGGTCATCTCGTTGCTAAATGCCTCTGGTCTCCTGTAAGTTAACCCAAAGATGTTTTATTAAACAAGCAACAACATTCATACTTTCAACAAATAACTGTGTAGAGTCTTTTATTTGAGGTATAATCTTCCAGTTAACTTTTTTTTAAAACCCTGGCTATGATGCCTGGTAGGCTGTGTAGCAGGCACTGCAAACGTGCCCTAATGCAGCCTCCGAGCACCCTATTGTACTTAAACATGAGCACTACTATCAAAAGATATAGAAATATGCTACGTTGGAGAATTAACCGTTGTCTGTATTGTTTATCATTATTGTGCACATACACCAACGCAGGGTGCAAGCAACTGCTTCCGAAAGGTGGAGGCTCCTAATTAGCTTAATTAGGCGAAACTCTGCATCTAATCCTTCTCCACTCTCAGAAATATAAATGTGACAAATAGCAGAAGTGGGTTTAATAGTTGTAGACGCTTCCGTGAGCTCGCCTGCGATCCAACTGCTAATTTAAGCCAGGCGGACAGTGTAGTGCAGGGCTCTGCAGGGGTCGGGGTCGCCTTGTCAGCTATGGATACTGCTACTCCCTCTGTCTCATGCTAAGGCACCCCCCGGGGCTCTTTCAAGCTTCTCAAGTCCACTGGCCAATGAGAGCGCTCGGACCCAGGAATTCTGCTCCCGCTCCACATGCCCAAAACTATGGGCATGCCGCTTAGAGGCCACAGCCCCTCTCCATCTGCATATCGAATGACTCACAATACAACACTTTTTTTGCACGCCACCGCGTTTGGGAAAAAATGAGTCACTTATAGCATAATAAAACCAGGATATAAGCCAAAGCGTCAAACTTTGACACCAGAGATGCCAAACTAGTGGCTGAGAATTGCACTGCATGAAACTGGAAACGCTGGAAATCAATCCCGGCTTCCTTGTTTGCCCAAATGGTGTGATCCTAGGCAGATACTTTGTCATGGAGCCTCCTTTTTGTTCAGTTTGGAATATCAAAGCACCATCCAATACATGAGTTCAGGGTGAGTGCTGTACAAAAACTTCTTTTGTTTTAATAATTTATAATGTTGCTCTGTCTAATTAAAATCTAGGCCACATATAGGGTACACGCTACTACTAACGTGATGTTCGTTGCATGATTTCATAGACACATATTTTCCAAGCTCGGCTCGTACACTGGTCTCTAGAGCCAGAGCCTAACCTTGGCTCGGCTATGGTCGTTTGCCTGTACATTTCTTGGCTCGCTCTAGTCTTGGGAGCTCCAGGTTATATTTTAGGATCGAGAGTGCCATTATCGGAATCGCGTGCTCTTGGTCACTCCCAAATGATTATCTTACTTCTTCCTGTCGCTTTGACCTTTTCTTGGCTTTGGGTTTCGAGCGCGGGGCCATCCCAGTTTTTGATCCCCCCTCATTCCCCTAACTTAAGAGTAATTTCTAGTTATAACGGCGAGTCTATGCAGGATGCATTAGCAGGAATGCTGCGCTGATGCCATGTCAACGGCATTGCAAACCTTCCTCAGACATTTTATTGGAAGATTACATAATGCAGTGCAGAGGGCTAGACTAAGAAAACGCAGCAGAAGGAAACAGGGGCAGACGCAGCGCTCCGGCCGATTCATCGAAACAGCTTCAACCACATGAATGATTTAGTGGAGGAAGAAAGGATAGCATCATCCATATTCCTCAGACTGAGGAGACGAGCACTCCCTCTCCAGCCCACGCGCTCGCTCAGTCGCACCAGAGAGATTGCTCTTTCAGTCAATTTCTCGTGGAGCCAGACTGGGCCTGCTTTCAGCCCCCGCCCCCCGGTCGAGTCCCGGTGCCCCCCTTTCACATCACAGCGCATCAGCCGTTAGATCACTCGAGTGGGCATCAAAGCTCTGCAGCCCTTTCATTTCACTCGATTTCCACTGAGTGTTGCGTCCTAGCACAAGACACACAGAATGTGACAGTTTTAATCAGCTGCGAAATGCCAGGTTACAGGGTCGGATTGGTAACGCGGGCACTCGGGCAATGCCCGAGGGGCCGGTCCCCGAATTCCAGCTGTGGGCTGCTTTTTTGAGCAGCCTGGGGGGCCGATTTGGGCCGTTTCTGCATTGTTCGGATGCCGCCATCGGCCCAGTGGGTGCCTGAGTGGCCTTTCTGGAGGCAGATGGGCATCCATCACCTCCCTTTTATCAGCGGGCAGAGGTGTCACTCCCTTTCTCTCGCAGGGCCGGTCCATTAATATATGCATATTGAGCAGGGGCAGGGGGCCTGAGCAAAAGTGGCCTCACTTGTTTTCAGGTGTGTTTCACCAGTGTAAACAAATCCGTGCATTTTTTAAACCCCCCCCCCCCCCCTTTTTATTAAATTACATTTCGCCGAAGCAGTGTTTTGCGGAAAGGCAATATGCAAATGTGGCACACTTTTTTCTTGCGTGCCCGGGCCAATTTTTAATCCCAATCCAACCCTGCCAGGTTACCTAAAGCTAAGGTCATCTTGGACTGTGCCGCAGTAGCAATCAGCGTTGTATGTCTCCTGCTGACATGAAGAGATATTGCTTTCTCACCCCTGACTGCCTCCGACTCCACGATTCCAACATTTTGGTTGCTTGGAGTCGCGTTTGGCACAGTGGATTTCGCCCCGGCCGTTTCTCCCAGTGTAGAAGTCAGGCATGCCACGCGCTAGTCTCAAATCCACAAAATTGAATCTGAAAGGTCCCTCGTGCTCCCCAGATAGAGATGCGTTAAAGATCACAGCGGTGGCAGTGGTTGAGCTAGGAGTGAACTCCCTCCTGTTTGTCTCTCAGATACTTTTGAAGAGCAAAGAGTGATGCGAAGGCTCGCAAGGGCAGCCCGACAGTTTGGGAAGAGGCTCAACAAGCATTGGCAATCCAACAGGACTCGCATTTACGCGAGACCTATTGCATTGCAAATGGCAATGCTTGCGGGCGACGAGGCACAGGGGGGCGGCGAGAAGGCATCGGACTGCGGGAGGGGGCGGCACGGGAAGAAAGTAGTCTGTGCTGTAAAGGGGCCAGTAGCCATGGAAGGATACAAATGACTGACATGGCTGTCATGGGGAGGGACTAATGAGCTTAAAACCAATCGGAAGGCAGCATTTATAACCTAAGCCAATGAAGAAGATGGTCCGGAGAGTGGGCGGAGCTTCCACGAAGCTTCCACACTATAGTGTATACTGCATGCCTCGCAAAGCGATGGCAGTGCATTCGCGCTGCAATGCTAGGCACGACCTAACAACCCCAGAACAAGGCACAATAATGAAAAGCAGGGAGAGAATAATAGCAGAAAGATCAGGCACAGAAACGGAAAGCAGGAATAGAACAACAGCAGAAAGATCAGTGGGAGCTGGAGCTCAAAGGACGGAGCACAAGCGGCAGAGACGGCGGGAAGCTGGCACGGGGCACCTGCTCAATGGGGTCATGCTGTGGCCCCCATTAAGTAGATCCTGGGAGTGGGAGGGGTGCTGTGTGGGGTTAGCAGAGGAGTAAAGTGGGAGGAAAAACAAAACAGTGACAACAGCGGGAAAACACAGCGGGCAGCTGGGTAGAAACAAATAGCAGAACGGTAATCAGAATAACACACACCAAGGCCACAACAATAATACAGCCGTAGAATAAGAAACAAAGGTCACAACAGCAACACAACAAGGCACAATAATGGAAAGCAGGGAGAGAACAATAGTAGAAGGACCAGGCACAGAAATGGAGAGTAGGCAGAAAATAACAGCAGAGAGAGCTCAAGCAAGGGAGCACAAGCAGCAGAGGCGGCGGGAGCTGGAACAGGTGACCTAGTGTGTTTAGTGCACATCAAAATGTATGTAGAGAACTATTCTGGTATGGGGTCTATGTTTCTATATTAAATGTGTGTGCAGTGTATGCTTCACATTCTTCCATTTGTGGTGAAGGATACTGTAATGCTGATGTCAGAACCTTACAAATAAAATCATTCCTTCCTTTCTAGGACACTCTTTGAGCTGTGAGAAGTGCTTGGATTATGGTTCAACTAGCTGCCAAGGCTCCGAAGATAAGTGCATTGACGGTAGTGACAAGTGCATCCAAGGATTTGAGAACAACACCCTTGGTGAGTGTCCTGAATCACAGGTTCAATGGCAATCTTGAACAAGGGGACGCAGCAGGGGAACACATTCACATATAAACACATTGACAACTCACCTACTGCTGCCTAGGAGCTGCCTCAAAAGGTGATATGAAGGAGTCTGAGAGAGTGGAGACCACAGGGATCAAGGAATTTTCCAAAGTCTACACTAGTTGTCAAACTGAATGGCCCCTGTTTCTGCCATTGTGCACATGCTGTCAAGTTTGGCACTCTGTCCTTGACCCATTGTGTCACATCTCACACATTACCTTCGTGCAATCTTAAAAGCTCATTCTGTTATGTTAATTGTTTTGTGGTTAGTTAAATATTTACTGCTTCAGGCTGGGCGTTTGAAAGGGCTGTGGTAGACATAAAATGTTATAAAAAAACCCTACTAGTGGTGTACTTTGGGAATTGACTTGTGGCCTCGATTCCGGAGGCAAATCGCAGCAGCTGGCAGTTAACCCAGGACTTGTGAATTCTGTTTCACATCTCTCAGCATGGTCCTTGCTCCTGGGCCCATGTCTCCTTTGAAACCACTGCAGGTACTTAGGGGCTCATTACGATGGCGGATAAATGCCTATGTGGCGGCGGTCCCGCACATGGAATTACAATGCGACCGCCACTGTAGCAGTCACATTGTACATTTTTACCATTGCAGGGGGTGCTGCTAGGTGCAGCACCCGCCGCAATGGTAAAAATGCAAGTTTTGCATTTCCCTGCACTACGTGGCAGGCACCACGCGGTGCCTGCCACATGGTACAGGGAAATGTTGGGGGGCACAAGTACAAAACTTGAATGCCCCTGCTGAAGGGGTGCCCGCTACGGGCCCCCAAAATACATCCCCGCCAGCCTGTAAATGGCGGTTGAACTGCCATACACAGGCTGGCCGAGATGCAGCATTCTAATCTGGCGGATGGTGCCTGCTAGGCACGCCACCATTTTAGAGATGCTTGGTGGGTCCGTGGTGGATGGACTTTATGTCTGCCAGCACACCGCCCGCCATAGTAATATGGCAGGCGGAGAAGTGCTTCGAGATGGCGGTGAAACCGCCAACGGCAAGCTGTCGGTGGCGGTTTTACTGCCATAGTAATGAGCCCCTTAGTCCTCAGGTACTCATCGGAGGGTTCCCCTACGGCCACTAGAGGGCGCTCAGAGAAAATAGCGGTTATCTCTTTTTATGGCAGGCATTTGCCTCTGAATCTTGTAGATGGAGCATGTCCGAGGTTATAAAAAACCATGTGATGATTGGAAGGACATAGGTTTGAACTCCCCCTCCAAACCCCCAACCCTCGCTGTCTCAGTCTACCATCTTTGAAGGTGAGTGCACTGAGTACCATTAACATGGTGTAGTATCGTTATGCCTGGCTCTGGCGCGCGGCGCCAGGACCAGGCAAGACGGGAAGAGGAGGAAACCGGAAGGGAGGGGGCGTGGAAAAAGGAAGGTGTAGAGGTTAGAATAAAGATGTATGCAAGCAATACCTAGTCGGTCTCGTCATTTTCACCAATACATGAAAACTGGCAACGAGGGTGGGATAACAAGGACCCGCCGACCTGCTTTCATCTGGACAACGCGCTCCACCGCCTGCTGCGCGTCCGATTGCTGACGAAGTGAACGCTCGCTATGCACTGCATTGGAGTCAGGCACGTGCCGGTTTCGCTATCACGGCCCAGCGCCCGCAGTCACCGTGCTCCAGAGCCTGACTTAAATGCAGCATCCTTCCAGGGTAAGCCTCACTGCCAAATGCCTGCCTGCAGCCTCGTGGATGTCTGTCCTTCTCGGCGGCCATATTAAAGTCAGGCCCTACTAAAAAAGACCCTGCCACCACTCCGGCAGCCATCTTGAAACCAGGCAAGAAAAAATAAAGGGGGAAAAGAAGTAATAACATTTCTTCTACAGACTGACACTAATGGAATGCCACTCCTGAGCTTCACCATTGCACTGTACACCCTCACGCCTGCCCAGGATACCCTGCTGAGTTTTGGGAAGAGAATACAAGGCCCATCCATACGTCATCATGTCAGTGGCCCCAGATACCTCACAGAATGCGTAACCAGGCCCCGCACAAAATGCGCAGCCAGGTCCAGTACTGCTGGGGGTATCTTTCCTACGCCCTCCAGAACCTCTGATTTTGACATCTGGCAGCGGCATGGTCCCTAGATGGCAAAACTGGTTAGAAGACTTCGAAGACTTCATGAAGGGATCGCAAGTTACTGACCCTAACCAACAACTCATCTCAAGTTATCAAAGAACTGCCGCCGGCCGCATCCGCCTCCTATCAAGACGTAAGAGAGGCGCTAAACAGGAAATTCCTTCCCAAGCAAAACCTGGATTACGAACCATACACCTTCAACTTGGCGTCACAAGAAAAAGACGAGCCGATGGGTGATTTCATTACGCACCTTAAACGCCTAGCCCGCTACTGCGAATTTGACAATTTCACTACCGAGGACGCACTTCGCCTATGAATTATAGAAGGATGCCAGTCAGAATCTACGCCGTCGCCTGCTGAAGAAACACTACTGACTCGACGATATCGGAAGAGCTGACGTGAATAAATGACCAAGGTGAAGAACATGCAAAAAAAGCAGGCAGAACAGATAAACGTGAACAAGCTTTCCGACTACACTCTCAAGCAGCTTCACGACGCCAGTCAGACTACAAAAAGTCTCCGAAACCCACAAGCCGAACTCGCAGCGGGAACAGCAACAATCGAAAACAATTACAGTGCTATCGCTGCGGTCAAGATTACCCTCACACAGGCCCATGTCCTGCCATGGGACAACAGTGCCATCACTGTGGGAAAGAAAATCACTTCGAACTGGTGTGCCAAACATCTCGCAAGGAGTCAGCGCCAACAAAACGAAATCCTGGACCTTGTCATCATGCAAGAGCAGTACGGGAGAGGAGAGACAGGTCAACTAGCTCATCAAGATCCATACACGGTCGCACCTCACATACCGGTCCCGACGATCGTCATCAAGAGAATCCTCGGCCCTCACTCCCATATCTCAAGACAGCGATGAATATGTATGCATGGTTGCAGACCCTGATAGACTGAAGAAATACCCCAGACTGCACATTCACATGAGAAATCACCCCACAAAATTCGTCTTAGACACTGGAGCGTCACTCAACTACATATGCACAACAGAATACAAGAACATTTATCCGAAGCCCAAACTACAGAAGGCCGCTGTGCGTGTTTATACATGGCTGTCCAAAGAACCACTGCCATGCCTGGGACAATTCCGAACGTCTCTGACATATGAGGACAGAACAGTTCAAGCACAAGTTCATGTCATAGAAGGACCTGAAGCAGCTGATTGTCTTCTCAACCTGCCCACAGCTGAGCGTTTAAAACTAGTGGAAATACTGTACAAAGTAGACGACACACCAGACATTATCAACAAATTCCCCAAATTATTCTCCGGACTGGGAAAACTAGCTCACTTCAAAGTCCGACTGCACATAAATGAACAAGTAACACCTGTAGCTCAGTATCACTGGAAAGTACCCTTTCACCTCCAGCAAGCAGTGGATGAAGAGTTACAAGACTTACTGAGAGCTGACATAATTGAGAGATCGACTAGACCCACCCCGTGGGTATCTCCAGTAGTAGTAGTGCCCAAACGGGGATCAGAGAACAAAGTGCGCCTTTGCGTGGACATGAGGGCCCCAAATACAGCCATAGAATGTGAACGACACCCGGGACCTCATATCAGCGACATGATCACTCGCTTGAACGGAGCAAAAGTCTTTTCAAAGTTGGACCTAAACAAAGGGTACCACCAGCTCGAGCTTCATGATAAATCCTGCTATATCACCACCTTTACAACGCACCAAGGGCTTTTCAGATATAAACGCCTTAACTTCGGAATTTCTTCAGCCGCGGAAATATTCCAAAAGGCGGTGAGGCGAGTCATTCATCATATTCCAAATTCATTCAACTACAGCGACGGCATGCTGGTGTTTGGTGATACCCGCAAGGAACACGACAAAGCTCTAGATCGAGTGTGCCACGCTCTTCTAAGTGCTAATCTCACGCTCAACAGAGACAAATGCGAGTTTCATAAATCTACACTAAAATTCTACGGTCACATCTTCTCCAGCGACGGAATGCGACTTGACCCTGAAAAAGTGCTAGCACTAGCTGACACACTGTGCCCCCGAGATGTTAGCGATGTACGGTCCTTTCTGGGCATGGCCAGCTACTGCGTCCGATATATCAAGGATTACGCCACCATCAGCTATCCTCTGCGGGAACTTACAAAACAAGGTCAAATCTTCTGATGGTCAGCAAAATGTGAGCACGCGTTCAACCAAATCAAGACAGCAGTAAGTTCTGCCATTAACTTGGCATATTTCAACCCTCGCAAGAAAACAGAAATCACGGTTGACGCAAGCCCAGTAGGACTTGGAGCCATCTTAGCTCAGTATTAAGACGAAGGAGACCAGCGACACATTGTGGCGCACACCAGTCGCAGTCTTACAGACACCGAGAAAGCCTACTCGCAGCCCGAGAAAGAGAGCCTGGCGCTTGTGTGGGCATGTGAGCACTTCCATATCTTCATCTATGGGAAGCACTTCACACTGATCACCGACCATCAAGCTCTCATAACAATATTCGGGAATCCCCGAGCAAAGATGCCACCGCGGATCGAGCGCTGGACTATTCGCCTCCAAGAATACACGTACACCATTGTCCACTAGCCGGGAAGGTGGAGAACCCAGCAGACTACATGTCGCAACATCCCAGGGCCTCAACACGCACAAGACACTCGCTGGCGGAAGAATACATCCACTTTGTCATCGATCAGGCAAGACCACCTGCCGTCCCGTTGGAGGCAAACACAGAAGCCACTGCCAAGGACGCCACGCTCCAAAACATAATGCACCACATCCGCACGGACGTTTGGAGACACCTGGAGGAAACACCAATCGACAAAACCGTCAACACACAAGAACTCGCGTCCTTCCGACATGTCAAAGATGATCTCACAATCAGTGACAACGGACTACTACTAAAAGACAGACGAATTGTCATCCCACAACAGCAACAACAAGGAGTTGTCAACTTAGCACATGAGGGACACAGAGGCATAGTGGCAACAAAGAAAGCACTACGGTAGCGAGTCTGGTTCCCGTCCCTAGACCAAATGGTAGAAACCACACTTCAAGACTGCCCTCAATGCCAACTGGTAGGGCGAGAAGAACCACGTCCCCCGCTTCAAATGTCTGACCTTCCAGACAGCGTATGGCAACAGGTGGCCATTGATTTCTTCAGCCCATTGAAGTCCGGGAAGTATATTATCGTCATCATGGATGAAAACTCCAGATTCCCCATTGCACAACAAGTATCGTCAACAAGAGCAGCCACCATTATACCAGTCCTAGATGAAGCATTTGCCGCGTGGGGAATCCCCGTAGTAGTGAAAACAGATAATGGCCCGCCGTTCACGGGCCTGATTTCACAGAGTTTGCAAGACACCTGAACTTCATGCACCGGAAAATCACTCCCATGTGGCCTCAAGCCAATGGGATGGTCGAGAGGTTTATGGCCACAATAAAGAAAACCATACAACAAGCAGAACTGGCCCGACGAGACATCCAGCTTGCACTGAACGAGGTATTACGGGCCTATCGAACCACGCCACACAGCACCACCAACAAATGCCCAGCTACCCTGATGTTGGGAAGAACCCTACGCACCAGAATACCTGTCACAGATACCGCTATACGTTTTAGTTCCCAAATTCATGATCACAAGACACAAGTGGAACTTGACAAAATCAAGAAGGCAAAAATGAAAGAGTACGCAGACAATCTCCGACATGCCAGAATGTCTGACATCCAGGAAGGAGACTGGGTGCTAGTCAGACAAGAACAGAAAACAAAAACTGACAGTCGCTACAGTGACCAACCACTACGAGTGACGAGTCGGAAAGGAACCATGATCACGGCCGCATCTGAGACCAAGAGAACCACGCGAAATGTGTCACACTTCAAGAAATGCAAACCCGCAGTATACACCCAAGCAGAAGAGTCAGAACATGACACGGATGAATCAGACCGAGAAACCGAGAACTGTGAAAGACCTGAAGCTGCAGCGAGCCCACGAGAGTCGAGAGAAGTGCGCCTCTCACGCCGACCACAGAGAACTATCCGGAGACCAACCCGACTTATTGAAGAACTCTAAGTGAGTAAGCATTGAACACTTAGGAAGGGGGGAGATGTAGTATCGTCATGCCTGGCTCCGGTGCACGGCGCTAGGACCAGGCAAGACGGGAAGAGGAGGAAACCGGAAGGGAGGGGGCGTGGAAAAAATGAAGGTGTAGAGGTTAGAATAAAGACGTATGCAAGCAATACCTAGTCGGTCTCGTCATTTACGCCAATATATGAAACATGGGTATGTGATGCTGCGTGCAGTCAAGCATCTTTTGAGCATGCAACTCCATTCTGCAATGTGGGGGGTACAGAGGAGTACGGCAGAAGGGAAGAGCAACAAGCTATCTTTTAAGGAACAGTAAATTAATGGTAAAACAGAAGCTGCTGTTGCTCAATTTAAAAGCAGCATTTGTTATTTTCTGGGCTTAGAAACAGCAGATTTCAGATTTAAAACGTTTTATTTGAGGTTAACATATGCTCTTATTAGCATATCATTTGCCCATACTTTTCAAGCCACATTTCTATATTTCATAAATTCACATATTAGAATGCTTACAGAGCCATAAAACACATACAAATCCCTAATATGCAGCTTCTTAGGTTCGCCTAGCAGCAGACGTGCTATGTGACATCACATTATGATTATATAAATATAAGTCAGTACGTTTCGTGTATTCTCAAATCCAGAGTCACTGCTGCCCTCTCATCAAATTTTTTTCCCAACAGGTGGTGATATGCGTCTAGTGGCTTTCAAGACTTGTCACACTCCTGCTCTACCCCCAGTTCTCTGTGAAGCTTCTGACAACACCTTTAGGACTTCCCAGCAGTACATACGTTTTGTGACAGAGTGTGCCAAAGACATGGGTCCATTGAAAGGTACGTCCTGTTGGAGGCTCTTGATACCCTTGTGATGCGTCGGGTCGTGTGTAAGCCTTAAAACCATAACTCACAGTGAGAGGTAGGGCGCATATCTTCTTCATGGATAGACTTTTGAGGGATTTCTGAGAGCTATTTTAGTGGAAATTGTTGCAGGAAGCTGGTTTGTTCCAATGTCTCTGCGCCTGCACCCTCTGGACCACTGTGAGGGCCTGTGAGTGCACATTGATTGACAGGTGATGTCAGCCAAATGCATCTGCACATGTCCCCATTCACCACGGGGCTTGTAGAGGTGCCATCCACCCGCCCCCCAGAGAACTTAATCACTGTGTGGCACTATGTAAGCATCAGTGGCAGCAACTCTGTTAAACTAAACTGTAGCTGCTCCAGCAAAATGAGGTACAGAGCCCTTCTGCGGTGATGAACCCTGCAGTTTGGCAAATCACATGATTTGTGACAGCAAAGTGACTGTTTAGAAAGTAAAAAATCTTTCTGACTTTTAAAGCCAACCTTTTCTGAATCGCAAATAGAAGGTGACATTAAAGGGACATTCCCCTTCTATTTTTGAATTTTGAATTTGAGTTGACTCTGTGTCCTGAGTTTTGCTAACCAGACCCAGGGCCAGTGCTCTCTTTAAAAGATATATGGTAATTAGGTGTAATTGTAATTGTACTGACAACCGACCTGTAAGTCCCTAGTATATGGTAGGGCATGTAGGTTAAGAGGCCCAGTAGATTTCATGCACTTACATGTGCACAGCTGTGTTGCCTGCTGTCATTTTACAGGCAGCTCTGTTTTCATAAGTAAATTATATGTAAATTTGTCTTTGGAATTAAAGGTACTGCCAAAGTCTTAAGCTACCTTATTATTACATATAAGTCACCCCTAAGGTCCCCCTAGGGGCCCCGGGGTAGGATGCCTTGTAACTATAAGCAGGGACATTATAAAACATGTTTTATATGCCCTGGTGAGGGAAAAACTGCCAATTTCATTTTTCCCCATTGTAGCACATTGGCTCTATAGGCTAACATTGGAATACTTTAATAAAGTATAACTATTGGCAGGAGTGAGCTAAAAATATACTTCAATGTATTAAAATGATATATAATTTTTTTAACAAAATTTGTATTGTTTTCAAAAGCAATAAACAATGACTGTGTGATAAAGGCAAGTATTAAGGCATTTACAGCATAAGGCGATACATAGATATTGCATCACATGGAATGCACAAGATACTTAAAAATGCAGATATTAAGATATAATGGCCATTAGGGTTGCCATAATATGCTACAAAGAACACACAGTCATAAAAACATTCCCTCCCTTCACCCCCCTCCTCTCATCCCCACCTCTCGGTTTGAATAGAAATATCTCAACTGAATTAAGTTCTCGATTAAGTAATGGCTTGCCAGGTATCAGGAGAACCAACCCTGAGCTATTGATGCCCTCCCCACACATTCAATTGGGTGCTAGTTATCCCCATGTGTATTATCTGTATCTATGGAAATATCAGGGGAATCAGTGGTAGGCACTCGTAGGCATTCCACGAGGGTGTCCCAACCTCTGGCCTTCTCCATCGTGGTGCGTCCCCTTCCCATCCCCTGAAACAGAATCGCACCTTCATATCCCACCCACAACAGTAGGGTCTCCCGCCATTTAGGGACCTAGGGGCTAGCGGTGGCCTTCCATTCCATTCTTATCTCACATTTTGCCAATATTAGGGCGAGATCTAAACATTTGGTGGTGACTTTATATTTAGTAGGTCGGGAGAAATACCCAGTATACACACCAGTGGACTGCATGGCAGTGTCCTGTCTGAGACATCATTTATGCAGGACACTACCCCTTCCAAAAAATCTCTTACAGCTGGCTGGGCCCACACCATATGGCCCATCTCTGATGCCTTATCTCTACATCTGGGGTTTGATGCATTGGGTGTACCAAACATCCTGCTAATTTTTCTTGGCATTCAGTATGCTCTATGTAGACTATAAAAGTTAATTAACTTAAACCTAGCATTTTGGAAAACCATATACGCGTGGGCCAATATTGTGGACCAGGTCAAGTCCGAGATTGGGAACCCTAGATCCCCTTCCCACTTCTGGTGCAGTTCACCCAGGAGTAAATTGATTCATGCTCTTTTTGCTAGGTAGAGGGAAGAGGTGCTCGCAGCGGCCAGGGCGGCTGACTGCAGAACCCGGGGGCTCACGGTTCGGTCCCCGGCGCCAGCAGCAGATCAGCCCAACACCATGTGAGTCTGAGCAATAGCTTGCTTAATCTTCCCGATGGCCGCCAGCGCCTTGACACCCTCGGGTACTTGTTTGCGCTTTACAAATACTGGACATTTACATTTACATTTAGAGAAGGGTGACCGCTCTGTTCCTACCGGTCGTGTTGGATAGGATTCCACTGCTGTCATGAATAGGGGGTTCTAACAGTCCTTCACGCTAATATCCTCTTATGGTTGCTGCTACTGCTTGATGGAGCTAGAACTTTCTCAGGGGTAGGTCATACTGTTCAGAGAGGACTTCGAATGACATCAAGGTGCATCTTGGTATACGACTCCTACATGAGTAATAACCAATTCCAACCAGTCGGATATCCTCTCTAGTGTCTCTCAGCATGGCTAGGCATTCCACCGGAATGTAGGGCGAGCAAGGTCGATGCAATTAGAATGCTGCAAGCAGCACCGCCAGGCATGCTTTATAACTCATAGTTCACCAGAGCACCCGCACAAAGGGCGCATGGGGGTCTACAGGATCCGGGAGAGCAGAGAAAGTCCAGACACACCCAACGGAACAATCTGTGGAGGATGCAAGTTAGCGTGCATCCACTGGTTGAACCATTGAATCTGCAAGATAATATGCCTCAAAGTCTGGCAGCGCTAGGCCACCATCTGAGGTAGGTCTCCGCAGTTTAGTTAATGCCACCAGGCATCTCCCGACTTCCTCAGGTCAGCTCCACCAGCAGTGTGTCCATCTCAGCAAGTAATTTACAGGGAATAGCAAGGGGCGGTGTTGTTAAAAAAAAAAAAAGAGTAGGTGGGGGAGCTGCACCATCTTCGAGATTGCTGTTTGACCGGCATCCGACAGCGAAAGTGTCTTCCAGAAACCAATTTTGGCCCGCAGCACTCTAATTGCCACACCTATGTTGCCATCTAGGACTGTAATGATATATTTTGACTCTTAGGTATTTCATGCAGGAACCCTCCCATGTTAGTTAATGCAAATCTGTTGGGATAGGCATATCACGAGTAAGGGAAAAGGTTAGTGACTTCTGCCAGTTAAGGCAGAGGCCTGAGTGGGTTCCAGAATGCTGCAACAA
The DNA here is from genome assembly GCA_963921515.1 of Calotriton arnoldi. NCBI lineage: Eukaryota > Metazoa > Chordata > Amphibia > Caudata > Salamandridae > Calotriton > Calotriton arnoldi. The sequence continues at coordinate 289,390 of CAWUFW010006457.1, forward strand.
GGATATTGTCCCTGGCTGGTATTCCTCTATGTCTCTCTGAAAGAGGAGCATATCATCTGTATAGACAGCTATCCTAGGGGAGTTGTCTTGATGGTAGTGGTTCCCCATGCGTGCTCCACTGGTCAGGGGTTCGATTGCAATGGTGAACAATACTGGGGAAGGAGGGCAACCCTTTGCCCCTACCTACTGTACATGTGTAGGATATCACTCCTCTAGTACAAACCTGCGTGCTAGGATCAGTATATAGTAGTTTGGTCCCTTGGCTAAATCTCTCACCCAGCCCCAGTTTATCCATTACTTGATATACATAGTCCCACCAGAGGCTATTGAATGCCTTCTCAATATCGATCGATATGATCGCTGCTCTATCCTCCTCTGGTGGGTGTGTCTCCATAATCAACAGTAATCGACTGACATTTAAGGCCGTGTTGCACCCTGGTATGAAGCCACACTGATCTAGGTATATAAGTGTACGCATATGTGGGAGAAGGCAAGTGGCCAGTTTGTGACTCAGGATCTTGTAATCCATATTTAATAGTGGAAGTGGTCGATAGCAGCGCATGTCACTTTGGTACTACCCGGCTTCAGAAATGGGTTCATTAGAACCTCTTGAGAAAGAAAAAGCCTAGGCAATTAACTAGTCATGTATTGACCTATACTAGACACATTGATATGGACAGTGAATCAGTGTACTCAACATTTATATTAAAATTTTCATTTTATTAATATTAATTCATGATAAAAAAGAAGTTTTTATGAGACAAACAAAACATACTGTACTTTACAACATATCAGACATATGTACATAATATAAATAAATATAAAACAATCAGATCCAAGCAATTTAAATGTTAACACAAAAAACCAAACATAGGTATGTTTGTTTCATATTAGAACGTAGTGGCTTAGTGATGGAACAATTCTTTGTTTCTCTACGCGCGTTTTGGCGTGCTAAGCGCCTTCTTCAGGACAGCCACAAAAATTACCTAAACAAATAAACAGACATATATATCACAATATACAGACATATCTAGTACACCGAGTCTTGATAACATACATATTCATTATTATTTGCTATGTAGCATATAATGATAAACTGCAACAAATAACTCACTGTGCAGAAAATGAAGAACAAAAGAAAAAATAAGAAAAAGTGTTGAGAAAATACTATCCACTCAACTAAAATGAAGTATGATGGATATATATAGATTAATTTAATAAAGATATAGACCCTTAAACCTCACCGACAAAAGTGAATGAAAGCTAGGAAACCAAAAAAAAATCTAAATCCCAGATGGTTTTCGGCCTCACAGTAACTCAGATGTGACAAAAAGTAGATCCAACGATTTATGCAAGGAGCTTACCTAAATAGGTTTTAAGATGGAACCAAAATGAGATGCTTGGAACCAGAGGAGGTATATAAATTACCTCAACTGAAAAGGAAAAAGGGAGGGGGGAGGAAAGGGAAAAGTAACATCCATGGTTCAGCACTAGATATAGGAGTGAATATTAATTCTAGTTTATTTCAGTAAAATTGCTAACTTGCAGAGGTAGATATAATACTTTTTAGTAGATAAATGAGGGCTTCTTTTAGGTGATGAATAAAAGTTGGATAGAGGGATAGCAATTACCTAAAACCAAAATAAATGAAGGATCCTTATCTACGTCTGTTGATGGAATACTGGTACTTGCTCCTTAGAGTCCAGAGTAACGACCATCTAAGTTGGTAAGTCTGTTGTATGTGCAAATATTAAAACTATAATAAAAACAGCATTACATTATATAGCTGTAAAGCAGAACTGTGTTGATATATGTTTAAGAAATGTTTGAAAACATGTGGAGATATTTACCTCACTTTATAATTTCAGCTAAACAGAACTCCAGGATATATGTTCATCTCAAAATGTGACAACGGATGATCACTATAAAGATTGAAAGACAAAAATGAGCACACGCGAAAACGACATGAGCGCAAGGTGAAAAATACTGTATGAGACTTCTTGAGCAGAAAATGCATATATTTAAGGAACGCGCTATATCTTTATAAAAACCAGTCTGAAGTTTAGAATTGTAGCATGAGACTATGTTATTATTTAAAATGCCTCTGATGCTTGATCTAGAAAGTTAACAATGCGTAAGCTGCACTGAAGTTTAAAGGCAGCTAATCAGCATAACAATGAGCGTTTAGTTGTCAAACTATGCAGTAGGTTGTTTTGTATTCTACTAGATTCTGACTGACCTAATAGATTCTTTTGTTTCTTTTTTTCACACTAATATTCTTTTCCCTCATTTTCTTAATATGGATCAATTCAAGACATTTGGGTTCACTGATGAAGAATTTGCAGCATTAGTGGGTTCTAATAGTAATTTTGGTAGTACATCAAACTCTAATCTTAGAGGGAATGATGAGGTTAATCAACTCATCGCCCTTAAAAAGAAATTGAAGCGCATGGAAGCTCATGGGGAATTTATGCTTGAATATCTAAGAGCAGGAGTAATACCCCAAGGTCTGAGGATTCGCAATATCCCAGGCCTTTTTGTCCATATTAGACAATTTTTAGAAAAATGGACACAAATTGCCAATAGATGTTCTCGCGACCTCATGATCCTTATTGTAGAAACCACTAAGGAGTTAGTGGCATCTCTTAAGAATGAATTGGCGGAGTTAGAAGAAAAACTACGTAAGAATAATGCTTTAGACGAAGCCAAGAAAAAATTGGAAGAAGCCGATAGAGAATTGGCCTCGTTTTCTGAATACCTAGTAAAACGTAAAACTGATAAATTGAACAAAGATATTAGGTATAATTCTCAGGAAAAAATCTACCCTTACCTGGCTGAATATTTTTATAAGCTAAATCAATATCCCAATGAAGACAATTATCGTCCACGTCGGGTTCAAACATTTTCTGACACCTCAGATTCTGAGGCAGAAGGGAATGGATACCAATACGATCAACAAGGACCTCATAAAACCTTTGAATCCAACCAAGGTAATATGCAACCTTTTTTAGGCCAGCGAGGGGCTCGCAGGGGCAGGACAAAAGTCCGGTTTCAACCATAATTTCGAGGCAATTACCAAATGCCATTCTATCAGCCCAACAATCAACAAATGTTAGAGACCTGCAACGGCCAATATTGGAGGAAGTAAACAAGATACCCATTTTTAATTTGTCCTCGACTACTCTAGACACATCATGTGTTACCCTGTTATCGAAAGGACTTTCATATGTACCACATGCTAAAGCCGAAGTATTTGAGTTATATCAAGATATGATATCTTTCTTTCGAAAGATTAGACTCAAAACATTTTTTGTTGATAAAGAAACAACCTCGGACATGGTCCAGAATTTTTCTGGTTTAACTAATCCTTCGACGTTTACACCCACTTTGGACCAGCTAGGCCCAGAGGTTGAGGTGTTTGAACATACAGTGCTGAACCGTTTGGATAAAGCAACTAAATACATTCCTAAACCGGTTTACAATCTCAATAAGGAAGAATATCTCACTCTACAAAAGATCTCGCGAGAGAAGGCACTGACCATAAAATGTTGTGACAAAGGCGGTGGCATTGTGGTGCTAGATACATCTAGGTACGAACAAAAAATGAAGTCACTGCTAAGCGATCAAAACTTTTACATTAAAGTTACACGTGACCCTACTAATAAAGTTTCATCTAAAATTCATCATATTACAACTCATGCTCTCAATCAGGGGGAGATTTGTGATAAAGAGTTTGATTTTTTAAATTGTAAGAATCCCAAGATACCTTGCATCTATGGAATTCCCAAAATTCACAAAGATGTTCTAGACCCACCGTATCGTCCTATTGTTTCCACTATAGGATCTGTTACGGAACCTGTTTCAAAATACATTGATAAAATATTAAGATCGCATGTCGCTAAAATTCCATCTTACATCATGGACACCAGGGCCATAATCAATAAAGTTGAAAGTCTTCCCTTCAATCATTTGCAACATACTTTAGTAACTCTTGACTGTAAGAAGTTGGCCTGGCATATGCTGTCCACTAATTATAGTGGGCACCGTGTACCAGTCCAAACAACCCTTATTGGAGTTAGGTTAAAGACAACCTTTAAAGAAAGCTATCCTAGTGGTAGCTGTGGAGAGCAGCCTTCAGGCTAAGTCTTGAAGGAATGTAAAGCAGCTTGTTTTACCAGTCTATAATCTCTTGAGTGACCAAATGAAAGAGCACCACACCAGGTATATATTCAAAATATATGTATTTATTGCTAAACACACCCCTCTAGTCTCTTTATGAGGCTAGAGTTCGAAGTACACAAGTAATAAGTTAATTAAACACAGTAATAGCACAAATACACGTTTGGGCCCTAGGGCGTACCAAACCATATACCAATAAAGTGGTATAAGAACCACGACTGAACTAGACACAAGGCCTAGAGCCTCTAAAAGTGCTTGGACCACAAGGAACCACCCAAGGTAGTGACAAAGGGGACCCACGGGGGACGCGTGCAGTGTAAACACACAGCCGCGATACGCCGTTTACTTCTATGGAGAAAGTCGCGGTCAGGAAATTAAAGGAAAGGGACACTTAAAGGAGGACTAGGAACAAACCCTTTGAGATCTAGGACTTTGAAGAGTCTCTACCCACGGGAGCACCGGAGTACTCGTGTTACCTCACCCAGGGAAGCCGGGTGCATAGGTGCCTTTCGGGGTCGGGTTTCGTTGTCGATTCCTATGGAGATCTGCTGCAAAGTGCTGCTGGCGACCAGGAGAAAAGTGTCCGGGTGGATCCAAGAGTGGATCGAGGATCTGAAGAACCTGAAAGCAGAGGGGACAGAGTCTGGGTCACTAGCCAGTGACCAGGAAGGCGATGAGCGGATGCCCACCGATGTCGGATGCTTCAGGTGCGTTGATGGTCGTCTTGACTCCACAGTCACGATGTCCAGGAGGCGTTGTCGGCAACCAGGAGCAGGATTCGGACTGTTCCATGACGTCTGCTGCTTGCTGAGGTGTCGACGACCGGATTGGACCCAACAGGCCTTGGCAACAGCAAGTCTTGTGAAAAAGGAAGAATGATGATGGTGCAGACCAGCAAGGTCTGGGGAACTCACCCAGCGAAGGTAAGTAAGGACAAGCCTGGAGCAACCAGGGAGCCCAAGCAGAAAAGTGTTGGCCTTCGTGGAGGGCTACTAGCCAACGGACTAGCAACCGCGAAGGAGCCTCGGGATGTCGCACGTGGAGCTGGCTCACAGGACACTCGTGGAGTGGAGGCCAGTGATCTTCGGTGCAGTTGGTGCAGGAGGCTGGGGCTACTCAGAGCCCAAAGCACGACTTTGTGGGAGACCCAGAAGAGGATGCACTTATCAAATGTGCACGGTGTCCAGGGTCACGGTTCCTCGTTACCCACGGCAGCTACGGGCCTCAGCTTCGCTGTGGACTCAGGGTAGCTTCAGGGAGGTCAGGAAATCCTCTTCTGGGGATGCAGGGACTTCGGCGTCCGGCGGGAGCTTCATCGATGCAGACCGGACAGATGCTTCTTTGGTGCCTGCCAAGCAGGGGAGTCACTCCTTGACCCCAAGGGAGATTCTTCAGTCCTCTAATCGCAATGTAGAGCGTCGAAGGTCCAGGATTCAGTTTCAGAGTTTCGTCCAGGGATATCTAATTTGCTATGGCAAGGGTTCCCTATTTTATACAGTAAAACAGGGAGGGACTAACTCTATGACCCCACCTATGGGAGGGTCAAGGGAGGGGGTGGCTACACCCACTTCCCTTTGTCCAGTTTCGCGCCAGAGCAGGGGCAGGTAGCCCCTGAGCCGGTTTGAACTGGCATATGCACAGAGGAGCCTTTTGCTCCCCCAGTGCAGGACTTCAAAGCACTCTAAGAGTGCACCCACCCAGCCCCACTACACATCATCCTGTCTGAGGAGGTGGTCACACCTCCCTGTGACAGGAAACCTATTGTCCAGGCCTCCCCTGCCGGCGTTTCTGTCAGCAGCAGGAGGCCAGACTTGTGTCTGTGGCAGAGGCATCCATTTTGTGATGCCAGGGCTTTAGGAAGAAGTTACCGGGTAGACCAGTGTTAACATGTCTCTCCCTCTAGAAGGGTGGAATGCTACCCCCGCCGCCTGAACTGGCAGGGGGGTAGTATTCCAAGATGTTTGACACCAAACACGACATGTTTTGATGCAGTCATTCCAAAGTTAGCATTTTACCGCGAGGATATAATGCACTTAAGAGTATATGGTTTAACCGCATTTACAAACAGTACCAGAGAATGGACTCTGAGTACTGCAGAGGGGCCCTGCTCATGCAGTGGCACCTTCTCACATAGGAACCAAGCACTGTGCCTTTAGGATTGACAAGGCCTACCATAGGAGTGACTTATAGGTTTATATGTGTGTAGGTTTGTAGTGATATAGGTAACCTATATCACAGTAAGGGGTGCATGCACCACCTTACCCAGGCTGCAGTAGCAGACCTGTGGTGTCATTTTGGATGGCCTTCCAGGGGTGGCACAATACATGCTGCAGCCCCTGGCAGGCCTCTGAGGTACCTATGCCCTTGGTACATAGTGTACCATATACTAGGGACTCACAAGGGCACTCCAGATTCCAATTAGAGATGTGCCTAAGGCACATGGAAACCATTTTACAGAGAAAGCAGATAGACTGGGGCCCTGAATAGCAGGGTCCCAGTCCAACTAAGTCATAAACCAGCAAAACACCATAAAAAAGTGGGGGCAACCATATAGTCAGATTCCACCTTCCTACATAACCCCCCCCCAAACGAAAGGAGATAAGGCTAACTTTGGCCAGTTGAGCCTATATTGACTAAGTGGCCATATAAGGAAGCACCTGCACTAGCATGGTTGCCCCTTGTGTGATGGTCCACTAAGCAATCCCTCACCCTAAGGGTATGAGAGGGTCTCCACCATGGGGAATCACTACCTCTGGTGTGCTTAGGTAAAGTACAAGGCTGGTGAGGCGTCTGAGTAGGGAAGTGAGGCCCTAGGAATGTTGGCCTCAGCTTCCTCAGATCACTGGTCACCATGTATGCCTGTCTTTCCATGACTGAGTTGCACTTTGCTCTAAGGGTCAACCTTTGGCTGCCTACAGCTGGGGTTTGGGTCCCTTTGGTTGGAACACTGGAGGGGCATGGCAGGTTTGGAACCTTTTGGTCCCAGGTTTGCCCTTGCCTACCAGAGTTCTTCTGGGGGAGGTCCCTACATAAAGGTATGGGGGATCCCTCAGTGGGTTGAGGAATTTTCACCTGGCTAGGGCTGCTAGCCTGGGAGCCCCTAATCTGCTGATGGGGGGGTTCCTCTGGACAGGGGGCCCTGGGGGGTCCACTGACCTCCCTGACCTCTACAGCCCTGGGCTGACTGAGGCAGGGTAGAGAGGGGCAGGTTACCTGCTCCAGACTGGGTACCACCTTGGAAGGGTCCTCTGCCATCAGGGGGGTGGCCAGGCCAGGCCTGACTACCTCTGTGGCAGTTCCTTCTCTAGGGGTAGGGTCAGTTCCCTGAGGAGGCTGACCCTTACCTACTGTCTGGGGGAAGAAGACTTTTCTTCAACCCTTGTGCTCTCTTTTGGGGGAGAGTGGGCCATTTTTCCAGGCTCCATCTCTCCAAAATCTTGGGCTGGGGCTGTGACCATCACAGCCCCACTAACCTTTACAGGGACAGCCAACATCCTGAGATGGGTTTGGTGTTCAATTTCAGCCCAGGCTGAAATTTCCAGATCATTGCCCATCAGGCAATCTACAGGTAAGGTTGGGGACACAGCCACTCTCTTTGGGCCTGTGACCCCCTCCCAGCTGAGATTAACTATGGCCATGGGGTGATCTGTTCTGACACCATCAATGTTGGTCACCTGGTATTTAAACTCAGGTAAAAGCTGGTGAGGGGGACTAGTTTCCCTGCCACCATGGTGACACTAGCCCCTGTGTCCCTAAATGCCACAGCCTTCTGACCATTAATTATTGGCTCCAGTCTGTACCTGCCCATTGCTGTGGGACCCATGGTAAAGGTGGCAAATCCTACACCACCATCAGAGTCAGAGGAGTCTGTTGAGGGGTCCCTGTCTAAACCAGGGCCCACCTCTGTTCCTGTTGCAAAAGCACCTAACTTTTTGGGTGCACTACTCCCAACTGGAGGATTACTACTGGTAGTACCAGGAGGGGTGGTAGTAGTTGTTGGAGGAACATTTTCTTTATTGTCAATCCTGGGGCAACTGGGATCAGATTTCCAGTGCCCAGGCTTTTTACAGACATGGCAATAGGGTTTCTTTTCAGGAGAGGAAGGAGTTTGGGACCCACCCCCAGAAGAGGAATTTTGGGGCCCGGTAGTGGACTTATCCTTAGATTTATCCCCACCTTTCTCTTGGGACTTAGTAGAATCTTTCTTCTGGTCACCACCCTGATTTTTAGTTTTTACTCTGGTTCTGACCCATTTATCTGCCTTCTTTCCCAATTCTTGGGGAGAGGTCAGATCAGAGTCCACCAGATACTGGTGCAAAAGCTGGTTTTGACAATTATTAAGGATCTGCTCCCTCATAATCAAATTGTACAATCCTAAAAAGTCATGCACTTTGTTGCCATGTACCCAACCTTCCAGAGCCTTAGTAGCACAATCTACAAAATCAACCCAGTCTTGAGTCTGAGCTTTTTGGGTGTCTCTGAACTTCAACCTATACTGTTCAGTGGTTAGGCCAAACCCATCTATCAGAGCACTCTTCAAGACTTTGTAATTGTCAGCATCCTCTTCTCTTACAGTGAGGAGCTTGTCTCTACCTTTGTCTGCAAAGGAGAGCCACAAGATTGCTGCCCACTGCCCCTGAGGGACCTTCTGTACCTAACAGGCCCTCTCTAAAGCAGTGATCCATTTGTGGATGTCATCCCCACTCTGGTAGGGAGGGACAATCTTGCTCAGGTTCTTATGGTCATAAGACCTTTCCCTATCTCTAGGGGTATGGCTGCCACCATGGGACTCTAGTCCCAACTTTCTTCTCTCTCTAAGGAGATCTAGGGACTCCCTGTCTAAAGCCAATTGCTTTCTCCTGATCTCCAGCTGAGTTTCCTCATACTGGACCAGTCTCTTTCTTCTCTCATGAGAGGATTCCCTCCTATGAGATGAGACAGAGCTCCCTATTGAGGTGCCAGAGTGGTTAGACTCCTGAGAAGGAGACCTAGACTTCCTGGGCACACTCATAATCCTTCCTGGGGGACAAAGAGGGTATCTTATTGATCCTCCCCTTCATCTTCCACAGGAGGGATTGGGTTTTCCAGGTCAGGGTCATTGTCACCCTCCTGGTCAGTTTCAGAGGGGGGGCTGGGGGTAGTGGTACCCCTGGCCCCTTCCTCATCTTCTGGCCCACCCTCTGCTCCTTCCCCTTCAGTCTCTGAAGACTTACTGAGATCAAAAGCCACCAACAACTCTCTAAGGTGTTGGGTGGTGGGACTTTGGCCTGTCCTTAATTTCCTCAAGTTACATAATGCTCTCAATTCCAAGAATGGGAGTGTATCATACTTGGAGGGTGGAAGCTCAATGGCTTCCTGCAAGGATTCTTTAGATCCTACCCTTAAAGACATTACTAGTGTGGTGTGGTGTATGCACTACCTACTCTAGTGTGGCCTACTAAACTCTCTTGAGTTGTAGAAAGGGTTGTGCTATCCCTTAACACACAACTCTAAGTTCAGTAGAACTTACTGTATTCTAAGCTTAAATTATATGTACCTTAGGTACCTTTAGTGGTTTTCAGTTGATCAATTCAATTGAGATTATCTGGTAAAACAATAGCAAGCTGGAATCCCACACGCTGCACACCAATGTGAGAAGTTGGCCTGGCATATGCTGTCCACTAATTATAGTGGGCACCCTGTACCAGTCCAAACAACCCTTATTGGAGTTAGGTTAAAGACAACCTTTAAAGAAAGCTATCCTAGTGGTAGCTGTGGAGAGCAGCCTTCAGGCTAAGTCTTGAAGGAATGTAAAGCAGCTTGTTTTACCAGTCTATAATCTCTTGAGTGACCAAATGAAAGAGCACCACACCAGGTATATATTCAAAATATATGTATTTATTGCTAAACACACCCCTCTAGTCTCTTTATGAGGCTAGAGTTCGAAGTACACAAGTAATAAGTTAATTAAACACAGTAATAGCACAAATACAGTTTGGGCCCTAGGGGCGTATCAAACCATATACCAATAAAGTGGTATAAGAACCACGACTGAACTAGACACAAGGCCTAGAGCCTCTAGAAGTGCTTGGCCCACAAGGAACCACCCAAGGTAGTGACACAGGGGACCCACGGGGGACGCGTGCAGTGTAAACACACAGCCGCGATACGCCGTTTACTTCTATGGAGAAAGTCGCGGTCAGGAAATTAAAGGAAAGGGACACTTAAAGGAGGACTAGGAACAAACCCTTTGAGATCTAGGACTTTGAAGAGTCTCTACCCACGGGAGCACCGGAGTACTCGTGTTACCTCACCCAGGGAAGCCGGGTGCATAGGTGCCTTTCGGGGTCGGGTTTCGTTGTCGATTCCTATGGAGATCTGCTGCAAAGTGCTGCTGGCGACCAGGAGAAAAGTGTCCGGGTGGATCCAAGAGTGGATCGAGGATCTGAACAACCTGAAAGCAGAGGGGACAGAGTCTGGGTCACTAGCCAGTGACCAGGAAGGTGATGAGCGGATGCCCACCGATGTTGGATGCTTCAGGTGCGTTGACGGTCGTCTTGACTCCGCAGTCACGATGTCCAGGAGGCGTTGTCGGCGACCAGGAGCAGGATTCGGACTGTCCCATGACGTCTGCTGCCTGCTGAGGTGTCAGCGACCGGATTGAACCCAACAGGCCTTGGCAACAGCAAGTCTCGTGGAAAAGGAAGAATGACAATGGTGCAGACCAACAAGGTCTGGGGAACTCACCCAGCAAAGGTAAGTAAGGGCAAGCCTGGAGCAACCAGGGAGCCCAAGCAGAAAAGTGTTGGCCTTTGTGGAGGGCTACTAGCCAACAGACTAGCAACCGCAAAGGAGCCTCCGGACGTCGCACGTGGAGCTGGCTCACAGGACACTCGTGGAGTGGAGGCCAGTGATCTTCGGTGCAGTTGGTGCAAGAGGCTGGGGCTACTCGGAGCCCAAAGCACGACTTCGTGGAAGACAGAGAAGAGGATGCACTTAGCAAATGTGCACGGTGTCCAGGGTCACGGTTCCTCGTTACCCACGGCAGCTATGGGCCTCAGCTTCGCTGTGGACTCAGGGTAGCTTCAGGGAGGTCAGAAAATCCACTTCTGGGGATGCAGGGACTTCGGCGTCTGGCGGGAGCTTCATCGATGCAGACCGGAAAGATGCTTCTTTGGTGCCTGCCAAGCAGGGGAGTCACTCCTTGACCCCAAGGGAGATTCTTCAGTCCTCTAATCGCAATGTAGAGCGTCGAAGGTCCAGGATTCAGTTTCAGAGTTTCAGTCCAGGGATATCTAATTTGCTATGGCAAGGGTTCCCTATTTTATACAGTAAAACAGGGAGGGACTAACTCTATGACCCCACCTATGGGAGGGTCAAGGGAGGGGTGGCTACACCCACTTCCCTTTGTCCAGTTTCGCGCCAGAGCAGGGGCAGGTAGCCCCTGAGCCGGTTTGAACTGGCATATGCACAGAGGAGCCTTTTGCTCCCCCAGTGCAGGACTTCAAAGCACTCTAAGAGTGCACCCACCCAGCCCCACTACACATCATCCTGTCTGGGGAGGTGGTCACACCTCCCTGTGACAGGAAACCTATTGTCCAGGCCTCCCCTGCCGGAGTTTCTGTCAGCAGCAGGAGGCCAGACTTGTGTCTGTGGCAGAGGCATCCATTTTGTGATGCCAGGGCTTTAGGAAGAAGTTACCGGGTAGACCAGTGTTAACATGTCTCTCCTCTAGAAGGGTGGAATGCTACCCCCGCCACCAGAACTGGCGGGGGGTAGTATTCCAAGATGTTTGACACCAAACACGACATGTTTTGATGCAGTCATTCCAAAGTTAGCATTTTACCGCGAGGATATAATGCACTTAAGAGTATATGGTTTAACCGCATTTACAAACAGTACCAGAGAATGGACTCTGAGTACTGCAGAGGGGCCCTGCTCATGCAGTGGCACCTTCTCACATAGGAACCAAGCACTCTGCCTTTAGGATTGACAAGGCCTACCATAGGAGTGACTTATAGGTTTATATGTGTGTAGGTTTGTAGTGATATAGGTAACCTATATCACAGTAAGGGGTGCATGCACCACCTTACCCAGGCTGCAGTAGCAGACCTGTGGTGTCATTTTGGATGGCCTTCCAGGGGTGGCACAATACATGCTGCAGCCCCTGGCAGGCCTCTGAGGTACCTATGCCCTTGGTACTAACCCTGGGCAAAGCACTACGCTACGCTCGCGTAGTTGGCGAAGTTTGCGCTACTTCGCACAACGCGAATTGCACGTAGCACAGTGCAAACACGCGTAGCGTAGCGTAGCGTAGTGCAGCGGTCATTTTTGCTTGCTCGCGGTCCTCAACGTCAAGTTGGCGACCGCGAGCAAGCAAAATGACATCCCGGCGAGATTCTCAACGCAGGGAGGTCAGGTTTCTCATTGCGAGTGGTCGCGTATGCTCGCGACCGCTCGCGATGAGAAACTACCAGTTCGCGTTGAGAAAGCTGCCGCTCGAGTAAAAATCTACTCGAGCGGCAGTAAAAGACAGCTCGCACTGTGCAAGATGCCGTTTTCAATGATTGCACAGTGCGGACAAGCATCCGGCACTGTGCAATCATTGCGAACAGTGCACTACGCAGTTCGCGTAGTGCTACGCGTAGTTCGCGTAGTGCGAACTGCACTTTGCGTAGCTTCGCGTAGCGCTACTTCGCGAACTACGCCCAGGCTTACTTGGTACATAGTGTACCATATACTAGGGACTCACAAGGGCACTCCAGATTCCAATTAGAGATGTGCCTAAGGCACATGGAAACCATTTTACAGAGAAAGCAGATAGACTGGGGCCCTGAATAGCAGGATCCCAGTCCAACTAAGTCATAAACCAGCAAAACACCATAAAAAAAGTGGGGGCAACCATATAGTCAGATTCCACCTTCCTACATTGACATTGAGTCATTATATAGCAATATCCCTCAGCGTGAGGCTATTGATGCGGTCACCTGGTTTATCGAAGAATTTAACATATTGTGCCCAACAAGTTTCCTTCTAAAATGTCTCGAAATAGTGCTCACTGAAAACACGTTCGAGTTTGGAAACACCTTATACAAACAGATCAAAGGCGTGAGTATGGGGGCATCTGTTGCTCCCTCAATTGCGAATATTTATGTGGCACTCTTTGAGAAGAAAAATATCCATAATGAGATGGCACCGTTCTTTGAATCTGTAACTTGCTGGTCCAGATTTATTGATGATATTTTCTTTATCTGGACAGACACAGATGAAAATTTAGCTGAATTCTTGACATGGCTCAATTTCTGTGACCAAAATCTTAGGTTCACTTCTCATCATAGTCACAATCAAGTTGAGTTTTTAGACATTATCATCCGCCACAATGAAGGTGCTTTGGAAGTGGACTTGTTTGTCAAGCCCACTGCAAGGAACATGTTGTTAGAATTCAATAGTTACCATCCACGTGCACAGAAAGAAAGCATACCATTCGGGCAATTTCTGCGCTTGCGCAGAAATTGTTCTAATTTGCATGATTTTGATAAGCAAGCTACTGATATGAAGGAAAAATTTGCCTTACGAGGGTATCCCCACAGATTAATTCGTGAATCTTATAAAAGAGCTAGGTTCTATGATAGAGACTCACTATTGTCAGGTAAGACACCTTCAACTACAAATCAACTGGTCTGTGTCACAAAACATTCGACATTAAATGAAAAAGTTAGACAGATTATCAACTCAAGCTGGCACATTCTAAATAGTGACCCAGAAGAACAACAGAAATTACCAAAGCCCATGTTTGCTCATCGCCGTAACAGAAACTTAAAAGATATTGTTACAAGATCTAGATACGTGGAAGGTACTACATTTATCCAAAAAACCATCGATGGAACATTTCCTATAAAAGGTACTTTCAAATGTTCAAAATGCAAGTCTTGTGAAAGTGCTGTAGAGGGAGATACGTTCACCCTTAATGGCTACCAAATCACAGCAAGGAAAATGTTTAACTGTAAAACCAAAAACGTGATATATCTTTTATTGTGCCCATGTGGCTTGGGTTATGTGGGCGAAACTTCGCGGGCGTTCAACGTCCGACATACGGAACATCTTTCGGCAATATATACATCTAAACCCAATGCCACGTTGGTCAAACATTTTTTGGAACAAAAACATACTTCTAATGACTTACGGTGGCTTATCATTGAAAAATTGAAATTCCTCAGGGAGAAAGAAGTGACGAAGTCCGAAAAAAACGTGGTCTTTTGGATTTTTGTTCTAGATACACATAAGCGCGGTTTAAACAGTGAAATACCCTGGGAAAACGCAATCCGATATAACTGCCAATAACATCTTAAGCATTACATCATAAGTCCCAATTTTCATCCACTTTAAGCGTAATAACGTTTATTAGTTTGTTTTTAACACTGGATATTAATTATATAATTCTCGTGACACTATACTGTATCCAGCCTAAACTCTGCTATATTGTTTGATGATAAGGTAGTGTAGGCTCTACCGTTCTTTTTTTAAATTTTTTTTTATTATCCACAGTATCAAAGTATCAAAGATACATACAGATCTGATAACAAGACATAAAAGCAATTCAATTCATTCCATTATACCACAAAACAAAGTTGAAATAAATTAAATTGGATTATCATTCCACTCAACAATTCATATGATCGGCCATTGCCCCCCATATATATATACCTAATTTGCGTTTCCTTGATCCTTTTAGAGAATAGAGACTATGCTCCAAGTTATACATATTATAGAACCGGGCTCGCCAGATTTCAAAAGATGGTGCTTCCGGTTGAAGCCAAGAAGACGCTACACATAGTCGAGCAACCGCCGTAGCAATAAAGAGCAGATACCGGAGTTTATACAGGGGTCTCCCTTGCTCGAGATCCTCGCCGGTCCCCAACAACATCATAGAGGCAGATATTTTAACGCTGACCCCCGAAATTTCTGTCATAAATTTCTCTATATGTCATATATATGGCCCTAGTTTGACACAATCAAAAAAAATATGAAGACTATCAGCGTTATCCGTACCACATCGAAAGCATTTGCCATCATTACCCCTCCCCCATTTCATCATCTTGGCGGGAGTATGATAGAGATTAAATACGGTTTTGTAAAACTGGGCTTTAAGATTCGCCGACAGACAAATTTCCCGGCAACAGCAATTGCCTTCTCTATAGACACCCCTGGCTCTCCCACTTTTGCTGCCCACTTACAATTGTGTTTTTCCAGATCGTCCCTCCTTGACTCTAATAGGATTTTATAAAGAGCCCCTATCTTTTCTTGGCCCCTAATAGCTTCGACTATTTTATGTGGTACCATAGTCGTGGATAATTTGCTCAGGAAATCTCGTATTTGTAAGAATTTTAAAAAATGATTCTTGTGGAGAAGAAATTTTGCTGCTAAATCTGTAAAAGAAGCATAAAGCCCCCCGACTTCATAAAAGTCCCCTATTTGAGAGATGCCATTCTGTCTCCAGCTACTAACGACTTGGTCATGAAATATTGGTGGCAATATGCCTACGGCCGTAGTTGGAGTACAAAAATTGAATCCCCGAATTTGTAAGTATTTTCGAACCACATTCCAAACTTTAAAAGCTGCCCCTAGAATTCTGAAACGTGTTCTTTTATAATAGCTCCTATCCAATTTTTTGAACAGGCAGATCTTGACCTCTTTACCTAACACCATCTGATAAATTGAGGGAGCCTCAGCCGTATTGCTGACTTCTTCTCCAGTCAACAATAACCGCATATTCAATAAGAGACAAGAGTAGTAATACAATGTAAAATCGGGGACTGACCCCCCCTTTCTCTGGGAAGAGTCATATAATGCATTGCTCTCCTGGGTTTCCCTGGAGCCCACAAGAACTTGGCGCAAAGTGCCTGCAGATGTTGAAGCTGGGCGCGGGATACCTCCAACGGTACAGACCTAAAGAAATACAACACCTTAGGGAGAATATTCATTTTGAGGATGTTTGCTCTACCTACCAGAGAAAGATGTAGGCAATCCCAACTATCTAACAATTGCTTTACCCTGGTAGTGATATCCCCCGAGTTAATATCAACCAGATCTTTCAAGTTTTCTCGGATCTTAATACCCAGATATGTGACTTCCTTAACCACTCTAGGATCGCTGGCCATGATCTGTTTTGTACACAAAATCTGGGTTTTAGATGTATTCATCTTATAGCCCGAAACCACGCCAAACTCGCATGCTAAGCGTTCTACTTCAGATATAGCCGAGAGGGGATCCGATGTTATGATGGCAATGTCATCAGCATATGCAAAGACTCGAAACTGGTCTTCCAAAACGCGAAAGGGTTTAATCTGGGTACTTCTCTCTAACATTCTTAGAAAAGGATTGATATAAAGGGCAAACAGGAGTGGAGAGCATGGGCAACCCTGCTGTGTGCCTCTTGAAATTTTTATGGGGCCTGATGCCAGACCCATAGAGCAGATCCTTGCCGAAGGTGATCGATATAATACTTTTACAGCCTGGATAAAACCCTGACCAAACCCCATCCACTGCATAACCCCCCAAAGGAAATCCCAGGCCACACGATCGAACGCCTTCTCGGCATCGAGCAGGATCAGCCCCAGGTCCCTAGCTTCGACCTGAGCAATATCAAAGAGCGTCACAATTCTGCTAATATGATTCACAGTCCCCTGGCCAGGGATAAATCCATGTTGTTTTGGGGAGACCAGGGGCGAGATAACCTTTGCTAACCTATTCGCTAGGATTTTGGCATAAATCTTCCCATCACAGTTGACGAGAGAAATCGGACGATAAGACCCTGGCAGATCCGATGGCTTGTCTTTTTTCCTGAAGATGACAATGTTGGCCTCGTCCCAAGATTGCGGTGCACTTCCCATTTGGGCAGCTTGGAGGACGACCAACAAATCTATTTTAATCTCCTGAAAAAAGGTCCTATTAACCTCCGAGGGAAGCCTATCGGGACCCGCTGCCTTACCAACCGCCATGCTATTTATGGCTAGTTCTAGCTCTTCCATAGTAATAGGGCTTTCCAAGATCTCTACCTCCTCCTGATCGACTTGTTCCACCAGCTGTTGTATTGCAGTGTCCCCTATATGTGACCCTGTCTCTTTTCCTAGATAAAGATTTTCATAAAATTCATAAAAAATCTGGAGGATTTCCTGAGGGTCATAGACCATTTCGCCTAACTGATTCTTCATGCCGGCTATTCTATGAGCAGCTTCGTTAGAGCGCAATCTGTTGGCCAGGCAACGCCCTACCGCTTCTCCATACTCGTAGCATTCCTTTTTATATACCAAATATTTAGCTGCGATTTCCTTACTCCAGGATAGATTAATGTTAGCCTTGCATCTAGCGACCCTGGTTTGTAATTCGTCAATATCATTTTTAGCCAGGATCCCCTGTGTAAGATTTTCTTCCGCAGTCTTAAGTTTAATATACAATTCCTGCATTGCAAGCTTAGCTTTCTTTTGCTGGTTCAAACCATAGCTCAGGACCTCCCCTCTAAGGCAGGCTTTAAAAGCATTCCACAGAACCCCAGCGGATGTTGAGTGCCGGTTATCTTGAAGAAAACCCTTGATCCAGCTCTTAATATGATCTATAAAGGGTTTTTCAAGAAGCAGTTTCCTATTAAAGGTAAAAATGTGTGGATTTACGTGAGAGCCAAATGCGGGTATATCCAGGACTACTGGTGCGTGATCAGATGTGATTCTTGGAAAAACATGGATGTTGGCTTCTGTAAATAAGACAGGTGAAGCAAAAAAATAATCAAGTCGTACTAACTTTTGATGAGGATGGGAATAAAATGTAAACCCAGGATCACGTGGACAAAGATAATCCCATACATTGACCAGACCATGATCCATCAGTAAGTGGAATAGCGCCTTAAAAACTCTGGGTTTCCTACCCTTATAATTTTGTATGCCCCGTTGAAGTTCCTTATTGACCAAACTAATATTGAAGTCTCCACGTAGCACCAAGGGGGTGGGCCATAATGCAAGCTCCACATTGAGTTGTTCCAAAACCGTAGCTTCATCAAGATTGGAGCCGTAAATAGTGCAAAGCGTAAATTTATTCACCCCTATCATACATTCTACAATAAGCCAACGCCCCAGTTTATCAGCTAATACCCGACCCGAATTTTGTATGATAGGTTTGGCTAACACCGCCACTCCCCGAGTCATTATAGATTGCTGAGAAGCTGCTAAAAGCACGAAACCCATTTCTGCTAATATTTTCCGCTTTCCCCAAGATACATGAGTTTCTTGTAAACAGACCACATCTGGTTGAGTCACCCGGAGTTCAGCAGCTACCCTTTGTCTCTTGTTATAACTATTTAAACCACATACATTCAATGAGCATATTCTGAGCCCAGATCTAGCCATTAAATAAATAGGGGGTCGATCCGATATTGAATTCTCTGAAAACAGACAATAGATCTGTAAAACTTAAACGCAAAGTCAAAATTATATCGATACTGTGGATTATTTTCTTTATTATGCCCCACCCAAACCACCCCTAACCCCCCCAGTCCCCACCCATGCCCCCCCTACCCCTACCCGTCCATGAGGCTTTGGGACCGATAGTCCCTGTGATGACAAGCTCCCGCCACCCAGGTGAGCCCCCCCACACCACACCACGACCCTATGCAGCAGACATGGCATCATATTAATTTCAAAACAACCTTAGACCATGAACATGTGCGGATGCCAACTTATCCTTAATTATATCTCCTAACTTGCACATAGGGTAAGATAACACAAGAGAGAGAGGAAGAGGAAATAAACAAAAGAAGAGAAGAGAAGAGAGAGGGAGGGAGGGAGGGAGAAGAACAGGTAGAGACCGATGACAGACATAGTTGCAAATCGACATGTTGATTCAAACCCTGATCCTCATTCTACCTAATTCAACATAAAACCACCAGATTAGACGCATTACAGCGTTTGCAAAAACTCTTTGGCTAATATCTCCGAGGTAAAGAACCGGGTTTGATCCTTAACAATAACTTTGAGCTTAGCTGGGTTTAACAAAAAAACTTGAGCCCCTTTGGCCTGAAATGGTGCAATGAGCTGACGTAAATGCCAGCGCCTTTCCACCGTAAGATGGCAGAAGTCAGGCCTTACGAAAAATTCTAGCCCTTTCCCTGCCCTTTTTCTATCAGGGCGTGCCAAAGAGTACACATCTTCCCTAGCCAAAAAGCTGTTAAGCGATATTAAAATCACTCTGGGTCTGTCCGAGGATTGACCGGATCTTGGGCGAGGATTGAATGGGAAACGATGCGCTCTCTCTACTTCTCTTGCCCAGTCCCATTTCAGCTCTGGAAAGGTTTCCGCAAATAAATCGATGATGAATTTGCGAGGATCTTGTCCTTCGACCCCCTCTGGAATTTGCAAAACTCTAAGATTGTTCCTACGAGAACGATTTTCAATGTCAGCTAACTTCCATTGCGTATCATCTTTTAGGGACCGTAGAGAGTCAGTTAGAGCCTTCTGTGCAACCAGTTCGTCTTCGAGAGAGGAGATTCTTGCTTCTGCTTCATTGAATCTCGTTGTGAACTCTGTACAGGTCTTGGCTATACGTCGTACAGAGTTCTGTAATTTACGACATGAACCCTGTACTCTCTGGTTCTCTACTCGAGCCTCCTCTCTATGAGTAACCATGGTTTGATAGATCAATGTTAATGATATGTCCTCGGAAGCCTTAGTTGACGGTTCTGCACCAGTCCCCGGGGTTCGCCCATTCTCAATGCTTAAATCGGTTGAGTAGAAATAGTCCCACTGCAGAACATTACTTTTCAGATCTAAGTTTTTACGCACTGTGCGCGGGCTGCCGTCTGATATATCACCGGAATCCTCCAAATGTACACTACAGTCACTACCTCCGTCATCCTGCGTACCAGACCTGGCTGAGGCCCCAGGAATAGACTCGAGGTCATCATTTGATGAGTTTGAGGGGTCAGATAGCGAAAAAAAAAAGTCCCCAGTCTCTATATCCTGCATTGTAGACCCATTTACAGCCACGCCGGGATCATTAGCAGCCGTTAAATTGGCATTGGAACCGAGAGCAACCAAAGGTACTGAGGTAGGGGGTTCACATGGATTAATAGATGAATTCCCCTCCCTGGTTGCATCCTCAACCATTTCCTCGACCATTTCTCTGACTTGGATAGCTCTGTGTGTGGATGGTGATCCCATATTAGGGTTATCAGCGACCGCATCATGAAGATCACGGACTCCATCTCTCCCCTCAGATTCTGAGATGGGGTCCATAATGCGCCTGTGTCCTGTTGCAACAGCAGGAGATGTAGCCTGAGGAGGTTTAGGGAGTTGGGAAGCTTCCCCCTTATCTTTTACTTTACCAGCAGAAAATAGTATGGGTATAGTAGACTTTCCCACATTCTCCATGGATTTTCCTCCTTTTCCTCCCTTAGAGACAGTGTCTTTATTTGGCGATTTAGAACCACTCACTGTGCTTAATGTATTCCTTATGGAAGTTCCAACATTGTCCACCAGAGGGCGAGTCCTCCCTCTCGCTCCCTTGGGAGGCATTGTTGACGCGGCTCTCTCCAGTCCTTTGCGGCCGCCGTAATGTGCAAACACCAGGAGAAAACGCCGACTCCAACTCTGGGCGTACCGCCAACAACAGAGATATTGCAGGCAGCGCAATTTTCTCGAAAATAATGCGGCCGCGGCAATCAGCATCCCGTCCCGCGCCGATCTTTCCTCAGCTTCTCTCTCACAGGTACGTTAGCATAGCGTGGGGGGTTTAGGCACCCAGGAGCAGCCGGCTTACGCGTCCGACTCAGCGGACGCCATCTTGCCTGCTCTACCGTTCTTAAGCTTTAATAAATTTGAATCTTTTTGTACAAAAGCTTTTGAATCGCATTTATATGTTTATAATTTAGTAGGTGTATACTTTTTATAAACATTTATTGTTGCAGTTTTTCTAATCGTTTGATGACATCGGTAGGCATTCAGTTTTGCTTGACAATGAGGCATTTTTGCGCTTTCCATAGCATTTCCAGTATGATCATATGAGCTTAAGGCAAAAATATAGTCTATCTTCAGTTTCCATCGTTGGATGACGGCCTCTATGCGTATGGCGTCACTCCGTAATTTGAACATACTAGACTCGCTTGGTTTAGACGTATATCTGCCTATATAAACACTTGCCGTTCTGATTTTATATTTAGGACCATACCTCGCACGTCTGCACGGCCGTTCGTTTTGGAATCGTTTTATCCCGAGCAAGTAAGTAACTGGTCATTATGAATGCTGAGCACATGACTATCGCCTGGTCCGCTCAATAGAATCTCCTCAAGTTTAAAGAAGTATTCGCACAAATAGTGCTATGGTAGCGTGGTTAAATATCTACCATATGAAGATTCACATTGTGCATTAGCTTTATTTAAACACTATAAACGGTTAAAGCTAAACCTGTTCAATGCTAACGTTTCTTATTCATGGGATTTTTAAACGTGCCCAGTTACACTTATTAGCTTCTTGGCCAAACAACTACCATATGTAGCCTGGACAAATAACTACCATTTGTAAAACGCTAGCGTTTCCATTTATGTGGCATTTAAACATACATAGCCAAGCTTATTAGCTGCTTTTTAACATCAGTCGGTACTTGGATTACCAATCCTTTAGATTGAGCACTCTAAATTCTGTTTAGTTGGTAACGTTTGATTTCAAATGAGTTACTATTATGTGTGCCTTTTACATGTCTATCGTTTGTTCCATTTCGTCCGAAACTTTTTCTGGCACTAATTAGTGACCACATATAGAGGAGTTCCATTTAAACATCCTAAACACCAAAAGCAGTGAAAGTTATTTCTGTTCTGTGTTAGCGTTTACAGTGATTTGACAACTAAACGATCATTGTTATGCTGATTAGCTGCCTTTGTACTTCATGGCAGCTTACGCATTGTTAACTTTCTAGATCAAGCATCAGAGGCACTTTAAATAATAACATAGTCTCATGCTACAATTCTAAACTTCAGACTGGTTTTTATAAAGATATAGCGCGTTCCTTAAATATATGCATTTTCTGCTCAAGAAGTCTCATACAGTATTTTTCACCTTGCGCTCATGTCGTTTTCGCGTGTGCTCATTTTTGTCTTTCAATCTTTATAGTGATCATCCGTTGTCACATTTTGAGATGAACATATATCCTGGAGTTCTGTTTAGCTGATCCGCACGCACAAATTATAAAGTGAGGTAAATATCTCCACATGTTTTCAAACATTTCTTAAACATATATCAACACAGTTCTGCTTTACAGCTATATAATGTAATGCTGTTTTTATTATAGTTTTAATATTTGCACATACAACAGACTTACCAACTTAGATGGTCGTTACTCTGGACTCTAAGGAGCAAGTACCAGTATTCCATCAACAGACGTAGATAAGGATCCTTCATTTATTTTGGTTTTAGGTAATTGCTATCCCTCTATCCAACTTTTATTCATCACCTAAAAGAAGCCCTCATTTATCTACTAAAAAGTATTATATCTACCTCTGCAAGTTAGCAATTTTACTGAAATAAACTAGAATTAATATTCACTCCTATATCAAGTGCTAAACCATGGATGTTACTTTTCCCTTTCCTTCCCCCCCCCCCCCTTTTTCCTTTTCAGTTGAGGTAATTTATATACCTCCTCTGGTTCCAAGCATCTCATTTTGGTTCCATCTTAAAACCTATTTAGGTAAGCTCCTTGCATAAATCGTTGGATCTACTTTTTGTCACATCTGAGTTACTGTGAGGCCGAAAACCATCTGGGATTTAGATTTTTTGGGGGTTTCCTAGCTTTCATTCACTTTTGTCGGTGAGGTTTAAGGGTCTATATCTTTATTAAATTAATCTATATATATCCATCATACTTCATTTTAGTTGAGTGGATAGTATTTTCTCAACACTTTTTCTTATTTTTTCTTTTGTTCTTCATTTTCTGCACAGTGAGTTATTTGTTGCAGTTTATCATTATATGCTACATAGCAAATAATAATGAATATGTATGTTATCAAGACTCGGTGTACTAGATATGTCTGTATATTGTGATATATATGTCTGTTTATTTGTTTAGGTAATTTTTGTGGCTGTCCTGAAGAAGGCGCTTAGCACGCCGAATCGCGCGTAGAGAAACAAAGAATTGTTCCATCACTAAGCCACTACGTTCTAATATGAAACAAACATACCTATGTTTGGTTTTTTGTGTTAACATTTAAATTGCTTGCATCTGATTGTTTTATATTTGTTTATATTATGTACATATGTCTGATATGTTGTAAAGTACAGTATGTTTTGTTTGTCTCATAAAAACTTCTTTTTTATCATGAATTAATATTAATAAAATGAAAATTTTAATATAAATGTTGAGTACACTGAGTCACTGTCCATATCAATGTGTCTAGTATAGGTCAATACATGACTAGTTAATTGCCTAGGCTTTTTCTTTCTCAAAATGTATTTTCCCTGCCCTAGGGTCTAGTATTCTTTGCAGGGGGTCCCATTTTTTCTCAATTCATTAGAACCTCACCAGTTGTAGATGGAAGTCTACCAGAGTCTCTTGCAGCTTCATAGAGACCAACCAGTTTTGGGGCTAATTCTTCCAATTATGCAGCATAGAATACCACTGGGACCCCTTCGGTCCCACTAACTTTGCCGCAGGCCATGGGTCTCACTGCTTCACGGATCTTTTGGAGTGTAATGGGGGCCCCAAGGTCCTCAGTGGCATCTCCACCAAGATGCGAAGGTCTATAACACCCAGAGAGTCTGCGAGAGCCTAGGGCTTCGTAAAAGTCTTTAAAGGCATTATTTATATCTCCCTTTCTCGTAAAGGGTCTCCCCAGTTGGTGATGTGATTTGGAGTATCAGGGAACTCTTAGGTAAAGGGTTGGCTAGCCATGCCAAAAGCTTGCCCGCTTTGTAGGATTTAGTGTGGGCCCTGATCATGTATTCATGACAATAAATGCAGTGTAGCTTCTCCATGCAAGTTGCCAGAGATTCTCGCACCTCCAAGAGAGGTCCCTGTTATTCTTGGCACTCAGGACGGTCTTTTCTAGTTCCCGCACTGCATGCTGCTGCGTCTCTATGTCAGTTATCAGGGTGCGTCTAAAGCCCACCGCCTCAGAGATGCATTTGCCCCTGATAATGATTTTAAACGCATCCCACTCAGTCAGGAGAGAGGCCGTGGAATGGGCATTATTTGCAAAATAATGAGTAATAGCATCCCGTATTGTTTGTCAGAATACCGGGTCCTCTAGGGTCTCCACTTTGAGACACTAATCAGGGATCAGTGGGCGTTCTCTCTGCCAGTCTAGTGACATCCTGACCTGGTTATGATTGGATATCATGCGAAAGAGATACTCCGCCGAAAAACTCCCTGTTCATTGGGGGAGCACAGAAAGATGTCCAATCAGACATGTAGGACATGCATTCCTGAAAAAAAGAATAGTATCTCTGCCCAGGGTGCAACTGCCACCAGGAGTCCACCAGGCCCCACCTCTGCTGCCAATCTCAAAAGGCCTTGGCTGTTCTGACCACTGGAGAGTCGCCCAGGGGTGGGTGGGAACAGCCCATGATCGGGTCAGCTAAGCTATTGTAGTACCCTTCCAAGAGAATAGGTGTAATGAGTTGCGAGGCCAGTGTCGCAGAAAAGTTTGCGAAGAAACTCCCCTGTTCTGCATTTGGCATATAAATCTGAACTACAGCCAAGTCACGCCCAGCCAACCTGACAGACACCACCACAAACCTGCCATCAGGATCTATGAGTTCCCTTGTTTTTTTTTGTAAAAGACACACCTGGGGCTGCATTACACATGCAGCACATTTTCCTTCATTTCGCCTGGCTCACCTTTAAAAAGGAAAGTGTGCCTTATTATGGGGAATGCGCTGCCCCAGGGCAGCTGTGAACTCATGCTGCCCTGGGGGCAGCGCATTCATGTGAAAAATGGAGCAGCTGCTTTACAGCCACTCCGTATTTCACCAGTCAGGCGGCAACCTGCCTGCACTTTTAAAGGGGACTAGATATCCCCTTGCAGGCGGGTGCAATCAGTAACTGCACCTGCCTGCAAGGGGATGTCTGGGGGGTCCGTAGGACACCCTTTACCCCCTGCAGAGACCTGCACCTAAAAGTTGGTGCCTCCTAAGGGCGTCTTTGCCTCTGCGCCCATGTCGGTAATACAGTGTGGGTGCAGAGGCATGGGGCACGCCCTCATGCAACTGAGGGAACGCCGACTTGAAGATAGCACTGGCGCTTTATGTGCGCCAAAGCTATTGGTATTACAGAAGGGGCTGCACAAGCATCTGCGGCCCCTTCTGTACTACCAAAATCCCAGGGGGACACAAAATGGGCCCGTTGTGCCCCCGGGGCACTTTATGTATGCAGTGGTGAACACCTGTCCTCTCCACTGTCTGTGCAGTGCATCCTTCTAAAGAAAAGGTAAGGTGGGTCTCCTGCAGGATGGCTATGTTGGCCCCACGTCACTTTAGATATGCATGTACCTTTTTAAGTTTAGACATACTATTCAGCCCCCTGACATTCCAGCTCATAAACGTATATGTCAAGGGGGTCATCACAGTAGGATGGGTATAGGATATGCCATGTCAGCTTCAAGCAGGTGGTGATCCATAAAATGGTATAAGTGTGTCTGTGTTGCCATATTGATAGAGATGCAATAGAGGTGGGGGGGGTGGTGTAGCAACCCTCCCCTTTAATCTAAAGAATAACAACCCAACTCCCAAACCCCAGGACAAGAAGTGATGTGACCCCACTTCAAACCAGTAAGCAATCTGGCAACGTCTGTGAGATTCTCTTTCCTTCAGTTTGGCGCCTCCCGGCATCGGTGCACTCCATCCAATTGAAGGTAAATAATGTTTCACTGCATTTCCATCCCACCCCACAGACAGCATTGAACACTAGCATACAGTCAATCCCCAAGGAACAGCAACTCTCTTTAATGGCAAAGATACAGCTCACCAGTTTGATGCCATCAAATTAGTTTATTCAGGGAGCCAGGCTTAAAATGAGGGGGAAAGGTATCAGTGTTATTGGAGGAAATCGAAACCCAATCGGAATCAGAGTTCTCTTGTTACTCCTCATCCTTGAGTTCATCCCACTTATGGCAACCGCTTCTTGGACCACTTTCTGATTTTCTGTGAGAGCCTGGGCATGGGACGGAGTCACCGGTACAATAGTTTTTGCCTTTTTCCTCTGGGGTCTATGGCTATCTGGGTGAGCCCCTTTGGTGGAGTTTGAGTCCTGTCGTGGTAGTGGATACATCCAGCTCCAGGCCTGGGTCGGGGACGTGAAAAAGTTTGTTGTGCCTGTATGTGCGACTCGAAAGCGGGCTTCTTTGTATATTTCAACATGGTGATATCTCCTAAGTAATGGCACCGTTGGGGCCCCTACTTCCACAGTGGCTCTGTATCACCGGGGTTCCCCAGCTCCGATGCAGCTCACAACCCCCAGAGGACAATGCTCACAGTGTCCAACGTCGCTGCCACTTCTATGATGTTTATGTGAATTGAAGAATCGCAGCAAGGGGATGCGACGCAGTGCCACAGCTCTAGTAGGTGCCAAACTCTTTAGTTCCCTGCAGTGCCAGCGAGAGCACCCGCAACCCTCGATCCAGCATGCTCCAGTTTATGTGATTGGGAGCAAATAAAGGGGGGCAAGCCTATAATGATTTCTTAGTCCTATGATGCTTAGGTCTTGTGGTCTTGGGATACGAGGAAATTGCCTCACAGGAGCAACAGGGGGGCCAGGAACAGCACAACAGCCTCCCTGGTGCATCCAACCTCACCCCCGCAGCAGAGCAGGTCTGTCTAAACCCACATTGGGCCACACCCTCACTCCATCGAAATACAGGAGTCTTTGGAAATTGCCTCGTATCTTATGTTTCGTACCATGCATAATGGAAGGAGCGCAGTTTGAAGCAATGCTTCCCCCCTCAGGTGCGACTCAAATGTTGTAGTTCCAAGCACCTCTTAACTGGTGCACCACTTCTCCTGTTCCCCGCTGGGTCCTGTGGCCGCACTGCCAAGGCACACGGTAGCTGCGAAGGAGCCCCTGTTCTCCTCCCCACACTGCGGGCAAGCTTTAGCAAGGTTCTGGAGATCTCGATATGCAGTGTGTGGACTTCCTCAGCACTTGCTTTGTATGGAAGGGATCTAGGAAATGGCTACTCCCATGCTCTAGAGGCATAAGTGGGCTACTCCTTCTGGAAGGGAGAGATGTGTAGCCAGGGATATTGGCATCTACAGGAATTGGATCACCTACTCGGGTTCAAGAACTTGATTCCGTCATACCCTACATGCGTGCTCATGGGCCAATGCCAGCCCCCCTGGTGAAGCCATCTGGCAGTTCCCCTATGCATTACCCGACATGGGTCAGTCTCACATGCCTGGGGGGCCGCCGCAGTCAAGAACACCTCCAATATCCCTCATCTGGGGTCCAGGCCTCTGCCGTAGCTTAGCTGGAAGAATGAGAGCTGCCTGCTCTGCCATTGTTTTTGGGAGAAATTGCATGCCAGGCTGGTTCTGATTACCTTGAGTCATACTGTTGCACCACTGGTTCCACAACTGCGGGTTCAGGGGTACCCAGGCTTCACCCCAGGGTATTCTGCAGTAGTGAGAGTAGCGTATCGGCTCAGGATGATGACGGATGGTAGAGTTCAGCTCGGCGTGCCGTAGCTGTACACCTTATCACATTGGCTTTTGGACATGCCCCCAGTATTGAAATGATAGTTAAAATAAATCAAACAACTTGCCAAGGTTAGATTTTTTATAACTATCACAGAAAAGGGGTTATAGAACTTGCTTTTCTGATGTACTAAAATCCAGCCTCCCAGCAGCCTCTCCTGATTGGCCGATACAAAAGGGGATGATGGACGGAACGCTTGAGCCAATCATACACTCACCCCCAGTCAACTGATCTGGGTTTAATCCATCATCATTCTTTAGCTCACTCCACCACCCCAGTTCAGACATGGCCATATGCAAATCAGTCTGACCCTGTGCCTCATGGAGAATCACGTTCAGACTCCTCACCCACGCACACAAGGCCCTCCACGACCTGGGCCCAAAGTACCTCAACAACCGCATGACCTTCTACACGCCCACCCGCCAGCTACGATCAACCAGCCACGCCCTCGCCACCGTACCACGCATCCGCAGAACCACCGCCGGAGGAAGATCCTTCTCCTACCTGGCAGCCAAGACCTGGAACTCCCTCCCAACTCACCTTCGGCGAACCCAGGACCATCTCTCCTTCAGGAAGCAGCTCAAGACCTGGCTGTTCGAGCAGTAACTTACCCCCTCCCCCAGCGCCTTGAGACCCTCCCGGGTGAGTAGCGCGCTCTATAAATGCCGTGATTGATTGATTGATGGGAACAGTCCAGCCCGAACTGCCAAGCCATGTCTTCCCTGGACCGGAAACAAGCATCCTAGGACCGGTTTCTGGCATTTCAGCCGTCATCAGCCAGGCTTGCTTGAATCCAGTGGCAAAGTGAGCAAGGGACCCACGTCTGGGCATACCCCCGCCAACTTAGGGCGAACAAAGCGATACAAAAGGGGATGATGGACGGAACGCTTGAGCCAATCAAACACTCACCCCCAGTCAACTGATCTGGGTTTAATCCATCATCATTCTTTAGCTCACTCCACCACCCCAGTTCAGACATGGCCATATGCAAATCAGTCTGACCCTGTGCCTCATGGGAACAGTCCAGCCCGAACTGCCAAGCCATGTCTTCCCTGGACCGGAAACAAGCATCCTAGGACCGGTTTCTGGCATTTCAGCCGTCATCAGCCAGGCTTGCTTGAATCCAGTGGCAAAGTGAGCAAGGGACCCACGTCTGAGCATACCCCCGCCAACTTAGGTCGAACAAAGCGATACAAAAGGGGATGATGGACGGAACGATTGAGCCAATCAAACACTCACCCCCCAGTCAACTGATCTGGGTTTAATCCATCATCATTCTTTAGCTCACTCCACCACCCCAGTTCAGACATGGCCATATGCAAATCAGTCTGACCCTGTGCCTCATGGGAACAGTCCAGCCAGAACTGCCAAGCCATGTCTTCCCTGGACCGGAAACAAGCATCCTAGGACCGGTTTCTGGCATTTCAGCCGTCATCAGCCAGGCTTGCTTGAATCCAGTGGCAAAGTGAGCAAGGGACCCACGTCTGGGCATACCCCCGCCAACTTAGGGCGAACAAAGCGATACAAAAGGGGATAATGGACGGAACGCTTGAGCCAATCAAACACTCACCCCCAGTCAACTGATCTGGGTTTAATCCATCATCATTCTTTAGCTCACTCCACCACCCCAGTTCAGACATGGCCATATGCAAATCAGTCTGACCCTGTGCCTCATGGGAACAGTCCAGCCCGAACTGCCAAGCCATGTCTTCCCTGGACCGGAAACAAGCATCCTAGGACCGGTTTCTGGCATTTCAGACGTCATCAGCCAGGCTTGCTTGAATCCAGTGGCAAAGTGAGCAAGGGACCCACGTCTGAGCATACCCCCACCAACTTAGGTCGGACAAAGCGATACAAAAGGGGATGATGGACGGAACGATTGAGCCAATCAAACACTGACCCCCCAGTCAACTGATCTGGGTTTAATCCATCATCATTCTTTAGCTCACTCCACCACCCCAGTTCAGACATGGCCATATGCAAATCAGTCTGACCCTGTGCCTCATGGGAACAGTCCAGCCCGAACTGCCAAGCCATGTCTTCCCTGGACCGGGAAACAAGCATCCTAGGACCGGTTACTGGCATTTCAGCCGTCATCAGCCAGGCTTGCTTGAATCCAGTGGCAAAGTGAGCAAGGGACCCACGTCTGGGCATACCCCCGCCAACTTAGGGCGAACAAAGCGATACAAAGGGGATGATGGACGGAGCAGCTTGAGCCAATCAAACACTCACCCCCAGTCAACTGATCTGGGTTTAATCCATCATCATTCTTTAGCTCACTCCACCACCCCAGTTCAGAAATGGCCATATGCAAATCAGTCTGACCCTGTGCCTCATGGGAACAGTCCAGCCCGAACTGCCAAGCCATGTCTTCCCTGGACCGGAAACAAGCATCCTAGGACCGGACATGGGTCCCTTGCTCACTTTGCCACTGGATTCAAGATAGCCTGGCTGATGAGGGTTTTGAACCCGAAACCGGTCCCAGGATGCTTGTTTCCGGTCCAGGGAAGACATGTCTTGGCAGTTCGGGCTGGACTGTTCCCATGAGGCACAGGGTCAGACTGATTTGCATATGGCCATGTCTAAACTGGGGTGGTGGAGTGAGCTAAAGAATGATGATGGATTAAACCCAGATCAGTTGACTGGGGGTGAGTGTTTGATTTGCTCTAACGCTCCGTCCATCATCCCCTTTGGTATCGCTTTGTTCGCCCTTAGTTGGCAGGGTATGCCCAGACGTGGGTCCCTTGCTCACTTTGCCACTGGATTCAAGATAGCCTGGCTGATGAGGGTTTTGAACCCGAAACCGGTCCCAGGATGTTTGTTTCCGGTCCAGGAAGACATGTCTTGGCAGTTCGGGCTGGACTGTTCCCATGAGGCACAGGGTCAGACTGATTTGCATATGGCCATGTCTAAACTGGGGTGGTGGAGTGAGCTAAAGAATGATGATGGATTAAACCCAGATCAGTTGACTGGGGTGAGTGTTTGATTTGCTCTAACGCTCCGTCCATCATCCCCTTTGGTATCGCTTTGTTCAGCCCTTAGTTGGCAGGGTATGCCCAGACGTGGGTCCCTTGCTCACTTTGCCACTGGATTCAAGATAGCCTGGCTGATGAGGGTTTTGAACCCGAAACCGGTCCCAGGATGCTTGATTCCGGTCCAGGGAAGACATGTCTTGGCAGTTCGGGCTGGACTGTTCCCATGAGGCATAGGGTCAGACTGATTTGCATATGGCCATGTCTAAACTGGGGTGGTGGAGTGAGCTAAAGAATGATGATGGATTAAACCCAGATCAGTTGACTGGGGGTGAGTGTTTGATTTGCTCTAACGCTCCGTCCATCATCCCCTTTGGTATCGCTTTGTTCGCCCTTAGTTGGCAGGGTATGCCCAGACGTGGGTCCATTGCTCACTTTGCCACTGGATTCAAGATAGCCTGGCTGATGAGGGTTTTGAACCCGAAACCGGTCCCAGGATGCTTGTTTCTGGTCCAGGGAAGACATGTCTTGGCAGTTCGGGCTGGACTGTTCCCATGAGGCACAGGGTCAGACTGATTTGCATATGGCCATGTCTAAACTGGGGTGGTGGAGTGAGCTAAAGAATGATGATGGATTAAACCCAGATCAGTTGACTGGGGTGAGTGTTTGATTTGCTCTAACGCTCCGTCCATCATCCCCTTTAGTATCGCTTTGTTCGCCCTAGTTGGCAGGGTATGCCCAGACGTGGGTCCCTTGCTCACTTTGCCACTGGATTCAAGATAGCCTGGCTGATGAGGGTTTTGAACCCGAAACCAGTCCCAGGATGCTTGTTTCCGGTCCAGGAAGACATGTCTTGGCAGTTCGGGCTGGACTGTTCCCATGAGGCACAGGGTCAGACTGATTTGGATATGGCCATGTCTAAACTGGGGTGGTGGAGTGAGCTAAAGAATGATGATGGATTAAACCCAGATCAGTTGACTGGGGGTGAGTGTTTGATTTGCTCTAACGCTCCGTCCATCATCCACTTTGGTATCGCTTGTTCGCCCTTAGTTGGCAGGGTATGCCCAGACGTGGGTCCCTTGCTCACTTTGCCACTGGATTCAAGATAGCCTGGCTGATGAGGGTTTTGAACCCGAAACCGGTCCCAGGATGCTTGTTTCCGGTCCAGGAAGACATGTCTTGGCAGTTCGGGCTGGACTGTTCCCATGAGGCACAGGGTCAGACTGATTTGCATATGGCCATGTCTAAACTGGGGTGGTGGAGTGAGCTAAAGAATGATGATGGATTAAACCCAGATCAGTTGACTGGGGGTGAGTGTTTGATTTGCTCTAACGCTCCGTCCATCATCCCTTTTTGTATCGCTTTGTTCGCCCTTAGTTGGCAGGGTATGCCCAGACGTGGGTCCCTTGCTCACTTTGCCACTGGATTCAAGATAGCCTGGCTGATGAGGGTTTTGAACCCGAAACCGGTCCCAGGATGCTTGTTTCCGGTCCAGGGAAGACAAGTCTTGGCAGTTCGGGCTGGACTGTTCCCATGAGGCACAGGGTCAGACTGATTTGCATATGGCCATGTCTAAACTGGGGTGGTGGAGTGAGCTAAAGAATGATGATGGATTAAACCCA
Source organism: Calotriton arnoldi (assembly GCA_963921515.1). Taxonomy (NCBI): domain Eukaryota; kingdom Metazoa; phylum Chordata; class Amphibia; order Caudata; family Salamandridae; genus Calotriton; species Calotriton arnoldi. The sequence goes on from CAWUFW010006457.1 coordinate 321,863, forward strand.
GATCAGTTGACTGGGGGTGAGTGTTTGATTTGCTCTAACGCTCCGTCCATCATCCCCTTTGGTATCGCTTTGTTCGCCCTTAGTTGGCAGGGTATGCCCAGACGTGGGTCCCTTGCTCACTTTGCCACTGGATTTAAGATAGCCTGGCTGATGAGGGTTTTGAACCCGAAACCGGTCCCAGGATGCTTGTTTCCGGTCCAGGGAAGACATGTCTTGGCAGTTCGGGCTGGACTGTTCCCATGAGGCACAGGGTCAGACTGATTTGCATATGGCCATGTCTAAACTGGGGTGGTGGAGTGAGCTAAAGAATGATGATGGATTAAACCCAGATCAGTTGACTGGGGGTGAGTGTTTGATTTGCTCTAACGCTCCGTCCATCATCCCCTTTGGTATCGCTTTGTTCGCCCTTAGTTGGCAGGGTATGCCCAGACGTGGGTCCCTTGCTCACTTTGCCACTGGATTCAAGATAGCCTGGCTGATGAGGGTTTTGAACCCGAAACCGGTCCCAGGATGCTTGTTTCCGGTCCAGGGAAGACATGTCTTGGCAGTTCGGGCTGGACTGTTCCCATGAGGCACAGGGTCAGACTGATTTGCATATGGCCATGTCTAAACTGGGGTTGTGGAGTGAGCTAAAGAATGATGATGGATTAAACCCAGATCAGTTGACTGGGGGTGAGTGTTTGATTTGCTCTAACGCTCCGTCCATCATCCCCTTTGGTATCGCTTTGTTCGCCCTTAGTTGGCAGGGTATGCCCAGACGTGGGTCCCTTGCTCACTTTGCCACTGGATTCAAGATAGCCTGGCTGATGAGGGTTTTGAACCCGAAACCGGTCCCAGGATGCTTGTTTCCGGTCCAGGGAAGACATGTCTTGGCAGTTCGGGCTGGACTGTTCCCATGAGGCACAGGGTCAGACTGATTTGCATATGGCCATGTCTAAACTGGGGTGGTGGAGTGAGCTAAAGAATGATGATGGATTAAACCCAGATCAGTTGACTGGGGGTGAGTGTTTGATTTGCTCTAACGCTCCGTCCATCATCCCCTTTGGTATCGCTTTCTCCTGATTGGCCAGCCTTTGACAGGCTGAGCAAAAGGGCTCTGTTGAGGTGTGAAGTGGCCTGCATACAGACAAAGAATATCTGGTGGGAGGAGATCTGCAAGCTGCAGAGCAAAAGGCAGGAAGGGGACTGGGTAGCCAAGCTGATCTTTATGGATGGAATGACAGGACAGGACACAGGCTTACCCCAACATCCTGCTTCCCCAGCCAGACAGGAGCCCCAGTAATTGAATTAGCAGAGGGAAGTAAGGGAAGTGTTAGGAAAAATTAGCAGCGCCAGTTGGATGGCTTAGCCAGATCCTAACCTTCAGGAGAAAGTTTCTCCATTTTGGATTTTAAAGAATAGTGCTTTCTGGGTCAAGATTATGCTACACTCTGGAGGATGTGGTCATACCTGAGAGTGGCAGCCTGCACCCCATTGTTCAGGGGTGCCGCCATGCTTCTCCCCCAGGAACGCTGGGTATTAATGGGAGAGCTGCCCAGCAACTCAGATCTAAGGGTGAGCGTTGCTTGCGGAGCTGCGCTATGCAGAATTCCGCGGAGTTGCATGAAAACTCAGTGGAATTCCACAGAGTTCCACGAGCGGGCAAAGTTGCTCCATTCGCCCACCCCAACCTTTTTATTTCACATAGCATAGCCTTATTGCAGGATTTATGCCATCTGGCCATAGATTGATTTGAAATGGGCACTTCGTCACCTGGCTTTCCATAGCAAAAATAATTTTTTGACAGATCAAGTGGCAACTTCTGCAGCTTGAGACCTGACAGCTGTACCTTTCAAATTGAGGACATTTAAACTGAATCAAACCACAAGCACCTGCCACTATTATCACTGATTTGTTTTATGAGCTGCTTTGTGTTTCACCGTAAAAAATAACACACCATGAGAACTTCCAAGAACACCAATCATTAATATTTACTTAGCGCATACATTCAACAAAAAATGAAAAACAAACAGTATGGCATCACTACAAGACCATTACTCAAATATGGGCCTCCATGGGAATGTGCCTGAGGGCAGAGCTGTAATAATGGACTAACACTGTAAGCACAATTTGGGACTGATGCCCAAGGGTGCCCAGCTCCCTGTTATTTAGCAGTAACGTTGAGCACGACGGTCACTGCGTGTGCCTTGTTCTGTGTTGGGCAATACTGATAATCAACCAAACAAAGCAGAATGCATGTCCCTAAGTACTTCCAGTAACACAGAAAGTCTCAGAGGTTTCAGTAGCTGGCTCTGTCCACCTTTCAAACAGCCTTCCGGAGACCTCAGCATAACACGTGATGGCCAGATCCGCTCAGCGGATGCTCTTTCACAGGTGAGCATTGAAGTGCAGCTGCACATCATGTGACACTGAAATCACGTGTCCTAGCTGTAAAGTGATGCTCTTTTGGAGGGTCCCGACTGGTGTCCTACCTAGTAAAACCGTCTGAAATAGTCCCTCAGCTTGTAAAACAGACCTTAACTCTCCCTCGCCAATGACTTCTGTGTAACGCAAATATTCCACCCGCTTGTCATCAGACTGGAGAACACCAGAACCTCACCAACATTAAAAAAGGCACTTGAATAAATTGCAACCTGTGTAAAGAGAGAACCAGCTGCCACAATCAATCAATCACTCAAGTATAAAGCGCACTAATCACCCGTGAGGGTCTCAAGGCGCTGGGGGGAGGGGGTTTGGGCAACTCTGAGGTCATCCGAAGAGCCAGGTCTTGAGGTCCTTTCTGAAGGCTTCCAGTGTCGGAATTCGTCTGATGCTGAGGGGGAGTTTGTTCCAGGTCTTGACCGCGATGTAGGAGAAGGATCTGCCTCCCGTTCTGGCTCTGCGGATGCGAGGGATTTCAGCCAGGGCTAGGTCGATGGAGCAGAGGTTGGGGGCGTGGAAGGAGATTCTTTCTTTGAGGTATTGGGGTCCAGTGTTGTGGAGGGCTTTGTAGGCATGTGTGAGCAGCTTGAAAGTCACTCTTTTTCCAACGGGGAGCCAGTGGCTGTCTCGGAGGTGCTGGGTGATTTGGTCGTGTCGTGGGATGCTGAGGATGAGTCTGGCTGCAAAGTTCTGGACTGTCTGGAGTTTGTGAAGGAGAGATTTGTTGATTCTGGCATAGAGGGTGTTCCCGTAGTCCAGCCTGCTGGTGATGAGTGTGAGGGTGACGGTCCTACTGGATCTGGGGGGATCCATTTGAAGGTATTGCAGAGTATGCGGAGGGTGTTGAAATATGTGGAGGATTCTGTGTTGATCTGTTGATTCATGCTGAGGGAGGAGTCGTGTATGATGCAGAGGTTGCAGGCGTGGTCTGGGGTGGTGGGAGGGTTTTCAAGGGCTGGGGCCACCAGGTGTCATGCCACATGGGGGAAGGGGGTTCCGTTTTCTCCGAGTTGAGCTTCAGGCAGCTGCTGCTCATCCAGGATGTGATGTCCCTCATTCCTTCCTGGAAACTGTGCCTGGTGGTGTCGGGTTCCTTGGTGAGGGAAAGGATGAACTGGGTGTCGTTGGCTTAGGAATTGGATACTATGCTGAGTCCATGATTTCTGACGATGGTTGCGAGGGGGGCCATGTAGATATTGAAGAGCGTGGGGCTGAGGGAGAATCAGTGAGGTACTCTGCAACTGATCTCTGTGGGTACAGAGGGGAAGGGTGGGAGTCTTATCCTTTGTGTTCTGCCGGAGACGAAGGAGCGGATCCAGTCTAAGGCAGTTCCCTGTATGCCTGCGTCGCAGAGTCTGGTGGCTACAGTGTGGTGGGAGACGGTGTTGAAAGCTGCTGAGAGGTCTAGTAGGATGAGGGCTACAGTGTGGCCTTGATCGAGGAGTGTGTAGATGTCATGTGTGGTGGCTAGGAGGATGGTCTCGGTGCTGTGGTTTCTGCTGAATCCAGATCGGATGAGTCGAGGATGTTGTTGGATTCAATGAAGTGCGTTAGCTGGGTGTTGACGATTTTCTCGGTGACTTTGGTGGCGAAGGGGAGGAGAGAGATGTGCCTGTAGTTTTTGAGGTCTGTCGGGTCTGCAGAGGGCTTTTTGAGGAGGGGTTTGACTTCGGCTTGTTTCCAGCCATTGGGGAATGTGCCTGTGCAGTTGATTGTCTGTCGTAGTTCTGGAGCAATGGCGGAGGCAGCTCTATGGAAGATGTGCAGCGGGCAGGGGTCAGTGGGTCAGTGGGTGCTCCGGAGTGGATGCTCTTCATAGTCTTTGTGGTTTCTTCTGTGGTGACAGGTGTCCAGGTAGGGAGGGTCGGCTGGGTGGCATCGCTGGTGGATGGTGTTGGGTCGGTGCTTTGGTCTTGGTCGTCGAAGTTGTTGTAGAGTGTCCTGATCTTGTGGTGGAAGAAGGAGCTGAGTTTGTTGCAGAGGTCCTGGGAGGGGGAGACATCAGAGGTTTTGCTGTGGGGTCTAGTGAATTCTTGTATGATGTTGAAAAGTTCCTTGGAGATGTGGGAGTTGGAGAGGATTCTGTCCTGAATGAAGTTTCTCTTTGTAGATCTGATGAGTTAGTGGTGTGCTGTTGTGGCGGCGCTCTAGGCGGTGCGTGCTTTTGGGGTTTTGCTATTCTTCCATGCTGTCTCCAGTCATCGGCACGAGCACTTGGATTCTTATAGGTCTGCGGTGAACCAGGTGGCTTTCGTGTTGGGCTGTCTGCTGGAGTTCTGGAGGGGGCGAGCGTGTTTGCGCATTCGGCGATCCATCGGTGGATGTCGTTAGCTGCGGAGTTGGCATCGGTCGAAGTGGGGGGAGGAGTGCGGCTGAGGGCGGAGGTGAGGTGTTATTTGGGGATCTTGCTCCAGTTTCTGTGTGGGGGGGTGCCATTGGCTTGTGTGCAGTGGGTTTTGAGAAGGAGAAGTGGAAGCAGTTGGTGTCTGTCAAGAGAGGTTGCATGGTGTGACTGAAGCAAATGTTGTTTCGTCCGGCAAAGATGGGGTCGAGGGTGTGTCCCGCCGTGTGGGTGGGGGTTGTGACGAGTTGCTTCAGTCCGATGTTGGTGAGGTTGTCTAGGAGGGTGGTGGAGTTGGGGTCAGTGAGGTTGTCAAGGTGGAAATTCAGGTCTCTGAGCAGTGCATAGTCCATGGAGATGAGGGCGTGGGGTGCAATGTAGACTGCAATGGTGTTTGTGAATGGGGAGCGGGAGCCGGGAGGTCTGTAGGCGAGAGTTCCACGTAGAGTAGTTCTGGGGTTGGGCTGAATCTGGAAATGGATGTGTTCCATGGGGGGTGAGGCGTTGTTAAAGATGGAGGTTGTCAGTCGCTTTTGTGGACGATAGCGAGGCCTCCTTCAAGGTGGTTAGGGCGGTCTTTTCTCAGGATCTTGTACCCATCGGGGATGGCGGTTGCGATGTCGGGAGCGGAGCTGGCATTGGTCCAGGTCTCTGTGAGAAAGGCGACGTCAGGTGCGATTAAGTATGAGTTGGGGGAGCGAGAGCAGCTGTGATGCGGGAACATGCAGGGAAGACAAAAAGGAAAAAGGCAAACAGTTAAAACAAACAGAAGGCACAAAACAGCAAAATTATGCAAAAAGGCACATACAGACAAAAAGGAAAAATAGACAAAAAAAGACAGAAAAGGCAGCCTGAGCAGACCAGCAGAAGACCAAGGCTCTCCCACTGGACCACCAGGGATGAGGCACAGGCAGGAGCCTGGGGGTGGAGGAGGGCATCAAACACCTACCTGGAACCAGAAAGGCACAGGGGGCAGAGACTCAAGGACGTGCTGCGAGAGCAGTTTCCTGACCATAAGGTCACCAATATATTTTTTCTCCATTTTTAGCTGAAAAACACATAAGCACATTCTTCAACACTGAAATGAATGCCTTGTTTCCTAATATAATTCTGCAATTAATCCTATAGAGCTTCTTTTACTCTCATATGTGGTGAAGCACACAGGTAGACACATGCAGTTGCAAGCTGGGGTAAATGTTTGTCCGCGAGACGAGATGGAGAACCCCACCAATATACTTTGTGACTCTCATCTTTAGTTCAGTGCCAGCGCCATCCTCAGTGCCCTCTGACAAGCACCCCGAGCTGCCATTGCTGCCATTATGAAGCGACCTTTCACTTCCAAGAAGGCAGAGCCGAAGACTGACCAATCAGAGAGTGATCCTAGCCCAGGGTTCATAGCTAGGCCTGGGTGGAAAACTACGCTACGCTCGCGTAGTTTGCGAAGTTTGCGCTACTTCGCACTACGCGAATTGCACGTAGCACAGTGCAAACACGCGTAGCGTAGCGTAGCGGTCATTTTTTGCTTGCTCGCGGTCCTCAACGTCAAGTTGGCGACCGCGAGCAAGCAAAATGACATCCCGGCGAGACTTTTTCCTCGTTCGCGATCAGCAACATCAAGATTCTCAACGCGGGGAGGTCAGGTTTCTCATTGCGAGTGGTTGCGTATGCTCGCGACCGCTCGCGATGAGAAACTACCAGTCCGCGTTGAGAAAGCTGCCGCTCGAGTAAAAATCTACTCGAGAGGCAGTAAAAGACAGCTCGCACTGTGCAAGATGCCGTTTTCAATGATTGCACAGTGCGGACAAGCATCCGGCACTGTGCAATCATTGCGAACACGCACTACGCAGTTCGCGTAGTGCTACGCGAAGCTCGCGTAGTGCGAACTGCACTTTGCGTAGCTTCGCGAAGCACTACTTCGCGAACTACGCCCAGGGTTATTCATAGCTCCCGGCAGTGTGGACAACTTCAGAAGTAGCATAGTCCACGGAGAGCACGTATTGGCTGACACTGATTGTGTGAGGCTGGCTCAGTATATAATGTACACTTGTGTAAGTGGACACCTTGCACTGATCCAGATAACCCTTATGGTGATTTTAGTGCTTTTAGACAGCCTTAGAAAGCTCTCTAAGTGGTAGCTCTGGAGAGCAGCCTTCAGGCTTCGTCCAGAAGGAGTGTAAAGCAGCTTGTTTTACCAGAACATAATCTTATAGGTATAGATTAAGTGAAAAAGAACCACACAGTGTAGTTATAAAAATATAAGACACTCACTAACACATACAGATATCCTCTAGCTGGAAATATACACCATGCACACAATACTTTGCAATAGAAACAGGTTAGTAGCCCAGAATGCACAGTGGTCCCATGGGGGAGACCAAACCATATACTAAAATAGTGGTATGCGAACCACAACTCGAGTCAAGACAATAGTCAGAGGACATAGAAGTGCTGGGGACCCAAGGAACCACCCAAGGTGAGTATCTAGGAGTGCAAACGGAGGTCATGTGCAGTGTAGGAACACAACCACGTTCTCCGTACAAATCAATGTGTAAGTCGCGGTTGCAATTTTAAAGAAAGAGGACCCTTCCCAGTGGACCCTCAAGAAACCCAGTGGAAGACAAAAGGTTGGAGAACCATCCCACCCGTGGATACCCTTGGAACCATGTTACCTGCACCAGGGAAGCTGGGTGCATAGGTGTGAAGTGGCATCGGAAACCGTCGTCAAACTCATTGGGAGACTTCAAGAAAATGCAGCTGCTGGAGAATGTGAAAGTGTCCGGTAAACTCAAAGGTGGATTCAAGATAGAAAGAACCTGCAAGCAGAGGGGACAGAGGGGCATATGTACAAGCCCCTATCGCCACCACAACGTCACTTTTTCTGACGTTGTGGTGGCGACAGGGGCTTAGCCTTATTTGCAAGGCAGTGTTAAACCACTTAACGTGGCTTAACGCTGCCGTGTAAATAAGGCCCCCTTTCACGCTATGGTTAGCGTGAAAAAGGTGTGTGGTGGGTGTTGCGGTGGGTCGTATTGCATTTCACTGCAACACCCATTGATTTTGACACTGCCCCCTATGTACAAGGGCAGCGTACATAGGAGGCAGCACCAAAACTAAGCCCAGCGAAGCAAGGATAAATGCATTATTTCCCCACATTTTTCCATGTGTGCTGCCTTGTGCAGCACACATGGAAAAAGCAAACTGCCATGGGTTTGTTTATGTACAGGAAGGTCCCCCTTCCTGTACATAAACAATCTGTAAAAAAAAATCCATTTTATGACTTTCATGTGTGCTGCATGAAGCAGCACACATAAAAGTGACAAAATGGCATTTTATTATTGTTTATTTGCAGAAAGGGACACTTTCCTACACATAAATAATCTTCCCCTGCATGCAGACACCCTTGTACTATGGTGCAAGGGTGCCTGCGTTAGCGCTACACTGCTAAGTGTAGCACCAGCGCAGGGGGAAGCGCAAGGCTGAACCATATCCTTGTAAATATGGTGCAGCCTTGCATTTCAGAAGTAGCGGAGTGAGGCGTTAAGCCATGACAGCTAACGCCTCACTCTGCCACTTCCTTGTACATATGCCACAGAGTCTATGCCACTCAGGAGTGACCAGGAGGCACAGAAGACGATTGCCCACCGATGTCGGGTGTTGCAGGAGAGCTGACAGTGACCTTGGAACTGCAGCTGTGTGGACCAGGCGAAGCTGTGGAAGACCAGGAGCTGTACATGAGCTGTCCAGAGTCGGATGTCCAGAGCTGAGGGGTCAGTGTATGGCGGGAGCACCAACAAACCTTGGCAACTGCAACCAATGTGGAAGTTGAAAAAGGTGCAATGTCGGGACCAGCAAGGTCCAGGAGACTCACCACAAGCAGGGGAGTCAGGGCAGGCCCAGAGCAATCAGGGGAGCCCAAAGAATTCAAAGGTGACCCTCGGCAGGACCCACAGGTCGGAGGCATTGTAGTCCCAAGAGGACCTCGAGCAGCTTACCAAAGAAGCAGGCCGACGGTGCAAGCAATGGGGTGTGGTCAAAGATTCTCCTCACTTGAGATGCTTGAGGTTGAGGCTACTTGGAGCCTGAAGATCTTGATGGAAGGAAGCCAGCAAGCCTTTGCAATAGCAAGTCGACGCAGTGCACATGGGTTCAGTTCCTGCAGCTCTGACGAGGGATACTGGCCTCAAACTTGGTGAGAGGACAGGGCAGGCCTTAAGGGATGTGCTGAGCCTTTGGGAGTCAGTGGAAGCCCAGGATCAGCAGACTGGTCAGCTTAGTTGCAGTGCATGCAGATGCAGGGAAGGGACTCCTTCATTTCAAGGGAGATTCCTTCAGGTGTCTTGGATGCCCACAGGCCTTGAAAGGTTTCCTGTATGGAGCACAGGCATGGACGTTGCAGCAGACGAGCAGGGCAAAGAGATCAGAAGCAGCAGGAGTCTTCCCGGCTGCAGCCTTGATGCCCAGAGCGAAGTCCAGAGTGCCCAGAGGGTCGAAGTTGAAGTGGTGTCTGAATTGAATCGTGTCCCACGACGAATCTAGGGACCCACACACAGGTAAGACTTTAAGTACCCTAAGGAAAGGGTTGGCACGATTCAGGGTTCCCTCCTAGGGGTGGGGATGGACAGTGGGCAGGATACTCCCATGTCCTTTGTACAGTTTCGCACCAGAGCGGGAGCCAACAGCTCCCGAAGCTGATTTGAACTGGACTAATGAAGGAGGGCACCAAATGTGCCCTTCAAGCAGACTGACTGGAGCTGGCAAGCACTCCCACCCGGCCCAAATACACTAAACCCTGCCTGGGAGGTGGTCACACCTCCCTGTGACAGGATACCTAGTGTTCTTACTTCCTCTGCTCAAGCTTGGCTCAGCAGCAAGAGGGCAGAATCATGTCCTTAGTTGGCAGCAGCCATGTTGTGCTTTCTGGGTCTAGAAGACTGGTATCAGGAGCACTGAGGGCCTAACAGAGGGCCTTCAAAGTGCTTGGAATCATACCTCCCACACCGTTTAGGGTGTGGGAGGTATGATTCCAACATGTTTGATACCAAACACGACAGAGTTCATTACAGCCAGTTTTGAGATGGTCATCGCGTAATGACGCGGTGTCCCTCTGTATGTTATATGGCTGTCTCACTTACAACCAGGGAGAATGGACTCCGAAGGCTGTAGTGGTGTCCTGCTCATGCAGGGGCACCCTCACACTTAGAACCAAGCACCCTGCCTTCAGGATTGAAAAGGCCTGCTGTAGGGATGACTTATAGGTTTTAAGTGCAGTGACCCTAGATATAGGGAAACCTATATCTTTAATAAATGGTGCTAGCACCAGCTTACACAGGCTGCAATGGCAGGCCTGTAGTGAGAGTTTGAATGGCCTCCCATAGGTGGCATAATACATGCTTCTGCTTATGGGGGCCCCTGGGGTACCTATGCCCTAGGTACCTTAGTACCATATACTAGGGACTGATAAGGGTACCCCAGTATCCAATCTGGGATGTACCTAAGTACTTACAATATCAATTTAGGGGAGAAAGCAGAGAGACTGGGGTCCTGATTAGCAGGATCCCAGTCAGACTAGTCATAAACAGCATTACATCAAGCAAAAAGTAGGGGTAACCATAGAAGCAGATCCTACTTTCCTACACTGATGCTGTCAGGAAGTTGCAAGTCAAAACGCTGCAAGTCAAGAGCTGCTGGTCCGTGAATTTCACTTAGACTGATAGGTAGTACGGATATCATCCGTAGGCAGTTACCACTACTTCAGCACTGTGGATATAAATAGTGTGTCAGAGGGTGCCGGTAAACTTCGCTATGCAGCGTAGGCAGAGTTTTTGCCAAACTTCGCCCTCAAGTGGAGTGTGGAGCGAGAAAAACTCAGTGAACTCCGCTGGCAGAGTGGAGTTTACGCCCACCCCCCCATACTTAGATCCCAGCTGAAACTACAAGAAGAAGAAGGACTGCCCTGCTGGAATCCTGGCCTACACCCCAAAGGATTGCACTCTGAATGACTGCACCTGGTGCACTCTTTGGAACGACAGCCTTAAGGACTTTGCCTTGCTTCAGAAAGAGGAGAAGAGGACTCGTTAAAAGCAACAGGTTAAACGAGCTCTACGTGCATCATCTCCACCAAGAAGAACCTAGCTTGACAGCGTCCAGGAGACTTTTAAGGATTTAGCAAGGTGCATTCTGGGAGATGTACTCCCAACATCCCAAGGACTATCTCAGAGCTTCTAGACCCTTACATTGGTGTTGGTACTTTGAAACCCAAAAGAACCTTCTGGAAGAAGACCCAGGAGTTTGGAGAAGTTTAGAGAATTTTTGTCAAAAAGCTCCATAAGTTGACCAACCCGTCATCGAGAATCAAGCCACCGAAGTGGAACCACGATCCAACCTGGATTTTAGGTTCGTCCCACTGAAAACTCTGAAGCTCAAGACTTCCAAGATTTCACTGAGGCTTTGCGCTGAACCAAACCGCCGTTGTCGACCCATCATTGAGAATCATGCCACCAAAGTGGAACCGCGACCTGACCTGAATTTCAGGTTTGTCCCTCTGAAAACTCCGAAGCTCAAGACTTTGCAGATTTCACCGAGGCCCTGCGTTGAACTGGTAACGCCGGATTCCACTGTACAAATTACTAGGAACCCTCGGTCGACTGAATCTTTATTACCTGCTGAGAAATGTAAAGGGGAGAAACAATACATTCGTTCCAAACCTGTCACGAATCAATTTAAGAAAATCTCGGAAAAGGTCACTGACCCCGAATTCCAAGTTTAGGGGTTTATTACAAAACCAAAAATAACTGAACGCACAGACACCTCAGAACAAGGTTGCAAAAATATAAAGGCACTAATACAAAGTCCATCCTACGAACCAATCTAATCCGATATAACATAAAGAGAATAAGCAATTGTAGGAATATTAAACAAGCAATAACTGCACCAACATCTATATTGGTCTTCATTAGTAGTTGTAAAAGAAATCCATTAATCTATCCCTACACTATCCTAAGGTGACATCCCTACTTAACATCACCAAAGCAAGATCCAGAAAAGTGTCAGCTCATGAGGACTCCCTAAGAAGTACACTCACTTTGTAAGAGCCAGTCTAAATCTTCATTCTAAAATTGATCCCTTCCTTTACCCTATAACAGCTCTCTCCTCCCTCTGCTCTCTGACCTCTTCTCTCTGCTCATCCCTCGGGGCACTGTCCCTAATACAAAATGGACACTTAATGACCATGCCTCCTGAAACACCTCCTCTGGCCAGGCACCTCTCGTAGGTAACTTTCCACCAAAACTTGTACTCGGTCCAGCAACGGTTGGTGTGTCCTTGGGTCTCAGGCTTGTTCAGCACATCTTCCAATTATCGGCATTCCTGGAGACTTTGTAACGTTTCTTCCATACCTAACTCCTAAAACAAAAGCGTTATTCTAACTAACGAGGACTGTGTCCTTGCACCTGCAACAGAAGCATGAGAACAGAACAACCTTGCACGCACATGAATTTCGCTGACCGTCTCCAAATGAGAGCCTCACCAGGAGAAAATACATTTTAGGCCTACATAAACCAGCTAACATAAGGAAACAAATAGGCCTTTCGTAGCATGAAGGAGCAAATACTCCATCTAGGCCTTTAACATCAACTTAAACACATTTAAGATGTAACATCTGTAAGCACTACATTTCATCACATTTAAACGCAACTAGTCATCTATGCATGTGCAACTTCAACATGATGCACGTTTAAATCTACTGCATTACATTACATATAGCTACCTCATTATGCATTTGCAATGAACATTAAAAGTTACATAATTCCCTCTAAATGCCACTTTACGTTTCTTGAATGGCACAACTCATCTTAACATTTCATTTACCACTGATTATTACATCACAAATTCTAACTAAGATTAGTGCACACATAAGAATATATGCGGGTACGGACTATCCATGAATATAATGTACCCCTACAATTTTCAGAATATCACTGCGCTCTATCAGTTCCCCCCTCTGATCACTAGTGTCATCAAGAAAATCACAACTCCCTGGAGAAAGAACCGACCTAAACAGAGCTTGTAGCCAATCTTCCCTGTCGGAACCTTTCCAGATTCTTGATATTCTCATAATGACTGTACTGATAAGCCCTCACAAAACCCCACAGGCAAATCACACAGACCACGATTATAATGATAGGTCTCAGAATGTAACCAAGAATACCTTTTCCCAGGCTTGCAAACCAACTCCCCACTCTACCAAACCCTTTTCCAACTTTCTCCCCAAACACCCTCTTCAGTCAGATCCTGGATCTCATGATGAATCTCAGTGATGTTACTTATATACTTCTTCAGATCTTTACTATTATCTGGTATATAAGTACAGCACTCTTGCACCTTCAGCATTTTACAGACTCCGCCCTCTTTTGCCAATAAGACACCCAAAGCAAGACGGTTCTGCATCACCATTGTCCTTACCGACAACATCTCTCCATCCACAAGCAATAGTGATTTAGCTGTATTCGTCGACAACTTGTCCACAACAGTCGCCAGCTTTCTAATCTTCACATCATTCAAAAATACTCCCAAACCTGGTATTACAACTCCAAAAATATCTCCAATCACTCCTCCTGCACTTGCATCCCTCCTTACCCTAGAATGCATTCCTCCTTCCAGGGGTCCTAGCTCCTCTACATGGTAAATCTTGGGGAAAACAGCTGCCAGGTAACAAGTTCCGTACCAATTAGCAGGCAATCTCACATAAGCGTTTTTCCCACATACGAAGTATACTGTTGGCACCACTTGTACCGGACCCTGCAAAAAGTTCTTTGCTGACTCTTCCATGGTGAAAACGTGATCACACGCACTCTGTCCCATATAAACCTTATCATAATAGGTCTGGACACGTTTCACACACAGCTTCCCCTTTTGCTCTAGATCTAATGCTATAGGGCCATAGCTCCCTTTCGCTCTGTGAGCCAACTCCTCCTTTGTCCAATCTAATGGACTTTCTCCAGTGTTACGTGTTTGTGTTAACTGTCTATATCTATCCTCTACTTGATCTACAAACTTCTTTTCTATCTCTGTTAGTGAACACGTAAGGTTATGTCTATGTGCATGAGCGGTATCTAACGTTATAGTTGGTATGAAATACTTCCCAATCCTATCCTCCTGCTTATAATAATCGTACTTATTCAGGTGCTTATATGCTAGAACCTCTGAAAGCTCTGCATCGTAATTGGAAAAGAAGTATTCATAATGACCTCTCCCATAAAACATGCTAAGCAACAAACTACACGAAATCCCATGAGTCAACGGAAGATGATGATATCTAATGCCCTCATCCACTGATGCAGGCAATTGCATACACACATAACAGTCGCTCACATCCATCATCTCGATGTACTCATATAGCAGCTTGGCATACGCATTAAGCTTAAAATCACCTCTAGACAGATCTGCATGCAATCTACGACTATTTTAATCTAGCATAGCCTTTTTAGCTCCTATGATATCCTCCTTTTTGCTAGAAGTACTGCGTGTAGGTGTCCCTTTCACCGCTACGACTTCTACCTCATGTGGAACAATAACTGACACTACAATAACTATGGCTATTAAAACTATCACTCCCACTATGGAAGCACCTATCATACACTTGGATCTACGGCTCGGATTTCCAGACTCCATCTTCTCTCGTTACAGCAGTTCAAATTAGAGGATACACAAAAGTCTCTTCTTTCCACCTCAATTCGCTGCTGAGAAGCTCAAACAAAGTTCATGGAAATCCTGGAAATTCGTTCAAAGTTCAGTTCTTCCGGATTTATTTACACAGTCCTAAAAGACTTCCCTAGCCCTCTTTCTTCTTCTACTGAAAACCCTAATTTTATTCTTCTTCCACTCGGGCCTAGGTTATCTTCTTTGAAACACCTATTTACAATGCACAGTTCATTCACAATCTACAATAAGTTCAGATCCAATTGCAGCTAAAACATGTTGCAAAATATCAAGACGAACATCTACCAGTTCATGAGGTGATGCTTCAAATCCAAACGTTGGGAAAACTAATTTATGCAATATCAGAATTCGCACCTTGCTCAAAACTGGAGGTTTTGGGACCGTGATTGTCAGTACTCCTTCAACTTCAAATCCTGGAACTATCAGCCCCACATCAATTTTCAGTAGAGGATTCCTGCTGATCACTCGCACGGATCTCAGCCTCCTGGAACTTGCTACTCCCGGCAACAGTTACTAGGTAAGTCCACTCTGGGGCAGCGTATCTCTGGCAAGGTACTCTTGTCCTTCTCGACCTTCTCAGGCTCCTTGGGCTTACTCTTCTTCACTCACTTCTGATTCAGATGTCTCAGACACAGGGGAAAGATCTCTTTCGGGGGCCAATCGTAGGTTCAGCCTTCTCTGTCTTTCAGGCCACGATTCTCTTGCTTGGTCAGCCCTTTTGCTCTCCTCTCGAACACTCTGCGCACCACCTCCTTCGGCTGAGTCTGACTATATCACCCACAACGTTACCTTCTTCCTCAGAGTCAATACCTGGGTTGTGTGTAGCGTAACCCTCCTAAGCCTGGTCTGGTGAGCAACCAGCTTCGTCAGTAACCCTTCCAGCTTGGCTAGTCCTCTCTCGTGGCCCTGCCACCACAGCTGGATTTTCATTCTCGAGAGGAGCTGTTTCTTCCAAGGGTTCTGAAACTCGGCGGGTGTGGGAAGCATGTATCCAATTCAGCAACCCTCGGCACTTCACCGCTGTGTTCGTTACAAGTATCACCTGGTAGGGGCCTCGCCACCGAGCATCCAAACAGCTCTTCCTCACGTGCTTACGGACAAGCACCCAGTCCCCCGGGCACAGGTCGTGGCAGAGATCTCTTGAAGCCGGAACAGCAGCAGCTTCTACCTGCTGAGACATAGAATGGACCACATCAGCTAGTCCTTTGCAGTAATCAAGGATTAAGTCATCAGTGATGTTTATCAAGGCTGAGAATGGTATTGCTGGCAATCGTATCGCCCTCCCCATAAGGATCTCATGCGGGGAAAGACCGGTCCTCCTATCTGGGACACTGCGGACACTCATCAACACCAGAGGCAACGCATCAGGCCACTTCAGAGATGTAGACGAACACACCTTTGCCATCCGTGCTTTCAAAGTTCCATTAATCTGCTCTACTATCCCAGAAGCCTCTGGCCAATAGCTACAATGGAGTCTCTGATCAACATTTAAAGCAGCGCAAAGCAATTTCATGATCTCGCTGTGGAAGTGTGTTCCTCTATCCGATTCCAATGAAGTTGGAAAACCGAACCTTGGAATCAACTCTCTCAATAATAGCTTTGCTACTGTAAGGGTGTCACACCTTCGTGTTGGATAAGCTTCCACCCATTGTGAAAAGACACATACCACCACTAGAATGTCCCTCAGTCCATTGCACCTAGGCATTTCGATAAAATTAAGCTGTATCCTATTGAAAGTTCCTCCCGACCTCCCAATGTGACTCAGTGCAACCACAGTTTTCTTTCCAGCATTCATTTGTTGACAGGTAACACACCTATGACACACTGCTTCAGCAAACGCACGGAACCATGGATTGTACCACATTTGTTTGAACACTCGCACCATCGCATCTCTCCCTAGATGCACAGCACCATGAATTTGCCTTGCCATCGGGCTCAATAGGTCATCTGGTAACACTGCATGACCATTCCTTGAAATCCAAATGCCAACATCCCCCTTCTCACACCCTGATCTGATCCATACATCTCTTTCCTGATCTGAAGCTCCTTCCTGCAGGCTCTTGAGTTCCTCCCAAGTGTCTGCCATGGCTAACATCATGCTGAGCTCGGTTCTTTCTTGGCTCTCTCCAGTGTAATCTCCAGTAAATATACACCCTTGTTCAGCGCAAAAACGTGCATTTTTATCAGCATACTTGTTTCCAATAGAAACAAAATCCGTCCCCTCCCATGTGCAGCGCACTTTACCACTGCTATTTCCCTGGGACATTGCAACGCTTCTAACAGTTGTCTCACATATTCTCCATTTCTGATGGGAGATCCAGATGATGTCAAGAAACCCCTCTGAGACCATAGCTGTCCGAAGTCATGAACCACACCAA
The DNA here is from genome assembly GCA_963921515.1 of Calotriton arnoldi. Taxonomy (NCBI): domain Eukaryota; kingdom Metazoa; phylum Chordata; class Amphibia; order Caudata; family Salamandridae; genus Calotriton; species Calotriton arnoldi. The sequence goes on from CAWUFW010006457.1 coordinate 338,720, forward strand.
ACCCATACTGGCTGTCGGTGTAGATGGTGATTCGGATCTGATCAGCTGCCAGACAGGCGCGAGTCAAAGCAATGATTTCGGCCACTTGTGCGGAGTATACTCTTTCTAGGCAAGCAGCTTCGACCACTCCAGTAATGGTACATACAGCAAACGCTGCTCTCAAATGACCCACATTGTCTCTTAAGCATGAACCATCGACAAAGAAAATATCATCAGGGTCAGACAGAGGTTCATCAACAATGTCAGGTCTTGGTTTGGTGCAAAGTTCAGTCACATCAAGATAGTCATGGTCTTCACAATCTTCATCATCTGCATTTGGCAATGGCATCAATGTAGTGGGATTTAAAACAGAACACCTTTTCAGAGTCACATTCTCCACGGCAAGTATGACTTGCTCGTAGCTTATGAGTCTATTGTTTGTCAGGTGCTGTGTTTTAGTCCTTGTCATCAAGAGCTCAACAGAATGTGGAACATATACCATAAGCGGGTGACCCATAACAATGCTTTCACACCTTTTAATGCTGACACCCATTGCAGCAACGGATTTGAGACATCCGGGCAACGCTGAAGCTACTGGATCTAAAGTAGCTGAAAAGTAGGCAACTAGTCTACGGACACCTCCATGACTCTGAGTCAGGACTGACAATGCACAACCTTCTCGATCATAACAGAACAATGAAAAGGACTTGTTGTAGTCAGGCATTCCCAGAGCTGGAGCACAACATAAGCCCTCTCTCAACTCTAAGAAAGCAATCAGACATTCATTGTCCCATGGTACCGGATCACTCACCTCCTTATGTGTCAGCCTCTGCAGAGGCTTCACCTTCAGTGAGAAGTTGGGAATCCATTGGCGACAGTAACTAACCATTCCCGAGAACATTCTGACTTCCTTCTGAGTGGTAGGCACAGTCATGTTCATGATCGCCTCAATTCGATCTGTAAGTCTGTTTTTTTATATATAGCGCAGCTACTCACCCTTACGGGTCTCAAGGCGCTGGGGGCCGTAGTGGAAATTAAGTGAGCTATTGCCCAGAGTCACATGGTGCTGAGCTGAGCTGCCGCCGGAGCCGGGGATTGAACCGTGAACCCTGTGCTCCGAAGTCAGCTGCCCTGGCCGCTGCACCACACCTCTCCACTGGTGACACCTTTCTCTTGCCTTTCTCAATTCAATGACCCAAGTACTGAACTTCACTCAGACAGTACTGCAACTTGTTTGGGGACACCTTGTGTCCATTCTCCCCTAAATGATTCAGTAAGGCAATTGTATCAATCTTACAGGCATCCTCCGTCTCTGATGCGATGAGATCATCAATGTACTGCACGAGAACAGAATTCTGCGGCAGTACAAGGCTCTCGAGATTCTTATTCAAGATCTGATTAAAGATTGATGGACTCTCTGTATACCCTTGAGGGATACGACACCACGTTAACACACGATCTTCCAGACGGAAGGCAAATACAAATTGGCTCTCTTCATGCAAAGGTATCGAAAAGAACGCTTGGCACAAGTCAATCACTGTGAACCACTCAGCTTCACATGGAATCTGGAGCAGTATCACTGATGGATTCGGTACCACTGGACAACACGGAACCACAATCACATTGACCTTTCGCAGGTCTTGCACGATTCTGAATTTCCCACTTGGTTTCTGCAATCCCATAATGGGTGAGTTGCATGGACTGCCCATTATCTCCTTCAGAATTCCCTGCTGAATCATGGAATCGATTACAGGTTTAATCCCTGAGATCGTCTCAGGCGACAGATTATACTGGGGTGTTCTCGGAAACTCAATGTTTTGTTTGACCTGGATCTTAACTGGCTCAACACCTCTGATCAGTCCAATCTCTTCACCTGTAAAATCCCACTCATCCAATGAAACGGAGTCTCTGAAGTCAAGTGGAAGCTCTTCCACTGTTAACATAGGGTACATCTCTATGCAGAAATGCTGATTTACAACCTTGAAGGTGGCATCATCATAATTTGTCTGTAATTCCACTCCCTTGGGGGTGCAATAGATGGTGCAATTCAGTTTGCACAAAAGATCATGTCCTAGCAAACAGACTGGACTTGAGTCGCACACCACAAACTGGTGTTGATCTCGGAAAGTTCCTATTCTCACAGGAATCAGCTCAGTCAATGGGTTAGTCATCTTCTTATTCGCCACTCCTACTACTTGGATTGATTGTCCCGAGAGGGGTAGGTTGGGAACTACTGCAGATCTCACAGTAGAACGGGTAGCACCAGTATCAACCAAAAAGGTGGTGGGATGACCGTCAACATTCGCCTCCACAAACGGTCCCCTCTGGTCTCACCTCTAAGACTGCCCCAAGAGTGCAGTCTTCCTCCCCCTCAGGCACCGTCATGTCAATGGGTCTGAGCTGTAATCATCGCAATCTTCGAAAAGGGGCATCTGCTGGTACGTTCGATTTCCCTGTGGAATTCTCAGAGGTTGCGGAACTTGTACCTGCGGGCACAATGTCCCCCCTTGCATGGACCTGGGTCTCGTCACTGTATTGACGACCTCAGATACCTGCACCATCTCTCCCTCTGGTTGCACTTGGTTCGCTGGATTCGATCTACACTCGCGCTTCCAATGTCCGATCTTGTGACAAAAGTGACATGCAGTTGTCTTTTTCAGTGTTGCCACATCCATCCCTGTCTTAGGGTCTATAGGTTTCCCCCTTCCCGGACCCTGCCCATTCTGGGTCCCTCCTTGATTGTTTCCCTGTCTTCCCCCTAGCCTCCCTCCACTTGACTGTGTCTGAACTTCCCTGTCAGCGTTTTGCATTTGGACTAGCATCAGCTTATCCTTAAGCTTCCTGTGTTTCGAGTCCACTTCATCGCTGCAGTACCTGGCGTACCGCAGTATTTCGTCCACTGACTTGTTCTGCCAGCAGATCAGATGCTGCTGAATCATAAAGCTGATTTCTGGTCTCAGACCCAAGACGAACTTGGAAACGAATTGTCCCATGTCTTTGGGGTGTAACGTGTCTAGCCCACTGTACTGCTTAAAGGCTTGTAAGAGCCTCTCGTAAAATTCGTGTATGGACTCTTTTGGTTCCTGAACAGTTCAATCTATCTTAACCCAATTAATGTCTTGTGGTGAGATTTTGGATTTCAGCCATGTAATTACTTGCTCAAACTTTTCCATAACAATTGGTGAAGGACCATTGGTAACCAAATCCCTGTCCGGTTCAGAAGTTGGCCAATCAACTGCAACTTTACAAGCTGCCCACAAATCACTTGGTACTACAATATCAAACAATGTGTTCAGGTCAACCCACAACACCTTCGAGATTTTAACGAATCGGTCGACCTGCTTGTACCACCCGACAGGCTTCTCCCTCAGCCGAGGAAATTCGTTTGTAAACGCTGCCAAATCACCCCTACTCCAAGGCACATACCCTCTGTTTTGTACCTCTCGCAAAGGAAAATTTCCCACTCCTATCATTTCCCCTCCTGGAGGCGGCGTCTCTCCTACACTCTTTTTGTTGCTCTTCTTTTTGGACCATCTTTCCTCCCATTTGTCAAGCATGCTCCATGCACGTATCCCTACAATCAATTGTCAAATATGAGTTTTCAGCTCTATCACTCTCTTCTCTTCCAGTTCCTGGTCACTTTACTGCAACCTGTGACTTCCCTGCAGCGTCTCAGTTTTGGACAGATCCACATCGTGTCTCTTTGCCAAGTCTGTCAGTTTCTCATGCGCTGATCTCGCCTTGCGAGTTACATCTTTTGCTACAAACAGCAACTCGTCTTGTCCATAAAGCTCTACTCTTTCCAATGGCAGGTTCCCACTAATTATCTCATCTACCTCAGCTTTTAACCTTATCACATCCAACATCTTTGCTCTTATAGCAGTTTTAAGGGTCCCTCGACTTGATATACCACTCGACTCTCCATTCTCACTGCCCTGATCCTCACATCGGTTCCCTTCCGCTATATTCCCTAGGACTGGTCGGCTTCCTGTATTCCCGCGATCCCAGTCTCCTGTCATCCTATCATTAGGGTTTCTCACTGGTGGTTCCCACATCCTTATGTCAGAACCTGAATTGGCCAAAGACCTTGCTCTCGCCGTTCTTATGTCTACCTGTCCTCTAGAGGAGTCTGCCGTGGCAGGCAAAGGAGTACTTGATTCCATGGGTTTTGGAAGGTGACCTATTCCACTCACTATGCCATTCCCTCCAGAGCCTGTCCCTTCTCCTGCTACTGATCGTGCTAGACTTCCATTTCCTGCCTGATCTGGGTCATATACTGACACTATGGGGCCAATGGTAACCGGTACTGTAAGAGCATCCGGTAGCCTTGTAACAACTGTAACTCCATTAGCTTTGATGCTTGCTGGTGTGTGTGTTCCCGTCCCTTCTGTTCCGGTTGTTATTCTTCCGACTACTCTCGCACTAGGTTAAGTCTGAGATTCTCCAGTTCCCTCTGTTGATACTGCCCTTCCCTCTATGGAAACTGGATTATATGGAGGTGGTCTTTCTGATAGCAGTCTATCTAGCAAGCTGTCATCTGTGTCACTATCATCTTCCTCACCCCACTTCTTCTGGGCCTCTCCTACTTTTATCACCAACGGGAATAGCCTATCCCCGTCAATAGTTTCCACCCTCCATCTCTTCTCCAATGCGTCCCATCGCGCATCCTGAAACGCCCTGATTGACTTTTTCACCCTTTCCTGACTTCTGTCCTTTTCCAATCATGTGCTGCTCTTATCCATGCATGTAGCGCCTCAAACTGTGTTGGTCTGGGTAAAGGTCGCAATGAGGACATCACCGTTTTCAATTGGTACAACACTTCCAACCTGAAAGTGCCATAGCGCGGAAAAGTCAATTCTCCCTCATGTTCAGTCATTTTATGCCAGTTTTCGAGCCAAATTATAGTATGCAACCCCACATTCGTAGCCATATAATGGGCTGGGGTATCCTCGGGTGGAGCTTCTTCTCCCCCCGAGTAACCACTTGTCTGTCTCCTCTACACATATCTCGTAAAACTTTAAAACATTTCATGATGAAATCAACGTTTTCTTCTCTTGTTTTCACTTGACTTCCTGATGACAATCCACCAACACCAGCGCAGCTTCACACTAACCGACCAATCAACGCGCGACACTCTCTGACGTCACTCTTCCTCCTCATGCAGCTGTTCCCCTCCTTTACAATTCGTCTCTCGCACACTCACGTGTCTCTCTCTTACTCTGAAATAACTGTTTGTCCACCACACGACCGAACAGTCACTTCTCTGATTGTCCACAAAACGACCGGACAGTCTCGTAATTGTCGACCTCAACTCTGGCAACCGTCTGTCCGCGAACGACTGGACAATTGCCCCAGACTATCTGCCCACAAACGGCCGGACAGTCATGTACTTAATCGATAGGATCCAATCACTCGATGTTCCACATGCAGTAAGCCACGACCTGCGTCGGTTACTCACGCACTCACACACACGTTTCCCTATCACCAGTGGGTTAGTCAACGACGTCTCATGACTCCCACAATCTCTGGTCAGACAATTTCAACTCTGGGTGTCTTCTACACCACAATCTCTTATCCCGGGATATCAATAAATCAAATCTCATGGACCTCACGCGTTCGGCCCGAAACCACAATCACTCAACTCTCATTCCAACTCCGCATTCATCACACAATCAAAACAACACAGCAATCTAACAGACACACATCCCTGTTCATACTCACTCCACCATGAACTGCTGTTTCCGCCGCACCGTCACTCGCCGTCGGTTTCCATCAAACGCCGTCGTCCTCCGCTCACAATCCACTGGATAACCATCACTTGTGCTCTATGGGGATTCAATGACTACCCTTCTCTACTTCTCCCCTTACAACAGAGGTAACCAGCCTCTCGCTACCAACTGGTAACGCCGGATTCCACTGTACAAATTACTAGGAACCATCGGTCGACTGAATCTTTATTACCTTCTGAGAAGTGTAAAGGGGAGAAACAATACATTCGTTCCAAACCTGTCACGAATCAATTTAAGAAAATCTCGGAAAAGATCACTGACTCTGAATTCCAAGTTTAGGGGTTTATTACAAAACCAAAAATAACTGAACGTACAGACACCTCAGAACGAGGTTGCAAAAATATAAAGGCACTAATACAAAGTCCATCCTACGAACCAATCTAATCCGATATAACAAAAAGAGAATAAGCAATTCCAGGAATATTAAACAAGCAATAACTGCACCAACATCTATATTGGTCTTCATTAGTAGTTGTAAAAGAAATCCATTAATCTATCCCTACACTATCCTAAGGTGACATCCCTACTTAACGTCACACAAGCAAGATCCAGAAAAGTGTCATCTCGTGAGGACTTCCTAAGAAGTAAACTCACGTTGTAAGAGCCAGTCTAAATCTTCATTCTAAAATTGATCCCTTCCTTTACCCTGTAACAGCTCTCTCCTTCTCCTTCTCCCTCTTCTCTCTGACCTCTTCTCTCTGCTCTCTGCTCTCCTCTCTGCTCATCCCTCGGGGCACAGTCCCTAATACAAAATGGACACTTAATGACCATGCCTCCTGAAACACCTCCTCTGGCCAGGCACCTCTCGTAGGTAACTTTCCACCAAAACTTGTACTCGGTCCAGCAACGGTTGGTGTGTCCTTGGGTCTCAGGCTTCTTCAGCACATCTTCCAATTATCGGCATTCCTGGAGACTTTGTAACGTTTCTCCCATACCTAACTCCTAAAACAAAAGCGTTATTCTAACTAACGAAGACGGTGTCCTTGCGCCTGCAACAGAAGCATGAGAACAGAACAACCTTGCACGCACATGAATTTCGCTGACCGTCTCCAAATGAGAGCCTCACCAGGGGAAAATACATTTCAGGCCTACATAAACCAGCTAACATAAGGAAACAAATAGGCCTTTCTTAGCACGAAAGAGTAAATACTCCATCTAGGCCTTTAACATCAACTTAAACACATTTAAGATGTTACATGTGTAAGCACTACATTTCATCACATTTAAACGCAACTAGTCATCTATGCGTGTGCAACTTCAACATGATGCATGTTTAAATCTACTGCATTACATTACATATAGCTACCTCATTATGCATTTGCAATGAACATTGAAAGTTACATAATTCCCTCTAAATGCCACTTTACGTTTCTTGAATGGCACAACTCATCTTAACATTTCATTTACCACTGATTATTACATCACGAATTCTAACTAAGATTAGCGCACACATAAGAATATATGTGGGTACGGACTATGCATGAATATAATGTACCCCTACAATTTTCAGAATATCACTGCGCTCTATCAGAACCAAGCCACTGTCGTCGACCCCTCATCGGAATCAAGCCACCGAAATGGAACCGAGACCCAACCTGGATTTCAGGTTCGTCCCGCTGAAAACTCCAAAGCTCAAGACTTAAAGGATTTCACCGAGGCCTTGTGCTGAACCAAGCTGCTGTTGTCGACCCCAAACCCAGGCTGACAAGGTGCCTCACTCGACGACAAGAGAAGAAGCTCCAGAAAAATGACTAAGTCTGAAGGCAAAAACTGGACCGGGGCCTACCGCTCAGTGTATCCGACCTGTGCTCAATCGCGGTCAGTCTCAAACATTGACTTTGTCCCGGTCAGGCGTTACCAGATGTCCCAAGCTGGTGCTTTTCGACAAATGAGCAGCAGGATTACTACAAATACTGATTCACAGTGCCAAGTCATTATGAATCTTGGCAACAATTATTTGATAATAAACAGCTAAAGCATTTACTGAAAACATTTTCTGTGCAGTCAAAATAGAGTTAACTGGACACTGTTTCAAAGAGAGTTTGTGCAAATGTAATTTCGGATCATAAAAAATCAATTATGATTCTTTACTCTGCATCCTCTTTCATACAATCATTTAGGAGGATTTCTGGAAAATCTGATTGTATATCACATTTAACATTAACATAATTAGATATTTGAGCTAGGAAAGAGGATGTGTCATGGAGACACAATATTCATCACTCATTTTGCAATCACTAGGGCCTAGCGTTGCCAAGGATTGCACAGGCATTTGTGTGACGCTATGCAATTTTGTGCTGCTCGTGAGTGTCTTTTTAATGGTAAGTAAATCAATGCAATGTCATTTAGCGCCTGTCAACACCCAGACAAAATGTTAGTAAATAACCTCCTTTGTATTTTGAGTGGAAACAGAAAGCCAACAGTTCCACATTTCTTGGGGCTGCACTGTGGAAAATCATGACATGTACAAATACATATTTTAAACTGACTTAAGTGTAGGTTTACAAGTTTTTGGAAAATATGTACAAATAAATTGAACATTATCACGTTTTTAATATTGTCCTGCTTGAATATACACTCCAGAATATCGACTGTCACTATGGCGCTCATTATGACTTGCACCTCCTGAGTATCCCTGGGCGTTGAAAGATTTGCTCAGAGATTTTGGATTTATTCAAGAGCCAAGATCTTTGGATGAAAGTTAACAGGTCTATTATCTTTCTACTTATTGAGTTGATGGAATCTATAGATGTGTCAAAGATGTCATCCCTAACACTTAGCATTGCTCCATGCAGCACATCACTTTTAAATGCCAGGACGAACACAGTCTGAGATCATTTTTTGCCTTCTTTTGTTTATATATAATGGTGTAGGTGCCTTTAGTGATGTTTGTAACAGTCTGTGTCTAAATGTTTTCTGCTGTTGGTTTTAGTTCCTCCAATGAATTTGACCCGCAATGGATACAAGTGCCCAGACTGCTTCATTGAAGGCTCCATCGAGGAATGTAAAACTGATAAAGTAATCGAATGTATGGGAGAGGAAACAGCGTGCTTGAAGTTTTCTGGGCAAGCCAGCCGGCCACGTAAGTTCATCGCTAATATTTGCATGCTGCTGTCAGAAAAGATTGGTTGAGGCTGCTTGATGGTGGAGGTTTGGATCCCAGGCATAGGAATGAACCTCAAATGCTCTGAGACAGACAGCGTCATGGTCTTAGCAGTGTCAATTTTAGGTCTGGTCTGGACCCAAAAGGTCTATTAGTTTGTTTTGAAGGATGGAAGCATGGAGGTGTCTTGACCTTGTAGACTGCAGAGCCTCAGTTACTTTAAGACAATCGGCTTGGTTTAGAGTTGGGTTGTAATTCAATGTCCTTTGTGGAGGCAGTGCTAAACCTGAGAAATAGTAAAAGGTGGACTATCCTTCACCATATTGTGATGATAGCATTGTAAGGGAAATTTCCATTAGTAGCTCTCCCTTCAGATGTATAACTTCCTCCACGAACCTTGAAGTTTGTATGCACTGAGATTTATATAGGACACACCTACACATCAGAGCACTGTGCTGGACCAGGGTGGACTGGAGGCAATTCAAGATCTTGCATAATAAGTGTGGTTTTACATTGCTGCTTTACACATTTCTTACTGCAGAATGCAGCACACAGAAAGAGGAAGAACCAAGGAGATTTTTCTCCTCGTTATGCCTCCCCTGGAAAGGTGTAAGTTTTTGGCGCATCCCCAGGTTTACAAGTTCTTGTAAATCTGGGGATACGTCAAAATTCATGGGAGTTGCTTGGGAACATCCATGCAACACCCATGGAACGCTTACCCAGGGCAGATTAATACAATGCAGCGATTTGTGCTGCATTGCATTACTCAAGATTTTTGCTTGGCTTCAAAAATATGACTTAGAGGTTTGCATCAGCATGTACCACTTTACGTAGTGCAGACGTGACACAACCCTCTCATAAATGAGGCCTTTAGGGTCTCATTTATGAGGTAGTCATCCAGTGCAACGCAGCAAGTCATCTTGCTGCGCTGCACTACCTGACAGAGAAAAGGGCAGGAATGTGTCATATTTACGTCAATACACTGCATTTCTGTCTTTTCCCTTGCGCCCTTTTGTCAGCCTAGCAGCAACGCAGGCACTTGTGGTGCATGAAGGATTGTTTATATGCAGGAAGTGGCACCTTCCTGTAAAAAACTAAAACCTGGGAGACATATTTCTCTTTCTATGTGTGTTACAGAATGCAGCACTCATAGAAGGAAGAAGAAAAGGGGAGAAATAGAGCTATTTCTCCTCTTATGCCTCTCCTAGGAAGGTGTACATTTTTGGAGCATCCCCAGGTTTATTCGTTTTTGTAAATCTGGAGATGCGTCACAATCCATGGGAGGTGTGTGGGACCACCCACGCAACACCCATGGAACGCCTGCCCATGGCAGGTTAACATAAGGCAGTGATTTGCGCTGCATTGCATTACTCCAGACTCCTGAAGCCACTCAGAGCTATGCAAAGTGGCTTTGTCTGGCTTCAAAAATCTGACTTAGAGGTTTGCTTCACACGTACCACGTTGCGTGGTGTACTTGGCAGTTGAAGTCAGGTTAACTTTTGTGTACACCCTGACAAGTTAGTGTCATTATTTCTTGAGGTGAGCAACCATCCATCCTAAATAATAATACACTTTATAACATTACAGTATTTCTTCATGCCAAACTCTAATTCAGGCCCATGTTTGGTAATGTGAATATTTGTTACTATGACTTTATGATCTTCTTGGTTGAAATCTCTCAATATTGCACTTTCACCCAAATATTGATATAGTCTCATGAAATGAGCCATTCCAGAATTAGATTACAGAAGCTGTGAGTTACACACTGATAAAAAGTTATAACAGTGCTGTGTTAAACTCAGGTGTGAATAATTTTCTTTCTTTTCTTTTTTTCAGAATTGGATGAGAAATCATATTCCTTTCAAGGATGTTCCACACCCAATGCTTGTGCTGTCATGACTGCCATGCCAGGAACAAAAATAGACAAACCTGAAGCTCAGTATAAGTGTGAACCAGCCTCTAAAGTTTAATATGCAAACCCACCCCAGGGTTGAGAAAATTATTAACTAGTCACCAGCAGTAGTGCTATTGCTAATAGGAAACATGCAAGTTGAACTGCATCTTTGATTACAGAAATTACATTTTACAAAATGGACTAGAGGTTACACAACTCTTGTTTGGGAGGTCTGCATAGCTTCCATTCTGCTTTACGCCCGTATGCAGAGCAAGTGGCAGGCACACGCACCAGGTGGAAGGCACCTCTAGCACCTGTCTTCCCCCATCTCTCGGCCTGCACTGTTCCCGAGTCACAATTAGCACCTGCTCACAGCAGGTGATAAATATGAGCATTACCTCTCAAGGAATTTGACATGCAGTTATGAAATCCACAAGGTAAATCTGAGTTTGCACTAATATCCACCCATTCTGTGAGATTTAACTAGTAAAGGTGGATAAATGTGCGGAGATACCATGCGTAAACTGACATTCCGGCCACCAGGTGTTTCTGTTCATATATCCGTCTGACCTGTCATCAGGTGCCATGTAACTGGTAGCTGGCACAGTTATGTCACCTGACCTAGTAAAGGGAGACAAACATAAATGTCTTGACTCCTATAGATTATCTGTAAGATACTACCTAACTGTATTGACTCCCAGATGGTCTGTAAAAGTACAACCTCCAGGGTGGACTTCATTTATCCAACCTGGAGGTAGTGTTTTACAGATAATCTGGTTAGTGTGGACCCTGCCTCTTGGCTTCACCCAGAGTGGGCATATTATTGCAGCTTTACATCACTGCAGTGTTTTGGCTCATTTACCAAAATAGTACCCAGTATCATCATACCACTTATCAAACAGGATCGATGAACTGTAGAGATACATCACATCCACCAGCAGCAAGGGCTTGGCCCTCGTCTTACAAACCTCCATTGAGCTGGGTACTGAAGAAGCAAATTACTCAGACAAAATATCCTCAATGTTAACCTCAGAGTGATCAGCACACCATAGGAGCTAGCTCAAATGTGGGGCTGGCATCTGTAAATTGAGCATAATCAATTGGATTCTCTATTCCCAGGTGCAACCAGCATGCCCAGTCTTTAAGGCATATTATAACTCTTACCTTCTCTCACAAACCAAACAAACCAAAGACATGGCAGGCAGATATTGCTCTGTAAATATTTAATTCACTCATTTTTATGGTAACCCTCAAGGCATCTCCTGTTGCCACCGGTTGAAACACTACAGCCACCAAATTTTTAGTTGGCACACCTGATGACCTCACATGGCCATCTAACGTCTCAGTGTCCATATATGAAACTATGACAGACTATCTAAAATCTGTTGTGGGCTATCAAACACGTTCAATGGACCATTTGTCATCTCCAGTAGGCCATCTGCTATCTTCTGTAGGTCTTCTGATACCGCTCTCTTTGGTCAAGCTGATATACCCAGTCTTCTATATGATGAACCTCCTTGAAGATCAAACTTCGCCAGCGAGACAGTTCATCTAATATCGCCATTAAATGGCCTGTTGTCTCTTGTTTGCCATCTGGCATCTCCTGCAGATCATCAAGGTCATCAGCTATCCTTAGGAGACTCTCCGGAATTTCCAGTGGCCCATCTAACACTATCATTATGCCATATGCCACTACCATGGGCCTCATACCTTCTGTAATGGCTCATTTAAAATCTGAGTGATACCGTCTGACTTTTTGAATAGGCTCTCTTCTCCCTCCTTTTTCCCATACAATATCTTCAGTAGATCCGCTGATATTTGTTTGTGGCCCAGTGATATCTTCAGTGTGAACTCTCGCTATACATGATTGTTCGACCACTTTCATTCACTGGATACATCAAAATATGCCGGAATTAAGGTTTGGTTCACCAATTTAATATTGACTCACTGGTCTAACTGATAAAAGAATGATTAAAGCAGTTGAATTTTTGAGTTGGTAGCTAAAGCTGGTTTGATAAAGTAGCATGAAGGAAGATGTTGCTGTTTACACAAAGTCCTCCATCATAGTCTTGGAAAAAAAAGTTTTATTGAGTCAGCCAGAGACACTTCATGGGTGCTGGTGGGTAGTAAAAGATGTTTATGTTTGAGACAGCCAGTTCTTACATCCTATCACTGTTTTGATGTAAGCAGAGTCCTGGGAGTATGTATGTATGTATGTATGTATTGTACCTGCTACTCCCACCAGAGACTCATCATCTCTTGCCTACCCATCCAGAGGAAGACTGCAACCCATGGGATCAAAGGATTTCACACATTTTGTTTTCTCTCAACATCCACGAGTACTGGGGCACAGTTAGTCCCATGTCACACAAGTCTGCACATAATGTTGGAGAATGTCATCTAATCTACAATTGACATAGTTTGTTCCAGCCTAAAGGCAATGCCAACCTCTGAAATGTTACTATAAAGGAATACCATGAAGTGGTTCTGTGACTGAAATAAGATGTTCCGTTCTCTTCTTCCACATCCTCCAGAACTCAGATGGCCTAGTGCAGTTCATGCCTTGGAATATTACATCCTACCCCTAATTTCCATGTTGAATTACTCAGGCATGTTGAGTACAACCAGAATCGTGAGAATTATGATCGGTGCCCCACACCCAAGCAGTCATGCTTGATAGCTTTGCTATGTAGGGCAATGAAAGCCTCATTACACTGCCTATGCTAGAGCTATGTAGATGAATAAAGCCCACTGTAAATGAAGTATTTGTCTCGTGTGTTGGTTAATGGGGTTAGCAAGCAAACACTGATGAATAACTCCGGGGTCCGTACTGATTCTTCAGAGAAAGTAATTACCAAAGGCCTGAGTGAGCTCTTCATACCATGAGAAATCCAGCTCCCAAACACAGATCAAAAACATTTAAAACAAAGTACAATTCATTGCTTTCCATGAAACCACCAACATATCAAGGCATTACAAGCAACTCATTTATTGATGGCTAAAGTCTCAAAATATGACTGGGTATTCACTTCATTTTTGATTTTTTTTATCATGTGTAATAGTATATCTAGTTTATTAATCCAGGAAAATCCTGACTAACACCAAACAGGACTACTGGAATTTCCTTGACTTTCTCTCAAATGGAACAAATTGCAGAGTCACCACTGAAGAGGCACCACTGCAGGAGTGTTCTATTCAGTCAATTCTTTTCTATCTGTGCAACAAACAAATGGACGACACCTTTCTGCACTTTATCTTTCTCAAACCTATTACCCTGCACTTGCAGGTCTCCTTTAAACATTGCAAAAAGAACAATTGATGGTCAGAATGCTGAACAATGTCATACATGTATCCCAGTACAGAGATCTGGGCCTAAAGCCATAGTTTTTTTGCTCCCCATGCCGTTCCAGTTTAGACCCAGCCATATGCAAATCAGTCTTGACCCTGTTCCCCATGGGAACTGTCCAGCCTGAACTGCCAGGCCAGGTCCTCCCTGGACTGGAAACAAACATCCTAGGACCGGTTTCGGGGTTTCACCCCTCATCAGCCAGGCTAGCTTGACTCCAGTGGTATGGAGAGCACAGGACCCACATCTGGGCATACCCATCCCACTCGGGGTGACAAATGCAAAAAGAACAATTGATGGACAGAATGCTGACCAATGTCATACATTCACCCCAGTACAGAGATCGGTGCCTAAATCCATCATTTTTTTGCTCCCCATGCCATTCCAGTTTAGACCCAGCCATATGCAAATCAGTATTGACCCTGTTCCCCATGGAAACAGTACATCCCGAACTGCCAAGTCAGGTCCTCCCTGGACTGGAAACAAGCATCCTAGGACTGGTTTTGGGGTTTCACCCCTCATCAGCAAGTCTAGCTTGACTCCAGTGGCATGGAGAGCATGGGTCCCACGTCTGGGCATACTCGTCCCACTAGCAGTGATAAATGCAAAAAGAACAACTGATGGACAGAATGCTGACCAATGTCATACATTCACCCCAGTACAGAGATCTGGGCCTAAATATATCATTTTTTTTTCTCCCCATGCCATTCCAGTTTAGACCCAGCCATATGCTGATGAGGGGTGTTATTCCGAAACCGGTCCCAGTATGCTTGTTTCCGGTCCAGGGAGGACCTTGCCTGGCAGTTCAGGCTGGACTGCTGCCATGAGGCACAGGGTCAAGACTGATTTGCATATGGCCCGGTCCAAATTGGGGTGGCGAAGTGAGCTAAACAACGATGATGGATTCAACCCAGATCTGTGACAGGTGGTGAGTGTCTGAAAAGTTTCAGCACTCCGTACATCATCTCCTTGTGTTTGCTTTGTTCACCCTAAGTTGAAAGGGTGTGCCCAGACGTGGGTCTCTTGCTCACTTTGCCACTGGATTCAAGCAAGCCTGGCTGATGAGGGGTGTTACCCCAAATCCAGTCCCAGCATGCTTTTTTCCGGTCCAGGGAGGACCTGGCCTGGCAGTTCGGGCTGGACTGTTCCCATGAGGCACAGGGTCAAGACTGATTTGCATATGGCTAGGTCCAAACTGGGGTGGCGAAGTAAGCTAAAGAATGATTATGGATTCAACCCATATCTGCGTCTGGGGGTGAGTGTCTGAAAGGTTTCAGCACTCCTTCCATCATCTCCTTGTGTTTCCTTCAAACATTGTCAGCAGCAATCACTATGGAAAGTGAAAACAGACTCAGCATTGGTACATCAGGTCATACACATAGAAATGGCCCTGGAAGATTGTCCTTTTTGTTAACCACTTCACAAAATATGCAATCTGAACAACTTTACAGAAAATATAATGAATTATTCAATCATGTAAAAGTTTCATACTGTTTCCTAATAATCGTGCCCTACTGGGCAGTCCAGACATACATATAGTACAGAGGGCCATCATATTAATAAGGCAATGCACATAGACCCTCTGATATTCCTTGTGTGTTTTTAGTCAATTACTGATTCCTAATACATCATGCCCTAGTGGAGTAGGCCATTTTAACCCATTTTCATCACTTCCTTATGAATTATGTTATATCTTCAATCATTGAAAGGTTGTGTGCAATGGAATTATTACAGAATATTGTGCAGCATCTTGAGTTCAATATATAACTAATTCAAACTTAGCTGTATCCACATTGTCAACTGTTTCTAGATATTTGGTGTGTCAAATGCTTTATCTTTTCTCTGCACAAACAGCTTTGAATAAGTATAATGCAATACAATTATGTGCAAGGAAACCTAAAACCTAAAAACAAATTTCAAGGACAATTTCATATTCAGCAGCAAATATAGTTTTTTATGGGAAAAACATTCTCATACTTCAATTATACTTACATCCCTCAGTCTCCCAAATGTGCTTCCAGTTCTTCACTCATGTGTAATCTGTTGAGCTCTACTGTATCTTACTCTGTTTTGTATAGTCAATCTATGCAAATCTTGATTTCTGTTTCATCCTCCTACATTAGTTATTATACGGTCATTGACATCATATTTCAGGCACTTACTGTCACCATTGTGCATTTAATTGAAAAGGCGAGCGACTGGTTAGTTTATATCTTTGTATCGTATTTGCTTGATAATGCTCTAGAGTTATTTTTATGAAGGGGGAACATTGTCCTTCTAATATATGTTTTCTGACAATTACAAATCAGGACATACACAGAGGGGCCGATTCCGATTCGGGCCGGAAATCTCTCCGACCGAGCCGGACCCGGAGAGATTTCCGACCGAATCGGACCCGTGCAGCCCGACCGAACGAGTACGATGCGTCCGTATGCTATCGTACTTGAGTCGGTCGGACTCCCATTGAAGTCAATGGGAGCCGGTCGTACAACGCGTACGCGGGCTCCCATTGCCTCAATGGGTGCGAGGCAAACAAGGGCGCCCCCTACATCGGGTATGCGGCGAAGCGACTCGCGCCGTACACGCACAGGTAGGGGGGACCTATGGGTCCCCCCTGTGTGCGACTCGCGCGGCTACGCGTACAGGGGGGTCTGACACGGACCCCCGAAGTACGGCTCCGACTGCTCTTTCGAGCCGGACGGCGCGTGTCGGTCGGACTGCTCGCGGCGCGCATCGTACTTACCCGGCCGGGGAACGTCTCCATTGCGCGGTACGAATCGTGTCCGAGCGAGTCGGTCGGTGCGGTTCGACCCGGGGACGAGTCGGTCGGAGCGGTTGGGACGCACGAACGAGTCGGTCGGCAATTTCGCATCGTACTCACTCGTCCGGACGCGCGTACGGATCGGTCGGGAAATAGGGCTCCGAATCGGATCCGGTTAAGCCGAATCCGATTCGGAGCCCTACCGGCCGAGATCGGAATCGGCCCCAGAGTAGTTAGTTCTACTGTTATATGGGGTTATATGGCCCTTAGATACATTGTAGACATTGCTAAGTTAGCATGAGTTTTGCTTGCCCTATGCTGCTGCTTTTGCGCACGCCTCTGCTAAGAGTTTGTTTTCGCGACACTTTGCCTCTGCCCTGTACATGATAACAGATTGTTTTTCACGTTCTCAGCTTTCCCTTCAATTCTGTCTGAACATAATGTGCAAGGTCGGTCAACAATGTCTCTTGTTATTCTGTTCTGGTCAGTCCCTATTACCTAGACAAAACATGTTACCAACAGCTGCAATGTGGAAGAATTGTGCTTTGCTATAACGTTGTTGCATGTTTTTGAAACACACTCGAAGAAAGCAGGTCCATGGAGCTGAGCTCTGCTGTTCCCATGATGTAAACCTTTGCGTTTAGGTTTTCAGGTAGGGGTCTGCTAATAACGCCTAGAGATCTTCTGTTATATAAAATAACTTCCTACTGCCAAGGGGAGGGTGATTAGGCCCAGTTATTTTGCCTTTTTCACAGTCTTTATAAAATGACGACTCCTTTTATATTCTATGGTATTGTAACAATGCTAATGATTCTTGCCTTATGCATTTTGCTGCTAGTTGTGGTTTGCATACTGTTTTATGAATCACAATAGTCAAAATAAACATTTTGAACTTATTTAGTGACTCTGATTATGTTTATTGTGGACAAGTACGAGAGAGCGAAAGAGTGTCTTGTTCCCGCGACTCTGAGGTGAGTCGGGAGTGCTCGTGTTCTGGGTTGTTTAAACATTCGTAGCTTCTTGATATTTGTAGGAGACCAAATGAGACACTATTGCTAGTCGGTTGGGATTTTGGGTACTAAGGTGATAGGAGGTACACCCCTATTTACTGAGGTCCTGTTTTCTTGTGCATAGTTCTGTGTATGAGCAGAATCCCCGCAATATGGCGCCACCAATGTTTGGTCTGGTTCTTATCTGCGAGACGCTTGAGTAGTGCTCGTGCTAGTCCACAATACCCTCACTTCTGTTTCCGGAGACAGCGGTGACGGAGTAACCTCCTATATTGACGTTTTTATAGGTTTATTGAAGCATGAAGTTTTAAAAGGTATTTCTTAATTTATAACCCGTATTTGCGCTGCCACTCTTTAAGTTGTTCTACTGTCTTCTCTGTAATGGCTGTAGTTGATATTCCGGCTCATAGTAGAGCCACGCTGAGGGCACACTTGACTCATTATGCAGTCCCTGATGCTGGGGCCGTGCTTATGTTTGTGGTGGAAGCCGATCCGGCTCACCAGTTTGAAGTTTTTTACTCTTGGGTCACTTTTCCGGCAGTGGATGGCACTGATGATTTGTTTCACACATATGCTGCCACTGCCGTTCCTCAGCAGTATCAGCCTTATAGAGCTCTTGAAATTCCGCTCACAGCTTGGCAACACCGTATTTGGTTTAATGGCGCCCTTCCTCATCCATTAACGGCAGTCCGTTTAGGCCCTTTATCTATAGATGGGGCCACATGGCCCGTTTTGGCTGGGTTTACCCCACACCCACGTGGTTTTACAACTGCAACTTTGGCAGAGCTCCGCGTCTTACATGGATCGTTGGTACACGTATATAGAGCTGTAATACAGTATGTAACCCGCACCGTCCAGGTGGGACCACCTGGCGCTGCTGTACAACCTACGGGTCCTGGTGGCGTGACCATCAGTCCCGTTATAGTTAATTCTGTCATGGGCAAGGGCCCACAGACTATGGATGAATTTCCTTATTGGCTTGCCGAGCAATTTGGACAGATAGAAGCTGTTTTTCCTAATACCACTCCTGTGGAGAAACACAGGATCTTAACTATTAGTTTACCTAAAGACTTAATTCCAGAATTGGCTGATTGTAACACCTGGGGCAGGGTGTTTGCAGCGGTATATTCTGTGTGTTTCGGCACCCCCTCCATGACCGTACTCCCCTCTGTGATTAAATGCGTTCAAGATGAACATGGGGCAGAAGCGGCTGTCGAGCTGGGGATGAGACTGGTGGGACTGTTCAACGTGGTTGCTGATATGATCCTTGCGAATGTCGAGGGCGATGCCATTAGCTTTCAAGTAGCAAACCGCTTAGAAGCGGTTGCGGAGGCTTACAGACCGCGAGAATTACCAAAGATTATTGCGAAGGCTTATAAAACCATAGGCCGCAATAGTCTGGGAACTAAGCCTACCGCTCAAACACAAATGCAGTCTCAAATTCAACAGAAAGCCCAGCCTGACAAAGATGGGCGCCCTTTCTTTCCTAAAAAGAATTGGCAAATAAATAAGAAACAGGGTTCCCAACAGCAGAAGCAGGGTTTGCGTGCCAGTTCACCGACCCCTGATGCTTCTGAACGTACTTATGACTTGCGCGATCCCGCTAAAATTAAGTCTGATCAGCCTTCTCCTCGTTCTTTACAGGAAACATCAGGCTCACAAGCCAGTGGAGGGGATCGCCAGGATCGGGGTAGAAGTCAACCTGGGTCACAACTTCGTGAACAGCCTCGGCAGTTTGAAGTCAAGGACAAGCTGGGTGATTTCGCACGAACCAGACCTCCTTTTCAAAAGAAGAAAGTTGCCGCTTTAACAGCGAGATATGCCACAGATGGTGAGGACGCGACTCCTGGACTGGACTTGGGCAGTGACTCTGCTCGACAGCGCGGTGGAAGTTACCATAGTCAGGGAGGCTCTACGTCCCCGTCTGGATGTGACAGCAAATAACACATTTGTTACAATTGAGACTGCAGATACCCGAGTTGACCCCCGGATAGACTACACAAAGTCCTTTTCCAAATTGAAGGTGATATACTGCGTCCCATTAAGGTTGTTTTCTGGGAGAATCTAACTGCTACATATGACATTTTATTGGCGGAGAAAGATTGACAGCCACCCTTTGTGTTAGCCTCTTCTAGAGGGGAAGATGTGATACTTCCGAGTTTTTCACGTTGTGTCCCTGAGGAACAAGCACAGGCTTTTGCGGAGGAATGGGCTTTGGCCTTAGCCCCAGCAGTGTATCGCAATCGGGTGGGTTGGGACGTTGATTCGCCAGCTCATGAAATACCATTGCGCTCTATGCCACAACCTCAACCTCAATATCCCATCAAACGTGAAGCGAAGGCTTCGGTTTATGACATTCTAAGACAATTGGAGTATCAGGGGGCCATTGAGTCATGTGTATCACCTATGAATAATCCCCTCTTTACTGTCCCTAAACCTGATGGTTCTTTTCGGATTGTATTGGATTATAGAAATTTGAACAGCCATTGCCGCACCTTTGCGGTACAAAACGCACACAGTTCAGCGCTGGTGAATAACATTGCTCGTAAAAAATACAAAACGACACTTGACATTTTGAATGGTTTCTACAGTCACAATCTCGACCGTGCGAGTGGTGACCTGACAGCATTCAGTGCCGTTGGAAATCAGAAAAAATTTACACGTTTGCCTATGGGGTTCAAGAACAGCCCCGGGGCATTTGCGGCGCGCATTGTGTCTTTGTTGCATGACATTGACCCTGAGGCCTTGTCGTATGTTGATGACATCTATTTGACTGATGACGACCTCGCCCCGCATCTTGACCAAGTCGACCACATAATCTTATCTTTTGTCTATTTTGGTTATAAGTTTAATTTTGCAAAGTCACACATTGCCCAGCTGGCAGTGCTCTTTTTGGGCTATGAGCTCAATAAATAAGGGAAGGGTCTAGCACCTCACTTCCTGGAGAAATGTGCACATTTGCAACCACCTTTTCTTTGAAAAAGTTACAGTCCGATTATGCCCAGCGTATCAAACCGCTTTATGCGTTGATACAACCTAAGTTTTCATCTGCCAGCTGGCTTCCGGAACATACTTCCGTTCTGCAGTCTTTACAGGCGGATTTGCTTGCGACTAACTTCTTAATGACTCGTGATAAAACCACCAGCCTGGTAATACGTATCGTTTCAGGGGCAGTGGGTTTCACGTACTTAACGTTCAATGAAGGAGACACAATACCTATTGCATACAAATCACACTTGTACACTGCGTCTGAAATGCGTTTTTCCTCTGTTGAGAAGATCTTGACTGCAGTGCAGGTGGCGATTCTAAAGGAACACTCACTGGCGCAGGGCAAACGCATTCTTATGGTCACTCCCATCCCTGCTTTGGAAGCGGTGACTAAAGCAAGAGTACCTAACTCGAAGGCATTGCACCCACGTTAGATTCAGTGGGCTACTTCTTTGACATCTTCGGATGTCACATTTGTCTTTGATCCATCTCTTCAGACTCAGGAGTTTTTACAGTATGAATTTGTTCATCCGCCTCCTTTCTCGCTTCTTCCTCTGAGTGAATACAAATGCATCATTTATACCGATGGCTCGGCGCAACCGGCCACGGGTTCCAAACATGCTTATTCTGCGGCTTGTGCTATTGTGCCTGGCTCCATTGAAGATGGAGAGTTTAAGTCATCCATTGTGCACACACAGGCACTAGGAGACTGCACAGCACAATTGGCCGAGCTGCGTGCTCTTGTTCTGGCTCTAGAGTTTGCTGATCCTCTTGTGAATACTCTTATTGTGTGCGATTCTTACTATTGTGTCCAGTCGTTCAATGACAGCTTATTCTTTTGGTCTCAAAATGATTACCGCGATTCTAAAGGCAGCGCAAATAAACATAAAACGCTTTGGGTTCGAGTCGCAGATCTTAAACAACGTCTGCCTCTCACACATGTTATTCACACTCTTGGCCACCAGCGTGTCGGAACACATGCTCTTGGTAATTCTATGGCTGATGAAGCAGCCAAGTCTGCAGTAGCCACGTGTTCTGTAGCAGCAGTTACAAGATCTATGACTAAGGTTGATAATGAGATTCTGGCAGCGGTCGCTGCAACTAGGGAGGGAGGTAATTATCCTGCGGGTTTCCCTTCTAAGTACTCTTATCATGTAACTCCCGAACAGGTTCCTTATGCTACCATTCCTTCAGTTGGGGATCGGCTGATTCCCAACTCTGACCGCAATTAAGCTTTGATCAAGGCCGCACATGAAGGCATTGCTTTGGCACATGCTGGTGTGTCAGCAACAGTCTCTATTCTTCAGCAACGTTACTGGTGGCGTGGTTTATATAAACAGACTCGTAATTATGTTCTTTGCTGTGATGTTTGTCAACAAATCAAACCTTCTACAGTCCTACGTCCACCACAAACACAGCTATGTATTTCTAATAGACCTTTTGGATGTATCTATCTTGATCACTGCGGTCCTCTTTCTTCTGATACTGCATACAAGTATATCTTGGTTGCGGTTGATTCGTGCACTTGATTCCTGTGGGTATGGCCACAACGTAGTGCTGACGCTCGAAATATCATCAGGGATTTGTGTGTCTTTATCGGGATGTTTGTCTGTGGTACCTTCCATTCTGACCAAGGTCCAGCGTTTGCCTCTAAGGCTTACAAGGATGCGATGATGTCGTTGGGGGTACAGGTGCAGTTTTCGTCTCCATACAGGCCTGAGGGCAATTCAGTTGTGGAGCGAATGAACCGTGACTTAAAGCAATCCTTGACAGCTAGAGTCTTAGGTACCGGCAGGGACTGGCTGTCCCACTTGTATGGGGTCCAACGTGCATTAAATAATCTCCCTAGAAGATCTCTGGGTGGGCGGACTCCTTACAAAATGCTCTTTGGCTTTCACATGTTTGTTCCTGACCTTGATGGTCTGGACAATGTGGCGGCTGCCTCTAAGTTTGATGTAGATAATCATTCTGCTATGTTACAGGATCTACAAAAGACACGTGATACTCTGGCAACTGAGCATTTACCATCTTCGCCTGCTGATGCACAAATGATTCCTGTTACCGGTTGGCTTCCTAAAGTTGGAGATCTGGTGCGGGAGAAGATTGAACACAAAAAAGAATTTGGTCCCTCTTACCGTGCTCCTGTTTCAGTACTTAGACTGAAGGGTACTCGTACTGTCATTCTACCACCATTGCCAGGTCGCAAAGACAACAGGTACATCTCAGTGGACCATGTCAAGTTACACCATGTGGCCGATTCTGAATAGTGTGTCACCTGCAGTTTCGTGCAACGCAATATCCTTAGCACCGATAACTTTGTTGTCACCTGCTGCCACAAGAATGTCTGCTTATATGATGGATACTATACTTGATCTTCAGCCTTTGCGACAAGCCTCTTCTGCAATAGATATTGTGTGCCCTTTTCCGGGAATTGATTCAGTGAGTGAGATGCCATCTAGCCCACAAGTACGAATGGACGAATGGACGATTCGACGCTTTCACCTTTGCTTGCAAGTCTAGTGAGTGCCTGTGATGGAGAACCGGTGCACCTTTCTTCTGGCTCGTTCTCCTCATTATCCAGTTTTGTAGTGTAGTTCCTATTTCCCTAATAGGCTCTGTGCATTGGAATAATATAACCTATAGGTTTGACAAAGGACTAAGGTCGGTATGTCCCTATCGATTATATTAAACTTAATTACCTGTGCCAGCTAGCTCAGAGGCCACTCATCTCAGAGAAGTACATAGAAGAAACAGTTGGGTGTGTTTACAATAACATTTATTGCACAGTTGTTGTTCTAGTACTGGTTATATGTGCTGCGACAACTGTTGGACAGTAGCAGAGAAATATGGCCAGCAGTGCAGTTAAATAAAAATGCATGGTACAGTTTTACCATTGTGCAATAGTAATGAACCCATACATGAAATGCAGAATGCATTAAGATAAAGCCTATACCCCTATGATGCCTAACTAGATGTACCTAAGTGTACCTAGCATGTGTGTAGGTCTTAGAGAGCCAAGAATCCCCCTAGGATTTAGTCTAACCCCATTACCTTAGTGGGACTTCATCCTGGTGTTGAGCTGGACACCCCAGGATGGGTGGATGGACCTCTGCCAGCTGAAGCTGTGGCATGATGCAGGTTGCAGCGTCTCACGTAGGGTGTCGGCATAGAAAGTCTCGGTCCTCTCTAGTTTGCTTGGGCAAAGGGAGGTATATTTATACCTGATAGATGCCTTGGAATGTTAGTATTGACGTACAGTCGGTCAGAGGAAGGCGTCAGGAATTAACCCTTAGGAAATAGTGGTTCATGCATATTTAATGAGTTCTTGGAGAAATCAATAATCCTGTGCTAGGGAAAATCCCAAGAGCGAAGGGTCTTTGTCTAAGAACTCGTAGTGACATAGGTTAGTCACTGTTGGACATGGATATGACATATTTAGGATGGACCGTCTTCTGCACCCAGAGCACATGTCAGATAAGGGACAGACTCTGTTGCTCGTTATTTGTAAAGGGAGGGCCAATGTAGGTGAAAGGTTCTGCCTGTCTCTGTGGCACGAAGGATTTGAGCCTCTGAAACAGCGCACCTATGTTAGGGCCTCAATCCAGCACATAACACCCACTCCTATCTATGGACAATCGTGAATAACCCATTAAAAGCAAACTACGTGACTAAAATAGGCATTAGCATATGATTGGCAGGTAGTTGCATGAGAGTGTTGTTTATGAGCTGAAAAAATAGCAGCTGTTAAAATATGTAAAATTACTATAGACTCTGTGGAGTCAGGAAAAATCTATAGTGTCATTAAAAAATACTCTCTTAGAGTCAGTAGTTACTTATAAAAGTTCCTGTTTATAAAATTGAAAACTCTTACAAGCTGTTCAGAAGACCATGCTTTCTTTAGAAGAAAAAAAAAAGAAAGAGAAAGGTCATTTTAGAGGGAATGCTCCAAGCACTCGGTCAGAGTTGAAACAATAAGAGAAAAAATGTGTTTCAGGACATGTTTTAGCAAAATCGAGATAACAAGTGGCTGAGAGACATAAGATTTCTGTTGATAGTTACTGCAGGGGACGGACCTTTGTAATACCTCGCAGAATCGTTGTGGGAGCACAGAATGAGCAGTTCTGCCAGTTGCTGGTTCTGAGGCAGCCAGTGCTGTAATCGATACCTTGGTGCTAGCTAAAGGAAGCAAAAAGGCACCCTCCGGATTTGCAAGGAATGCTTTATTTTGATGGGAATACGCTAGGGACACAGCCAAGCATGGGACTTCAGCAGTTCCAGCCTGGTGGTAAATGCCGCTGGCGTTTCCTTTGGAAGTGTCAGACAGATGATGACCACGCATTCTTCACTGCAAAAAACAGGCATCAGAGAACAGGTATGTTGCATTTGCAGTCTTTTCAGACTGGTTTTATTAAATATTAGAAACCATGAGAAGCATAGTTCCTGTTTGCAAGGTATTCCAAGGTGTGTCACACTGCTTGTGTGTGAAAGATAAACATTTTCAAAAAGGAAAGAGGGGCAGTCTGTATGTAAGAGTGCTAATTTGCAAAAAAGAAAAAATATTTCTTTAGCTGATGTGAAATGAAAAATAAAAGTGCTGCACAAGCATGGTTTTCAGATTGCTCAAGGAATTGAATTTTACAAAGGAAACTTTTTGTTCACTACTTTCAGTGTTGGGGCTTCTAGCCAAAAAGGGCACAACTTCCCTACACTTGTATGATTTCACTACCTCTGGATGTTATCTGTACATAACGTAGGTCTGGCTTATATATACTGAGTCCCTTGGTGATGTTCAGGAATCATTTTTGTGACAGGTATTTGTGTCAAAAGGCCAAATCACCCATACTTTCCTAACTGGGTCTGCCCTGTCTTTTTTGTAAATGGCATCTAATGTTGCCCCTGCTGATGTATGTCAACTATTCCACCCCCGTGCGATGGTGTTTGTGGTGTTTGGCAACGTTCCTACTGGTGTTTAAACAACCACATTTCTAGATGCATTACAATTGTGTAGGAGTTGATAACCTTAATGAAGGTAACAGGTATAAAGCGTCACAATAAGAATAAATCTCTAACATTTCATGATCTGAAAATGTAGCAATTATTCCTAAAACAGACAGCATATTATTCACTGTATCAGTAACTCAATTTTCAGAAAAATGTACTGCAGGTAATGACATCACTGAATAAATGATAAAATGAATGAAAATGAATGAATGTTCAAAATACATTAATCAGAATTAAAAACCGGATGATTAAATACATCATTTAGAATACAAAGGCTTGTTCAGGCCGAATACATTTATAAGTCTCTTTTGCATTTGAATTGAAAATGGATGTGGCTTCAGTTTTATGTTGAGTCTGTTTTGTAGAAAAGTGTCCACTAAGAGTCATACTAAAAGCTAGCTCTAAGCAAAAGCTAGAACAGAAAAAGATGAACCCAGAAATACTCCATAGTTCTACCCATGGTGAAGCCAGGTCTGTATCTTTTTGGAAAAAGAAAAGGTTCAAAAGTTTGTGCTTGCATGTTCGTTGTTTGTTTTTGGCTGGCTGCGCTTCCTGTTCACGTGGAGCCATGGAAAACGTATCACAGTTAATGAAATAGCCAGTAGCTGTATGATCAATTGTTGAAATTGCATCATGTTTAGTTGAAGTTATTTCTGCTGTTTTTGTTGAAAAACGTTTGAAATGTTGAAATTAATAGTTGATGTCTTTGCTGAAAAACTTTCAGATGGTGAAGTTAATATTTTATGTTTTTGTTGAAAAACATTGAAGCATTTATTAGTTGTTGCTTTTGTTGAAAAACGTTGATGCTTTTATTATTTGATGCTTTTGTTGAAAAATGTTGAAGCATTTATTATTTGATGTTTTTGTTGAAAAACATTGAAGCATTTATTATTTGATGCTTTTCTTGAAAAAACGTTGGTGTACACATTTGTTTTTGGCCAAATTGCAACTTGAGTGTTGTCTTGACTTTTATTTTGAATTTGAAAGGTTGGTTCAAGGAGAACTAGTTCCATTGCATTGTTGCATAGTCCCCCACTCCATGGATTTGATTACTCAAACGTGATGAGCTTTTCAGTTTGAAGTTCTTGAATAGTAGTGAGAGGGACGTCTACTACTGTGGAGTTCACGAGGCCTACTGTTCAGTATTGGCCACATAGTTTTTGGTTGATTCTTTCATTTGAAATGAATCTGTTTTCCTTTTTCATGGCAAGATGCGCCAAAAGTACAGTTCTTGTTCCTTTCACTTCAAGGAATGGCACATGTTTTCCTGTATGAGGGGCCAAATTCCTTTGTGTCCACGATCTTTCTCTCTCTCTGCCCAGATCCCCGACTTTTGGGATTCAGACAGGTCTTGCCGTGATTACCTTGACTTCCCAGTGGCGGCCTGCTTCATTGTGACAGAATCTTTGTTTGTTTCTTTGTTTCCTTTAGTTCCTGTAAAACAGCCAAACGATCATAGATACAGAATGGTTTTCATCCGCCACTGTGCCTTCACATTTATGATCAGGTTCCCACATTCGTAAATGGAGTCAGACCTCCTAGAGAGCTTCTTGGCTGGGTGTGTATTGCCCCTGAATCCATATAAGTGTTTGACCTCACTAGCGCCCCGCCTAATACCCTAGCTGTTAAGGATTGCTCTATGCCCCAGTCCTTCCTCTCCTCTACCTAAATTCCCTCAGGATGGCGTTGGAGAGGAGTACCGCAATATTACGTCCATCCCTTCCATGGCCTCTTTGTCAGCCCGAGAGCTAAGCGTGGAGCCACAGTCAGGGTGTAACGTTTGCGTATCTCCTGTTATGGACTCGCAAATCTTTCTATAACAGTTTTGAGCATCAGCCGAGCGCTAAGGCCATACCTATAGGAAACTTGAGCACGGATCCACTGCCACCAAGATATATTTTTCAGCCACCTCAAAATTTGAGGGGCCACAGTGGTCCTGTTACATGACACGATCAAGTGGACAGTCTGATGCTGTCTAGCAATGGGACCTGCGTGGGTCTTGTGATGGTGTAGCCTGGCATTAGTTTGCAGATTTTGCAGTTCAAGACAAAGCCAATAGTCTGACTTCTGAACCCTGGCCACCAAAAGCACTGTTTGCAATGAAGAAATAGTAGCTATTACCCCTGAATGTGCGGAGCCCAAGCCCTTGTGTGCTTTAAATGATTAATTCCTGCCTACTATCCATATTTGGAAATACTCTATCCCCCACTCCAGGAATCTGAGCATATCGAATGTTGTTTGCACCTAACTTGTAGGAGTATATAAGTGGAAATTTCTTAGGCACTGCTGTGCTGCCTTTGCGTGAAGCAATTACAGCCACCATATTCTAACAGTCTATTCTCGTTGTTGAACGAGTGTGCGCAGCTACGGAAGCTGTGTGAACAGCCCCCTGTGTGGCTTCTACAGCCAATGAATTCCCTGCAACGTGCACACCATCACGTTGATGACTCAGTGTGTTAATCACGTGAGTTTTTGTTTGGTAGGTCGTATTTTTCAACTCCACTACCTGTTCCCATAATTTTTGTGTTTAATTATGCCACCTTTTTCATCTTTAAACCCATTTTGTTCCCAATGGTGTAAATATTTATTACATGATTGCACACAGTAAAAGGAATCGCACACTATAAGTGTGGGGAATTCGCGATCCGTGTTTACAAGTGCAAGTATCAGGGCTTTTAAAGCTGCCAACCGAGCCGTGCTATTACCTAGAGGTAGTTTTTTGGTGCATTGAGGACGGAACTGGCCATCCAGCATCTGATCTTCAACAAAGGCGGCCGGTGGGGCAGACCCATCAGTGTAAATTAAAAAAATTCATACTGGTCTAGAGGCAAGATTTCATTTGGTAGATGATGTTTTTTCTCATATTGCAGGAATGCCTATGTTTTTAAACTTGGATCAAATCTGGATTCAAAGTCTGATGCAGCAAAAGAATTAGCCCTTTGTATCCCTTCTGGATGTAAGGCTTTGGCATTAGGAATGCTAGCCCCGGTACTGGGGTGACGACAATAATGCATCATCCCATGAGCCAGTGCTCTTTCTTTTGCTACAGCAGTCTGAATGGTTGTCAGAATTTGTTCCTGTTGAATTAAAACTCATTTCTGTGTTTGTGTACAGATGAGATTTCTATGCGATTGGTACAGTTTCACCTTCATTAAAGGTTTAATAAGTGTACCCGCATTGACCCAAAATTATACTGATTACCAAGTGGTGCAAGTTTACACGTGTGTGTATGTGTTTGGAAGCAATAATATCTTCCTGGAGTGAACAAAGAATATTTGTGTTCTTGTGTCCAGTGTTTGACTGAAAAGTCAGGTTTGAAAAAGGTCGTAGAAAGGTTTTACTCTCTCTGCGAAATCCAAAATGTATGTTCTGCCAAAATCTAGGAATCCCAGTACTGATTGGAAGTTGTTTTAATGTCTTTGGAGGCTGGAGCAGCGCACACTTTTCTAAAAAGTTAGCTGCCAGGCTTTTTCCTTCACTTGAAAACTAGTATCCCAAAAATAGGACACAGAGGTGGGCAATTTTTGATTCCTCAAAATTAAATTTGTAGCCCTCAGAGGCGAATCCCATAATAATGGTGCTCACCCTGGTCAAGTGTTTCCCCAATAGGTCGTACGTTAGATAAATATCATCCAAATAGGACAACGCTTCTTCATCAAAGTGCTTTAGCCATTCAGTAACTCTTTCAGAAAATACCCCTGAGCTGTTCTTATACCCACGGGGGAGATGACAAAAAATTGTCGCTGGGATTCTAATATACTAAATGCTGTTAGGTACCTGTTTTCAGGTGCTATAGTTTGACAGAAAAATCCATTTGAGACAACAAGTGTCATTTTGTATTTTTTCCCGCATAATGTTATTCATTAATGCAGCACTATCTGCATGTTGGACAGTATATGTCTTTGTGCAAGTGTTCAAGTGTCTGTAAATGAAAAACTAGACGAAATGTATTATCATGTTGTGATAAGTGAAACAAGGGATTATTCTTTTGTGAAGTGCATTTTTCAATGCTCTCCTGGTATTCAAGTTGATCTAAGATCTCCCTGACCTGTGTTTTTAGCTTCTTGCTTAATACGATATTGTCTTTGAGCATGTGGTGAAACTATTAATGGGATCACATGGTGGGTTGAGGCATCATCCCATCCAGCATGATTTTTATACAATGCTGGAGCTTGGGCTACTGCCCACTCCCGTGCATATGTATGTTTAAGGTGAACGGGAACATGGTTGGAAAATGCAGGAAAAATATACTTTCTCCCTTTGGGCGCTCCCTGACGAATGCTGGCGGCTAATCTTGTCCTGCTAACAGTATGTCAAAACCAGACAATAGGTTCTTCGCAAAGAGACCTTTTACTTTCCTGTGTTTGTCCTCCTCCATGCGGAGTGTTATTTCATATAACTTGTGTGGGACGTTCACCCTTTTGTCTGGTGTTTACACTGTGATGTAATCATTCAATTTTGTTGTCCAGAAATTCCTTCAGGTTCTGGCGAGCTATTGTTACTTCTGCCGTGCTGTCTAGCATTGTCTGAGCCCATTCCCCGTTCAGAAGTTGAGTCCTTAGGATTCTGTGCATGTCTAACTTTGAGACCTTCAACTTTCTTCTTTTTAAATTGAGTTTTGGATTGTGGCTTGTCTTCTGTTTTAGAAGAGTCCTGAGCGTGCTTGTCCGTGGACTGCTTGCGCTCTTTTTTGTGTGCTGACTTTCCTTCTCTCCGTGTTTTGTTTGTCGAGAGGAATGTGTATCAGTATCCTGATACCTGTCAGGTTTCCTAATATTATCCCTATTCCTGAGGTTATACCTCTTTGCAGAGGGCTCCTGTTGAGGAGACCTACCTCGGGACTGAGAATCTTTTCTGAAATTATTTTTGTTTTTTATTATTATCCCACTTCTTTTTAGAAGAAGTAGGTGTCTGCTTAGAATTGTCCTTCTCAGGACTGCCCATTAGCTGTGGTTTTAAAAGCTTTCCCACCCAAACTGTCCCTTCCCAGTTCTGCATATGCAGTTTCAATTATTTTGGGAAGTTCTTGTGGTTGGTATACAGTCGCGGTCGGTGGAGGAGTGCCGGCCGGGCGGTGACGTGGGGCGGGGGAGGGGCAGGGTGGGGGGTAGCAAAGTATGGATTACGGATCTATACAGGTAAGTAAACATTTAAATCAATTAAACGAATTTCGTTGCGCGCACTGCATCGCCAAATGCGATGCAGTGCGCACAACGAAATTCGTTTTATTGATTTAAATGTTTACTTACCTGTATAGGTCCGTAATCCATACTTTGCTACCCCCACCCTGCCCCTCCCCCGCCCCACGTCACCGCCCGGCCGGCACTCCTCCACCGACCGCGACTGTTGGTATATAAGACTGACCTCTCTTAGGTGTTTGGCGGATCGCCACTGAAGCTGCTTCCCCTTTAATGTTAGCTAGTATTATTTTTGATACTTGGTCGTAGTTACCTAGTAATTTCATACCTAAGGTCAGAGCTGGTTCAGCTCCATACTTGTTCTGTATCTGTCGTAAGACATCTGGAATTACTGCTAAGGAAGGAATACCATGAGTCCTGGTATATATGGCAGCAAAGACTGTACCCCAAGTGGTGTAGTCCTCTAACTGTGGTGTGATCCCCATGGGCAAGCAGAGTGTTAGCATTATATGCTTTCAAATGGTGTGGTATTTGGAAATACTGCTTCTAACTGGATAATTTTCTGAGCTACCCAGAAAGGAATCTGTTCACATTTTGTGGGTAGTTTACCCATTACTGTGTGTAATGTTTGTGGAGTTATTTTAGTAGCGGTGCTCTGTGTTGGAGCTATGTTATTTGTAGCTACTGTGGGCTGGACACCAAGTGTCCTCATGATGAGTTGCGTCATGGCTCTGTAAGAGTTTTACCAACTCTTTGTGTTGTAAGAGCAGTGCATCTTGTGGCATTATATCAATGTCAGGATGTGGTGTGTAGCCAGCTAATATTGGCCTTGTAGCTCCTGGTCTACCTAGTGGACCGAACCTGGTTTTATTTATTTGTTGTAGGGCCCCATTAAACCAGAAATTGTGGTCCTGGTCAGTGAGCGGAATCTTAATCTCCTCGAACGGAGTGTAGACCGCTGGGACTTTTTCATGTATGTAAAAATGAAAAGTCTGAGTTGTTGCATTTACTGCTGGGAATGTAACCCAAGAATAGAACACATCTGTTTGATAATCTTTGTATGCCTCTATTAATATCACTGTACCCTCTCGGTCTGTTAAACCATGTCTGAGGGGTTTTTGTGTGAGTGTATGCCTGATTTTGGGTGCAAAATGTATTGCATTTGCTTCCTCTTCGTCGTTTGAGACCTGTGTCCCAGTGACAGGAGCAGCTGCCTCGACAGACATTGTGTTGTGAAAACAAAATGTCCTAAAGAAGGGTTTTAAGATAAGGTTTTAAAAGGCACAATTGTTCGGGAACTTTTTCCTTCAAGCTTGATTAACCTACAGCCAATACATAGGAAGATTGCCTACTCAGCTGTGGCGGAATTTTGTGCCTACCCACTCCA
The DNA here is from genome assembly GCA_963921515.1 of Calotriton arnoldi. Lineage (NCBI taxonomy): Eukaryota > Metazoa > Chordata > Amphibia > Caudata > Salamandridae > Calotriton > Calotriton arnoldi. Next base: position 371,116 of record CAWUFW010006457.1, read on the forward strand.
GACGTCTCTGGCGTTTTGTGAGTAGGGGTCTCTGAGAATAAGCATGACTGAACTATTCAGATTCCACTGTTAAATAAGTGCCAAATTCACGTTTGGGCGCCATGTAGTGTAGTTCCTATTTCCCTAATAGGCTCTGCGCATTGGAATAATATAACCTATAGGTTTGACATAGGACTAAGGTCGGTATGTCCCTATCGATTATATTAAACTTAATTACCTGTGCCAGCTAGCTCAGAGGCCACTAGAAACTTCTTGAAGACAAGAAGGGAATAGTTTCTGGCAACCACATAACATAAAACCCTGATCCCTCAGGATCGTGGAAACAATATACTACTTTTCATTCAGTCACTCATCTCAGAGAAGTACATAGAAGAAACAGTCGGGTGTGTTTACAATAAAATTTATTGCACAGTTGTTGTTCTAGTACTGGTTATATGTGCTGAGACAACTGTTGGACAGTAGCAGAGAAATATGGCCAGCAGTGCAGTTAAATAAAAATGCATGGTACAGTTTTACCATTGTGCAATAGTAATGAACCCATACATGAAATGCAGAATGCATTAAGATAAAGCCTATACCCCTATGATGCCTAACTAGATGTACCTAAGTGTACCTAGCATGTGTGTAGGTCTTAGAGAGCCAAGAATACCCCTAGGATTTAGTCTAACCCCATTACCTTAGTGGGACTTCATCCTGGTGTTGAGCTGGACACCCCAGGATGGGTGGATGGACCTCTGCCAGCTGAAGCTGTGGCATGATGCAGGTTGCACCGTCTCACGTCAGAGTGTCGGCATAGAAAGTCTCGGTCCTCTCTAGTTTGCTTGGGCAAAGGGAGGTATATTTATACCTGATAGATGCCTTGGAATGTTAGTATTGACGTACAGTCGGTCAGAGGAAGGCGTCAGGAATGAACCCTTAGGAAATAGTGGTTCATGCATATTTAATGAGTTCTTGGAGAAATCAATAATCCTGTGCTAGGGAAAATCCCAAGAGCGAAGGGTCTTTGTCTAAGAACTCGTAGTGACATAGGTTAGTCACTGTTGGACATGGATATGACGTATTTAGGATGGACCGTCTTCTGCACCCAGAGCACATGTCAGATAAGGGACAGACTCTGTTGCTCGTTATTTGTAAACGGAGGGCCAATGTAGGTGAAAGGTCCTGCCTGTCTCTGTGGCACGAAGGATTTGAGCCTCTGAAACAGCGCACCTATGTTAGGGCCTCAATCCAGCACATAACAGTGTGTCTGATGCACCTAAGCCTAAGTTGCGTATTTTTTACTCCTGCTTCAAAAAGACATACTTCGTTCCCCCATGGACCTACATTTGGTTGGTGCTTATCCTGATATTTCTCTTCATGTCAATTAGATTTGTGACAGTGTTCTTTTTACTTATAAATGGCCATTATCTCCCTGAATGCTCTGCAGTAAAAATGGTAGATGGAACTTTGGCTCCTCACACATTGTCCCATATCATGAAACGTGACAAGTCTTTTGTGAACATTTCAGCTTTCCCAGTTGCCGATGGCATAGTTTGGGACAAAGTAGCTTACGAAATCCATGGCCCGACTGAGGTCCTTAGAGTTCCGTACGTATTTCGCGTCTCATTAGGAGATGTGGTGACACGGGACATACATTCGGATGATTGGGATGTGCAGGCAGTTCATGCATTGTTTTCTGATTTAAAATATTATGCTGCCTTTGATGCTGAAGATTTGTATTTAAATTCTGCCAATTATGGTGATCTTTTTTGCTATCAACATTATGGGCATCATTTGTTTACACAAAACAAACACCATGAGGCCTGTTTTTAATTTCACCCAATGGGAACATTGTCCAACTCCCTTAGAAGGGAGTTCTAAAACTCTTAGAAATAAGTTCACCTATTTTTCAGATTATGATTTGACAAATCCTGAATCATATTATTTTAGGCTTCAAAAATCCCCTACATCTAAGTACCTGTTATCCCACACTAAATTAATTTACGCCAACTTGTTTAGAACACAGTTGGCCACACACGGTTATGACCATTGGAAACAGGCTATAGACTTAAAGTCAATCTGGGGCCCGAAACCATGGCAGGTACAAGGCACTGAGGCATTACATCCTGCCTGCCTGATCCCAACTCAATTGTTATTCTTAAATGATACCATTTACCAAACATCCTGTTATGGCCTTGCAACTGTCAAAAATTTGAATACCCCTTCCATTCCTTCCTTAGCTGAATATGACAATTGGTGGTTACACAATAACTACACCATTGAGGCTTTGCTGGCTCTCCTTCAAAATGCCTCCTTTAATTTTTCTGAGATTGATTCATTAGGATGGTTGGTGTGGCAAACTAATGCAAATGCATGCCAGTTGCGTTTCTATAATGTTACACCTGGTTTCATTCTGACTAAGCCTGATCCTCGTTATCCACCTCATCATTCTGTGACTACATACGCGGTAGGTAAATTGTGCCAGCAGTGGTTACAACACTCTACCCTTGCATCTGTGAAACAGCACCTTTCCCTCCTATCGAACGATATAAATTTGGCAGATTTTCTCCTGGTCCCACGTAATCCAAGGGCCAAGCGATTTATTTATGCCGCTTATAATGAAATTTGGAAACTTTCACAGATGGAAGCAGCCTTCCGTTTGCGTCAAATTGATCAGGCAAATTTAGAAAAAGTCCTTGCTGTAGTGGACAGTAGCATTAACACACTTTCTTCAAGCATTTACACCTTAGACAATATTGTTTCTTCTGTAATAGATATTGTGCAAAGTGATGTTTCTGTGTTATATCATGGTCAGAATCAGTTAAGGTCGGTCATGCAATTTGCTTGGACGTTGCAGACACTGAAAATAGGTAAAGTGCCTTGGGATTATTTGAATGCCACTGCTTTGTTTTTGCCTTTTAACCTGACTGATAAACAGAGGTTTATCTCCATGAAGGATGCTGTATACACACTGTTACATATTGAACAATTGGAGCCTTTACCGTTCTCCGTAGCGGAAACAAACTCTGCTCTGTGGTTAATTCATGGGGTTATCACTTTGCCCTTTTCGCTTTTTCATTTTACATCATGTATGCAACACTTTCCTGTTGGCCGCTTTGAACCGCTTGGCAGTGCTTTTATGCATGAATTATGGGCCCTGCCCTTTGCTTATCGCTGTCTGAGGGAGGATAAAGAGGTTTTCCTTACAGGGGAGGAGTGTGATTCGGTAGTGGGTCACTCTCTTGTGTGCAAACACGTTAAGTTGCACGGCGTGTGTAACGTGTCAGTGCCCAATCTAGCTTGATTTTTAAAAGGGACCCCAGTACAATCCATCACGCCTGTCTTTACATTGCTTACTAACGGCAGCTATCTCATTTTAAACAATCAAGACTGCTGTGGTTTGCGGGCGGGTATCCCATACTTGGTAACTGTTTCCCAGTGTGTAACTTGCTGTAGCAATGTCCTTTTCCCGCCCCCGCAAGGGAGTTTAGATTCTTCGCTTTGGCCTTCCATTCCAACTTTGAAAACAGAGTTCAACAAGTTGAGCAGGCTCAAAGCCCTTTTATTCCAAAAGGAGGTGGTAGTCACTTCCACCCGTGAAACATTCAGATTGCAGGTGGCTCGGACCTCAAGTGAGATACAGTCGCTTCTTAACACTAACCTCCCACTTCATTTTGGGTAACTAAGGGGCACATGCATCAAAGCTTTTTGCGAGCGCAAACGGTGTGATTCGCAAAAATCGGCTGTTTGCGCCCGCAAAAACGCCTTTTGCGATGCATCAAGGTGTTGGGCACTCGCAAGTTAAGGAATCGCAATTCATTGCGATTTCTTAACTTGCGATTGCATTTAAGGAATTGCAATTTGCGATTCCTTAAATGCAATGCATGTACCCCTTAGAAATAGCGAATTCGCTATTTGGGGCCGCAAAATACCGTGAAATGAAACACAACGGTATTTTGCAAAAACTCAGAAAAATGCACTAAAGTGCATTTTTCAAAGTTTCATGTTACACACACACATGCCCTTGGGGCATGTGTGTGTGCAACATGGGTGCACAGTACAATTTCAGGGGTGCAACAGGGTGTCCTTTTGACAACCTTGCACCCTTGGAATTGCATGCGCAATTTGCGAGTACCAATTGGTTCTCGCAAATTGAGCGTGCGATTTCCCATTCATTCCTATGGGCCTGTAGGCCCATAGGAATAAATGGGAAGCCATTCCTTAATTGCGACTCGCAATTTGCGAGTCTCAATTAAGGAATGTGTAGGAATCGCTATTTTTATAGCGATTCCTACATGCATAGGGTTTTGAGAGTCCTTAATTGCGATTCCTTAAAAATCGCAATTAAGGACTCGCAAAATCCGAGCTTGATGCATGTGCCTGTAATTCACTAAATATTTAATGCATCTGATACGACAGGCCTTGCCCATTTTTAGGTCTCGCCTATGCAGCGTGCATGCGCTGCATAGGAAAGAGACCTCTTGAAATCGATTCAGCTTTGCAGGCAAAAACGTGCACGCGTTGCATTGCTTTCAATGCAACGCATGCACGTTTGGCGATTCCCTTGCGGGAGCGAGCGACGCCATATGTTAGCAATTATTGCGCTCGCTCCCGCAAGGGAAACGCTGCCTGCTCTCGGCCGCACCCCCCCCCCCTACTTGCGCGAGGCGCGTGCCTTGTTTGAAATGGATATTGTGTTTTGTTCAGGTGGATCGCATGCTAAGCGAGGTTCCAGGGGAAGCCAGCTAAGGGATGCAACAGGAAGTATGTGCTGAAATCTTTTTTTTCTTCTTCTTAGACACCAGACAAGTTATCACACGGGGGGACTGCTTTATGGGGAGAAAGCAAGACTTGTACAGGCTCATCTTTAGAGCATTACCATAGTAAATACGTGAAATGACTAAGGGCTGAGCAGCTAACTTCAAGTCTTGTTTTGGCAGGAAGGGCTTGAGACTATGGAGATGTTTTAGATGGGATCTGGTGCTTGTGGCCATCTTTACGACCACACGCAGTTCGTGGCAGGGGTTCTAGGTTTCTTAAACATATTTAGAAAAAGGGACAGTGTGACACACAATTGACGCTTCAAGTAGGCTTACATTTGGCGAATGCAAAACAGTGGCAGAAAATAGGTACAACACATCATTACAATGCAGTAACGAACCTGGAACCCCAGACCCAAAACCATACTTCAAATCTATAAGACCAGCTATTTCCCCCATATGCGGCAGTGCTTACGGGGCAGCTCCCAGCCTCATAAAGAAGGGCGCGGTTTACAGGTATTGGATACATACGAAGCATGGGTAATGCAGAAGACTATTTGTTCTCTGAGCAAAGACTACAAAAAATGTGCATACTCCTTAGGCCCTCGCACCGTTCAGCTACTGTCAGATTTTCTCTGTAAATAGAATATTATTACAAAGAAGACCATAAATGTTAATAGACGTGTACTGAGGATAAACAAAACTCTTGCTTTGACTTCCTTTTGGATCACATTGTGGCATTTTATGCTGCTCCTCGCAGCTTACCTGAGCTGATTTAAAATATCAGGTTGATGAACTGATATCTAATAATAATGATTTCGGTTTTTAGCCCTTTAACCTCCGCTCCTGCGATTTGCAGGGCAAGTCTGTCTTAAGTGTTTGGCGCTCATCCTGTAACCAAATGAACACACACCAGCCATTCTTAACCAACAGGAAGAGCTAAGCTCTAAGGGGCATATCTACAAGGGCTGGCGATAAAATTATCGCCGCTTTAGTGTCCGTTTTCGGACGAAAAGCGGCGATAATTTTAACGCCCTATTAGCAAGGACACGCTAACGCGTGAATCCATGCTTCTTCGCCCTTTCACATATCGCCCAGCTTTGCATCTCTAATGAGATGCAAAGTGGGCGTTCCTCCCCAGAATAACGGGAGAAATGTCGCTAAGCAACATTTCTCCTATTATCAAGCCTCACGCTACGAAGCATGGCGACAAGAAAAGTAGCGATAACCTCTGTTATCGCTACTTCCCTTACGCCTGCTTTGACACTGACTTAGCCATGATATCCTATGGAATGTGTAGCCCTATCAGCAAGCTATCGCCAAAAGTTGTGCGATTATCGCTGGATTTCCAGCGATAATCGCACAGTTGGCAGCTTGCGCTCTGAATTTTATCGCTTTCGAGATAAGCGTTGCTGATAGCACGCTATCTCCGCGATAAAATTCAGAGTTGGCCGGCGATAATTATCCTCACGCTAAGAGCGCTGAGCGATAATTATCGCCAGCCCTTGTAGATATGCCCCTAAGTTTGTGCTAGATTAGTGCAATATTGGATCTCAGTAAGGAGGATATTTGTTTTCTTAATCTCCCTAAAAGTAGTGCATTTGTGCATATTTAATTTGTACAATTAATCTTAAATTCATGTCTTTATGTGCCCCGTCTTCCTATCCTTCCTTAGTAAATTAGCAATTTGCATTACTGGTCCAGCTGGCTGGTTAATACAAGTCCACACAGTGTTGTACACCATCTCTCTACATAAACACATTTCAACTTGGTTTGTAACGAGTGTGTGTGTTTAGATCCCGCCTACAGCCAGCTTGTCTGTTGTCAGGACATATTGTGGACAATACCAAAATTTAGAGTGGGCTTTGGGTCCGCCCATTTATTAGCATTCAGTGGCTTTCTTGCCTATTTCATTTGCTTGCTTCTCATTCAGTGGCTTTCCTTACTCCTTTTATTCCCCTAGGACACGGCTTCTTTACCATTCCTTTGATTGGATGACTTGTATCCTTCCCCTGCTCCCTATCAGGAAACTACTGTTTTCTTTCTCATTCAGCACTACATGGAAATTCACGTTTTCTTGGTCTCCATTGTGTACTGCTTTCCTACTCAAATTCTTCCCCTGTACTCTCCATGTTGTTCACCCCTCTCCCCAGCTCCTCCGTTGCTTCCACCATTCCCTCTCTATCCCATGTTTTTTATATTTTTAGTAGTCTCCCACCCAGCTTGCTCTCCCTTTCCTTTTTAGATCTCGCCTACGCAGCGCGCATGCGCTGCATAGGAGACCTTTAGCCGTCGTGCAGCTCTTTTTCAAAGCACATACTCGTGCTTGTGGCGGCATACGCTTTGCGGGATTGCGCAGCGGTGCACCACAAGCACGAGTATGTGCTTTGAAAAAGAGCAGACTGCTCTCCCAAGCGCGCGTGCGTGCCTCTTTCCTTGCCCAAACGTCCCGTCGCGCAACTCGCCCAACTCTGTTTCCACATCTTCAACACCGCTCCTAATCGGCAACAATGGCGGCTGCACTTTTCTTCTTGTTTCTTTCTTATTCTTCCATCCTTATTTATCTTCGGATTTTCTTTCCTCGTTCTCCCATTCCCGTGTTCCTTACTCTTTCTTATCTTGCTTTCCTGGAGGGTTGTTTCCTTTCTTTCCACCTGGTCCTTCATACCCCTTCTCGCTTACCACTTCTTATATTCTCCCCCCAACTCCCTCTTTTCAGTTATTTTTGCATTTTACTTTATTTGGTTCTCCAGTTCCTCGTATCTTCTAGACTCTTGCTTTCACCTTTGTCTCTTTGTCGCCTTTTCTCTCCCAAAACATTTTCATTAATTTTCCTTTATCGTTCTCTACTTTTTCTAATGACTTCCACATTCACCTTTCATTTTGCTTCCCTTCATTTCCCTATCTACCGCTGTCTATGCGTTTTATTTTTTTCTTTCTCTTTTTTGCCTAAAATTCTTTTCACCCTCCTATCTGCCCTTTCTCCTTTTCATCCACCCTCATCTTTCACTCCTTACCTTCGACTCTCCGCCTGGATGTCAATAGGTGTCTGACTGTACAATAGCCGGCACCTTCTGCTCACGCCGCCCAGAGCGCCTGTACGTTCGCCCCCCCTCCCTCTCCTGTTGCGCTGAATATGTATTACGCGTCTGTTTCTTGTCCCCGCTGTACATACCTGTGCTGTCCTCTGCACTCCTCAGACCCCAAAGCGTCTCTTATTTATATCATCCAGCTTTTTTCTCGCGCTGTTCCTTCTTGTGTCATCGTTCTATGTCACAATTTTTTTTTCTCTTTTTATACCACCCCATGCCTTTTCTCCTCTCTCTTTTCTCTTCTCTCCCCTTTCTCTCCCCCCTCCCCTGTGCTGTGGCTTCTGTCCTCTACCTGTTCTGTCTCCTTTCTGTATTCTTTCCGCCGTGACTGTCCCCTCCCCCTTTCTCTCAACTCTCGCCTACTTTCTTCTTCCCCGTTTAACTTCTCTCTCTATTTTCTCTACTTTCCCTCGCCAGACGCTTCATTGAGTCACCTTCATGCTTTGTTACGTCTTTTCGGACTCTCTTTCTGTCTTACACCTTCTCCTTCTTATCTTCCCTTCTGTCTTGACCTTTCACCTTACTGCGCGTCCTCCTTTCTTAGTGGCACCTGCTTCTCCAGGTCGTTGGCGCCCATAATTTCCAACTCCTCTAATCTACGCGCCCCCATTAGCTCTTGTCCTCTCACCTGTCTTGTCTTCTCCACGCTCCCTTTTCATAGCGCATCGTTTTACTCTACAGTCGCCATTTGCTGGCATGCTCAGCCTCATCACTCTCCCCTCTGGTTTTGCTCTTGTCCATTTTCTCCTCTTTCCTCCCTCTCCCCAGCCCCTTCCGCTACCTCACATTACTCTTGCTATAAATTACGCTCATGCCCTATCCCTTCCACTGCATTCTGCTCCTGAAGCTCTGTTTTGAGTACTATTAATTGTATAATTGTAACACCCATTATTTACAGCGCTTAGAAACAACTGCAGTATAGTCCGAGACACTATATAAAATCAACTTCTTTCTGCTTGTCCTTCCCTCAATCCACCTCTTTCCTCACCCCATCTCCTGCTTTTCAGTACGTCTCTCTGTCCCGCCCTCCCTCTTCTTCTCTTCATCTCTTGCCCTCTCTTCCCTCTCCTCCCTTCCTCTCCCCTTCTTTCCGTACTATCATCTGGTGAAACCCAGTCTGACTCATTACAAATGGTTTACAAATGGTGAACAACATTCTGCTGTGAATGTGAATATGTTCAACTACATGAAACCAAAATGTGCATCGTTTTGGATGTACTTCTTGAAAAGGTGTTGCCAGCAGATAGCTCGAAGTTACCATTTTTAATCACTCTGTGATGTTACTGGATGTATTGTTCGAGTGGTCTCACACTATTTCCAATGTATACCAATTAATGCAGCTTCACCCCAGTGCGCAATAAGGTTTCACCAGCATATAAAACGAGCATTGGCATAGCCAATAGGTCTTGCCTTTGGGACCTTATAAGTATTTAATTCTGCAGCACAATCTCCTTGGTGCAACATCAACTGTTGCATGGCTAAACACTTATAATGTCCCAAAAGCAAGACCTATTGGCTATGCCAATGCTTGTTTTAAATGTGTGGTATCTGGCCTGGTCTCTTCCTTTCAAACTATATTCGGGGTAATACCGGCTTTTATTCATTCTATCTTTTCCAGCGTTTTCGGAGGGTCCCCTTTAATATTGGCGCTGGCAGCTGGAGTTCTGCTTCTCCTTCTGCTTAGTAATGGCTGCTCACTTTGTGGCTCTGCACAGGCCGGCCCAGCTATAACTGTGCCGTGATCGCCTTTATGAGGCTTTTGGATGCTTGCCTTTAGCAACACGGCGTAAGTTACGACTAGACATTCCGCTTTGCCTATTATACTTGCGTGCAGCCAGTGCTTAATTGCAAAAGATGCCATTTCTCCTGGGTGATGGAACTTTGCTTATGGAACACGTGGTGTCCAATCCCTGATTTCAGCCGGTTGATGGGTCCCTTAGAGACGCATGATGAGGCTTGTTCTGTGGATGGTCAAATGATGCTTGCAGCTTTACTTGGAATCTTGGATCAATGGGATATCTGTGCGGCTGCGCAGACTTTCCTACAACGAAGTTTAATTGAATATCACGCAAGTTTGCCATTTCTACTTTTGGATGCTCCGGCTTGTGAGGAACATGATTTTTCCTTCAACTTACTAAATTGGATGTCATCACTTTTTTCTACCAATGATAATGATGAACTATTGGAAGGAATTGCATTCCTTTGTACCCAAACCTTCATGGATTGACTACTTGGTTCGTCCCTACTCCACTGTCGGAAATACAGACTCTTGTTTTCAAGCTCAAAATGCCTTTAGCTTTTTTCAAACTTTCTCACTAGTATTTTAAACATTGCCTGACTTTTTAACTCTGTTTTTGTTCTTCTGTCTATGTCCAACTGACTTACCAGGGGGAGGGTGTTATATGGGGTTATATGGCCCTTAGATACATTGTCGACATTGTTAAGTTAGCATGAGTTTTGCTTGCCCTATGCTGCTGCTTTTGCGCACGCCTCTGCTAAGAGTTTGTTTTCGCGACACTTTGCCTCTGCCCTGTACATGATAACAGATTGTTTTTCACGTTCTCAGCTTTCCCTTCAATTCTGTCTGAACATAATGTGCAAGGTCGGTCAACAATGTCTCTTGTTATTCTGTTCTGGTCAGTCCCTATTACCTAGACAAAACATGTTACCAACAGCTGCAATGTGGAAGAATCGTGCTTTGTTATAACGTTGTTGCATGTTTTTGAAACACACTCGAAGAAAGCCGTTCCATGGAGCTGAGCTCTGCTGTTCCTATGATGTAAACCTTTGCGTTTAAGCTTTGAGGTAGGGGTCTGCTAATAACGCCTAGAGATCTTCTGTTCTATAAAATAACTTCTTACTGCCAAGGGGAGGGTGATTAGGCCCATTTTTTTTCCCTTTTTCACAGTCTTTATAAAATGACGACTCCTTTTATATTCTATGGTATTGTAACAATGCTAATGATTCTTGCCTTATGCATTTTGCTGCTAGTTGTGGTTCGCATACTGTTTTATGAATCACTATAGTCAAAATAAACATTTTGAACTTATTTAGTGACTCTGATTATTTTTATTGTGGACAAGTACGAGAGAGTGAAAGAGTGTCTTGTTCCCGCGACTCTGAGGTGAGTCGGGAGTGCTCGTGTTCTGGGTTGTCTAAACATTTGTAGCTTCTTGATATTTGTAGGAGACTGAATGAGACACTATTCCTAGTCGGTTGGGATTTTGGGTACTAAGGTGATAGGAGGTACACCCCTATTTACTGAGGTCCTGTTTTCTTGTGCATAGTTCTGTGTATGAGCAGAATCCCCGCAACACTACATGTCAAGCATTTTGTTTCCTGTTAGTGACAGAACAAATTACCTGTAGAATATCCCTGAATCACAGGATTTATATTTTTGACACTTTGCAAACCCCTCCTGTGATCCCAGCTAAGTCATCTTCGCTCTTGTTTCACTAGAGAAATGAATTGCAGTTAGTTTATTATTCAGGGACATTGATCAGTTAGTTTATTATTCAGGGACATTGGTCTTCTATTTTATGCTCAGTTTCTTAGTAGGCTTTTAACAATCACTGGATCCAAATGTAATAGCCCTCAGTGTTTACTGAGAATTCTATGTGGCCTGGGCGGTGAACTCCACTCCGTTCGTGGAGTTTGCGGAGTTTTCTGCACTCCGCGCTCGGGGGGCTCACAGAGTGCAGAAAACTACACTTTGCATAGTGCAGCAGAGTTTTTTCCCTGCTCGCGATCGCGAATGGTAGGTTCGCGAGCGCGAGCTGCCGCTCGGGTAGAATTTCTACCCGAGCGGCAGGAAGACCAGCACGAATAGCAGTTCGCACTGCACTCCGCCACTTGCGGAACTCCACAGAGTTTTTTTGTAACTTTGCGAAGTTCCGCGTAGCAAAACTCGGCGAACTATGCCCAGGCCACGTTTTCTGTAGTTAATAATGAATCATGTAGTGTTGCTGTCCTTATTTTCTATCTGATTTTCCAATAACAGCTTCCTCCTTGTCATCATATAGGTTTTACATTAAGCTATTCTTTTTGTTTCGTCATTAGACCATGTGACTTAAATCAAGTCATCATAGTATTCTGTTTTCTCTCATAAGATTCCACTGTACTGCAATGTCCCTCAATAACTCCCCATATGGTATACTTTTTAAAGGTTAAAAGGTCTGAACTCTTAAAATGAAGTAAGCCGTTACCAGCTGTTTCCTTACTGTTCATGGAGGTCACCATCATGTTGTCCTTTACCTTCAAATTTATATACCAATACTCAACAGATACATAACTCCGGTGTAAGAAGCTGGCTCTGTATATACTGTAACAAAGTAAGGTATAGTGTGCATAGAGTCCAGTGGAACCCCAATGGTAGACAGAGGTAAAAGTAGATAATACCTTACTCTCTATTTGTGGTAGTGTGGGCGAGCAGTAAGGCTTTATCAGAGGGTAGTGTTAAGCATTTATTGTGCCCACTCAGGCAAGAAATTATGTCACACACTTAAAGACTGAACTCAGACCCATCGGTTTGTATAAAAATATTATTTAGTTATTTTTTCCCTAGAACCAAGCCAGGCCTGGTGCAAGTAAGTGAAATAATACATTGCAGGTATGTTGCAGTTGAAATACAATTGAAATGCAGTTGGATGCAATTGGTTCGTTTACATATAAGTCAACAGTCAAAATTACTTTACAGTTACTTTTGAGATTACTTTGTATGTTACTTTTCAGATTACTTTTTAAGTTACTTTTTCTACTCAGTGTGATATGCCTAGATATCACACTGGGACATTTCCTAGAGAAAAGGTAAGTAATTCAGTTTTTGTACATTTGCAGTTTCTTAGGGTTTCATACAAACCAATTCCACACAAGATTTTTTCACAGAAAAGCAGTCAATGCAGTCCTATGGGGGAAAACAGTGTTATCGGTTGATCGTAAGAACTTAGGTTTTGTAGTTGGCATTCTGGGGTTAGAACAAGGGTTACCCCAGGGTCGATGATGCACTCTCAAAGCACCCTCAGCGGCACTAGGGCGGCCGGGTGCAGAGTGCTGAGGCCCAATGTTATCCAAAGGGGGTATAGGGGGCTTCAAGGTTGGTGGCTGCTTACGAGCAGGCCACAAGGTTGTGGGAGGAAAGTTCCTGGTGTTAGGCTCAGGGCAAAGGGGGATCCGATTTAGCACACAAGGTGCACCCACAGAGGCACAGGGGTGGCCGGGTGCAGGGTGCTGTTTTGGCAGCGGGTACCCTGTTGGTTTCAACAGGGATTCTCTGGTTGCAACAAGCACTGCGGGCTCAGGGACAAAGGCTTCTGGAGGCAACCACTTGTTGGAGAGGTAAGCTGGGATGCCTGGGGATGCTGAGACACCGTCAGTTGGGATACCCAAGGCCGCGGGACGTCGGGGAGACCTCCTCGTGCTGTTGGGGCACTCAATCTTGGGCCGTGGGCGTCGGGTGCAGAATGGTGCAGACTTGCTGATTTGGCCGGAGCTAGAGTCTGTGGGTGAGCAAATCCGGTGCTCACAGGAGACAAACTCTGGTTAGGGAAGGCAGGGCAGGTCCTCCGGGTTCTTGGGGGCTACTGGCTACAGGACACACCGGGATTTCGCTGTAGTCAGTTGAGGTGGGGCCAAGTCATTTGGTGTCCTCCTCTTCTTCTTCTTCAGCACGGCTCTTTGGTCCTTCTACTTGTTGTTTCTTCTTGTCTGAGAAACAAGGTTCAGGGTTGCCCCTAAATACTAGATTTAGGGGTGTTACAGGTAGGTACAGGTCAGGACCAATCGGTCCCTTCCTTGGCGTGGGTACACCCCCTATAATGCCACCCTCCAGTGGGAGGGGGTATAAGCCTCCCTCTGGTTGGCTGGATACCCCCATCTTCAAGAGGGCGGGGACTGAGAGTTTTCTTTTTTTTGTGGAATTTTATATAGCGCTAACTAGACCCGGAGGTATCAGAGCGCTTTTCATGAGCACCAGTTTGTTACATACAGATGCATTCATTTTTGTAGAGTTGTGCTTCACCTCGCCTCCCACACCTGAGGAGTGGGGGTTGACAAAGGTGGGCACACCTCTCCTTCTTACTTGGTTTTCCCACTGATTCTCCCATCTGAAGTGGGGGTCACAACCAGTGGGGGCCAGTTGCTGGGAGCATCAAAATACTGGGGTAGCTCACAAAGGTGGCAGGCCTTTGAAGCTTTCCCTTTGTGGACCCAGCCCATCCTGGGGAAGGAGGCTTGGCACCTCGTTCCAGGATGTGCTTTGTTTCAGGACCCCGAGAGCGGCAGGCTCTCGACACAGGTGTCCAGAAACATGTCTGGTGGTGGCAGCTGGCGAGCAGCCACTCAGCCAGGACACTAGAGTTAGGTAGTTTTTCAGGGGGCAGCTCTAAGATGCCCTCTGAGTGCATTTTATATTAAATCCCACACTGACATCAGTGTGGGTTTCATGTGCTAAGAAGTTAGATACCAAACTTCCCAGTTTTCAGTAAAGCCATTTTGGTGCAGTGGAGTTCGTAATGACAAACTCCCAGACCATATACTCTTTATAGCATTACTGCACTTACAATGTCTAAGAATGGACTTAGACACTGCAGGGGTACAGGGCTCATGAACCTGTACCCTCACCACTGGTATAGTGCACCCAGCTAGAGGGGTGGCTTACCTATGCCAGGGCAGTGGTGTGTAGGCATGGCACACAGGGGTGTGTGCCTTGTCGACTCTTCACTTTGTTCTGCACCAAACCACGCAGCCTGCAATGGCAGTGTGTGTGTGTGTGTAAAGGTGCAGGGCCTCTAAGGGTGGCACAATAAGTGCTGCAGCCCTTAGATGTCTTCCCTGGTCACAATGCTCTTGGTACCTGTGGTACGTTTTACAAGGCACTTGCATGTGGCCAGAGAGTTGCCAATTGGGTTTTGCAACAGTGCAGTTTAGGGAAAGAACATAGGCCCTGGGTACCTGGTTGTCAGGAACCCAGGGCACACTCAGTCAAAGTACATCAACATTAGGCAAAACGTGGGGGGCAACTATGCAAAAAGGGGCACTTTCCTACACCCTGTCAAGACTATGTTAGGGGCTTGGGACCTAGTTCACAAAAGTAAACTAACAATTTTGTGAAAGTTTACATTTGGGAATCAGGACCATTGTGTATTGACAAATGAAAATGTGTTAATTCCCCAAGGAAACGTCTGTCACAGCTACAGAATAAGATGGTTGAAGTACACCAGATTTGACAAAAAGTTAGAACTTTACATAGAAAGCATGCCTTTTGTGATTTTGTGCAAATCTCTTTTCGATAAATTAATATTTAATGAGGGTCTCAGGTTGGGCACATAGGGCCCGATTCTGATGCGGGTTGGAAAAGCTTCCCGACCGAATCGGTTGGGAAATGGTTTCCGACCCACTCGGATCGGAAAAGTCCAACCGGCAGAGTAGGATGCATCCGGATGTTTCCAGATACGATTTGGTTGAACTCCCATTGACTTCAATGGGAACATTTGTTCCTAACCGCATCAGGATTGGGCCCTCGGTCGGGAAGACACGTTCCCGATCCGATTTGGAAGGAGCAAATGCCGTTAGGAAGCCTTCCTAACCGCATCAGAATCAGGCCATCGGTCGGGAAGCTTTTCCAACCCGCATCAGAATCAGGCCCAAAGTGTTTGAAAAGTTAGATATATTTGGACTGTTGCTGTCCAGATATGATCTGATTGGCTACTTTGAATGGAACGAGTCAATTCTAAGCTAGCTACAATCTGAAAAATATATTGTGGCAGCCATTAAAGGACTTAGCCATAGACCAGACTGAAATATTAGTGTTGAGATGTGAATTCAGGCATGTAAGTGGAGGTTTGGATTTTTTATAATTTGAGGCATAATGCATTTTTAAAGGAGTTAAAAATAGTTAAAGAGAGCAACCTCTGCTTAAATACAGCATCTCATTTCCACATCTATTTAGTCAGCCTACCCATCTTCACTAGAAAAATGAAGATGTCACATTATAGTTAGCTATCATAATAAGATCTTAGGGGCCCATTACGATGGCGGGCGGAAGCACCACCGCCGTGCTGGCGGATGCAAAAAGCACCAGTTACCGCCGGCACGCAGCAGTCCACACGCCCGTCCAATTACGATGCGAAAAGTAGGCCAAACACCGCCGGCAAGCCAGCAACACCGTCCGCCATCAAAGTGCGCCCGTACATGTAGCGGCGCAGCCCAACTGACACACACCGTCCGACGAAACACGTCCCGCCCGGCGCATAAATTACGATGCCGCAAACAAACGGCTCCCATGGCCAAGAGATACCGTACGAGAAACCAAAGCGGTAACACGGATGCCGAGCACGGACAACGAAGAAGCGGCTCCCCGAGCATGAATCCAGCACTGCAGGCACTCCCCATGCTTCTGCTGATGCACCACCAAGGACGCAACGTACCGCGGAGACGCAGGTAGGCACACACAGAACAAGTGCACGCAAACAGCGCACACAGTGCAAGGGCGGAAAAAGCGGACAACCCCCCACCAGCGCGTGTACACTACACATCCACCATCGCATCCACATATGACACACAGGCCAAATCGTAACATCGCAGAACACATGTGTACACACCACCTGGGACTAGGAACCAACCACCCCGTCACGGCCCCAAAGCGCCGATGACGCCGCCACACATGCGCACAACGCAGAGGCCAACCGCAGCGCCATGCATGCGTCGCACACAGACACAGGGACACAACCAAGCAGCACACACATCAGCCCCACCCCGAACGCACATGACACGTGACAGGCCGGCCACAGACATGTCCCCAACGCCCAATTCACGGACAACACCCAACGCCACACAACCGACGCACACATGTCAGTGAAGACACGCAACAGCAGGACACACCCCAGTGTAACAAACATGGCGTAGCACACAGCGGCGGCAACACCAACTAGGAGAAGCAGGGCTCCTTCGGGAAGAGGAACGCCAGTACCACACAGAAACACCCATACCACCCTGCACATATGAACAAAACATATAAAACGGAACACCAAAGAGCCCGGGGACCGACAACAGGTGGCCCAAGAATAACATTCACACACAAGGCCCAACGCAGAGCGGAAAGGCAGCCTGCCGCCCACACAAGGGAGAGCAGACAGCACTGAATGACCTTCCATTCCAACTCCGAAACCACAGCCCTACGACAGAAGCCGGTGAATACAGCCATTGTCCAAGAATAGACCAACACAGGCATGCCGAGGAGACCGACCACAGGGCAGATAGCGCATATCACAGAAGCACACAACGGACGGGGAAGAAACAAGAAAACACTCCCCCATGTCGGCCACATGCAAGTTAATTGGAAGGAGTCACACATCACTGACCTTGAACTGTCTGAGAAGCATGTGGGAAGAGGGCCCGTGTCCTCCAAACAAGCCAACAGAACACAAGTCCTGTCTCCCTACGACTACACAGAGCTCACAGCAACCTCGGAGCGTGCACATTGCAGACTGCACACACAGCCGGAGCACGCCACCACAACGCACCGCTGCGAAATGGCAACCGCAACACACCTACCCAACTACGCCGAACAGCTCAAGCTGTACAAAACCAACCTGTTACATACATTGGGATGCGATCTCCTGTCCCTGCTGAACGTAAGTTACCGACTGACTTACCGCATCACATTGTTCAGCTGCGTCATGCCCGTCTTCTACTGTCGGAGGTGTCCCTACCAGCATCCCGTC
Source organism: Calotriton arnoldi (assembly GCA_963921515.1). Classification (NCBI taxonomy): domain Eukaryota; kingdom Metazoa; phylum Chordata; class Amphibia; order Caudata; family Salamandridae; genus Calotriton; species Calotriton arnoldi. The sequence continues at coordinate 388,666 of CAWUFW010006457.1, forward strand.
GAGATATGCCTCTCCAACCCGGCATGTCTGAAGGCGGACCTGCTACCACTACTCCTCCCTCTGGACGCACACGACAGGGCCTGCTCTGCCTATGGGGGCATGGCGTATGTGGCCAACATCGCACCCGCACTGAAATGGGACCACTGTGCCTCCACACGACGGATCATCGAGAACAGCTACATCGAATGTCACCCAGCATGCCCCATCATGGTCCTCCAAGGGACAACTTACGAACAACACCTTGACAGCCACCATCCGCTACATTGGCTGGCAAACATGTACACCACCAATGACATGGAAGCCCTGCTGGACGGCATCGCATACCTGACAACCTGTAAATTCGTCGGACCACAACGCAGGTTCCCCGAGTGACCTATGATGTCCAACCCCGCACCCATGCTTAGCTTCCGCACGGACTGGCCAGTCACCACCACAACAGCCATACCAAACGACCGGCAACTGTAACCACACCATCAACGACATCGCCATGACATCGGATATGACCGGGACATGCACACTGTTCCCCATCACATCCAGGAACACCGCATGCATCGTGGGAGGCAGTGGCATGGGCTCTGTGTATCGCACCCACATGGACGGAACTGCACGAACAACCAGGACACGACATGGATCCAGCGCCCATGGACACACACACCGCTCAGTGGACATGAATCGGTCGCCTGGAGTCTGTGGGTGCTGCACCCCTCCCACCCCCGCCCCGGGAATCCCATACCAGGACCTTTGCATGGACGACAAGTGCATACAACAACAACACGACCCCAGTGACTGTGACATGTCCAGTAACCACCACAGTGCAACAACAAGTGGCACGCCGCTGCATGCACGCAAGCACATGCCCTGATGTCATCTCACATGCACGCGTGCATGAGGAACAACCGCAGCAAACCTGTCACATGGAACTGAGATGGACTGTGCCCATGATGCCAAGCGGTCTGGTAGGCTACATGTATACCGTCTGTGTCAAAGTCCGCAGCTCCGCAGCTATACGTAAATGTACATTAGCACAGCCTTGGCCAAGCAGATGTCACTCTGAAGCCCACATCCCACATGCAACAGCCAATCACATGTAACCCCACACCCTATCCCATTTGCAATCATGCTCAGTATATCCTCAACATGTATTCCGCTGCCAGTAGTGTCCACTATACTGCATCACAGAGGACAGAAGACTCAATATAATGTTTGAAACCAAAACTGTCTCCGCTGACTCATTTCACAAGTACGAATGAGAGAGGATGAGAGTATGTGAAGTACACGGCAGTCGTGACATGACCATGTAGTCCACTGGTATTGGATGTCAACGCAAATGAGTAGCACTACTGTGGAAGACACACATGTGTCGTGTGAAGTCGTATGGACGCAGTGCTCAGGTGGGTGGGTACGATGGGTAGATGCGCACATGCCAAGTTGGAGCACGCCGTGTTGGGAGGGGTCATGAACAGTACACCACCGCTTCCCTGGGCATTGTGAGAGGACACCTGTCGGGGGGAGTGAACACGTGTGTGCACAGCAGCCGGGCACACGTACAAAGCGGTACCAGGCGCACCTCAGCTCACCCTCTGTGGACAAGCTGGATCCTGTTGTGCGCCCGCCATGCCCCTTGACAAGGCACACACAGCCCCAGTCGACCAGGTGTAACCCCAACATAGTCAATCCGCACAGGCGATACAGGGCACGGGATGGCAGTGGAGCATGGTGTGTGAGAGGTCTCCTCGCGCTCCTCCTGGTCATATCACGCAGGCAATAGAACCTCAACGTCTAGCATGGCACAAGTCACAGGGAAGTGTAGGGGGACGCACCACAGCACGAGCAGCACTGACGTCACGGGAGGTGGCTCGCACCATCCCATCCATTGCCCATCATACCAACCACGCCACATGCCATTGCGACTAAGTGCAAGCGCGTGCGCCACCACCCCCGAGCCCTCCCCAGAGAGGCCAAAGAGTGAATGTGTGGGCCATCAGCCACAGACGGACGCGGCCTGGCCGCAAGGGCAGCCACAGCCACTGGGTGTCGCAGGTGGCGGATCCGGAAGGCGAAGACTGTGATGCATAGTCCATGCAGGCCGGGTCTCCATTTGGGGCACCACGCAGGTGGACGGCGTCCCGCCACACATCATACCCTGAGACAGCCCACTCGTGCAACTGGACCCACACATACACTCCTTGCCCTCTCTGGTGCGAGCTTGGGGCTGCCTGTGCAAGCGCTAGCCTCGCAGGTGAGCATGCATATTGGGGGAGCGAGGGGAGGACATGAGGGCTGGGGCGAAGATGACTGTATCACTGTCAGTCAGTACAAGGGATGACCCAGATGTGGAAAGGAAGAGACGTGTCCCGTGTGTACTGCAACTAGTCGCCATTCCAACTACCCCCCATGTCCGGAATGTAAGCCCGCACCTAGGCCCGCCCATCCGCCACATCGAACATACCACCAGCACGACAACCTTCCCATTCGAAACACTGACTGGGGGTGGCGACCAGTGTACAATCATGTGTAGCCTACCCACGCGTACATGTGGGCCCTCCATGATCCATGTCACCTGCGGCAAAGTCATGACATGCGCAATGAGGGAAGTGAGGAGAGCTGTCCGCCCCACGCGCAGAAGGTGCATCAGCTCCACAGACCCAGCAGCGAGTCCAGCAGGGGTCACATGTGCAGGGGCAGCTGTGCCTGGTGTGAAGGCACATGCATATAGACAGCACATCGACCAATGTGTAGTCTGCCCACATCTACAGTCCATCATCATGCGGACATAGGAATTGAACACAGGGCAACACATCTTAGTTGGTGCACCCACCGTGACCAACAATGCGCAATCATCGACGTACCCGCCCTGTGCATGGCCCCCCACCCAACGGAGGCACATCCAGTGCCACCATCCCACACACACAAGCCTACCACGGAACATGCTGTGTCCAATGGTCAGTACAGAGTCAGCGCCCATCTGGTGGAACCTGAACAGGAGACACATGCACACACATGCCAGCTCCCACTATGTACGTCTGCCACCTGGCACGTGCAATGTAACCTCTCACCTGTGACGTGTGACTGCAAGCACACAGCCGTCTTGGCATGGGGCTGTCAATGTGGACACCTGTCAATGTTTCGGGAGGTGTGATCCGTACAGTGCTGTACATAGGGTGCAGTGCTGACACCTACTACTGTCTCATATCCCCTCGTGCCACAGGTCCCACTTGTTTTGGCCGCTCAGCCTGTGCCCACATCGTTGTCGTCGTGTGCCATACTCATCCAGCCGCGGAAGCAGTTCCATGCTCAGCAGACATTCATGTTGCCGTGGCGTTGCCGCTTGACGGATATGCAGTCAGTCCCCATCAGCACGCCCCGCAAGTCATTGGGGCCTAGATCCCCATGTGCATGCACATGGCAGTGGTTTGTATCACTAGCCATTGCCATTGTTGGGAGACCTGTGTAAGTGTATTGTGGCCGTGCCGTCCCAGCTTGACAGCTGGGCTGTGGCTCATGTGCTTGCTCAGTCATGTCAGTGATGTGTATGCGAAATTGCTATGTGTCGTGTTGCATTGACATGTGTCCTCTGCCATTGTCCCTAGGCGGAGACCGAACATTGACCGCCCATACCAATTGCTGGCGGACATGGACGATACAGAGGTTATTAGGAAGTTTCGGCTGGACAGGCCAACCCTGCATCGACTGTGTGCCATGTTAGAACCCCATCTCCGTCCCCGCAGGGTGTATCCGACTGCTGTCACCCCCACGGCTAAGGTGATGGCCGCCATGCATTTCTTCGCCACTGGGTCATTCCAGCACACAGTGGGCATTGGAGGAGGGATGTCCCAGCCCATGTTCAGCAAGGTGCTGAGGGATGTACTGGCAGCCATGATGCTGTACCGGAACAGGTACATCCGCTTCCCCAGGGCTCGTGAATTGGCGGCAGTGAAGGGTGCATTCTATGCCCTTGGCAGAATCCCACACGTCGTTGGAGCCATTGACTGCACACATGTCGGCCTTGTTCCACCACAGGCCACTGAGCACCTGTACCGCAACAGGAAGCACACGCACTCCCTGAATGTGCAAGTGGTGTGCCTTGCGGACATGGTGATCACCCACGTGTGTGCAAAGTTCCCAGGCTCGGCCCATGACGCACACATAATGCGCAACAGCATCTTGCCACGACTGATGTCCAATATGCAACAGGATCGTGCCTGTATTGTCGGTGAGTATGTGGAGTGGTGTAGCGTGCTGGCTGTGCGATGCTGTCCCCTGTCCAGTTGGATTAGCAACGGTTCTCTGTGTCCCTCACACCCAGGTGACTCTGCGTATCCGAATGGGGCATGGCTGCTCAGTCCATTGAGGAATCCTCGCACCCCAGCAGACGATCGCTACAATGAGGCACATGGGAGGACCAGACGTGTGGTCGAGCGTACCTTTGGCCTCCTCAAGTCCAGGTTCAGGTGCCTGGACCGCACCGGGGGTGCGCTGGCGTACTCCCCACAGAAGGTGTGCCGGATAGTGGTGGCGTGCTGCATGCTGCACAATCTGGCCATTCGGAAGCAGATCCCCCTCATCGTGGATGACGGAGATCAACCAGGGCCCCAGCCCGCAGACCAGGACAGCTCGAGTGAGGAGGACAGCGGAGAGGAGGAAGCTGGTAATGTGCGGCAGCAGCTCATCGCCCGCTACTTCACTTGACGGTGAGTGTCCATGTACGACGGCTGATGTGGCTGTATCTGTGCAGGTGTGTGTGTGCTGTGTCAGGGTGGCCGTTTGTTCACTGCGTGCTGTGTGTCAACGCTCCATGGCCAGGGTAGTATGCCACTGTTGGTGGCTGTGGCATTGTGCCCTATTGCTCTGTGCGATGTGTGTACATTGCTTGTAGTTGTTGACATGTACTGTGTGATGGGTGTGTGACACACTCATTGAATGTGCTCCTGTTCTGTCTCCCACCCCTAGGTCCCTACAGGCCCTCCGGATTCAATTGCCATGCCACGCATCAGGTGCCTTTCCGCCCAAGGTGGCCGTTGTATTCCGTACAAATAAGACACAGGGCACAAACAGCAGTTAGTGAAAAAGGTGCATTTATTACAAACTGTGACATGTGATTGTGTGTAAGGTGATGACAAAAGTGGTGCGTGCAGTGACAATGAGCTGTCGGTCATGGCTGCGTGATGATCAGGGTGTACCCACTGGTTCTATGTCCATAGTCCAACACACACATGCCATCCAGATGGCTGTGTGGAGTGGGATCGTAGTCCAAGTCAATGCAGTGGCTGGTCAAGGAAGGCTGGCGGAAGGCTGGCTGGCTGCCTCACTTGCGTTTGGAGCGTGCGAAGTCCTCCCGGGAGATCTGTTTCCACTTCGGACGGCCCCTTCCACGTTTGCGAGGGGGGGTGCCTGCTTGCGACATGCTGGTGGTTGAGGTGTGATCACTGGCTGTGGACGCAGGGGAACTGGACACTGCTGCTCCACCCTGCACCCCGGCAGGTGGTGGCGGAGGGGGAGCTGCTGTCCCTGGCTGTGACGTCACCGCCACCACCAGCTGTCCCATGAGGTCCACGATTTGGCCCATACGGGCGTCCATGGACCTCAGCACCCCCAGCACCTCACGCGTGTCTGAAGCAGACCGGACCCATTGTCCTTGGGCCTCTTCATAGGCCCCAAGGACTCTGGCCATGTGAGGCAGGGCATGGCTCCCAGGGGAGGCTGGCGTTTCCCTGACCCTGCTCCTCCTACCAGTCCTGCTGCCACCGGCCTGCCCACTAGCCACATTGCTCACCACAGTCCTCGCTGTGGCTCCCAGGGTGGATCCAGTCGTCCGGGCCACCACCTGCGCTGGGGCTGGTGCCAGCGAAGACGTGGCGGTGGTGGCGGCGGTGGTGGTCGGTGCGGCGATGGTGGCGGTTGCGGCAGTGGTAGTGGCCACAATGACCGTGGGTGTGGCCGCAACGACAGTGGCAGCAGGGGGCTGGGAATGTTCAGCAGCCCTGGATGATGGGTTGGTGGGTAGGAGGGGTCCTGGGGAGCGGCTGGGCCCTGCCACACCAGATGGGCCTGCTTGGTGGTCCGTGTCCGAAGAGGAGGACAGATCCTCCAGATCCGTGTGTCCTCGTTGGGGGCTTGTAGGCTGGCTGTGCTGGCTGCTGGCTCCATCCCCAGCATCCAGCAGTTCGTCACCTGTGGAGAGAATGAGATTTGTTATTGTGTTGCACCTGGCGAAGTATGTATTTGTCGTCTGACATTGACAGTTCGTGCAATCTCGTACATGGGTTTCCCGGAGGCGTGTGTGTGGCTGTAGCATCTGTAGTTGTGTGTGCTTGGCAATGGGACTGTGTGCTGTGCACATGTGGCATGGGACGGATTGGCCATGCCGATGGGTGTGTTGCTGTGCCCCTACTTATTGTGACTCTGGTGTATGCGAGCTCCTGGCCCATCCTGGGTCTGGTTTGTACTTTGCTTTTGGTGTTCAGATGGGACGCTTAGGAACGCATATGGCAACATGGGGGCCATGCCCCAGATTCGCATTTGGGAGGGGATATGCTTTTGGGGTTCAAATGGAACGCTTAGGAACGCATATGGCAACATGGGGGCCATGCCCCAGATTCGCATTTGGGAGGGGATATGCTTTTGGGGTTCAAATGGAACGCTTAGGAACGCATATGGCAACATGGGGGCCATGCCCCAGATTCGCATTTGGGAGGGGATATGCTTTTGGGGTTCAAATGGAACGCTTAGGAACGCATATGGCAACATGGGGGCCATGCCCCAGATTCGCATTTGGGAGGGGATATGCTTTTGGGGTTCAAATGGAACGCTTAGGAACGCATATGGCAACATGGGGGCCATGCCCCAGATTCGCATTTGGGAGGGGATATGCTTTTGGGGTTCAAATGGAACGCTTAGGAACGCATATGGCAACATGGGGGCCATGCCCCAGATTCGCATTTGGGAGGGGATATGCTTTAGGGGTACATGCTGTGAGCCATGGGTGCCGAACGTGACATGTGTTGTGGCAGCATGACAGTGCATGGTTTGAGGTGTGTGCATACTTGACATGGCCTGCATATTTGCTGTCTGTTGTGATTACTGGACATGGCATTGGACGCATCGTTATGAGTGAGTGATAGTTGTGTGCCAGCCAACGTATTGCAGTTGTCCCATCTCCTTGGTGTGCGTGCTGCCCTGTGCCATGTGCATCACTGCAGTGCTCGGGGGGTGTGGCCCATGTTGTGTGTTGTTGCTCACAGTGTGTCGTGCGCTTAATTGACTTATGGCACATGGTTGGTCATGGGCATGTGTCTTAGCATGACTGCTGTATGTGTGGCAGCTGTGCGGATGACATGCCTTTCATGAGACTGGGGCTGACGGATGGGATGGATGGTATGTTGTATGTGCATGGTGTGTCTGTGAGTTTGATGGGTTCAGTGGTGTTCGTGTGCATTTATGTTGTTCCGCTCTGTTGCGTCTAGTGTTGTTTGTCTTACATAGGCGTAGTTGTGGGGTGTGTGGTTGACAGGCAGTAGGGGCTACATGGACAGGACTTCAATGGTGTTTCGGTTGTGTGTGATGAGTTGCACAGTGGCTGCCGTGTGGGACTATATTCAGTGTGGCTTGTGCATGCAGACGTGGCTCCTTGGGTGTTGCTATGTCTGTGATGGGTCATGTGGGGTGTGAGTCTGTTGTTCATGTCCATGTGCACATTGTTCACTTGTTCGTGACGGTGGGCGGTGCTGCGTGTTCGTCTGCTACGTGACATGTCCCATGTGTTGGTCGTGTTATGGTCCTCATGCCTCCAGTAATCCAGCCCTGTCCAGTTTCCCACCTGCAAGTTGTTCGTGCGTGCACTGTACTGGATGCCACATGGCTCTAAGCGGGGGTGCTCCATGTTGCAGGTCTGTGGGGGTGGGGGGTGTTGTGGGTCGTGGGGTGGCTGGACACCCACTGACACCGATTGCTGTGGACCGTGATGTCTGCCTTTCGGCTGTCGTTGTGCACTGCGGTGGCTGACACGTGGCTGTGGGGTGTGGGGGATGCTCCTCCTTGCTGTGCTGTGGGACTGGGGCCTGGTGTGTGTTGTACTTGGGCTGTCCACCGTCCCACCCACTGCACTTTGTGTTCCTGCCACTTACCTGTTACTTGTCAGTTAGTGCAGCTGTGGCGGACACATGGGTGTGGTGGGTGCTCGTTGTGGCGCTTCTGGCATATTTGGGGACCTGTTGGTGGATACGTGGCTGGCTTAGTGTACACATGTCCCCACGCATCTTACAGTTGTTCGGTTTGGGCTGTGTGTGGTAGTGTCTGTTGCATGTGTGTGTGATGTGTTGTGTATTGTGTGCTGGACATGGGGGTGTTTGTCCCTGGGAGCTGTGGCATGGTAGTTGCGCATGTGAGTACATAGCGGTGTGCTGGTATACATTAGTTTGTACTTACCAGCCTCCACTCCCCCTGCTAATCCGGCGAGGATCTCCGGATGTATTACGACTCGCACCTTCTCCTCCCACGCTTTGAAGGTCTTAAAGAGCGCGGGATTCCCTCCGCCAGTGACGGCAGCCAGCTCTCTGTTTTTGCCCTCCTTCTTCTTGACCAGGCTCTTTACGTCATTCCAACGTTTGTTAATTTCGACTCTGTTCCTGGGCAGGGTCCCGACTGCATTGACCTGGTCTACGATCCGGTTCCACATTCTGTTTCTGGTGGCTAGTGGTGTGTGCTGGACCATGTTCCCATAGATTTGTGGGTACACCTTGATGATCTCGTCGACCATGACCGTCAGCTCCATGGGCGTGAACTTGGGCATTCTTTGTGGTGCCATGGTGTTTGTGGTGCTGGTGCGGTGTGTGTTGTGTAATGTGCAGGGGGTTTGTGGTGCCGGTGTTTGGTGGTGGTGGTGGTGGTGGTGGTGGTGGTGGTGGTGGTAGTGGTGGTGGTTGTGATGTGTGCGTTTCTGTGGTGTGCTGCTGTCCTTGCTGTGTCACTGTGTCCTCTCCTCTCTGGTTTGCAATGTAGCAAGGGGTTGTGGTCTGTGGGAGTGCTGCTTTTGTACTCACCTATGTGGGTGTGTCCTCATGGTCTGTTGTTTTCAGGTGTGTTGTGTCTGGGGTTCTGGCCTTTGTATTTTTTGTTTGTCCGGGGGGTGTTTTCGGGATGTGTACTGTGCTTGTGTATTTGTGCGTGCCTTGCTGTGTGGACTTGTTGGCCATGTTGTGTGCTATTGGTTTTGTGTGCGGATGGTTTCTGTGCAGGTACGTTGGCGCCATGGCTTCTGCCGTGTCGATTCTCATCGGCGTTGTTTGCGCTGGCGGGCAGTATATTTGTGGTTTTTCCGCGCTCATGGCGGTGCGATCGTAATTTCACGTGCGGTGTGTCGGCCGTGAGGGCGGGCGGTTTTGTGTTGTCGTGCGTGTTTCCGTCCGTGGCGGGCGGTTTGACTCCGACTCGGACGTTGGCGGGCGGTATTTTGTGTGCTTTTTCCGCCGATGGCGGTTTTCGGTTTGTGTAATCGTAATGGCGTGGTCGGTGTTCAGGCGGTGTGTGCGGGCGGATTTTTGCCGCTTCCATGCCTGGCGGATTTATTTACGCCGGGTATCGTAATGGGCCCCTTAGCTTGCATTAAGTATCCCAATTCATGATCGCGTGATAGGACAGAACCTGCAAATCCAGAGTAGGGCTAGTCATCATCTAAGAAAACATCCACTGCTCCATCACTTATGAAAACTCCGATCACCTTCTAGAAGGAATGCCCGGCCTTTAAGCTCAGTATCTCCTGCAACTCCATCATGGGGGAGTCCCTACCTGCCGGTAACCTCGCACTGAGATCCAACTTCAGAAACATCATCACAAACTTTATCACCTCACCGCTGCTCAACTTCAACTTTTTCATCCTCCTAAGAGAACTCAACTTCAAACTGGAGAACCTCACTGACCTGAACACCAATAAGCTCCTGGAAGATTTGAACACATCGGTTTCACCCAATGAGTGAAGGACCTCACCCACACCACGTAACAACTCCTAGACCCAATCTTTACAAATGTCTCAGACATCACAATAGACAAGCTGGACAAGCCCACCCTTGCCACTTGAATGCATCACTCACTTGTCCTCTTCACACTGCACCTACCCCACCAAAATTGCCAATACAACGGGAACAAGATCCCCAAGACTAGACCACAGAGTTCAAAACTCACTGCCTCGATCACCTCCTGCGCAGACATCCTGGCCCCACTTAAGACCATAACCAGTCCTAGGACTATACCTCAAATCAGCTGGTACACAGACAAACTATGATTATGCAAACACCTCTGTATGCAGCTAGAACACTGATGAAGACACATTCACAATTTATACAACTGAAGCACCTATGGATCAACCCTCCAGCTCTACCATTATTGACTAAGACCCACCTAACCTTCAGCCCTGACTGACCAAATAGACAACACTAAAGAAGAATTTTGCATAGTGAAGAACTTCACCTCACCCTACCAACTCCACATCAGTCACTCTATCACAGGATCGCTGCATCCAGCTCTCCAACTATGTCAGCAACAAAACTAACACAATATGCTTCAATAGCTTTGCTACCTAAACAGACCTCTCCACTCTTGCTGCCCTCCTTGCAGACAAGAAGGACAACCTGGACACCGCCATGATATGCTGGCCCACCATTACCTTGACAGAAACCACTTCCAGCATTTATTTCATCTACTCTGGAGCCCCATCAGATTCCTGCCCGAACTTAATATTCAAAAAAGGACTCAAATCCATCGATACCACACTCACTTTGATACTCAACAACTCTCTCACCTCTTCCACTTTCCCAGAGGACTGGAAACACGCTACCAGACTACGTCTTCTGAAGAAACCCTCAGCAGACCCGAAGACTCTAGCTGACTACACACTAATAGCCCTAATTCCCTACCCAGCTAAAGTCTTTGAAAACTTGTCAGGAAAAAACTGGCTGTCCACCTCAATGACAAAGCCTCCAATAACCGTCACAATCAGGATTCAGGTCCATCTCAGCACCGAAGCCGCCCTCATCATTGATACAGACGTCCAGATGATCATGGCTAAAAAAGACACAGCAGTACTCCTCCTGCTCAACCTCTCAGCTGCATTCAACACCGTCTCCCATCCAATCCTCATCCAATGCCTCCACAAAACAGACATATGCGGACCAGCTTTACAATGGATCATCTCCTTTCACACTCGGCACACCAAGTCAGTCAGCATGGCAGCGTATGCCTCTGCCCCTGCCAAAATGATCTGCAGAGTCCTCCAGGGATCCCTCTCAGCCCTACACTGTTCAATGTCTATGTGACACTGCTCACCAATATCATTCAAGCCCACGGGTTAGACATCACCTTATATGCCAAAAACACCTAGCTCATCCTCTCTGATGGCAACCCCAATTCACCAATAAAGTGCCACCTGCATGCCCAAAGCCTCCACCTGGATGAAAGCCAACTGTCTGAAGCTTAACTCCAACAAAACAGAGGTGGACACCCAACTCGTTCCGCCCAAACAAGCCCATCACCTAGGGACAATGGTGAATAATCAACTTTTAATGACCAGCTAGATAAATATGGTTGCCCTCTCTGGCTTGCACACCCTTAGGTTCCTTAGAAAAATGTTCAGGTGGCTACTGCTCAACTCCCCAAAAATAATCACGCAAACCCTGATCACCCGCAAGCTCAACTATGGCAATAAACTGTAGGTCAGTGTTATCACTCATCTCACCAAAATACTCTAGGTCATCCAAAATGCATCAGTCAGACTCATACTCAAACTACCACCCCTTACCCACATGTACACACATCTTAAAAACTGCATTGGCCCCCAGTCCACAAGCATGCACTCTTCAAGCTCCTATGACACAGATTCAAAGCCTTGCACAATCTAGGCCAGATTTACCTGAACAACCTCATCATCTTCCATACCATGACCAGAAACCTACGCTTGGTCAGCCTTCTACTCGCCCATGTCCACCACATCTGAAGAGCCAGAGCAGGCTGGTGCACTTTCTCGAACCTGGCCCCTAAAGTCTGAAACAATCTCTTCCTGTACATCAAAGCCACCAACTCAGTCCATGATTTCACAAAGACTGAAACCTGTTTTTTCCAATCAGCCCCAGATAAGGCTGCCCCTTTTTTTGACGCACGACAATACTATTCCAGATGATATATGAAGCATACAAATACATATCACATATCATAACCCCCTGTAGGCGACCAACCCCACGCTAAGCACAGATTACACTTTTCATCTGTGCGCAGTGAAGGAGGGTTGGGCAAAGAGCCTGATTGGCCAATGGAGCTTTTACGTCTGTGGGCCATTTGGTACCACGGTACCAGCACCCTTTCTACGGCATGGAAAGGATGTGGATGGCTGGCCACAGCATTGGAGAAAATGTTGTGGCCACTACTGCAGGACTAAGGGGACTTGGGAAATGTAGTAAAGGGGCCGTGAGGGGGCAGGGTGACCACACCATGACTCCAAGGCCTATTAAGGAGGTAGAAAGGGAACCTCCACATCAAACGTTTTTTAAATCAAAACACCATTCAGGAGATGGTTATCATTGATGTTGGAGTTGAGCATAAACTACTTTTTCAATGATCTTGCCAGTGAATGACAGTTGATTGATAGGCGGGTAGTTGGGAAGGTAGTCTGGATCTAGTGTAGGTTTCTTTAAGAGTGTGAGAGTCCGACCTGTCTTGAGAGATTCTGGGAAGATGCCTTGAGTGAAGAAGGTTCATTGATGATGGTGAGATGGGGTGGTGAGCATCTCAAGAGAGAATTTTGTTGAAGGATGAGTGTAAGACATCATCTTCATAAGAAGTGGCCTTGAGGGAGTTGAGTAAGTTAGTGAGATCTGCATGAGATAGGGCTTTAGTTACTGACCATTGAGGGGTTCCATAGAAATGAGTAGGCATAAGAAATAGTGTCGCTGATGCACTGTCAGTTCTTCTGTGTTTTTTCACTGAAGGAGAGCTTGATGGCATTCCACTTTTCTGTGGTTTGATGGATAGGGGATCTGACGGGGTTGATGCAGTGCTTGATTCTCTTGATCCTGTTTATATTGGTGGATTCATAGAACTTTGATTTGGCTGATGTTGTGAGCTTTATGCGTGCTGCATGGAGGTCCTTCTGTAGCACAAACTCTTCTGGAGTTCTGTTTCTTTCATTTTACTTCAAGTGTATGGATGGGTTATTTTTGTCAGCATTTAAAGTAGCAGAGTGTGGAAGGCTTAGGCTTGTACTTATGTGTTTCAGTTGGGGTATGTATGGTCACATTGATTTTGTTTAAAAGCGGGTTGGGGTCGGATATAAATTAGATAGAGTGAGCGATGAGTGTTTAGATTGGCTATGCAGAGGTCTTCTTCTCTTTTGAGTTGATCTTGTTTTTTTGTTGGGAGAAAGATGAGCGGAGAGATGGAGATGGCAAAGTGGTCGGCTCACTTCAGAGGTATGGGTGGTTTGCATTAGATTTTGTGTGATGTGGCCTTTGGAGTGTTTTGGTTGTGTGACATGCTGCTGAGTAGATGAAAAGAGTTTGGTGTTGGTTTTGAACATGTTTTATCTGGGAGTTTGAGGTCACCCAAAAGGGTGGTGTGGGCATGTTGGATATATGAGGTGGTCAGGAGATTGGAGAATTCAGCATTTAAGTCTGCCAAGGAGGTCTGTAGATGAGAAGTAAGGAGTCAGTCTGGAAATGGCATATCCAGAGACTGGAGAGCATAGGCAGACTGTATATGGCATACCAGCACCTCTAGGGCACTGAGTATTACTTCCTTGCCTTGGGTGCAGGAAAAGGAGGACTAATGGATAGCAGTGAGGCCTCCCAGTGAGGCCTCCGTCATTCTATGTTCATGGTCCACATGATAGATACTATAACATATGGTAAAACAGGTTGTCTAAGATGTGTGAGGATGTGGGAATGAACCACGTTGCTGTGATGAAAAGGGGGCCATTAAAGTCACAATGAGCTTAAATATGGTTCAAATATCTATTGTGGAGATACGAGTGGATAATATTGTAATTAAGGTGTTAATCTTGAGAAGTATGTATATACATAAATATGATTTTCTTTTTTCTCAAACATACGTCTATTAACATTTTAGCGTATATTTCATTACCATTTAGCAAAAGAGTTTTCAAAGCAGTTGGACAAAGTATGGCATGGTAATTATATCACAGTTGAACCTACATATATAGCATGGGCCCACGCCTTTCTCGGTATTGGACCGCTAGTAACAGGTACAGTTTCCAGTTTTATACAGGCATGGGGCGTGCCGTATAGTAAAGAAGTATATATTCAACCCGTCTTTCTTTTGTGACAGGTTTTAACTCTGACCCTTCCAACTGGGAAGGTGCCCCCAAAAATAAAAACCCACCCCCCTCCCAACAAACAATGTAAGTGGTGGTGGCAACGGTAGGCAGTCAAAATATCAAAAATAAAATATCGATTTACCATAATATCGAAGTTAAAATATCGATGGGACAGAATATCGATGGGACAGAATATCGATGGACAGAATATCGACCCTAAGGTAAGTAATATCGAATTACTTAATATCGATGTCAATAATATCGAAGTTAGTAATATCGAAATCAAATATATCGATGTTACTAATATCGATGTTACTAATATCGATATTTGTATTATTGTTATGTATGTTGTTATGTTTTTAATATGTATGTGTTATATGTGTTTTTGTTACGTGTTTTAATTGTTTAAAAATATATGTATACAATTTTTATATGTTAATAAATTTATTTTTTTAAGTTATTTTTTTTTTTTTGTACTGTAGCGGGTTGTGGGTTTATAGGGGAATAGGGTAGGAAGTAATTTAATTATACTAAATTAATTATGAATTTTTAGGAATTATAAATTAATTTTAATTATATTTTGCGTTTAAGTTCTGTAGCGGGTTGTGGGTTTATAGGGGAATAGGGTGGGAAGTAATTTATTTGTAATTAAGTTATAATTTATTTTAATTAATTGGTATTGATAATTATATTATTGTTAATTAATTAATAATTGGTAATTAATTTTTATTAATTGGTTATTAATTTTTATTAATTGATTAATTGATTATCATGTAATTTAAATGTAATTAAGTTATAATTTATTTTAATTAATTGTTATTGATAATTATGTAATTGTTAATTAATCAATAATTGGTAATTAATTTTAATTGATTGGTTATTAATTTTTATTAATTGATCAATTAATCATCATGTAATTTAAATGCAATTAATTTATAATTTATTTTAATGAATTGGTATTGATAATTATATTATTGTTAATTAATTGATAATTGGTAATCAATTATTAATTGGTAATTAATTTTTATTAATTAGTTATTAATTTTTATTAAATGATTAATTGATCATTATGTTAAGTGTATTTTATCATTGGAGTGTGTTGTGCGTTTATAGGGGAATACTTTTGGAAGTAATTGAAATCTAATTAAGTAATTATTACATTTATTTTTGGGTATTGATAATTAATTTATTCGATATTAATTATTAATAGGTAATTTTTTTAAATTACAAATTTTTGGTTCTAAAAATTAATTTATTGTTGTTTTATCATTAATTGGTAATTACATATTATTATATATTATTTATTGATGAATGTAATTAATATATTAAGAATTATTTATTAATTGATAATTAATGTTTAATTATTATTATTATTGGTATAAAAAAGCATTTAATTGTTCAATATTAGTTAATTGGTAATTACGTTTTAATAATTTATATGTTTTTTGTTATTAAAAATATTTTATTGTTCAATATTTCATATTTAGTAATTAATATTGATTAATTATTATTTATTGGTATTTATTATTAATTTATTGTTAATAAATTTTCTATTGGTAATTATGTTTTTAAAAAATATTTATTGGTATTGGTAAATAGTTTAGAGTTATTTAATAATTTATTAATTATTTAAAAAAATTAATTTATTTATAAGTATGTTATTTGTCACTTCTACGCTATCCAACACTTCCCCTACTGTTGCACTCTCTGGAGTGGGAATAGTAATTTTTACCCCTACGCTATCTAACACTTTCCCTACTGTTGCACTCCCTGGAGTGGGAATAGTAATTTCTACCCCTACGCTATCCAACACTTTCCCTACTGTTGCACTCTCTGGAGTTGGAATAGTAATTTTTACCCCTACGCTATCCAACACTTTCCCTACTGTTGCACTCCCTGGAGTGGGAATAGTAATTTTTACCCCTACGCTATCCAACACTTTCCCTACTGTTGCACTCCCTGGAGTGGGAATAGTAATTTCTACCCCTACGCTATCCAACACTTTCCCTACTGTTGCACTCTCTGGAGTGGGAATAGTAATTTTTACCCCTACGCTATTCAACACTTTCCCTACTGTTGCACTCCCTGGAGTGGGAATAGTAATTTCTACCCCTACGCTATCCAACACTTTCCCTACTGTTGCACTCTCTGCAGTTGGAATAGTAATTTTTACCCTTACGCTATCCAACACTTTCCCTACTGTTGCACTCTCTGGAGTGGGAATAGTAATTTTTACCCTTACGCTATCCAACACTTTCCCTACTGTTGCACTCACTGGAGTTGGAATAGTAATTTTTACCCCTACGCTATCCAACACTTTCCCTAATGTTGCACTCTCTGGAGTGGGACTAGTAATTTTTACCCCTACGCTATCCAACATTTTTCTTAGTGTTGTTTTTTTGGGAGTTGTAATAGTAGTTTTATTCCCTACGCTATTTAATATTTTTTGTATTATTTTAGTTAATAAAGTATATAATTAATTTTAAAAATATTAAAAGTAAATTAATTTTTTTAATTTGTTATACATAATTATTTAAAGGCCCATTACGATACCGGGCGTAAAAAAATCCGCCACCCATGAAAGCGGTAAAAATCCGCCCGCATACACCGTCTGAACACCGACCACGGAATTACGATGACACAAACCGAAAACCGCCATCGGCGGAAAAAACACACAAGATACCGCCCGCCCTCGTCCGAGTCGGAGTCAAACTGCCCGCCCACACGGCCGACACACCGCACGTGAAATTACGATCGCACCGCCATGAGCTCAGAAAAACAACAAATACACCGCCCGCCAGCGCAAACAACGCCGATGAAAATGGACACGGCAGAAGCCTGGCGGCCACGTCCCTGCACAGAAACCATCCGCGGACAAAAACAAACGCACACAACATGGCCAACCAGTCCACACAGCAAGCCACGCACAAATACACAAGCACAGTACACATCCCGAAAACACACCCCCCCTGGACAAACAAAAACTACAAAGCCCAGAACACCAGATACAACACACCTGAAAACAACAGACCATCAGGACACACCCACATAGGTAAGTACAAAAGCAGCACCTTCACAGACCACAACCCCTTGCAACATTGCAAACCAGAGAGGAGAGGAGAGGAGACAGTGACACAGCAAGGACAGCAGCACACCACAGAAACGCACACATCACACCAACCACCACCACCACCACCAAACACCGGCACCACAAACCCCCTGCACATCACACAACAAACACCGCACAAGCACCACAAACACCATGGCACCACAAAGAATGCCCAAGTTCACTGCCATTGAGCTGACGGTCATGGTCGACGAGATCATCAAGGTGCACCCACAAATCTATGGAAACCTGGTGCAGCACACACCACTAGCCACCAGAAACAGAATGTGGAACAGGATTGTAGACCAGGTCAATGCAGTCGGGACCGTACCCAGAAACAGAGGAGAGATCAACAAACGGTGGAACGACGTCAAAAGCCTGGTCAAGAAGAAGGAGAGCAAAAACAGAGAGCTGGCTGCCGTGACTGGCGGAGGGAATCCCGCGCTATTCAAGACATTCAAAGCGTGGGAGGAGAAGGTGCGAGTCATCATCCATCCGGAGATCCTCACCGGATTAACAGGGGGAGTGGAGGCTGGTAAGTACCAACAAATGTATACCAGCACACCGCTATGTACTCACATGCACTACCACCATGCCACAGCCCAGAGGGACAAACACCCCCATGTACAGTACATAATACACAACACATCACACACACATGCAACAGACACAACCACACACAGCCCAAACCTAACAACTGAAAAATACGTGGGGGCATGTGTACACTCAGCCAGCCACGTAACCACCAACAGGTCCCCAAGTACGCCAGAAGCGCCACAACCAGTACCCCCCACACCCATGTGTCCGCCATGGCTGCACTAACCGACAAGCAACAGGTAAGTAGCCGCAACACAAAGGCAGTGGGTGGGAAGGGGCACAGCTCAAGTACAACACCCACCAGGCCCCTAGTCCCACAGCACAGCAACATGGAGCACCCCCCAC
The DNA here is from genome assembly GCA_963921515.1 of Calotriton arnoldi. Lineage (NCBI taxonomy): Eukaryota > Metazoa > Chordata > Amphibia > Caudata > Salamandridae > Calotriton > Calotriton arnoldi. The sequence goes on from CAWUFW010006457.1 coordinate 407,028, forward strand.
ACCCATGTGTCCGCCATGGCTGCACTAACCGACAAGCAACAGGTAAGTAGCCGCAACACAAAGTGCAGTGGGTCGGAGGGGGGACAGCAGTAGTACAACACCCACCAGGCCCCTAGTCCCACAGCACAGCAACATGGAGCACCCCCCACACCCATGTGTCCGCCATGGCTGCACTAACCGACAAGCAACAGGTAAGTAGCCGCAACACAAAGTGCAGTGGGTCGGAGGGGGGACAGCAGTAGTACAACACCCACCAGGCCCCTAGTCCCACAGCACAGCAAGGAGGAGCACCCCCCACACCCATGTGTCCGCCATGGCTGCACTAACCGACAAGCAACAGGTAAGTAGCCGCAACACAAAGTGCAGTGGGTCGGAGGGGGGACAGCAGTAGTACAACACCCACCAGGCCCCTAGTCCCACAGCACAGCAACATGGAGCACCCCCCCGCTTAGAACCATGTGGCATCCAGTTCAGTGCACGCTAGAACAACCTGCAGGTGGGAAACTGGACAGGGCTGGATTACTGGAGGCATGAGGACCGTAACACGACCAACACATGGGACATGTCACGTAGCAGACGAACACGCAGCACCGCTCACGGTCACGAACAAGTGAACAATGTGCACACGGACATGAACAACAGACTCACACCACACATGACCCATCACAGACACAGCAACACCCAAGGAGCCACGTCTGCATGCACAAGTCACACTCAATACAGTACCACACGGCAGCCACTGTGCAACCCATCACACACAACCGAAACACCATTGAAGTCCTGTCCATCTAGCCCCTACTGCCTGTCAACCACACACCCCACAACTACGCCCATGTAAGACAAACAACACTAGACGTAACAGAGCGGAACAACATAAATGCACACGAACACCACTGAACCCATCCAACACACAGACACACCATGCACATACAACATACCATCCATCCCATCCGTCAGCCCTAGTCTCATGAAAGGCATGTCATCTGAACAGCTGTCACACATACAGTAGTCACGCTAAGATACATGCCCATGACCAATCATGTGCCAGAAGTCAATGAAGCGCACGTCACACTGTGAGCAACAACACACAACATGGGCCATACCCCCCCCCGAGCACTGCATTGATGCACATGGCACAGGGCAGCACGCACACCAAGGAGATGGGACAACTGCAATACGCCGGGTGGCACACAACCATCACTCACTCATAACGATGCGTCCAATGCCATGTCCAGTAATCACAACAGACAGCAAATATGCAGGGCATGTCAGGCATGCACACACCTCAGACCATGCACTGTCATGCTGCCACAACACATGTCACGTTCGGCACCCATGGCTCACAGCATGTACCCCAAAAGCATATTCCATCCCAAAAGCGTTTCTGGGGCATGACCCCCATCTTGCCATATGCGTTCCTAAGCGTTCCATTTGACCCCCAAAAGCATATTCCATCCCAAAAGCGTTTCTGGGGCATGACCCCCATCTTGCCATATGCGTTCCTAAGCGTTCCATTTGACCCCCAAAAGCATATTCCATCCCAAAAGCGTTTCTGGGGCATGACCCCCATCTTGCCATATGCGTTCCTAAGCGTTCCATTTGACCCCCAAAAGCATATTCCATCCCAAAAGCGTTTCTGGGGCATGACCCCCATCTTGCCATATGCGTTCCTAAGCGTTCCATTTGAACCCCAAAAGCATATTCCATCCCAAAAGCGTTTCTGGGGCATGACCCCCATCCTGCCATATGCGTTCCTAAGCGTTCCATTTGGACCCCAAAAGCAAAGTACAAACCAGACCCAGGATGGGCCTGGAGCCCGCATACACCAGAGCCACAATAAGTAGGAGCACAGCAACACACACATCGGCATAGCAAATCCGTCCCATGCCACATGTGCACAGCACACAGTCCCATTGCCAAGCACACACAACAACTGATTGTACAGCCACACACCCGCCTCCGGGACACACGTGCACGAGAGTGCACGAACGGAGAATGTCAGACAACCAATACAGACTTCGCCAGGTGCAACACAATAACAAATCTCATTCTCTCCACAGGTGACGAACTGCTGGATGCTGGGGATGGAGACAGCAGCCAGCACAGCCAGCCTGCAAGCCCCCAACGAGGACACACGGATGTGGAGGATCTGTCCTCTTCTTCGGACACGGACCACCAAGCAGGCCCATCTGGTGTGGCAGGGCCCAGCTGCTCCCCAGGACCCCTCCTACCCACCAACCCATCATCCAGGGCTGCTGATCATTCCCAGCCCCCTGCTGCCACTGTCGTTGCGGCCACTCCCACAGTCGTTGCGGCCACACCCACGGTCATTGCGGCCACTACCACTGCCGCAACCGCCACCATCGCCGCACCGACCACCACCGCCGCCACCACCACCACGTCATCGCTGGCCCCAGCCCCAGCGCAGGTGGTGGCCCGGCCGACTGGATCCACCCTGGGAGCCAGGGCTAGGACCGTGGTGAGCAATGTGGCTAGTGGGCAGGCCGGTGGCAGCAGGACTGGTAGGAGGAGCAGGGTCAGGGAAACGCCAGTTTCCCCTGGGAGCCATGCCCTGCCTCAAATGGCCAGAGTCCTTGGGGCCTATGAGGAGGCCCAAGGACAATGGGCCAGGTCTGCTTCAGACACGCGTGAGATGCTGGGGGTACTGAGGTCCATGGACGCCCGTATGGGCCAACTCGTGGACCTCATGGGCCAGCTGGTGGTGGCGGTGAGGCCACAGCCAGGGACAGCAGCTCCACCTCCGCCACCACCTGCCGGGGCGCAGGGTCGAGCAGCAGTGTCCAGTTCCCCTGCGTCCACAGCCAGTGAGCACACCTCAACCACCAGCAGGTCGCAAGCAGGCACCCCCCCTCGCAAACGTGGAAGGGGCCATCCGAAGTGGAAACAGATCTCCCGGGAGGACTTCGCACGCTCCAGACGCAAGTGAGGCAGCCAGCCAGCCTTCCTTGACCACCCACTGCATTGACTTGGACTACGATCCCACTCCACACAGCCATCTGGATGGCATGTGTCTGTTGGACCATGGACATGGAACAAGTGGGTACACCCTGAGCATCACGCAGCCGTGACCGACAGCTCATTGTCACTGCACGCACCACTTTTGTCATCACCTCGCACACAATCACATGTCACAGTTTGAAATAAATGTACCTTTTACACAAACTGCTGTCTGTGCCCTGTGTTTTAATTGTACGGAATTCAACGGCCAGCTTGAGCGGAAAGGCACCTGATGCGTGGCATGGCAATGGAACCGGAGGGGCTGTAGGGACCTAGGGGTGGGAGACAGAACAGGAGCACATTCAATGAGTGTGTCACACACCCATCACACAGTACATGTCAACAACTACAAGCAATGTACACACATCGCACAGAGCAATAGGGCACAATGCCACAGCCACCATCAGTGGCATACTAACCTGGGCATGGAGCGTTGACACACAGCACGCAGTGAACAAAAGGCCACCCGGACACAGCACACACACCTGCACAAATACAGCCACATCAGCCGTCGTACATGGACACTCACCGTCAAGTGAAGTAGCGGGCGATGAGCTGCTGGCGCACATTCCCAGCTTCCCCCTCTCCGCTGTCCTCCTCACTCGAGCTGTCCTGGTCTGCGGGCTGGGGCCCTGGTTGATTTCCGTCATCAACAATCAGGGGGATCTGCTTCCGAATGGCCAGATTGTGCAGCATGCAGCACGCCACCACTATCTGGCACACCTTCTGTGGGGAGTACGCCAGTGCACCCCCGGTGCGGTCCAGGCACCTGAACCTGGACTTGAGGAGGCCAAAGGTACGCTCGACCACACGTCTGGTCCTCCCATGTGCCTCATTGTAGCGATCGTCTGCTGGGGTCCGAGGATTCCTCAATGGACTGAGCAGCCATGCCCCATTAGGATACGCAGAGTCACCTGGGTGTGAGGGACACGGAGAACCGTTGCAATTCAAACTGGACAGGGGACAGCATCGCACAGCCAGTACGCTACACCACTCCACATACTCACCGACAATACAGCCACGATCCTGTTGCAGATTGGCCATCAGTCGTGGCAAGATGCTGTTGCACATGATGTGTGCGTCATGGGCAGAGCCTGGGAACTTTGCACACACGTGGGATATCACCATGTCCGCAAGGCACACCACTTGCACATTCAGGGAGTGCGTGTGCTTCCTGTTGCGGTACAGCTGCTCAGTGGCCTGTGGTGGTACAAGGCTAACATGTGTGCAATCAATGGCACCGACGACGTGTGGGATCCTGCCAAGGGCATAGAAAGCACCCTTCACTGCCGCCAATTCACGGGCCCTGGGGAATCTTATGTACCTGTTCCGGTACAGCATCATGGCTGCCAGTACATCCCTCAGCACCATGCTGAACATGGGCTGGGACATCCCTCCTCCACTGCCCACTGTGTGCTGGAATGACCCAGTGGCGAAGAAATGCATGGCGGCCATCACCTTAGCCGTGGCGGTGAATGCTGTCGGATACACCCTGCGGGGACGGAGATGGGGTTCCAACATGGCACATAGTCGATGCAGGGTTGGCCTGTCCAGTCGAAACTTCCTTATGACCTCAATATCGTCCATGTCCACCAGCAATTGGTATGGGCGGTCAATGTTTGGTCTCCGCCTAGGAAAGATGGAAGTGGACACATGTCAAAGCAACACACCACATAGCAATTTCGCATACACATCACTGATATGACTGGGCAAGAACATGAGTCACAGCCCAGCTGTCAAGCTGGGACGGCACGGCCACAATACACTTACACAGGTCTCCCACCAATGGCAGTGGCCAGTGATACAAACCACTGCCATGAGCATGCACATGGGGATCTAGGCCCCAATGACTTGCGGGGCGTGCTGATGGGGACTGACTGCATATTCGTCAACCGGCAACGCCACGGCAACATGAATGTCTGCTGTGCATGACACAGCTCCCGAGGCTGGATGACTATGGCACACAACAACGACGATGTGGGCACAGGCTGAGCGGCCAACACAGGTGGGACCTGTGGCACGAGGGGACATGAGACACTAGTTGGTGTCAGCACTGCACCCTATGTACAGCACTGTACGGATCACACCTCCCGAAACATTGACAGGTGTCCACATTGACAGCCCCATGCCAAAACGGCTGTGTGCTTGCAGGCACACGTCACAGGTGTGAGGTTACATTGCACGTGCCAGGTGGCAGATGTACATTGTGGGAGCTGGCATGTGTGTGCATGTGTCTCCTGTTCAGGATCCCCCAGATGGGCGCTGACTCTGTACTGACCATTGGACACACCATGTTTCGTGGTAGGCTTGTGTTTGTGGGATGGTGGCACTGGATGTGCCTCCGTTGGGTGGGGGGCCATGCACAGGGCGGGTACGTCGATGATTGCGCATTGTTGGTCACGGTGGGTGCACCCACTCAGATGTGTTGCCCTGTGTTCAATTTCTATGTCCGCATGATGATGGACTGTAGATGTGGGCAGACTACACATTGGTCGATGTGCTGTCTATATGCATGTGCCTTCACACCAGGCACAGCTGCCCCTGCACATGTGACCCCTGCTGGACTCGCTGCTGGGTCTGTGGAGCTGATGCACCTTCTGTGCGTGGGGCGGACAGCTCTCCTCACTTCCCTCATTGCGCATGTCATGACTTTGCCGCAGGTGACATGGATCATGGAGGGCCCACATGTACGCGTGGGTGGACTACACATCATTGTTCACTGGTCGCCACCCCCAGGCAGTGTTTCGATTGGGAAGGTTGTTGTGCTGGTGGTAATTTCGATGTGGCGGATGGGCGGGCCTAGGTGCGGGCTTACATTCCGGACATGGGGGGGTAGTTGGATTTGCGACTAGTTGCAGTACACACGGGACACGTCTCTTCCTGTCCACATCTGGGTCATCGCTTGTACTCACTGACAGTGATACAGTCATCTTCGCCCCAGCCCTCATGTCCTCCCCTCGCTCCCCCAATATGCATTTGCACCTGCGAGGCTAGCGCTTGCACAGGCAGCCCCAAGCTCGCACCAGAGAGGGCAAGGAGTGTTTGTGTGGGTCCAGTTGCACGAGTGGTCTGTCTCAGGGTATGATGTGTGGCGGGACGCCGTCCACCTGCGTGGTGCCCCAACTGGAGACCCGGCCTGCATGGACTATGCATTACAGTCTTCGCCTTCTGGATCCGCCACCTGCGACACCCAGAGGCTGTGGCTGCCCTTGCGGCCAGGCCGCGTCCGTCTGGAGCTGATGGCCCACACATTCACTCTTTGGCCTCTCTGGGGAGGGCTCAGGGGTGGTGGCGCACGCGCTTGCACTCTGTCGCAATGGCATGTGGCATGGGTGGAAAAATGGGCAATGGATGGGATGGTGCGAGCCACCTCCCGTGACGTCACTGCTGCTCGTGCTGTGGTGCGTCCCCCCGACACTCCCATGTGACTTGTGCCATGCTACACATTGAAGTTCTATTGCCTGCGTGATGTGACCAGGAGGAGCGCGAAGAGACCTCTCACACACCATGCTCCACTGCCATCCCGTGCCCTGGCTTGCCTGTGCGGGTTGACTATGTTGGGGTTACACCTGGTCGACAGGGGCTGTGTGTGCCTTGTCAATCAATCAATCAATCAATCACGGCATTTATAGAGCGCGCTACTCACCCGGGAGGGTCTCAAGGCGCTGGGGGAGGGGGTAAGTTACTGCTCGAACAGCCAGGTCTTGAGCAGCTTCCTGAAGGAGAGATGGTCCTGGGTTCGCCGAAGGTGAGTGGGGAGGGAGTTCCAGGTCTTGGCTGCCAGGTAGGAGAAGGATCTTCCTCCGGCGGTGGTTCTGCGGATGCGTGGTACGGTGGCGAGGGCGTGGCTGGTTGATCGTAGCTGGCGTGTGGGCGTGTAGAAGGTCATGCGGTCGTTGAGGTACTTTGGGCCCAGGTCGTGGAGGGCCTTGTGTGCGTGGGTGAGGAGTCTGAACGTGATTCTCTTGCTGACGGGGAGCCAGTGCAGGTCTTTCAGGTGCACGGTGATGTGGCTGTGTCGGGGGATGTCCAGGATGAGTCGTGCGGAGGCGTTCTGGATGCGCTGGAGTCTCTTTTGAAGTTTGGCTGTGGTTCCGGCGTAGAGGGTGTTCCCATAGTCCAGTCGGCTGGTGACGAGTGCCTGGGTGACGGTCTTCCTGGTTTCAGTGGGGATCCATCTGAAGATCTTGCGGAGCATGCGCAGGGTGTTGAAGCATGAAGATGAGACGGCGTTGACTTGTCTGGTCATCGACAGGGAGGAGTCCAGGATGAAGCCCAGGTTGCGTGCGTGGTCCGTTGGCTTGGGCGCGGTGCCCAGGGCCGGGGGCCACCAGGAGTCGTCCCAGGCGGAGGGTGATGAGCCCAGGATGAGGACTTCCGTCTTATCTGAGTTCAGTTTAAGGCGGCTGTTCCTCATCCAGTCGGCGACGTCTCTCATCCCGTCGTGTAGGTTGGCTCTGGCGGTGGTGGGGTCGTTGGTGAGGGAGAGGATCAGCTGGGTGTCGTCGGCGTAGGAGATGATGTTGAGGTTGTGTCGGCGTGCGATGGCTGCGAGGGGGCTCATGTAGACGTTGAAGAGGGTTGGGCTGAGTGAGGATCCTTGTGGAACGCCGCAGATGACTTCGGTGGCTTCGGATCTGAACGGGGGAGGCGGACTCTCTGGGTTCTTCCGGCGAGGAACGAGATGATCCATTCCAGTGCTTTCTCTCGGATTCCGATGTTGCTGAGGCGCTTCACTAGGGTGCGGTGGCAGACGGTGTCGAACGCCGCAGAGAGGTCCAAGAGGATGAGGGCAGCTGTTTCCCCGTTGTCGGTTAGGGTTCTGATGTCGTCGGTGGCTGCGATAAGGGCGGTCTCGGTGCTGTGGTTGGCCCGAAACCCGGACTGCGAGGGGTCGAGGGATCCATTCGTCTCGAGGAAGGCGGCAAGCTGTCTGTTGACGGTCTTCTCGATGACTTTGGCCGGAAACGGAAGGAGCGAGATGGGACGGTAGTTCTTGAGGTCGGTGGGGTCCGCCGTTGGTTTCTTCAGGAGGGCGGTAAGCTCGGCGTGCTTCCAGCTCTCCGGGAAGGTGGCGGTGTGGAAGGAGGAGTTGATGATGTCCCGGAGATGGGGTGCGATGGTGGCGTCGGCTTTGTTGAAGACGTGGTGTGGGCAGGGGTCGGTTGGTGATCCGGAGTGGATGGAGTTCATCGTGCGGGTGGTGTCTTCGGTGCTGATCGGGGTCCAGTTGCAGAGGGTGGTGGTGGCGGGCGTTGGTTCGGCGGTAGGGTGCGTTGTTTGTGCGTCGAAGCTGTTGTGTATGTCGGTGATCTTGCGGTGGAAGAACGCGGAGAGTGAGTTGCAGAGGTCTTGCGAGGGGGTGATGTCGTTGTTTCCGGCGCTGGGGTTGGAGAACTCTTTGACGATGCTGAAAAGTTCCTTGCTGTCATGGGCGTTGTTGTCCAGTCGTTCTTTGAGTGCCGACTTCTTGGTGGCACGGATCAGCTGGTGGTGTTTGCGGGTGGCGTGCTTGAGGGCGGTCCTGTTGTCTGTGGTCTGGTCGAGTCGCCAGGTTTTCTCGAGAGTGCGGCAGTTCTTCTTGGATTCCTTGAGTTCGTTGGTGAACCAAGGGGTTTTCTTGCTTCCGGGTCTGCTGGGAGGGTTTTTAGTGGTGCGAGGTCGTCGGCGCAGGCGGTCAGCCACTTGGCGAGGTTGCTGGCTGCTTCGTTTGGGTCCGTTGTGTTGGTGGGTGTGTTCTGGCTGAGGGAGGCGGTGAGCTGCTCGGCGGTGATCTTGCTCCAGCTCCGGTGGGGAGCCTGTTGCGGGTGGTGGTGGGTCGCAGTCTTTCTGAAGCTGAAGTGGACGCAGCTGTGGTCGGTCCAGTGGAGTCCGGTGGCGTGGCTGAAGGAGATGTGCTTGCTGGACGAGAAGACGGGGTCAAGCGTGTGGCCGGCGTAGTGGGTGGGCGTGTTCACCAGTTGCTTGAGTCCGAGGTTGGCGAGGTTGTCCAGCAGGGCGGTGGTGTTTCTGTCGTTGTTGTTCTCCAGGTGGAAGTTGAGGTCCCCTAGGAGGATGTAGTCGGCTGAGGGCATGGCGTGCGGGCTGATGAAGTCTGCGATGTCTTCGCTGAATAGTGTGCGTGGTCCCGGGGGTCTGTAGATGAGGGTGCCTCGGAGGGTGGTCTTGGGGTCAGTGTGTATCTGGAAGTGTAGGTGTTCGGCGGCGGAGAAGGTCTCGTCGGAGTTAGTCGAGATGCGGATGGTGTTCTTGTGTACGATGGCGATGCCTCCTCCCCGTCTGGTTGACGCGGTCCTTCCGGGTGATCTTGTATCCATCCGGGATGGCTATGGCGATGTCGGGCGCTGAGGAGGCGTTCATCCAGGTCTCGGTGAGGAAGGCGATGTCCGGTGCTGTTGCGTCGAGCAGGTCCCAGAGTTCCACGGCGTGCCTGTGGACGGCGCGGGTGTTCAGCAGGATGCATTTCAGGTGGTTGCTGCTGTTGCTCGACTTGGCGGAGGTGGTGCACGTCCGGGGGCAGGTGAATCGGCAGGCTTGGCAGGCGAAGGGTCCGTGGGTGCGTCTCGGTGAGGCTCGGTAGCAGGCAGGGTTCCGGCCGGCATTGAGTGCGGTGAGTGTGGCGGCGTCGTAGGTCCGTCGAGTAGTGTTGCGTTGGTGGGTTCCAGGGGTTCTGGCGCTGGGCGCGGTCCAGTCGCGGACGGGCGCAGACGGGCTTGCCTTAGGCGCGCCTTCGGCGTGCCAGCGGCGCGCCCGCTGCGCACGTCCGCTGCGCGGCCGTGCAGCGGCCGCCATTTATGGGGAGGTGGGAGGGAGGAGCAGCTGGGAGGCGGGAGGCAGGGGCAGCGAATGGGCAGTCAGGGGGCGGGGCCGCAGGGAACGCAGCGGCGGGAGTGGCGAGAGGCAGCGGGGGCACAGAAAGGAAAAACAGGGGGACAGCAGACAAAATCACGGGCACAACAACAGTGGGGCAGCGAGGGGCACAGAAAGGAAAAACAGGGGGACAGCAGACAAAATCACGGGCACAACAACAGTGGGGCAGCGAGGGGCACAGAAAGGAAAAACAGGGGAGAGCAGGCAAAATCACGGGCACAACAACAGTGGGGCAGCGAGGGGTACAGAAAGGAAAAACAGGGGGACAGCAGACAAAATCACGGGCACAACAACAGTGGGGCAGCGAGGGGCACAGAAAGGAAAAACAGGGGGACAGCAGACAAAATCACGGGCACAACAACAGTGGGGCAGCGAGGGGCACAGAAAGGAAAAACAGGGGGACAGCAGACAAAATCACGGGCACAACAACAGTGGGGCAGCGAGGGGCACAGAAAGGAAAAACAGGGGGAGAGCAGGCAAAATCACGGGCACAACAACTGTGGGGCAGCGAGGGGTACAGAAAGGAAAAACAGGGGGACAGCAGACAAAATCACGGGCACAACAACAGTGGGGCAGCGAGGGGCACAGAAAGGAAAAACAGGGGGACAGCAGACAAAATCACGGGCACAACAACAGTGGGGCAGCGAGGGGCACAGAAAGGAAAAACAGGGGAGAGCAGGCAAAATCACGGGCACAACAACAGTGGGGCAGCGAGGGGCACAGAAAGGAAAAACAGGGGGAGAGCAGGCAAAATCACGGGCACAACAACAGTGGGGCAGCGAGGGGTACAGAAAGGAAAAACAGGGGGACAGCAGACAAAATCACGGGCACAACAACAGTGGGGCAGCGAGGGGCACAGAAAGGAAAAACAGGGGGAGAGCAGACAAAAACGGGCACCGGGGCCACAAGCGGAGGGCGATCTTACCTACAGGAGCAGCGGGCAGACAACACAGGCGGAGCTGTGTGGTGGGGGAGCGACCTACCTGGCAAGGTCAAGGGTCCTGGCGGGCGCACAACAGGATCCAGCTTGTCCACAGAGGGTGGGCTGACGTGTACGCCTGGTACCGCATTGTTCGTGTGCCCGGCTGCTGTGCACACACGTGTTGACTTCCCCCCGACAGGTGTCCTCTCACAATGCCCAGGGAAGCGGTGGTGTACTGTTCATGACCCCTCCCAACACGGCGTGCTCCAACTTAGCATGTGCGCATCTACCCGTCACACCCACCCACCTGAGCACTGCGTCCATACGACTTCACACGACACATGTGTGTCTTCCACGGTTGTGCTACTCATTTGCGTTGACATCCAATGCCAGTGGACTACATGGTCATGTCACGGCTGCCGTGTACTTCACACACTCTCATCCTCTCTCATTCGTACTTGTGAAATCAATCAGCGGAGACAATTTTGGTTTCAAGCCATATATTGTGTCTTCTGTCCTCTGTGATGCAGTATAGTGGACACTACTGGCAGCGGAATACATGTTGAGGATATACTGGGCATGATTACACATGGCATAGGGTGTAGGGTTACATGTGATTAGCTGTTGCATGTGTGATGTGGGCTTCAGAGTTACATCTGCTTGGCCACGGCTGTGCTAATGTACATTTACGTATAACTGCGGAGCAGCGGACTTTGACACAGACGGTATACAAGTAGCCTACCAGACCGCTTGGCATCATGGGCACAGTCCATCTCATTTCAATGTAACAGGTTTGCTGCGGTTGTTCCTCATGCACGCGTGCATGTGAGTTGACATCAGGGCATGGGCTTGCGTGCATGCAGCGGCGTGCCACTTGTTGTTGCAATGTGGTGGCTACTGGACATGTCACAGTCACTGGGGTCGTGTAGTTGTTGTATGCACTTGTCGTCCATGCAAAGGTCCTGGTATGGGATTTCCGGGGCGGGGGGGAGGGTGCAGCACTCACATACTCCAGGCGACCGAATCATGTCCACTGAGCGGTGTATGTGTCCATGGGCGCTGGATCCATGTCATGGCATAGTAGTACGTGCAGTTCTGTCCATGTGGGTGCGATACACAGACCCCATGCCACTGCCTCCCACGATGCATGCGGAGTTCCTGGATGTGATGGAGTACAGTGTGCATGTCCCGGACATATCCGATGTCATGGCGATGTCATTGATGGGGTGGTAACAGTTGCCGGTCGTTTGGTATGGCTGTTGTGGTGACTGGCCAGTCCGTGCGGAAGCTAAGCATGGGTGCGGTGTTGGACATCATAGGTCAATTGGGGGAATTGCGTCGGGGTCCTAGGAATTGACAGGTTGTCAGGTATGCGATGGCTTCCTGCAGGGCTTCCATTTCATTGGTGGCATGCATGTTTGACAGCCAATGTAGCGGATGGTGGCTGTCAAGGTGTTGTTCGTAAGTTGTCCCTTGTAGGAGCATGATGGGGCATGCTGGATGACATTCGATGTAGCTGTGCTCAATGATCCGTCGTGTGGAGGCACAGTGGTCCCATTGCAGGGTGGGTGCGATGTTGGCCACATACGCCATGCCCCCATAGGCAGAGCAGACCCTGTCGTGTGCGTCCAGAGGGTGGAATAGTGGTAGCAGGTCCGCCCTTGGACATGCCGGGTTGGAGAGACACAACTCCACAGGATGTTGGAAGGGACACCTCCGACAGTAGAAGACGGGGATGACGCAGCTGAACAATGCGATGCGGTAAGTCAGTCGGTAACTTACGTTCAGCAAGGACAGAGGTTCGCATCCCATTATCTGTACCAGGTTGTGTTTGTACAGCTTGACCTGTCCGGCGTAGTTGGGTAGGTGTGTTGAAAGTGCCATTTTGCGGCAGTGCGTTGTGGTGGCGTGCTCCGGCTGTGTGTACAGTCTGCAATGTGCACGCTCCGAGGTTGATGTGAGGTCTGTGTAGTCGTAGGGAGACAGGACTTGTGTTTTGTTGGCTTGTGCGGAGGACATGGGCCCTCATCCCACATGCTTCTCAGACTGTTCAAGGTCAGTGGTGTGTGACTCCTTCCAGATAACTAGCATGGGAACGACATGGGGGAGTCTTTTCTTTTTTCTTTCCCGTTCGTAGTGTTCTTCGGTGATATGCGCTATCTGCCCTGTGGTCGGTCTCCTCTGCATGCCTGTGTTGGTCTTTTTTGGGACAATGGCTGTATTCACCGGCTTGTTTGGTCGGGCTGTGGTTTCGGAGTTGGAATGGAAGGTCATTCGGTGCTGTCTCCTCTCCTGTGTGTGGGCGGCAGGCTGCGTTTCCGCTCTGCGTTGGGCCTTGTGTGTGGATGTTATTCTTGGGTCCACCTGTTGTCGGTCCCCGAGCTCTTTGGTGTTCCGTTTTGTATGTCTTGTTCATGTGTGCAGGGTGGTATGGGTAATTCAGTGTGGTACTTGCGTTCCTCTTCCCGAAGGGGCCCCGCTTCTCCTGGTTGGTGTTGCCGCCGCTGTGTGCTTCGCCATTTTTGTTGCACAGGGGTGTGTCCTAATATTGCGTGACTTGACTGACATATGGGCGTCGGTTGTGTGACGTTGTGTGTTGACCGTGAATTGGGCGTTGGGGACATGTCTGTGGCAGGCCTGTCACGTGTCATGTGCGTTCGGGGTGGGGCTGGTGTGTGTGCTGCTTGGTTGTGTCCCTGTGTCTGTGTGCGGCGCATGCATGGCGCTGCAGTTGGCCTCTGCGTTGTGCGCATGTGTGGCTGCGTCATCGCCGCTTTGGGGCCGTGACGGGGTCGTTGGTTCCTAGTCCCAGGTGGTGTGTACACATGTGTTACGTGATGTTACAATTTGGCCTGTGTGTCATCTGTGGATGCAATGGTGGATGTGTCGTGTACACGCGGGGGTGGGGGTGGGGGAATGTCCGCTTTTTCCGCCCTTGCACTGTGTGCGCTGTTTGCGTGCCCTTGTTGTGTGTGTGCCTACCTGCGTCTCCGCGGTACGTTGCGTCCTAGGTGGTGCATCAGGTAGAGCATAGGGAGGGCCTGCAGTGCTGGATTCATGCTCGGGGGAGCGGCTTCTTCGGTGTCCGTGCTCGGCATTCGGGTTACCGCTTCGGTTTGCCGTACGGTGTCTCTTAGCCGTGGGAGCCGTTTGTTTGCGGCATCGTAATTTGTAGGCCGGGCGGTACGTGATTTTGTCGGACGGTGTGTGTCAATTGGGCTGCGCCGCTACGTGTACGGGTGCACTTTGATGGCGGGCGGCGTCGCTGGCTTGCCGGCGGTGTTTGGCTGCCTTTTCGCATCGTAATCGGGCGGGCGTGTGGACTGCTGCGTGCGGACGGTAACTGGTGGTTTTTGCCTCCGCCAGCATGGCGGTGGTGCTTCCGCCCGCCATCCTAATGGGCCCCTTAATTTTTATTTATGTTATTGTTTTATGTGTATAGATGTATTTGTAATTTATAATATTTTTTAATAATTTATAATTTATTACAATAATTATTCAAAATTATTATTAAGTAAGTATATATATTATATCTTATATGTATATGTTTAATTAATGTTTTATTTAATTATATATATTACTTATTAATTTTAAATAGTATCAAATATTTTTAACTATGTTTATTTTAAGTATAAGTATTATTTAGTTTATTTTACATATTATTTTTAACACAAAAAAAACCGATATTTTTGATAACAATATTTTTGACATCGATATTTTTTTTCTCGATATTTTTGTACTTACCATGTTGTAGATAGGATGTCGATATTATTGACATCGATATTTTTGTTGCGATATTTTTGTAGGTCGATTTTTTGACCTTCGATATTTTGTCAGTGATTCGGTGGCGACACGTAATGTTCTCTGCTCTCTAGTCATGCGCGGGCCTTTAAAATTGAAAGAGATGCATGTCCCTAACTGAGGGTGGACACACTGCCAGTGGCAATCCCAGTGTAAGAAAGGCGACCAGTGGTCCCCATTTGTATTCAAAACTTTTATAGTCGTCCCGGAAGATATCCGTCATTCTCTCGAGACATAGTAGTTTCCAAAGCCGGGAGTGCCATAGAGAGAGGGTGGGGGCTTCCTTTTTCTTCTATGCTGCCGCTATCGTCACTTTCGCGGCTCCTATGCATGTCCACATAATGACCTTATCGGCTTTAGTTTGGTGTTTGAGTGACAGGTCTCTAAGGCCCAAAAGGATTTCCTCCATAGATGTCGGGATAGGATCATTTTAATTTGGGCTAGAATTTCCTCCCAGAAAGGTTTTATTGTGGGGCAGTCCCACCAGATATGTTGAAAGTCGCCAAGCAGCCCACAGCCCCTCCAACATTGATCTGAGGCGTTCGGGAAGATTCTTTTAAGTTTAGTCGGGTACAAGTACCAATCCCCCAATGTCTTGAGGTGTGCCTCCCGGAGTTCTAAAGAGTGATTGAATTTTGTAATATCTAACCACAGCCTGGCCCATTCCTTGCCAAGTATGTCCCTTTGTATTACTCCTTCCCACATATCGAGGCCGCGGGGAGTGTGTGGAAGAGAGTAGAAGGTTATACAGGAATGAAATCACTCCTCTCATGGAGCCTACCTTTAGCACAAACTTTTCAAACTCTGTTTTCTCTCTTGTGGCCGTGTCGTGGATATGGGGGGTAAGAGCCCAGGGGCCCATTAGGATGGCGGGCGGAAGCACTACCGCCGTGCTGGCGGATGCAAAAACCACCAGTTACCGTCCGCACGCAGCAGTCCACACGCCCGCCCGATTACGATGCGAAAAGTCAGCCAAACACCGCCGGCAAGCCAGCGACGCCGTCCGCCATCAAAGTGCGCCCGTACACGTAGCGGCGCAGCCCAATTGACACACACCGTCCGACGAAATCACGTCCCGCCCGGCGTACAAATTACGATGCCGCAAACAAACGGCTCCCACGGCTAAGAGACACCGTACGTGAAACCGATGCGGAAACCCGAACGCCGAGCACGGACACCGAAGAAGCGTCCCCACCGAGCATGAATCCAGCACTGCAGGCCCTCCCTATGCTCTACCTGATGCACTACCTAGGACGCAACGTACCGCGGAGACGCAGGTAGGCACACACACAACAAGGGCACGCAAACACCGCACACAGTGCAAGGGCGGAAAAAGAGGACATACCCCCGCGTGGACACGACACATCCACCACTGCACCCACAGATGACACACAGGCCAAATTGTAACATCTCGCAACACATGTGTACACACCACCTGGGACTAGGAACCAACGACCCGGTCACGGCCCCAAAGCGGCGATGACGCAGCCACACATGCGCACAACGCAGAGGCCAATTGCAGCGCCATGCATGCGTTGCACACAAACACAGGGACACAACCAAGCAGCACACACACCAGCCCCACCCCGAACGCACATGACACGTGACAGGCCTGCCACAGACATGTCCCCAACGCCCAATTCACGGTCAACACACAACGTCACACAACCGACGGCCACATGTCAGTCAAGTCACGCAATATTAGGACACACCCCTGTGCAACAAAAATGGCGAAGCACACAGCGGCGTCAACACCAACCAGGAGAACGTGGGCCCCTTCGGGAAGAGGAACGCCAGTACCACACAGAAACACCCATACCACCCTGCACCCATGAACAAGACATACAAAACGGAACACAAAAGAGCCCGGGGACCGACAACAGGTGGACCCAAGAATAACACCCACACACAAGGCCCAACGCAGAGCGGAAACGCAGCCTGCCGCCCACACAAGGGAGAGCAGACAGCACTGAATGACCTTCCATTCCAACCCCGAAACCACAGCCCGACTAAACAAGCCGGTGAATACAGCCATTGTCCCAAAAAGACCAACACAGGCATGCAGAGGAGACCGACCACAGGGCAGATAGCGCATATCACCTAAGAACACTACGAACGGGAAAGAAAAAAGAAAACACTCCCCCATGTCGTTCCCATGCTAGTTATCTGGAAGGAGTCACACACCACTGACCTTGAACAGTCTGAGAAGCATGTGGGATGAGGGCCCGTGTCCTCCGCACAAGCCAACAGAACACAAGTCCTGTCTCCCTACGACCATCGCAGACCTCACAGCAACCTCGGAGCGTGCACATTGCAGACTGCACACACAGCCGGAGCA
This sequence comes from Calotriton arnoldi, assembly GCA_963921515.1. NCBI lineage: Eukaryota > Metazoa > Chordata > Amphibia > Caudata > Salamandridae > Calotriton > Calotriton arnoldi. Next base: position 423,977 of record CAWUFW010006457.1, read on the forward strand.
CACCACCACAACGCACCGCTGCAAAATGGCACTTTCAACACACCTACCCAACTACGCCGGACAGGTCAAGCTGTACAAACACTACCTGGTACAGATAATGGGATGCGAACCTCTGTCCTTGCTGAACGTAAGTTATCGAGTGACTTACCGCATCTCATTGTTCAGCTGCGTCATACCTGTCTTCTACTGTCGGAGGTGTCCCTTCCACCATCCTGTGGAGTTGTGTCTCTCCAACCCGGCATGTCCAAGGGCGGAACTGCTATCACTATTCCTCCCTCTGGACGCACACGACAGGGTCTGCTCTGCCTATGGGGGCATGGCGTATGTGGCCAACATCGCACCCACCCTGCAATGGGACCACTGTGCCTCCACACGACGGATCATTGAGCACAGCTACATCGAATGTCATCCAGCATGCCCCATCATGCTCCTACAAGGGACAACTTACGAACAACACCTTGACAGCCACCATCCGCTACATTGGCTGGCAAACATGCATGCCACCAATTAAATGGAAGCCCTGCAGGAAGCCATCGCATACCTGACAACCTGTCAATTCCTAGGACCCCAACGCAATTCCCCCAATTGACCTATCATGTCCAACACCGCACCCATGCTTAGCTTCCGCACGGACTGGCCAGTCACCACCACAACAGCCATACCAAATGACCTGCAACTGATACCACACCATCAACGACATCGCCATGACATCGGATATGTCCGGGACATGCACTCTGTTCCCCATCACATCCAGGAACTCCGCATGCATGGTGGGAGGCAGTGGCATGGGGTCTGTGTATCGCACCCACATGGACGGAACTGCACGTACAACCAGGACACGACATGGAACCAGCGCCCATGGACACATACACCGCTCAGTGGACATGAATCGGTCGCCTGGAGTATGTGAGTGCTGCACCCCCCCTCCCCCGCCCCGGAAATCCCATACCAGGACCTTTGCATGGACGACAAGTGCATACAACAACAACACGACCCCAGTGACTGTGACATGTCCAGTAGCCACCACATTGCAACAACAAGTGGCACGCCGCTGCATGCACGCAAGCCCATGACCTGATGTCATCTCACATGCACGCGTGCATGAGACACAACCGCAGCAAACCTGTCACATGGAACTGAGATAGACTGTGCCCATGATGCCAAGCGGTCTGGTAGTCTACATGTATACCGTCTGTGTCAAAGTCCCCAGCTCCGCAGCTATACGTAAATGTACATTAGCACAGCCTTGGCCAAGCAGATGTAACTCTGAAGCCCACATCCCACATGCAACAGCTAATCACATCTAACCCTACACCCTATGCCATGTGTAATCATGCTCAGTATATCCTCCACATGTATTCCGCTGCCAGTAGTGTCCACTATACTGCATCACAGAGGACAGAAGACACAATATATGGCTTGAACCCAAAAATGTCTCCGCTGATTCATTTCACAAGTACGAATGAGAGAGGATGAGATGTGTGCAGTACACGGCAGCCGTGACATGACCATGTAGTCCACTGGCATTGGATGTCAACGCAAATGAGTAGCACAACTGTGGAAGACACACATGTGTCGTGTGAAGTCGGATGGACGCAGTGCTCAGGTGGATGGGTGCGACGGGTAGATGCGCACATGCAAAGTTGAAGCACGCTGTGTTGGGCGGGGTCCGGAACAGTACAGTACCGCTTCCCTGGGCATTGTGAGAGGCCACCTGTCGGGGGGGAAGTGAACACGTGTGTGCACAGCAGCCGGGCACACGAACAATGCGGTACCAGGCGTACACGTCAGCCCACCCTCTGTGGACAAGCTGGATCCTGTTGTGCGCCCGCCAGGCCCCTTGACAAGGCACACACAGCCCCTGTCGACCAGGTGTAACCCCAACATAGTCAACCCGCACAGGCAATCCAGGGCACGGGATGGCAGTGGAGCATGGTGTGTGAGAGGTCTCTTCGCGCTCCTCCTGGTCATATCACGCAGGCAATAGAACCTCAATGTGTAGCATGGCACAAGTCATATGGAAGTGTCGGGGGGACGCACCACAGCACGAGCAGCAGTGACATCACGGGAGGTGGCTCGCGCCATCCCATCCATTGCCCATTTTTCCACCCACGTCACATGCCATTGCGACAGAGTGCAAGCGCGTGCGCAACCACCCCCGAGCCCTCCCCAGAGAGGCCAAAGAGTGAATGTGTGGGCCATCAGCTCCAGACGGACGCGGCCTGGCCGCAAGGGCAGCTACAGCCTCTGTGCGTCGCAGGTGGCGGATCCGGAAAGCGGAGACTGTAATGCATTGTCCATGCAGGCCGGGTCTCCAGTTGGGGCACCACGCAGGTGGACGGCGTCCCGCCACACATTATACCCTGAGACAGACCACTCGTGCAACTGGACCCACACATACACTCCTTGCCCTCTCTGGTGCGAACTTGGGGCTGCCTGTGCATGCGCCAGCCTCGCAGGTGCAAATGCATATTGGGGGAGCGAGGGGAGGACAGGAGGGCAGGGGCGAAGATGGCTGTATCACTGTCAGTGAGTACAAGGGATGACCCAGATGTGGACAGGAAGAGACGTGTCCCGTGTGTACTGCAACTAGTCGCCAATCCAACTACCCCCCCATGTCCGGCATGTAAGCCCGCACCTAGCCCGCCCATCCGCCACATCAAATTTACCACCAGCACAACAACCTTCCCATTCGACGCACTGACTGGGGGTGGCGACCAGTGAACAATCATGTGTAGTCCACCCACGCGTACATGTGGGCCCTCCATGATCCATGTCACCTGCGGCTAAGTCATGACATGCGCAATGAGGGAAGTGAGGAGAGCTGTCCGCCCCACGCACAGAAGGTGCATCAGCTCCACGGACCCAGCAGCGAGTCCAGCAGGGCTCACATGTGCAGGGGCAGCTGTGCCTGGTGTGAAGGCACATGCATATAGACAGCACATCGACCAATGTGTAGTCTGCCCACATCTACAGTCCATCATCATGCGGACATAGCAATTGAACACAGGGCAACACATCTGTGTGGGTGCACCCACCGTGACCAACAATGCGCAATCATCGACGTACCCGCCCTGTGCATGGCCCCCACCCAACGGAGGCACATCCAGTGCCACTATCCCACACACACAACCCTTCCACGAAACATGGTGTGTCCAATGGTCAGTACCGAGTCAGCGCCCATCTGGGGGATCCTGAACAGGAGACACATGCACACACATGCCAGCTCCCACTATGTACGTCTGCCACCTGGCACGTGCAATGTAACCTCTCACCTGTGACGTGTATCTGCAAGCACACAGCCGTGTTGGCATGGGGCTGTCAATGTGTACACCTGTCAATGTTTCGGGAGGTGTGATCCGTACAGTGCTGTACATAGGGTGCAGTGCTGACACCAACTACTGTCTCATATCCCCTCGTGCCACAGGTCCCACTTGTTTTGGCCGCTCAGCCTGTGCCCACATCGTCGTTGTTGTGTGCCATACTCATCCAGCCTCGGAAGCAGTGTCATGCACAGCAGACATTCATGTTGCCGTGGCGTTGCCGCTTGACGAATATGCAGTCAGTCCCCATCAGCACGCCCCGCAACTCATTGGGGCCTAGATCCCCATGTGCATGCTCATAGCAATGGTTTGTATCACTGGCCATTGCCATTGGTGGGAGACCTGTGTAAGTGTATTGTGGCTGTGCCGTCCCTGCTTGACAGCTGGGCTGTGACTCATGTGCTTGCTCAGTCATATCAGTTATGTGTATGTGAAATTGCTATGTGGTGTGTTGCTTTGACATGTGTCCACTTCCATCTCTCCTAGGCGGAGACCAAACATTGACCGCCCATACCAATTGCTGGCGGACATGGACGATTCTGAGGTCATAAGGAAATTTCGTCTGGACAGGCCAACCCTGCATCGACTAGGTGCCATGTTGGAACCCCATCTCCGTCCTCGCAGGGTGTATCCGACAGCATTCACCCCCATGGCTAAGGTGATGGCCGCCATGCATTTTTTCGCCACTGGGTCATTCCAGCACACAGTGGGCAGTGGAGGAGGGATGTCCCAGCCCATGTTCAGCATGGTGCTGAGGGATGTACTGGCAGCCATGATGCTGTACAGGAACAGGTACATCAGATTCCCCAGGGCTCGTGAATTGGCGGCAGTGAAGGGTGCATTCTATGCCCTTGGCAGGATCCCACACGTCGTTGGTGCCATTGATTGCACACATGTTGGCCTTGTTCCACCACAGGCCACTGAGCAGCTGTACCGCAACAGGAAGCACACGCACTCCCTCAATGTGCAAGTGGTGTGCCTTGCGGACATGGTGATATCCCACGTGTGTGCAAAGTTCCCAGGCTCTGCCCATGACGCGCACATCATGCGCAACAGCATCTTGCCACGACTGATGACCAATCTGCAACAGGACCGTGGCTGGATTGTGGGTGAGTATGTGGAGTAGTGTAGCGTGCTGGCTGTGCGAAGCTGTCCCCTGTCCAGTTGGAATAGCAACGGTTCTCTGTGTCCCTCACACCCAGGTGACTCGGCGTACCCGAATGGGGCATGGCTGCTCAGTCCATTGAGGAATCCTCGGACCCCAGCAGACGATCGCTACAATGAGGCACATGGGAGGACCAGACATGTGGTCGAGCGTACCTTTGGCCTCCTCAAGTCCAGGTTCAGGAGCCTGGACCGCACCGGGGGTGCGCTGGCGTACTCCCCACAGAAGGTGTGCCAGATAGTGGTGGCTTGCTGCATGCTGCACAATCTGGCCATTCGGAAGCAGATCCCCCTAATTGTGGATGACGGAGATCAACCAGGGCCCCAGCCCGCAGACCAGGACAGCTAGAGTGAAGAGGACAGCGGAGAGGAGGAAGCTGTGAATGTCCGTCAACAGCTCATCGCCCGCTACTTCACTTGACGGTGAGTGTCCATGTACGACGGCTGATGTGGCTGTAGTTGTGCAGGTGTGTGTGTGCTGTGTCAGGGTGGCCTTTTGTTCACTGTGTGCTGTGTGTCAATGCTCCATGCCCAGGTTAGTATGCCACTGATGGTGGCTGTGGCATTGTGCCCTATTGCTCTGTGCGATGTGTGTACATTGCTTGTAGTTGTTGACATGTACTGTGTGATGGGTGTGTGACACACTCATTGAATGTGCTCCTGTTCTGTCTCCCACCCCTAGGTCCCTACAGCCCCTCCTGTTCCATTGCCATGCCACGCATCAGATGCCTTTCCGCTCAAGATGGCCGTTGAATTCCGTACTATTAAAACACAGTGCATAGACAGCAGTTTGTGTAAAAGGTGCATTTATTTCAAACTGTGACATGTGATTGTGTGCGAGGTGATGACAAAAGTGGTGCGTGCAGTGACAATGAGCTGTCGGTCATGGCTGCGTGATGCTCAGGGTGTACCCACTTGTTCCATGTCCATAGTCCAACAGACACATGCCATCCAGATGGCTGTGTGGAGTGGGATCGTAGTCCAAGTCAATGCAGTGGGTGGTCAAGGAAGGCTGGCTGGCTGCCTCACTTGCGTCTGGAGCGTGCGAAGTCCTCCCGGGATAACTGTTTCCACTTCGGACGGCCCCTTCCACGTTTGCGAGGGGGGGTGCCTTGTTGCGACCTGCTGGTGGTTGAGGTGTGCACACTGGCTGTGGACGCAGGGGAACTGGACACTGCTGCTCGACCCTGCGCCCCGGCAGGTGGTGGCGGAGGTGGAGCTGCTGTCCCTGGCTGTGACCTCACCGCCACCACCAGCTGGCCCATGAGGTCCACGAGTTGGCCCATATGGGCGTCCATGGACCTCAGCACCCCCAGCACCTCCCGCGTGTCTGAAGCAGAGCTGGCCCAATGTCCTTGGGCCTCTTCATAGGCCCCAAGGACTCTGGCCATTTGAGGCAGGGCATGGCTCCCAGGGGAGACTGGCGTTTCCCTGACCCTGCTCCTCCTACCAGTCCTGCTGCCACCGGCCTGCCCACTAGCCACATTGCTCACCACGGTCCTCGCCCTGGCTCCCAGGGTGGATCCAGTCGGGCGGACCACCACTTGCGCTGGGGCCAGCGAAGACGTGGTGGTGGTCGCGGCGGTGGTGGTTGGTGCGGCGATGGTGGTGGTTGCGGCAGTGGTAGTGGCCGCAATGACCGTGGGTGTGGCCTCAATGACTGTGTGAGTGGCCGCAACGACAGTGGCAGCAGGGGGCTGTGAATGTTCAGCAGCCCTGGATGATGCGTTGGTGGGTAGGAGGGGTCCTGGGGAGCGGCTGGGCCCTGCCACACCAGATGGGCCTGCTGGGTGGTCCGTGTCCGAAGAGGGGGACAGATCCTCCACATCTGTGTGTCCTCATTGGGGGCTTGCAGGCTGGCTGTGCTGGCTGCTGTCTCCATCCCCAGCATCCAGCAGTTCGTCACCTGTGGGGATAATGAGATTTGTTATTGTATTGCACCTGGCGAAGTCTGTATTGGTTGTCTGACATTCTCCGTTCGTGCACTCTCGTGCACGTGTGTCCCGGAGGCGGGTGTGTGGCTGTACAATTAGTTGTTGTGTGTGCTTGGCAATGGGACTGTGTGCTGTGCACATGTGGCATGGGACGTATTGGCTATGCCGATGGGTGTGTTGCTGTGCTCCTACTTATTGTGGCTCTGGTGTATGCGGGCTCCAGGCCCATCCTGGGTCTGGTTTGTACTTTGCTTTTGGGGTGCATATGGAACGCTTAGGAACGCCTATGGGAACATGGGGGTCATGCCCCAGAAACGCATTTGGGATGTACTATGCTTTTGGGGTTCAAATGGAACGCTTAGGAACGCATATGGCAACATGGGGGTCATGCCCCAGAAACGCATTTGGGATGTACTATGCTTTTGGGGTTCAAATGGAACGCATATGGCAACATGGGGGTCATGCCCCAGAAACGCATTTGGGATGTACTATGCTTTTGGGGTTCAAATGGAACGCTTAGGAACGCATATGGCAACATGGGGGTCATGCCCCAGAAACGCATTTGGGATGTACTATGCTTTTGGGGTTCAAATGGAACGCTTAGGAACGCATATGGCAACATGGGGGTCATGCCCCAGAAACGCATTTGGGATGTACTATGCTTTTGGGGTTCAAATGGAACGCTTAGGAACGCATATGGCAACATGGGGGTCATGCCCCAGAAACGCATTTGGGATGGAATATGCTTTTGGGGTACATGCTGTGAGCCATGGGTGCCGAACGTGACATGTGTTGTGGCAGCATGACAGTGCATGGTCTGAGGTGTGTGCATGCCTGACATGCCCTGCATATTTGCTGTCTGTTGTGATTACTGGACATGGCATTGGACGCATCGTTATGAGTGAGTGATGGTTGTGTGCCACCCAACGTATTGCAGATGTCCCATATCCTTGGTGTGCGTGCTGCCCTGTGCCATGTGCATCAATGCAGTGCTCGGGGGGGGGTGTGGCCCATGTTGTGTGTTGTTGCTCACAGTGTGACGTGCGCTTCATTGACTTCGGGCACATGATTGGTCATGGGCATGTATCTTAGCGTGACTACTGTATGTGTGACAGCTGTTCGGATGACATGCCTTTCATGAGACTGGGGCTGACGGATGGGATGGATGGTATGTTGTATGTGCATAGTGTGTCTGTGTGTTAGATGGGTTCAGTGGTGTTCGTGTGCATTTATGTTGTTCCGCTCTGTTACGTCTAGTGTGGTTTGTCTTACATGGGCGTAGTTGTGGGGTGTGTGGTTGACAGGCAGTAGGGGCTACATGGACAGGACTTCAATGGTGTTTCGGTTGTGTGTGATGGGTTGCACAGTGGCTGCCGTGTGGTACTGTATTCAGTGTGACTTGTGCATGCAGACGTGGCTCCTTGGGTGTTGCTGTGTCTGTGATGGGTCATGTGGGGTGTGAGTCTGTGGTTCATGTCCGTGTGCACATTGTTCACTTGTTCGTGACAGTGAGCAGTGCTGCGTGTTCGTCTGCTACGTGACATGTCCCATGTGTTGGTCGTGATACGGTCCTCATGCCTCCAGTGATCCAGCCCTGTCCAGTTTCCCACCTGCAGGTTGTTCTAGCGTGCACTGAACTGGATGCCACATGGTTCTGAGCGGGGGGGTGCTCCATGTTGCAGGTCTGTGGGGGTGGGGGCGGTGTTGTGGGTCGTGGTGATGGCTGGACACCCACTGACACCGATTGTTGTGGGCTGTGATGTCTACCTTTCGGCTGTCGGTGTGCACTGCGGTGGCTGACACGTGGGTGTGGGGTGTGGGGTGTGCTCCTCCTTGCTGTACTGTGGGACCAGGGGCCTGGTTGGTGTTGTAGCACTGCTGTCCCCCCTCCGACCCACTGCACTTTGTGTTCCTGCTACTTACCTGTTACCTGTCGGTTACTGCACTGCAGTGGCTGCTCCATGGGTGTGGGGTGTGGGGTGTGCTCCTCCTTGCTGTACTGTGGGACTAGGGGCCTGGTTGGTGTTGTAGCACTGCTGTCCCCCCTCCGACCCACTGCACTTTGTGTTCCTACTACTTACCTGTTACTTGTCGGTTGGTGCAGCTATGGCGGAGGCATGGGTGTAGGGGGGGTTGGTTGTGGCGCTTCTGGGGTACTTGGGGTACTGTTGGTGGTTACGTGGCTGGCTGAGTGTACACATGCCCCCATGTTTATTTTGGTTGTTAGGTTTGGGCTGTGTGTTGTGGTGCCTGTTGCATGTGTGTGTGATGTGTGGTGTATTGCGTACTGGACATGGGGGTGTTTGTCCCTCGGAGCTCTGGCATAGTGGTAGTGCATGTGAGTACATAGCGGTGATCTGGTATACATTAGTTTGTACTTACCAGCCTCCACTCCCCCTGGTAATCCGGTGAGGATCTCCGGATGGATGATGACTCGCACCTTCTCCTCCCACGCTTTGAAGCTCTTGAAAAGCGCAGGATTCCCTCCGCCAGTCCTGGCAGCCAGCTCTCTATTTTTGTTCTCCTTCTTCTTGACCAGGCTTTTGATGTCGTTCCACCGTTTGTTGATCTCCCCTCTGTTCCTGGGTACGGACCCGACTGCATTGACCTGGTCTACGATCCTGTTCCACATTCTGTTTCTGGTGGCTAGTGGTGTGTGCTGGACCTGGTTTCCATAGATTTGTGGGTGCACCTTGATGATCTCGTCGACCGTCAGCTCAATGGGAGTGAACTTGGGCATTCTGTGTGATGCCATGGTGTCTGTGGTGCTGGTGCGGTGTGTGTTGTGTGATGTGCAGGGGGTTTGTGGTGCCGGTGTTTGGTGGTGGTGGTGGTGGGTGTGATGTGTGCGTATCTGTGGTGTGCTGCTGTCCTTGCTGTGTCACTGTGTCCTCTCCTCTCCTCTCTGGTTTGCAATGTTGCAAGGGGTTGCGGTCTGTGGAGGGGCTGCTTTTGTACTTACCTATGTGGGTGTGTCCTGATGGTCTGTTGTTTTCAGGTGTGTTGTATCTGGTGTTCTGGGCTTTGTAGTTTTTGTTTGTCCAGGGGGGGTGTGTTTTCGGGATGTGTACTGTGCTTGTGTATTTGTGCGTGGCTTGCTGTGTGGACTTGTTGGCCATGTTGTGTGCGTTTGTTTTTGTCCGCGGATGGTTTCTGTGCAGGGACGTGGCCGCCATGGCTTCTGCCGTGTCCATTTTCATCGGCGTTGTTTGCGCTGGCGGGCGGTGTATTTGTTGCTTTTCCGCGCTCATGGCGGTGCGATCGTAATTTCACGTGCGGTGTGTCGGCCGTGAGGGCGGGCGGTTTTGTGTTGTCGTGCGTGTTTCCGTCCGTGGCGGGCGGTTTGACTCCGACTCGGACGAGGGCGGGCGGTATCTTGTGTGTTTTTTCCGCCGTTGGCGGTTTTCGGTTTGTGGCATCGTAATTGCGTGGTCGGTGTTCAGACGGTGTGTGCGGGCGGATTTTTGCCGCTTTCATGGGTGGCGGATTTTTTTACGCCCGGTATCGTAATGGGCCTTTAAGTGTTTGAGCTGTAGGTAGTGAAAGTGTTCGGCCTGTTCTAAGTGAAACTCCCTTCTGCAGTTGTCGAAAGTAAGAATATCGTAATTGTGGAATAAATGGGATAATACTAGATAGCCCCCTTCTTTCCAGGGAGTAAAGGGTCCTTCTTGGAGTGCCGGAGGGAAGGCCGGATTGAAGTGTATTGGTGTGTAGGGTGAGGGGAATGTAGTCCACTGTTTGTTCCCAGAGATAGAGTCCCATACTTTCAGAGTGGTGCGTGTGGGGGTGCTGATATAGGCATTCTCAGGCCGTTCCCTCTTGGGTTTCCATATGAGATCCCAGACGGTTCTCCCCGCAATGGCAAGATCCATGTGGAGCCAGAGTTTCTCTGATTCCCGTTTGGACCACTCCGACCACTATTCATAATTGAGCAGTTTTATAATAAAGGCCAAAGTCTGGCAGTCCTACCCCTCCCTCCGTTCTAGGTCGCCTCAAAATTGAAAAGGATAGTCTTGCCCTCCTCCCTTGCCAAATAAACCAATTAATCAGGGATCTGATCCTAGGGAGGAATTCCTTATCAAGTTCAATAGGTAGTGCTTGAAACAGATATAAATGTTTGGGGAGTACCGTCATTTTGACCGCATGTATGCAACCAAGCCATGAAATAAAAAGGGGTTTCCAGCGTTTAAGATCATTTTGGAGTTGAAGGAGAGAGGACGGAAAGTTAGCTTTGTAGAGCCCTTCTACGCGTGGTGTCAGCTGTATCCCCAGGTATTGTAAAGACTGTGTAGTCCATTGGAGTGGAGTATGTGCCTGCAGTGCATTGGCCTCGTCGGTCGGGACAGTGAGATTAAGTATGTAGGATTTATTCAGGTTAATTTTAAAACCTGCGACAGCTTCAAACCGAGTCAGTTCAGATTGCAGTGCGGGGAGAGAGAGGGCTGGTTCCCCAAGAGACAACAGTACATTGTCCGCGAAGAGCGAGATTTTGTGGGAATCTGCTCCAAAAGATATTCCTTTAATCGCCGTTGTGTCTCCCGAATGGACATCGCCAAGGGCTCGATGCTGAGAGCGAACAATAGGGGTGACAGAGGGCACCCCTGTCATGTCCCTCTCATGAGGGGGAAGGGGGCCGAGAGAGTCCCATTTACCTGTAGTCTAGAATGGGGTTGTATGTAGTTAGCCCTGACTATGTTAATAAATGTATCCGTGAAGCCGAAGTGTGCAAGGGTGCTAAAAAGGAATGACCAGTCCACCCTGTCAAAGGCCTTCTCAGCATCCAATCCCACGAGAACTGCCGGTATCTTACGTTTAGTGACTTTCTCGATAAGGTGCACTATCCTCCGAATGTTATCATGGGTCTGCCGGCCTTTTATGAAGCCTGATTTATCCTGGTGGACTAAGTCTGGCATCAAGTCATTCAACCGGGCTGCTAGGATGGCTGAGTATAGCTTCGCGTCTAAGTTCAAAAGGGCGATGGGACGATATGAGGGGCACAGATGGATATTTTTCCCGGGTTTAGAAATGATCGTGATCACTGCTTCGGCCATCAACGGGATCACCCCACCCTCCTCTGCCATTTTGTTAAAAAGATGCGTGAGGTGCGGTATGAGGTCCGGTGCAAAGGTCTTATAGAAGTGGGCCGTTAATCCGTCTGGGCCTGGGGCCTTGTGGCGTTTGAGTGCCTTAATGGTGTCGCCCACCTCCTCTGGTGTTATGGGAGCCGTAAGTCTATCGTTCCAGTCCCGGGAAACCTGGGGGAGTTGTAATGCTTGGAGGTATCTGTTTTGCTGCTCTATGTCCTGTGTTTCCCCAGTGTGCAGTGTCTTGTAAAAGGTTCCAAACACGTCAGCCTTTCCCGTGTCTGTGTGGACCATTCTACCCTCCGCGTCTTGTATGCCGCCAGCGTATTCCCTTTCGCGCTTCTCTTTCAGCTGTCTCGCCAGGTGTTTGCCAATTTTGTTGCCCTGGGAGTAGGAGAGTTGGCGTAATTTCAATAGCGTATATTCTGCCCTGTTGTTGTAGATTGCTTTGAGTTTTCCCCGCAGTACCGTAAGAGTGCGTAGGGTACCCCTATTGGGTTTGTTCTTGTGTTCTTTTTCAGCTGCTCTAGTGCTGCTTCTAAGCCCTCTCTCTACTTTGCCCTTTGCTTCTTTAGGGTAGAGTTAAGTTCTATGCATTTCCCCTGTATTACTGCTTTAAAAGCGTCCCAGTTATTGAACACCGACGTGTCCTCAGGTGTATTTAAATTTAAAAAGTCAGTAATCGCTTCTCGCAGTTTGGTTCGAAGCAGTCTGGCACGCGTGAGGGGATTGGAAAATACCACTTGGGTGTCGTGGACGTGGTTCCACTCCACCTTAAGCAAATCGAGACTGGACAATGATCCGAGATGGAGAGGTGGAAGATCTTAGCCTCCCGAAGCGAGCCTATCAAGTTCTGACTAAGAAAAATGTAGTCAAGGCTGGAGTATGTATGGTGTACATGAGAAAAAAAGGTGTAGTCTCTAGTTTGAGGGTATAGCGTACGGCAGGTGTCTCTAAGGCCTAAGTCGTGTATTTTCTGTTTAATATCGGCAGGGAAGGAGCTGGTTCCTGTTCTGTGCGATTGGGTGCTATCTAAATCCTCTTGCCATGTGAGATTAAAATCACCTAACAGAATTGTTGGCCTCTCTGCAAATCCACTTATGTTATCTAAGACTGTAGTTAAGAAGGCCGCCTGGCCTGTATAAGGTGCATATGTGGCAATGAAGGTGCATAATCTATCTTTCGGATTTCCCTTGACCATGACCATCCTACCCTCTTTGTCTGCCTGGACAGCTGGCGGCTGGAACTTTGTCGAGCTGTGAAATAGGAGAGCGACTCCACACTGTTTGGTGAGTGCCGAGGATCTGTACATAAGGGGATATTGTTTGTGTCCGAGCCTCGATTCCTTCGCCCTTTGGAGGTGTGTCTCCTAGAGAGCTACTATATCAAAGGGATGGTCCGTAAGATATTTCCAAACTTTTTGTCGCTTTTGTGGTGAGTTGAGGCCCCTAACGTTCCATGACCCTATTGAAAGTACCATCTTTCCGTTGGTGCCTCCTCCCTCTGGCTCTTGTCCCCCATTGTCAAATCCGCATTTCTATCCCCCCTGTCTGGTATCGGGAGTCTACCCCAGCATGCCTGACGTGATGTGTGTGTATTGACTAGGACGTGTCTTCGGTAAGTATTTCGGCAAAGCCGCCACCAGCCCCAACAACCTCCCCCTCCCAACAAAAAAAAAAAAGAAGCAAGCCCCAACATTACCAACATTACCAACATCAACTTGTGTTGGAGTGATGATAGCTCTCCAACTGCGGGTGCAACCACCCGTCTGGGCGTGTTGGTGGATGGCGCAACTGGAGTTCCCATCCGCGCCCCTCTCGAGTGTTCGAAAGAGAGCAAGGTCGCCGACATGGTGAGGCCTCCAAAAGCTGGGCAGAACTAGTCCGTTTGAGTCACCGGGTAAGCAGGAGTCTGCATTCCACAGATGGCCCTCGACCAAGCATAGCTGTTCTTTACTGTATATCAGTAGATCTCATGTGGCCTTTCCTCGTTCGTCTCGAGTGTTCAGTGAGTTCGCCCTCATGAGAATATCGGTGAGTAGCAGATCCAGTGTGACCTTGACATATTCAGTAGTTGCTGTCTTTGGTCCCTGGGTGGGCCACGATCAGACATATCTGTTCTCCGCTTAGGACGGCTTGACTTTTTAACCTCCATGATTTCTTGATGTCAGATCCCATCTTTGGGTCATCACTTATGTCCTCCCTTGGAACTTGTAGTCCACTGTGTTTTTTTCGTGCCGTCTCGTTCTGGTCCTTTTAGCCTTTCCTGGGTATTCTCGGTCTCAGCAGGCAGAAGTCTTAACAGTTTCAGCCCCTCATTCAGCTTGGTGATGTGTCTCATCTTGTTGGTATATTCAAAGCTCAGGCCAAATGGATAGGTCCATCTATATTTTACATGATCTTCATGCAGTTTCATCGTGAGGGGTCTAAATTGTTGTCATCGCGCCAAAGTTGCGGGCGCCAGATATTGATAGATGCTGCATTTATATCCTTGGAATGAGATGTTGTTTTTCCCCCTAGCTGCTTGCAAAATCTTTTCTTTCACCTTGAAGGAGTGAAACTTCGCAAGAATGTCTCGCGTCCATCGCGGCTCTCCAGTCGGTGGTCCCCTACCCGATGTGCCCGGCCCAGCTTGATCTTAACCGTCTGTGGGCTTGCGATCTCTGCGAAAAGGTGTGAGAAAGTGCCATCTTTCTTACATGGTATGCCCCCACTTTTTGCTGAATGGCTGATGTACTTTGACTGAGTGTGCACTGGGCTCCTGCCAACCAGGTACCCAGGGCCTGTGTTCCTTCCCTAAAATTGCATTGATACCTACACCCAATTGACATCCCTGGCCACAGGTCAGCCCCTGGTAAATGGTACCATGGGTACCCAGGGCACTGTGACCAGGGAAGGCCCCTAAGGGCTGCAGCACTTGTTGTGCCACCCTTAGGGACCCTGCACCTTTACACACACACACTGCCTTTGCAGGCTGCGTGTCTTGGTGCAGAACAAAAGTGAAGAGTCGACATGGCTCACATCCCTGTGTGCCATGCCTACAAGCCACTGCCCTGGCCTAGGTCAGCCACCCCTCTAGCTGGGTGCACTATGCCAGTGGTGAGGGCATAGAGGCATGAGCCCTGTGCCCCTACAGTGCCCAAGTCCATTCTTGGGCATTGTAAGTGCAGTGCTGCCATTAAGAGTATATGGTGCTGGGAGTCTGTCATTACGAACTCCACAGCACCATAATGGCCCCACTGAAGACTAAGAAGTTTGGTATCAAACTTCTCAGCACATTAAACCCCCACTGATGCCAGTGTGGGATTTAATGTAAAACGCACTCCAGAGGGCATCTTAGAGATGCCCCTGAAACCAACCCGACCTCCAGTGTCCGGACTGAGTGGCTGCCCAGGCTGCCACCACCAGACATGTTTCTGGACCCCTGGGTCGAGAGCCTCTGCTCTCAGGGGCCTGAAACAATGCACATCCTGGGACGAGGTGCCAAAGCCTCCTCCCCCAGGATGGGCAGGGGGAGCTTCAAAGGCCTGCCGCCTTTGGAGTTTCCCCAGACCATTTGCTGCTTCCAGCAAACTGGTCCCCACTGGTTCTACCCCCACTCCTGGCGGGAGAACCGGCGGGAAAACCAGAGGCAGGAAATGGGTTGTGCCCACCTCTGCCAACTCCACCCCTAAGGTGGGGGAGGCGAGGTGAAGCACAAACTCGAGTCCCCGCCATCTTGAGGATGGGGGACCTGGCCAACCAGGGACAGGCTCCTGCCCCCTCCCACTGGAGAGGAACAGAATAGGGGTGTACCCACCCCAGGGAAGGGACCCATTGGTCCCTGCCCTTACCTACCTGTAACCACCCCTAAATTTAGTATTTAGGGGCTCCCTGAACCTTCCTTCCGGAGTTCCCAAATCCGAAAACAAGAAGAGAAGACGAAGCAAGAAGACCAGCCGTGCAGCTGCTAAAAAGGAGGCGACAACAACTGACTTGGCCCCAGCCCTACCGGCCTGTCGACCTCTGAACCTGCTCCTGCGGAATCCCGGCCTCAGCAACCTCACAAACCCCGGAGGACCTGACTTCTGTGCTACAGCCTTCGACCCAGGGACTCCCACGAGCAGTGGTACTGCTCAAAAGAAAACCTACCAAAGACCCGGCCCTGGCACGGAGCCGCGAAACCTGCACACACTGCACCCGCCGAGTCCAGCCTGTGCCTGAGTGACCAAAGACCTCGAGGACGTCCCCCGGCGATTCTGACCTGGAATCCAGTGGCCAAGGACCTTCCTCGACGACCCAGACGACGCCTGCAGCCTCAGGACAAGGGACCCCTCCAACCGCGACCAGCAGGGGGTAAGATTTCCCGACCTCAAAGACACCCCTGCACCCGGCGCCCCACGGCCCCCTGTGCCCAACTCCTGGGTGTCTACCTATCCTCCAAGACCCCAACTTACCTCCTGAAGTGTTGGTCGTCCCTGAAGAATCACCGTCCCCGAGCCTGCAGCCTTTCTTCACCTTTCACGACCTCTATTGTTTAACATTGAGCGCCCGACGGCTCAAAGCACCCTGCACCCAGCCGCCCGAGTGCCCCTGGAAGTGCAACCTCTATCCTAACCTACTTCCCTACTTGCCCTGAGCAAGTGACCAGGAGCCCAGCTCCCACAGTCGCGTGGCCTGCTTGCCAGCAGCCACCAACCCGGGGCCCCCGCCTGCCATAGGATAACATTGGGCCTTCTCACTCTGCACCCGGCCGCCCCTGTGCCGCTGAGGGTGTAAAAACTGTACTTACCTGATCCTGGGGGACCCCTGAGTCTTACCCAGAACCTTAACCCTGCCAGTCAAGTACTTACCCGAAATCCGATAACTCACTTTTCTTCCATAGGGTTCCATTGACTGGTTTTCTGCGAAATTTCTTCTAAGTGTGGAGTTCTGAAACTTTAGAATATTCACCAAAAATCAACCGAGTCACGAAAACGAAAATACTCACCTAGTATTAGAAGGGGCCTCAGTGCTGGACCCGAGTGCCCAACACTGGCCCTAAAAAGTAATCGCAACGTTACTTACCGCTAACTCACTTTTCCTTCATAGGGACCCATTGACTGGTTTTCTGTGAAATTTCTTCTAAGTGTCGATTTCTGTATTTTACAAATATTCTTTAAAAATCGTACAAACTACAAAAACGTAATTACTTACCTGTTTTAAGTAAATGTCCCAGTGCTGAACCTAGGAGTCCAGCACTGGATTACAAAAGTAACGTAAACATACTTTGCTTGCACACTGTATTTCCTTTCATAGGATAACATTGGTAATTTTACCCAGAAAAGTTTCTAAGTGTCAGCTTTTGAAATATAGTAATATTCTTCAAAAATCACTACAATAACCAAAACGCTTTTTCTTACCTGTTTACAGGAAGTGTCCCAGGACTGAATCCAGGATCCAGTCCTGTGGTTAGAAAAGTGCTCTGCAAAGTAATCAATTGTAATTAAGCATAATTTTCCATTGAGCTCAATGTTGCATTGAATTTGACCCTGTGTTGCCTCTTGCACCAACTGTGATTACCACTATCTAAAAAGTCTATTCCCTATCTGGAAGTTGAATAACCAAAGCATCTCATACTGAGAAAGTATATTTTGATCCTATTGTTGGTTCTAAAATAAAACAAGCATATATTTTTTTATATACAAACCATTGGCCTAGAGTTCAGTTCTTGAGTGTGTGGCTTCATTTGCTGACTGAGTGGGTACAACAAATGCTTTACACTGTCCTCTGATACTGCCTTACTGCTCGACCAAGCTACCACTTTGGAGAGTAAGGTTATATCTAACTTTAGCCTCTGTCAACCCTCTGGGGACTGTGGACTCTGTACACCCTGAACCTTACTTGGGTACAGTATATACAGAGCCACTTTCCTACATTGGTGGATCAGCGGTGGGATACAAACTTGCATTTGTTGGACTACTTGGTTACCATCTGATCACACGACAGAACTCTTAAATTGCCTTTAGAATTCTGATTTTTTTAATTGGCATTTTTTTTACCAAATTACTAAAAGTCTTGTTAGGGCCTTGCTTAAGTCCCTGTAGCATCTTAGAAAATAAAAAGTCACTATAGCCAAGGTTAGAGGGGTTAGAACTTTTTTTAAAAAAATGTCTCAAGACAAGAACCCAGCTATTAGTGAAGATAATAATGACATACAGGAACTGGTTGAGGAGCTCGACCTCACCCCTTATCTTCATTTGTCTTTCAAAGAGATAAGGTCCTTATGCAAACTTAAAGATATACCAATGGGCCAGCATCCAACCAAACAAGGGCTCCAGGAGCTCCTGGCTGAGTATGCTAAAGCCCACCCCTCTGAGCATGATGATGACCCAACAGAGGAGGAAAGGAATGAGGAGGATGGGGATGGTAACCCACCTCCATCACTTCCTAGGGAAGATAGGGTCCCTGCACCCTTAACTCCAAGAATAGACCTCTGGGGACCTAGGGGCCACCTAGGTGGTCCTGGTCCCAGAGAGGACACTGAGGATAGCCTCAGTGAGGAGGACAACTTGTTAGCAAGGTTGGCCAAACGACTGGACCTAGAGACCAGACTCCTGGCTCTAGAGAAGGAAAGACAGGAGATGGGTTTAGCACCCATCAATGGTGGCAGCAATACTAAAAATAAGGATAGGGAGGAAACTTCTGAACCTAAAATCCCCAAAGGGATTGTCCCTAAGTTTGAGGAAGGTGATGACATCACCAAATGGTTCACAGCCTTTGAGAGGGCTTGTGAAATAAGAAGAGTAAAGAAACCTCTGTGGGGGCACTCCTGTGGGAACTGTTCTCTGGTAACTGCAGAGACAGGCTTCTGACCCTCTCTGGGCCAGATGCAGGGTCCTATGACCTCATGAAGAGTACTCTGATTGAGGGATTTGGGCTCACTACTGAGGAGTATAGAATTAGATTCAGGGGGCTCACAAAACCCAGACCCAGTCCTGGATTGACTTCGTGGACTACTCAGTAAAGACACTGGATGGCTGGTTAGCTGGACATAATGTGCATGATTTTTCTGGACTTTACAATTTGTTTATGAAGGAACACATACTAAGTAATTGCACAAATGAAAAGTTGCATCAGCATTTGGTAGACCTAGGTCTAATTTCTCCCCAAGAATTGGGAAAGAAGGCAGACCACTGGGTCAAGACTAGGGTGACAAGGACAACCACTGGGGGTGACCAAAAGAAGGTGGTCACCAAACCCCCCAGGGGAAAGGTGGTGAGAATCCCCAAGATAAAAAGTCTGAGTCTTCCAAAGGGCCCCAAAAACCTGTTCAGGGGGTGGGTCCCAAACTACTCCCTATGTGCCTCAACCCTATAGGGGAAGAACTTTGATCCCTTGAAGGCCTGGTGTAATAACTGTAAGAAGTCAGGACACCTCACTGTAGACAAAACTTGCCCCCACAACAAAGCCCCTAAGGCACCCAGTACAGCTACTCCTGGGGCAGCAAGTTTACAGATGGGATCAGAAGTGTACCCTGAGCAAATCTGGGAACACACTGAGGCAAGTCTGGTCTCCCTAGGGGAAGTGGAATTTGCCACTGTAGCTGTGTGGCCACCCAACTTAAAGAAGTATTTGCAATACCCCTGGGTGAATGGAACTAGAGTAGAGGCTCTGAGGGATACAGGTGCCAGTGTCACTATGGTGAGAGACACACTGGTTTCCCTGAGCAATACTTGATTGGGAAAACTTACCCAGTCACCAATGCTGACAGTGTCACCACTAGTCATCCCATGGCCATGGTGACATTAGGCTGGGGGGTTACTGGCCTGAAGCAGGTAGTGGTCTCTCCGAAGTTACCAGCTGCATGTCTGCTAGGAAATGATCTGGAAACCTCAGCCTGGGCAGAGGTGGAGCTAAAGGCCCATGCAGCCATGCTGGGCATCCCTGAATTGGTGTGTGTAAAAACAAGAGCACAGAGCAAAAGGCAGGGTGAAGAAATAGTGTTGGAGCCTGAAATGATGGCCCAGCCTACCAAGAGAAAAGGAAAGAAGACTGGCGGACCAGCTTCTACACAGTCACAAGAGCAGGACCCCTCTCCTCAGGGAGAGAACCTGGAAGCCCCAGAGGGAACTGAGCCCCTAGAGCTTGACCCTTACCAGGTTGAACTCTTGGGCCCAGGGGGACCCTCTAGGGAAGAGCTGTGCCAGGGACAGCAAGACTGTCCCACTCTTGAAAGCCTGAGGCAGCAAGCTGTTTCAGCAGCCAAGGGAGATGTCAGTGGTACCCACAGAGTCTATTGGGAAGAGGGATTACTGTACACTGAGGCAAAAGACCTCAACCCTGGAACCACCAGGAGAGTGGTAGTGCCCCAGAAGTACAGGGAGTTCCTCCTAACTTTGGCTCATGACATCCCCCTAGCTGGACATCTGGGCCAAACCAAAACTTGGGGAAGGCTAGTTAGGCACTTTTACTGGCCCCAGATGCACCAAAAGGTGAAGGAGTTTGTCAGCTCCTGTGTTACCTGTCAAGCCAGTGGCAAGACAGGTGGCCATCCAAAGGCCCCCCTGATACCACTACCTGGGGTGGGGGTTCCCTTTGAAAGGGTAGGTGTGGACATAGTGGGTCCACTGGAACCTCCCACAGCCTCAGGGAACAAATTCATACTGGTGGTAGTGGATCATGCCACTAGGTATCCTGAGGCTATTCCCCTTAGGACTACTACAGCTCCTGCAGTAGCCAAAGCCCTCATTGGTGTCTTCACCAGGGTAGGGTTTCCTAAGGAGGTGGTTTCAGACAGAGGTTCCAACTTCATGTCTGCTTACCTGACCCACATGTGGAAGGAGTGTGGGGTGCAGTACAAGTTTACTACACCCTACCATCCACAAACCAATGGCCTTGTTGAGAGGTTCAACAAGACATTGAAAGGCATGATCATGGGGCTCCCTGAAAAACTCAAAAGGAGATGGGATGTCCTACTACCATGCCTGCTTTTCGCTTACAGAGAAGTGCCACAGAAGGGGGTAGGTTTCTCACCCTTTGAACTTCTGTTTGGCCATCCTGTGAGGGGACCACTCTGTCTTGTAAAAGAGGGCTGGGAGAGACCTCTCCAAGAACCCAAACAAGATATAGTGGACTATGTGCTTGGCCTAAGGTCCAGAATGGCTGAGTACATGGAAAAGGCATCCAAGAACCTTGAGGCCAGCCAGGAGCTTCAGAAGCACTGGTATGACCAAAAAGCTGCACTGGTTGAATTCCAACCTGGGCAACAGGTATGGGTTTTGGAGCCAGTGGCACCAAGGGCCCTCCAGGACAGATGGAGTGGCCCTTACCCTATCCTAGAGAAAAGAGTGAGGTCACCTACCTGGTTGACCTGGGCACCAGCAGGACACCCAAAAGGGTTATCCATGTGAACCGCCTAAAACTCTACAATGACAGGGCTGACATCACCATGCTGATGGTGACAGATGAGGAACAGGAAGCTGAGAGTGAACCTCTCCCTGATCTCCTCTCTCACAGCCCAAAAGATGGGTCAGTAGATGGAGTTGTCTTTTCAGACACCCTCACTGCCCAACAGCAGACTGACTGCAAGCAAGTCTTGCAGCAGTATGCTGGGCTCTTTTCCTTGACCCCTGGTCTGACAAACTGGTGTACCCATGATGTGGACACTGGTGACAGTGCACCTGTCAAAAACAAGATCTATCGTCAGTCAGACCAAGTTAAGGAAAGCATCAGAGCTGAAGTCAGCAAGATGCTGGAGCTAGGGGTTATTGAGCCCTCTGAGAGCCCCTGGGCTAGCCCAGTGGTTCTGGTCCCCAAACCTCATCAAAAGGGTGAAAAGAGAGAGATGAGGTTTTGTGTGGACTATAGGGGTCTCAACTCTGTCACCAAGACAGATGCACACCCTATCCCAAGAGCTGATGAACTGATAGACAGATTGGGTGCAGCCAAATACCTGAGTACCTTTGACTTAACTGCAGGGTACTGGCAGATTGGCATGGCCCCAGGAGCCAAACAGAAAACAGCATTCTCCACACCTGATGGGCATTTTCAGTTCACTGTTATGCCCTTTGGTTTAAAGAATGCCCCTGCCACCTTCCAGAGGTTGGTGAATCAAGTCCTTGCTGGGTTGGAGTCCTTTAGTGCAGCTTATCTTGATGATATTGCTGTCTTCAGTTCCACCTGGCAGGATCACCTGGTCCACCTTGGGAAGGTTTTAAAGGCCCTGCAAACTGCAGGCCTAACTATCAAGGCATCCAAATGCCAGATAGGGCAGGGCACTGTGGTGTACTTGGGCCACCTGGTTGGTGGAGGCCAGGTACAACCCTTACAGCCCAAGATCCAGGCTATCCTGGACTGGGTAGCTCCAACAACTCAGACCCAAGTCAGGGCATTCCTTGGCTTGACTGGGTACTACAGGAGGTTTGTGAAGGGATATGGGTCCATTGTGACTCCCCTCACAGAACTCACCTCCAAGAAGATGCCAAAGAAAGTAAACTGGACAGTCTGTTGCCAAAAGGCTTTTGACACTCTGAAAGAAGCAATGTGCTCAGCACCAATTCTAAAAGCACCAGATTATGCCAAGCAGTTCATTGTGCAGACTGATGCCTCTGAGCTAGGGATAGGAGCGGTCCTATCCCAGACCAATGATGAAGGCCAAGACCAACCTGTTGCTTTTATAAGCAGAAGGCTTCTCCCCAGGGAGCAGCGTTGGAGTGCCATTGAGAGGGAGGCCTTTGCTGTGGTCTGGTCCCTGAAGAAGCTGAGGCCCTACCTGTTTGGAACTCACTTCCTAGTTCAAACTGACCACAGACCTCTCAGGTGGCTAATGCAAATGAAAGGAGAAAACCCAAAACTGTTGAGGTGGTCCATCTCCCTACAGGGAATGGACTTTGAAGTGGAACACAGACCTGGCACTGCCCATGCCAATGCAGATGGCCTTTCCAGGTTCTTCCACTTAGACAATGAAGACTCCATAGGGCAAGGTTAGTCTCATCATCTTTCGTTTGGGGGAGTTGTGTGAGAAAGTGCCATCTTTCTTACATGGTATGCCCCCACTTTTTGCTGAATGGCTGATGTACTTTGACTGAGTGTGCACTGGGCTCCTGCCAACCAGGTACCCAGGGCCTGTGTTCCTTCCCTAAAATTGCATTGATACCTACACCCAATTGACATCCCTGGCCACAGGTCAGCCCCTGGTAAATGGTACCATGGGTACCCAGGGCACTGTGACCAGGGAAGGCCCCTAAGGGCTGCAGCACTTGTTGTGCCACCCTTAGGGACCCTGCACCTTTACACACACACACTGCCTTTGCAGGCTGCGTGTCTTGGTGCAGAACAAAAGTGAAGAGTCGACATGGCTCACATCCCTGTGTGCCATGCCTACAAGCCACTGCCCTGGCCTAGGTCAGCCACCCCTCTAGCTGGGTGCACTATGCCAGTGGTGAGGGCATAGAGGCATGAGCCCTGTGCCCCTACAGTGCCCAAGTCCATTCTTGGGCATTGTAAGTGCAGTGCTGCCATTAAGAGTATATGGTGCTGGGAGTCTGTCATTACGAACTCCACAGCACCATAATGGCCCCACTGAAGACTAAGAAGTTTGGTATCAAACTTCTCAGCACATTAAACCCCCACTGATGCCAGTGTGGGATTTAATGTAAAACGCACTCCAGAGGGCATCTTAGAGATGCCCCTGAAACCAACCCGACCTCCAGTGTCCGGACTGAGTGGCTGCCCAGGCTGCCACCACCAGACATGTTTCTGGACCCCTGGGTCGAGAGCCTCTGCTCTCAGGGGCCTGAAACAATGCACATCCTGGGACGAGGTGCCAAAGCCTCCTCCCCCAGGATGGGCAGGGGAGCTTCAAAGGCCTGCCGCCTTTGGAGTTTCCCCAGACCATTTGCTGCTTCCAGCAAACTGGTCCCCACTGGTTCTACCCCCACTCCTGGCGGGAGAACCGGCGGGAAAACCAGAGGCAGGAAATGGGTTGTGCCCACCTCTGCCAACTCCACCCCTAAGGTGGGGGAGGCGAGGTGAAGCACAAACTCGAGTCCCCGCCATCTTGAGGATGGGGGGACCTGGCCAACCAGGGACAGGCTCCTGCCCCCTCCCACTGGAGAGGAACAGAATAGGGGTGTACCCACCCCAGGGAAGGGACCCATTGGTCCCTGCCCTTACCTACCTGTAACCACCCCTAAATTTAGTATTTAGGGGCTCCCTGAACCTTCCTTCCGGAGTTCCCAAATCCGAAAACAAGAAGAGAAGACGAAGCAAGAAGACCAGCCGTGCAGCTGCTAAAAAGGAGGCGACAACAACTGACTTGGCCCCAGCCCTACCGGCCTGTCGACCTCTGAACCTGCTCCTGCGGAATCCCGGCCTCAGCAACCTCACAAACCCCGGAGGACCTGACTTCTGTGCTACAGCCTTCGACCCAGGGACTCCCACGAGCAGTGGTACTGCTCAAAAGAAAACCTACCAAAGACCCGGCCCTGGCACGGAGCCGCGAAACCTGCACACACTGCACCCGCCGAGTCCAGCCTGTGCCTGAGTGACCAAAGACCTCGAGGACGTCCCCCGGCGATTCTGACCTGGAATCCAGTGGCCAAGGACCTTCCTCGAC
The DNA here is from genome assembly GCA_963921515.1 of Calotriton arnoldi. NCBI lineage: Eukaryota > Metazoa > Chordata > Amphibia > Caudata > Salamandridae > Calotriton > Calotriton arnoldi. Next base: position 448,058 of record CAWUFW010006457.1, read on the forward strand.
GACCCAGACGACGCCTGCAGCCTCAGGACAAGGGACCCCTCCAACCGCGACCAGCAGGGGGTAAGATTTCCCGACCTCAAAAGACACCCCTGCACCCGGCGCCCCACGGCCCCCTGTGCCCAACTCCTGGGTGTCTACCTATCCTCCAAGACCCCAACTTACCTCCTGAAGTGTTGGTCGTCCCTGAAGAATCACCGTCCCCGAGCCTGCAGCCTTTCTTCACCTTTCACGACCTCTATTGTTTAACATTGAGCGCCCGACGGCTCAAAGCACCCTGCACCCAGCCGCCCGAGTGCCCCTGGAAGTGCAACCTCTATCCTAACCTACTTCCCTACTTGCCCTGAGCAAGTGACCAGGAGCCCAGCTCCCACAGTCGCGTGGCCTGCTTGCCAGCAGCCACCAACCCGGGGCCCCCCGCCTGCCATAGGATAACATTGGGCCTTCTCACTCTGCACCCGGCCGCCCCTGTGCCGCTGAGGGTGTAAAAACTGTACTTACCTGATCCTGGGGGACCCCTGAGTCTTACCCAGAACCTTAACCCTGCCAGTCAAGTACTTACCCGAAATCCGATAACTCACTTTTCTTCCATAGGGTTCCATTGACTGGTTTTCTGCGAAATTTCTTCTAAGTGTGGAGTTCTGAAACTTTAGAATATTCACCAAAAATCAACCGAGTCACGAAAACGAAAATACTCACCTAGTATTAGAAGGGGCCTCAGTGCTGGACCCGAGTGCCCAACACTGGCCCTAAAAAGTAATCGCAACGTTACTTACCGCTAACTCACTTTTCCTTCATAGGGACCCATTGACTGGTTTTCTGTGAAATTTCTTCTAAGTGTCGATTTCTGTATTTTACAAATATTCTTTAAAAATCGTACAAACTACAAAAACGTAATTACTTACCTGTTTTAAGTAAATGTCCCAGTGCTGAACCTAGGAGTCCAGCACTGGATTACAAAAGTAACGTAAACATACTTTGCTTGCACACTGTATTTCCTTTCATAGGATAACATTGGTAATTTTACCCAGAAAAGTTTCTAAGTGTCAGCTTTTGAAATATAGTAATATTCTTCAAAAATCACTACAATAACCAAAACGCTTTTTCTTACCTGTTTACAGGAAGTGTCCCAGGACTGAATCCAGGATCCAGTCCTGTGGTTAGAAAAGTGCTCTGCAAAGTAATCAATTGTAATTAAGCATAATTTTCCATTGAGCTCAATGTTGCATTGAATTTGACCCTGTGTTGCCTCTTGCACCAACTGTGATTACCACTATCTAAAAAGTCTATTCCCTATCTGGAAGTTGAATAACCAAAGCATCTCATACTGAGAAAGTATATTTTGATCCTATTATTGGTTCTAAAATAAAACAAGCATATATTTTTTTATATACAAACCATTGGCCTAGAGTTCAGTTCTTGAGTGTGTGGCTTCATTTGCTGACTGAGTGGGTACAACAAATGCTTTACACTGTCCTCTGATACTGCCTTACTGCTCGACCAAGCTACCACTTTGGAGAGTAAGGTTATATCTAACTTTAGCCTCTGTCAACCCTCTGGGGACTGTGGACTCTGTACACCCTGAACCTTACTTGGGTACAGTATATACAGAGCCACTTTCCTACAAAAGGCCCTTGAGGAAAGCTTTGAGATCCGATCCTTCTGCCCCCTCTTCCAGATCCCAGATTCGAATGTTGTCTCTTCGCGCCCTGTTTTCCAAATCTTCGGATTTCAATTGGGCTTGATATAGTTGATCTTGCAGTTCGCGTAGTTTATCTTGCGTGTCCGTGGCTCTCTTATCCATTTCCTGGGTTTGCGTTTCCAGATCTACCACCCTTACGCCCACTGAATCGACATCCTGCTGGAGCGTGGTCAGTCAGCGTTTAGGTCTGTTTTAAGGTGTTCGATGGAAGCCTTAATATCCTGGCTGAGTTCTGCATGCAGCTCTGTTTTAAAGTCCCTTAGGGATGGTAGCAAATCTTCTTTCGTGAGAGCCATAGTTTCTGTGGGATCCGTGTGTTCTGACGCCTGCCTTTTCTCTGCAGGTGGGAAGAAGTTGGATACTTTATTCAGCGCCTTTTTCGGCGGCATAGGTGAGGGCACCGTGGCCCTCTCCGGGTATGTGGTATTCAAGGTGGCCTATGCTGTTAGGTACCTCCTCTCCTCCCCTTTGAATGGCGCCGGTATTAGACAAGGGTGGGACTGACTCTCAAAGCTGGTGGTGCATTAGTCCTGAGGGGCTGTATCACCAGTCTTTCAAGCTCTCACTTCTGCTGTAGGAGGACTACTTTAGAGCTTTATCACCACCCTTCATGGCTCTACATGGATGCAGCAGGTCTTATGCTTCTTCTCGCCTATCCGGTTCTGGGCTAAGTGGCGTGCCAAAGTCGCACAGGGTAGCTCTCTATTTTCCCATTGCAGGGCTCTGTGTCTTAAGGGCCCCCATCTTAACATCAGGCAAAATCTCTTGTAGTATCTGTTGGCCGTTTGCCGGTGGATCCGTGATCAGCGCTTGCTAGGCATAGCTTGACTTAATCTCGGTGATCTGTGCCCGTATCTGATGGCTATAATGTTTCCCCCGACTCACCCGATACAAACAGGGTCACACCCAGCGGGTCGCGTGTTGCCGGAGGTGTGCCCGGTGTTCTCTCAGAGGAAACTGCTTCCGAACTTCTGAGGTCTCACGACCTCGGTGCCTCCACCGCGGGGTCTCCGGTGAGGGTGAGGGTGCTCCTGGGTTGAGCCACGCGTCCCATATGGCTTCCCTGTGCTTGTCAGGCTCTTCAGGCTCCGCGTCTTAGAGCCTCGGTGGCCGCCATTTTGTGGAGCTTCGTGGACCGCACCACCCGGCTTCGATACAGCTCAATAACATGCGCCTCGCTGAAAATCTTGTCTCCCTCGTAGCCTCTAGTGATTCCGCCGCATTTTGATGGGTCTGCCCACTGATTTGGCGGAGCCTGTAGGTGCTTGTGCACTCGAGAGTCTAGCGCAGACCGGAAGCCAAGACAAATCACGTCCGTTCGGCCATCTTGCCCGGCCACGCCCAAATATGATTTTTTGTTATTAAATAGAATGATGGAAGAAGTAGACCTTGCCCTAAATAATGCTTTGGACAGATATCCTAATATGCTCCTGGTTATGGCAGGTGATTTAAATATTGAAATGTTGCCAGTGCATACAGATATTCTATTGCAGGATCTATTGGAACAGTACAATGTCCAATCAGCTGATACCAGGTCAAAGGAAGCTGTCTTTCTTAGGTGATTGTTTGACCAAAAATGGTTTGATGTATTTGAATAGCTGCTTTTTAAGGGATACACCAGCTGCTCATACTTTTCAGTTTGGCAACCACTCCTGCCCTATTGATTACATTTTTATTTTTGTAAAAAAGACTTTAGATTGTGGGAAATGTAGGAAAGTAGCATCCAGAGAAGACTCACTACATGGCTGGACCTCTCACACCTCCACCACCTTTCATCGTTGCCAGGTCTAGACTTTGGGCCCCAGGTTGTATGAGGATAAATCCCCTATTACACCCTTTAGATGAATAATTGTATACAAGTCAATGTAAAACACCATCAATGGGAATGTAGGTTGAAGCCAGATGTTCCTTCCCTGCCTTGGTGCGATGCCTCTTGCCAAAAAAGAATTCTGTAAATTGCAGAAGGCACAAAAAGGTTATAGGCAAGGTCTGCCATATATTCCCAAAATCTGAGATAACAAGTTAAAAAATAGATATAAACAACTTATTAAAGGGGAATAAAGTTTGTCTTTTAATATGCTCTGGTTGAAGTAATCCACTCAGGTGATCAAAAGAGGTTTTGGCAGCCAGCAAACAGCCTTACCAACTGTTATCCTGTGGTATTACCTTGTATGATTACAGAAGATACCTAGATTATTAATTTAGATAATCTATAATGGTTCACCTGCTAACTATGTTGAACCCCTGAACCCCTGTCACTTCCTTATAAGGACGACCTGGTGAAGTGGTTTCCATTGAACGAAAATCAGTCTACAATTTCAGCTCTAAAATTAAGTAGAGCTGCAGGTCCAGATAATATCCCAGCAGTCATTATCATGTCCAAATGCTGCACGCCTTTCTGTTGCACGAGCGATCATGAAAGATCGTTTGCCCCGCAGAATTTATGAAGCGTTTATGCATGGATGTAGACAGCAATATCCATGATCCCGAAGCTGGGGTAAAAGGACGCTCTGAAGGGATTTTTTAATTATTAAAGAACTACATAGAGTGGCAGCCGTTAAGGAGGTGTCTCCCCGCCCGGCCGGGCAGTGTTGATAACCCCGTGCACTTTTTGCGTACTTTTTGCCCATGTCCTGATGAGGCCTGATTGAGTTGGCCGAAACGCGTCGACTTTATTTGGAGGAGTCCGATCAACTACAAGTGATATACAAGACAACAGGACACACACTTTGTTGGACTGCGTGGAGGTGAAAAGTTACCCTCCCAAGTGTGTATGGGACTATCTCCCACGGATTGCGTACAAATTCTGTCCTTTTTGCATCTGTGATTAGATTGTATGGGTAGGAAGGAAACTTGACATAGTGATGATTATTATATCACTACTGTTTGTATTCGTTGGATGTTTTGTATGTATGTAAAAATATAAATATATGTGGGAAATTCAAACTGGGGACAGAGTCATGAATGATCAATGAACTAAATAAGTTGTCTGGGGACTAAGTACCCATAGGTAGGGACTAATTTATTGTTCTCTCTACAGGATTTACTTGGGATCTTTCCCTACACATCATGTGTTTTGTTTGGTTCCAAAAGTGACTGGTGGGCAGGAACATACATGCACATGTTCCAATGGATAGCTCAAAAAGGCTCAGTTCCGGACTTGTGGAGAAGATCGGTGAGATAACCTATCCTATAAAGGGTGAGGGCAGTGTCCCTACTTCTCTCAGAGAAAGTCTTTTAAAAAATATTCTTGAATCAATTAGAAGAGTGGGCCACAGAACATCTTCTTCTCTCCATCGAGCAGAGGGGATTTCGGGAGGGCCACTCAACTTTTGATCACTGCTTTGCATTATGGGCTATAGTAACAAAGTCTTTAGCGCTGAATCGGAGGCTGTGCAGCTGTTTCATTGACTTCCGCACAGCCTTTAGTACAGTAGAAAGGGTGGTCTGTGGGGAAAATTGAAAGGATGAAATGCACCCTTTGGACTTCTAACTTTAATACATGCTCTGTATATATCCAATTGGGTAAAGGTAGAATTAGATCTCTCACGTCACCCTTAAAGGAAAATCCCAATACAAAATAGCCCACGCCACATTTTTTAATTTATACGTGGCAGATTTGCTCGTGGTTTTAAAATCATGCAAGTCTTTTTCTCCTACAATGGGTCTATACACATTCTGTGTCTTTATTATGTGGACAACCTGACTACATAGCAATGGGCCTACAGAGGAAGCTGGATGTTTTACTGTATACTGTAAGACAAACCTTTTAAAAATAGTTCTAGAAAAAATTAAGACTATGATGGTTTGAGAAATAAGTGCATGTTTAATTGGTTACTTGATACCAATAGGATTGAATTACTAAATTGTTATAAATATTTAGGACTATGGGAAAATTGTAAAGAGTTCTACTCCAAACCGGGTCTCTTGCAAAATTCAATCACATGTTTGGTGGGGTTCTCAATGGCCCCGCTTTTAGACGCATTTACATGCTTCTACCTCCTATGGCACTTTATGATGTGGAACCTTTATTTTTTGAGCAGCATAATATCTGGGAGCAAGTTGAGAGCACTGTGTTGAACCCATATGCTGTGAACTAAATTTTACATCTTGGTAACGAACAGCTGGACCTCGGCTGCTAAGATTTTAAAATAAATTATCTATAAGTGAGCCTCAGTTAAACATAGCTGAGCTATGCTGGTAGGAAATTCTTAATGCTGATCGGAAATGTGCCATAATATTGACAAAAAAATTAACACAATTAAAATCTTGTATAGCCAGCATGACACTGTAGAAATCTGGGAACCGCTCCCAAATAAATCTAGTTTGGAAGATTCTTCCCTTTCTCAAGCCTGGAAAGAAACTGTCTATCTGCAAAAATCCTCAATAACGTTTTTATTAATGCATTATGTCATATGGATCTCTTACCATAATTATCTGGTTTACCTGATGCTATGTTGCTGATGGAAATCATCAAGATCAGGCTGGGTTGTGACCCATAGAAGATATGGAAAAATAATGGTATCTGTTTATGTGTTTTAAAGACAAAATGTTCTCTATGTCATATAGTTAGTCCTTGCCCCTTATTTTTAAGTGCTTGTAAATTCCAGTTTAAAAAAAAAATATATATATATATATTTTTGCTAACTTCCACCAGGGCATTAGCGTATGAGAGCTTTTTGGGTATGGACCTAATCCTTAACCAGAATAGTAGGGGACAGAGCTTAGCTTTCAGCAATAGACTGCCTTCCCATGTCCATCATTAGGGAATGAAGTGGGGTACTCTGGGGTAACATCACTAGACTCCATAGAAATTTGTGCTCATATCTAGTGAGCTCTTCCATTCTGTTGAATCCCCACAATTCAAACCCGTATAGGGCAGAGCTCATTGCTTTCAGATTGTAAACTTGCAAAGCAGCAGCGACCAGTTTACAAAATGACGATCAATGTTCTTTCCCCAGAGCCCCAACTAACGGTGCTTCAGAATCTTTTTAGACACGTGGGGTTTCCATGACATATTCACAGATAGTTTTAGACCTAGATTGTCCAAGGTAAGACCCTGTCAAGTGGTATTTCACCAAGGGTGGGCCTACCCCTATTGGTCTTGTGAGGGTTCAATGTCATGAATTTTGTTTTTGACATATTTATCACTAGGCCCCTCATGTCACAAAATTCTTTAAATTGATTAAGGTGCAGCTGGAGCCCCCTCCACCAGAGTTTTAGACACCTATAAGGCGTTATCTGCAGAAAGCAGGGTCACTACTTTCTCCCATCCTAGAGAGGGAGCATCCGCTGGTTCCAGAGATAGAAATTGGACAACTCCATTTACATAAAGAGAGAAAAGCTTGGGTACCAATAAGCACCCTTGTCGTACTCCCCCGATAACATTGATTGGGTCATTAAGCTGCCCTTTAGTGCCCCACCATACCCTGGCATATTGTCGTCGTTGACACGAACGACCGAGATTAAAATTTCATTTGCCGGTCCCATATCTTTGAGTGTTTGCCACAGTTTCTTTCTGGGGACAAGATCAAAAGCTGTCTTTAGATCAACAAAAGCGATATATAAACTACCCTGGCCAATGATCACGGTTTTCCAATACAATAGGAGAAGTCTTTTTTATAAAACCCGCTTGATAGGGAGTTAAAATTTCTTTACCTTTGATCAATGCCTGGATCTTGTGCAAAGTGCACGATAATTCTAATTGGCCTGTAATTACAGGGTTGATCTGTATCGTGTTTCTTAAATAGGGGAATCACCTCAGCCCCCCTCCAAGACCCTGGAATTGGGGCACTGCCTGCTTGGCATTGGATAGAAGTAGACTATAGCAAAACCAACTAAACTGTCATGAAGAAGACGGTATCCAGGTATACCATCAGGGCCGTGGGCTTTTTCTTGAACTATTGTGCTGATGGAGGTCTCAATGTAACCCAGAGTAAAAAGATCACTATCAACTAGCTGGGGAAAACAAAGGGGCCTGTCGAAGGGGCGGACATATCAGGGTCTGCATAAAGGGCTTTAAAGTTCTCATGCCAGTCAGAGGCCAAGAAGTGGTTCTCGGGCGGGGGGGGGGGCCAATTGGTCGTCCCACACCACCAAAGACCAAAACTTTGTGTCCCTAGCATCGCAAGATTCCTTGATAAGCTGCCATCTAGACTCATCTCTCTCTCTTTTAGCTTTCAGGACAGCTAGCTTATAGATTTTCTATAGATTCTATTACTCTTGAGGTCTTTAGAGTTAATTGCCTTAGACAGTTGGATCCTAGAGTGCCTACATTCCTGATTAAACCATGATTTTGGTTCCCTATTAATATTCCTTAAATTGTTCTTGCGCACAGGCACAGTGATGTAGGAACCCATATGCTCAAAGAAGCGACATGGACATCTGTGACCTCCATCCTCCCTCCTTGCTTCTCCAGTAGAGCCGAGAGCTCTGCCGTGCTAGCTAACAAGTTCTAGTGCATATTTTGTAGCTTATCTACGTGCAAAATTAATTCATGCCACTTGAGGCGGCGCTTGTCATTCGTTGGATGAACCTCCTTTGTTAGCTGCTGGGATGAGAGCCGATCATGAGAGTCTCCTCTAAACTGAGAGGAGTCATTCTTTTCTTTTTAGAGTTCACAGAATTATTGAAAGTCCTTAATGCTGCCAAATCCAAAAAGCAAAACTTATGATCAGGCAAGAACGTTTTTATCTCACTTGATATTTCTTTTTTTTTTTAGAAACTTTATTTTTCATTTTGCAATAAGAAGAACAGATTGTTAATGATACAGCAAATAGGAGCATGCCGATGGTGTGAATGGCAATACTTGGTACAGGTGATAGCATCAGAGGTAAAAAGGCACAATAGACACAATAGGGATACATAATCATTCGGAAGTATAACATAGTGAGACTTAAGCATGGGACACACCAATGACACCCAGGCCACTTTTTGCTGGAATCATCTCTCTTGCCTCCCATCGTGATTAGGGTAGTCTTCCACATCTGACCCGCTGCCCCCACTCTCAAGCGTATCAAGAGTAGAGGGCTCCCCCTCCGTCAACCCAGAAGTGCACATTTCCCGCCAAATCATCAAGTCGTCCTGCAGCTTCTCGTCCCTGCGGGTAAGTTTCATTTGGACTTCTTCGACTAGAGACCACTCTCACTTGACATTTCTAATGCTTGGGCCAACAGAAGGACATAATTTCATAATCTACGTCCTACATTGCGCAATTTGGGTGCTCGTTATGGTCTTTTTCATCCTTGCCTCTTTAAAGTCAATACGAAGATCTGGCGGAACTGAGAAAATGTATAAACTCTCCGAGGGTTGCTACTATGAATACAGCTGGACTCTCTGCATGCTAATTTCTGTTGAAATAATTTGCTGCTTCTTATTTATTTTTTATTTATTTATACTCTTGTAAAGCGCACAGCTACCTAAAAGGGTTTCCCGGCTATAAGCATGACAAAGAAACCAGATTGTCAACTTAATATAGCCATGTCTTCAAGCCTTTAAGGAACACAAGCAGGGAAGTACACTGTAGGAAACTGGGTACTTGTTGCAGTATCCCTCCCAATTTTTGCCTGGTATCTGACGCAACTTTGACTAAAAGTGTACTGGATTCCTGGTAACCAGGTCCCCAGTACCAGTATTTTTTCCCTAAACTATACCATTGTTCTACAATTGGTACCCCTTTAGCCCCCATGTAACTCCCCAGTCAATATTTCCCATGGTACCTAGGACATTAGACCTAAAGAGGGTCCCTAAGTGCTGGAGCACAAATTGTGCCACCCTAAGGGACCCCTCATCAAGCTCATGCAAACTGCCATTGCAGCTTGCGTGTCTTGGTGCATAGTGAAGAGGCAACACAGCACACATTCCTGTGTGCCATGCATGTTAAACAATGCATGTGGAATAGGTAAGTACCCCCTACAGCAGGCCTTACAGCCCTAAGGTGGGGGGAACTATACCCCATGTGTGCGCATATCTGCATTAGTGGATGTGTCCCTGTGATGTCCAAGTCGATTCTTAAATATCACAAGTGCATTTGGAAGCCATACCGAGTACATGTGATGGATACTCGTGATTACGAGTTCCGCAGCTACATGATGGATTCACTGTATCCCCAGATGCTTGGTACCAAACTGTTGAATTTATAACCTACCAACTACTAGTGGCTTGGCTTACTGGTCTTTAGCAAGCCTGCAACCACAGACATGTTGCTTACCTCCTGAGGTGAGAGCCATCCCTCTCGGGCCAAGAGCAAAGCCAGCTCTGGACAGAGATGATCACACCACTTCCACGCATTAACTGCCTTCCTAGGCGGTAAGCTTCAAAGGCTCTGCTCTCCAGATAGTGGCGATACCCGCCCCCTGTCCTGACCCCACTTTATGGCAACAAGACATAAGGGAAGATTAGGAGGTGTGTCCCCACCGAGCCAGCACCACCCCTAAGGTAGATTACCTGATGGAGACACGACCTTTTCAAATTCCACCATCTTGTTTTGGACAGAATTAGTATTCTAGGTTCAGGGTTATGCCCACTTCCCACAGGAAGTGGTCATTTAGAGGGTGTAGACAACCTCAAGGTAGGCAGCCCTTTGGCTACTACCTGTCACTTCCCTTAGTGCCCCTTTGAGTATTTAGGTGGCACCCCTAAACCCAAGAAGATTTGAAGATCAATAGAAGAAGGATGAAGGAGAGACACTGCCTGGCGAGAACTACAGAAAGCCCTGTGAACATTTGGCATAAAACCCTGCCTGCTCCTAACTCTTTTGACAATCGGGACAGAGTGCCTCGTCCTGCACCTGGAGAACTACCAAAACCTCAGGTAGCCAGCCAGCTCTTTGAAAATTGCCTACAGTCTACCTTGATGTAGAGGAGCTACTCCCCTGCAGTCCACAGGCACCAAAAGCCGAGTCAGATCCACCGCCTTGGAGCTTGACCGACATCGCAGACAACCAGGAAGAGATACTCATGCTCTGGAAGGTCAGATCTGTCTCCCCACCAAGTGTGAAAACAACAGGACCAACTGGAGCCGTGCAGCACCAATACCTGGGGTACAGGACACCCTGCAACCAACATCAACAGTGAGAGTCTATTTCGGATTCCCACTGCACCATGACTGAGCAGCCATCAAGGGACATCAGCATCACTGAGCCCCACTTGGAGGAAGGTCCAACAGTTGGAGGCTGTAAAAAAGTTAGCATGTGTTCAAGGGTAGTAAACGAGGCCCTGGGTGGAGGTACTGCTAGACGCGCCTGAAGTGCCAGTAGGCTTACCTCTGTTATCCGTGCCCAGGATGAGTCTGGGCCTGGTCAGCTCTTCCGGGTAGGAAAATGCTCGGCGAAGCGAGTTCCGTGCCAGTAGGCGTGCAATTGATTGCGCACTGGTGAGCCTCAACTGTTGAATCTCCCTCAGATCCTATTACCCTTCGGCTCCTTCTGTATGACTGATTGCTCATCTACTTGGCCAGTGCTTACTCGATCAGCCCGGTAAGCCATGTGAAGTTTTGCTCTAGTTTTAACAGCCCTCCCTTAATCAGTCCGAATAACTCAGGGGCCATTTCTCTAGATTCAACGGCCCTCCATTAATCTGTCCGGATAACCCTGGAACGGGATAATATTTTTTGACTCAAATACCAGCTTTTAGCAGCCCATTTTTTAAACCGCATACAAGATATCCTGAACATGATTAATTATCTTACAGCTTCAGCTTATTGGACCGTTTCTTCAATTGAATCTTCAATTGAACTTTTTTTATTGAATATCTACATTGCCACTGCCTACCTTGTTAAAGCTATTTCTAATTGAATTGCATTCACAGGCCCTTTCACCTTTGCAGAGGCACATGTTAATCCTTATTCCTCTACCTCTCCTTTTAGAACTCTCTGAGATTGCCCTGCTGTGCGCCCTACTTAGGTGCACTTCATGACGCACCATCTCTTCCATTCAATTTGGAGGTTCTCTTGTTAAATCACAGGTATTCAGTTACTCAATTGCTTCTCCATCCATGCGCCTCTTTCCTTCCTCCTTTCTGTCCTTTCCTCATTCAAATTATTCTCTTTTTTACACAACACTACAGAATTGTATGTAATCCTGTCCTATGATGACTCCACCCCCCCCCCCCCTGCACTCCCCAGCCCCTTGAGACCCTCACGGGTGAGTAGCGCCCTTCAATTCCCTGATTGATTGATTGAAATTCAAACAGGTTGAAACGCCATCAACCATTCAGCGTATTCTCTGGTGTTTTTTGTTTCTTAATTTTGTTTCTTCATTAATTGTGTTCTCATTGCATATGTTCTGTAACCAATTTTAAATATTATTGTACATTTTTGCTGTTTTCATTGCACTTCTTCACGTGTCCTCCTGCACTGTTCACTTTCACACAAGCACTTTTGTGCACACTATTTTTTGGATTACACCTACATGCAATGTAAAAGTGCTGATATAATTAATACAATTTGTGTCTGTAGTTCTTAATACAGACCGCATTTCTTCTAAAAAATTGTTGTTGTCTCCTTGCTTCTGTTCTGCCGTAGTTGATTTTGCATCCTATCTATTTGTCTATGAAATATCACCTGTTGAGACTGTGTTTGTTACACGCTTTTTAAAAGTAGCATTTATAAAACAGTACTGTTGAATCCAGTTTAATCAGTAAGGATTTATCAATACCATTCTAAAGATATAAAACATGGCACAGCTACTCCTTTCTGATCAGGAATTAACACTTAGGAGTGCATGAGGGAAACTAATTTTGCTCTTTGTCACTACCAAGACATGTAAAACATGAAAGTACATGCCCTACCTTTTATTTACACAGCACTCTTCCCTTAGAGCCACTGAGGGCCTACCTTAAAGGATGACTTATGTGTGATACAAGGGGAGTTGAAGGCATGGCAAGTAGTTTTAAATGCCAAGTCGAATTGGTAGTAAACAATGGCAGGCCTGAGTCAGGTTTGAAAGGCTACTTGTGTGGCACAATCAGTGCTGCAGGCCCACTAGTAGTATTTAATGTACAGGCCCCAAGGATATATTGTACCACTTTACAAGGAACTTACAAGTTAATTAAATATGCCAGTTGTGTATACACCAATGTCATCATGTTTAGGGGAGAAGCACATGCACTTTAGCACTAGTCAGCAGTGGTAAAGTGTTCAGAGTCCTAAGGCCAACAAAAAGATACAGCCAAAAGCAGGCAAAATGACCCTGATGATGACAGTTCTAACACCATGCTACTCAGGGCAGTACCTGAAACACACAAAAGGTGATGGGAGACTGCTTGCAATAAGTCTAACAACTGGCAATTGCTTGGGGTACTTCTGCAACCCATCGATCTTTTGCTCACCATGCCACCTCACGGCAACAGTCCAGCCCAGACTGCTAAGGCAGGTTCTCCCTGAACCAGAACACAAGCAACCCAGGACAGGTTTTGTCCTAGTTATTGGCTCATCAGCAGGGTATATCTTGGTTTCAGTGGCACAGTGAGCATGGGACCAACGTCTGGGGATACCCATACCACTTACGGCGGCAATAAGTGAATGCAACAAAACTAAGCACCTATGATGGCAATAGACAAGTACTGGAATGGTGGATATGAATAACCAATATTTCATAACACAAGTGCATTGGTAACTAATCACACATACATCAGAGCACCCAAGGTTTATCGTCTTCTAGGACTTTCGTGTGTTGTGAGGCTTCCCTGCACCAAAGTCCTCCAGTTATTTTGTGATAGAGTTTAAAAATAAATCATATGGTTAACTCGGTGAAAAGCCTGTCTATTTAGAAATTGTGTAGTTTTAGGTCCACATTACCTCTTTAGATACATGCATCATCCTACTGCATGTTTTCTTCTTTGGTAAATTAATCTATTTACTCCTAAAAAAGCTAGACAAATTCAGATTATTAGCAAACCGTTACAAATAAATTAGAAGGCATGTAATAGGTGGATTCTTCTTGCTTCACATAGTTGTTGCATTTATGTGAAAACATTCCATAGATGTCTGTGATTGCGATTTTGAATTTGTGGATAGGTAATTTTCAGTTCAGTTACATAATTAGAGTGGTGAAATAGAGCTTTGGTTATTTTTACTTTTATGCTTTCCTTTTCAGTGACATATTGGAATCTGATGTCTCATATATCTTGAAACTATGCCAGGGTGGCTTGAATTTAAACAGAAATTCTCACACATGTTTAATTGAGTAATATATATATATTCCTATTTAATGTAAAGTGATCAAAGTATTGATATTTGTAGTGTCTTGTGTATTATAAAGCGCAGGACGCCTCTTGTGCATTATTGAACTCCATAGCCTAGTGACATAAGTGATTGGGTGTGGTTAGTAAAATTCATGATGCAGTACAATCAGTTAACATTTACACTCTAGAGAATAATAACATGTAATACCGTGCTCTGTGTGTGGCTTGATTCATTTACATGCTACCCAGCTAAGGAGGACACTACAAGTGGTGTGATGAGATAAGGAATATGTTAACCCCACCACCTGAAGAATCGATAGTACTCTCCCAGAGTTTTTGCCGAGGTCCAGCAAGCTGCTCGTGCGTGCCAGGTGTGCCTCAGTCAAAATGAGAAGCGACGGTTGGCGTTCGAGGAGTTAAATCGTAACTCCAGCCAGTGCAAGAACTTGGAAAAAAATGAAGGCCATATGGAAAATTTCATTTGTCGTCAGTCATAAAATTGCTAATACGACCAAAATAGGAGGTATTGCACCACAACGCAACACAGAGCCATCTGTCATACAGAATGTTAATGCTAAAGGTTGCAACAACCAGGTACAGAGAAGCCGCAGAAGCAGTAATAACCAAATATAGAAAAGTGCTAAAGGCATTGGTAGCTGAATGGAAAGCAGCACTAGTAATGGAAAGAGTTTGAGGCAAATGAAATGCTAAAAGTGATGACATCCAGGTGCAAGAAACCGCTTGATTAGAAGTAGATACATGCAGCAAAAAATTAGAGGTGGCGAAACTCAGTGATAGAGAACACGATTTTGCTTACCAAAACCAAGGTAAAGAGGGCCAGTCCGACCTCAGCGCCAGGCACAGCAACCCAAGCATAAGCACGGGGGCTGTACTAACGAGGCCGTTAAATCCTGCAAAACCAACCAAAAAGGCTGGGAACGGTGGTCGGAATAGTGAAATTTTCCAGTTTTTTGGTGGCTGCCAGAGAGAGCACATGTTATGATGCTGCCTCCCTATAACCACCATCTGCCTTCAATGTTACCAAGAAGCAAAATATTTGCAGTAGATGGACTGTCTCGATCGAAGCCTTTGATGACTTTTTTGATGCGCTGAAAGAAGCAGATGACAAAAAGATCATCAAATATCTCAAGAATATAGCAGGCGATGGAGTGAAGGAAGTGATAAAGAAAATACCAAGAGGTGATGAAAATTCATACCGTCAAATTAAAGAAGTGCTGAACACCAAATTCAATCCTAGGCAGAATGTTGACTATGAAGGGTACATTTTCAATCAAGAGCATCAGAAATCAGGAGAAACAATCAATAAGTTTGTTGGAAGACTTGAATCGCTCATCAAATATTGCAGAATTTATAAATTCAATGATGCAGAAGCCATACGGTTCAGAGTCATTGATTCCTTTAGACACCAAATGCTGAGAGAAATGCTCAGTCTGGAGTGTGTGCTCATGGCAGCCAGAGCAGAAGAACGTGCCAACAAACAAGCCATTGATGCAGAGGGGCTGAGAGTGAATTGGCACTGAACTTGAAGAGCAAGAAAAGGCACAAGGTAGAAGGTCACAAAGTGATGTCTTCGAAGAAAAAGAAATTGTGCTATTGTGCTATTTACCTTTTTCTTTCCAGAAGAAGGTAAACATCACACCATTGGACTGATATGTAAAGGCTGTGTGAAAGAGAACCATTTTGTAACAGTTTGCAAGGCAAGAGTGAGTGTGTCACATCGTGAAGGCAAAATAGCTGCCAGAAAGTTTCAGAAGTGTTCCAGTCACGCTCGCTGAAGCAAACAGCAACATCAGTTGAGGCAAGTAGAAACTGAAAATGGTTAATTGTCATCCAATTCCTCATTGAGAGGTTCTTAGACGTCACCGTCGAGCAAGAGTGAAGAAGATGAGTATGCGATGTTGATGCTGACTACTGAAAGACGTGCACATGTAGGTTTGGCTCCTACAAGGAAGAATACAAGTCAAAAAATGATCGACAAGTAAAATCACAAAATTCATTTGGACATTGTTCCAAAATAAGATTGAAAGTTAATGGTTTCTATATACCATTTATCATAGACAGTGGTGTGTCGATCAATATCATGCCAGCCGAAAAGTAAATGAACTGTTTCCTGTGCCCCGGTTACATACCATCGAAAACCAAGGTATACGCATGGGCAGCACTGATGCCATTACAAAGTCAAGGGTAAATCATGGCGATCATGAAACATAAAAAGATGAAGGTACAAGCCCCAATACATGTCCTTCAAGGCACTTCGCTGAGTACATATTTGCTCAGCTTCAGCACTGCTGCTGACATGGGACTCATATCTGTGAATTACAATGTCAATGCTCATCACGACATAGTGAATCATTTTCCGTAGCTGTTCCATGGATTAGGAAAACTTAAGACAATGAAAGTGCAGCTTCACATTAATGAGGACATTTTTGCTGTTGCTCAACAACATTTTTGAATTGCATTTCATCTACAAGAAGCCGTTGAAAAATAAATTGAGACATTGCTGAAATATGATATCAATGAGCACTCTACTTGTCCGATGCCATCGGTGTTGCCTATAGTGGTGGTACCTAAAAAGGACAGTGGAGGGTCTTGTGAATTTGTGTTGAAGTGAGTCAAGCAGGCAAGGCGATCGGAAGAGTATGACATCCAGGTCCACACTTGCCGATATGGGTGCACAGTTGAATGGTGCCAAAGTCTTTTCGTGCCTTGATCTGAAAAAAGGATATCAGCAGCTCGAATTGGAAAAAAATTGCAGGTACTTTACTTCTTTTTCAACTCATGTTGGTTTGTTCAGATACAAAAGATTGAGTTTCGGAGTGTCCTCAGCTGCCGCCATTTTTCAAGATGTCATTAATTTCATTGTAAAGCCTGTCACGCATGCTTTCAATTATACTGATGATATACTAGTAGTTGGGGGTCACACAAAAGGAACATGATCAAGCCCTTACCCAAGTATGCCATCTTCTTGCTGATGCAGGTCTTACTTTAAATGCTGAAAAGTGTGAGTTTCACAAAACAAAATTGAATATCATAATTTCAAGAATGTGCGCAATGAACTATCAGTTTCACAAGAAGGGATTATTTTACGAGGGTCGAGAATCGTCATTCCTGAAAGACTCAGACAACAAGTCATGGCACATGAGGGACATCGAGTAATTGTCACCACTAAAAAAGCTCTTCATGATCCTGTTTGGTTTCCTCATCTTGCTGAACAAGTTGGAAGAGAGCTCCAGGCTTGTCATTTGTGTAATTGTGTATCTCCAAAAACAACCCAGCATCCTTTGAATATGTTGTATCTTCCAAAACATGTTTGGGAGTAACATGCAGTTGACTTCTTTGGACCATGTGGCAATAGCCATTATCTCATGGTAATTGTAGAGGAGTACTCCCGGTTTCCTCTGGTGAAAGACCTTTCATCAATCACTCATTTTAAAAAAATGTGTTTTATTATTTTATTTAAACAACAAAAGATAAAGCCAGTTATACATCATACATCGCACAAGTACAATGTCACCATGCTTAATAAATTCACAAAACGCAAGTACAGTTCGTATAACAATACACGGTGGCATGTCAAATGCTATACCTGAGTTCCTATTGTGGGAGGCAAAGTGGGAAGGAGGGAAGGAGGAGACAATAAAGCCCCAGTCACACAAGGCAGGGAGCCCGGTTAGTAGACATGCATTGTCAGGCCATACATTATAAAGAATGACAGTTGTGGCATCGATGTGAGGAAGCAGGCACAGGCCACTGAGGTCCCCCTCACATGCAGTTGTAATCAGGAGATGAGCTTGTATCTATGGATCCCAGTCATCTCCTTTAAGGCAGGCGTGTATCATTCTTAGCTTCGATGTTCGTGATGTACATGTCCCGATTCCCACCTCCCACTCTCGCTGTTCCGCTAGCACGCAGAGAACGCAACACATTTGATTCTGACCGAGCCCATTGTAATAGTATATTGAGCAATCTACCAGTCAATGAAGCAATGCAGGTGTTTATTGCCCTTGGTTTTGGGATGAAGGCCAAGGAGGCAAGACTCTGGGGTGGGAATTGGCACACATCCTGATAATTTGGACACTGTATGTGCAATCTAGGTCCATGTCCCTTGTGGAGGAGGACAGTCCCAAACCATGTGATAGAATCCGGCCTCTGCTAATTTACAACTCAGATATTCTGGCGTGGATGCAGGATACAACAATTTGATATGTTGGGGTGATAGATATGCTTGGTGTATATAATTAAATTGTGTAAAATGGAACCTGGGATTCACCTTCCAGAAAGTCACCACGCACCACCGCACCCAACAGATGCCTCGCCGCTGCTGGAGCAAAGTCACCGAAGACCAGCTAACCACCACCCTAGCCCGGCGCCCTCCTACCGACCCCACCGACCCCGACACCACCACCCGCAACCTCAGACAGTGGATCGACGACTGTGCCAACACCCTCGCTCCGCTCAAGAAACCCTCCAACAGCCACACCAGCAAGAAAGCCAGCTGGTTCACTGAAGACCTCTGGGCCTCCAAGCAAACCTGCCGAAAGCTGGAGAAGAACTGGCACCGCGAACAAACACCGGACAGCTACACAGCCCACAAGAACGCCACCCGCAGACACCATCACCTCATCAGATCCGCCAAAAGGGCCTCCTTCAAAGACCGCCTAGACAACAACGCACCCAACAGCAAAGAGCTCTTCAACATCGTGAAGGAACTATCCAACCCCAGCTCCAACACCAACGACATCCCACCTTCGCAAGACCTGTGCAACTCGCTGGCCACCTTCTTCCATCGCAAGATCGCTGACATCCATGACAGCCTCAACACCACGATCGCCCCGACAACCACTGAGATCTCCGCCCCACGACCAACATCCGCACCAACCGCCTGCTCTCCTGGACCAACATAAACGACGACGACACCATCAAGATCATGAACACCATCCACTCCGGATCTCCGTCAGACCCATGCCCACACCACATCTTCAACAAAGCCAGCACCGCCATCGCAACCCATCTCCGGAAAGCGATCAACATCTCCTTCGAGACAGCAACTTTCCCGGAAAGCTGGAAGCACGCCGAGATCAACGCCTTACTCAAGAAACCCAAGGCGGACCCCAAGGACCTCAAGAACTTCCGGCCCATCTCCCTGCTCCCGTTCCCGGCGTAGGTCATCGAGAAGACCGTCAACAAACAACTGACCCGCTACCTCGAGGAGAACAGCATCCTGGACCCATCCCAGTCCGGGTTTTGCAGCAACCACAGCACCGAAACTGCCCTCATTGCTGCCACCGATGACATCAGGATCCTGCTAGACAACGGAGAGACCGCAGCCCTCATCCTCCTGGACCTGTCAGCCGCCTTCGACGAGGTATGCCACCACACACTACGCACACGCCTCCACGACGCCGGAATCCAAGAGAAGGCCCTGGACTGGACTACCTCCTTCCTCTCCGGCAGAACACAGAGCGTCCGCCTCCCCCCTTCCCCTCCGAGGCCACCGAGATCATCTGCGGCGTACCCCAGGGCTCATCCCTCAGCCCAACGCTGTTCAACATCTACATGGCACCACTCACCCACATCGCCCGACTGCACGACCTCAACATCATCTCTTACACCGATGACACCCAGCTGATTCTCTCCCTCACCAAAGACCCCCACACCGCCAAAACCAACCTCCACAAAGGAATGAAGGCCGTCGCCGAATGGATGAGGAACAGCCGACTAAAGCTGAACTCTGACAAGACGGAGGTCCTCATCCTCGGTTCCACCCCCTCGGCCTGGGACGACTCCTGGTGGCCGACCGCACTGGGAACAGCTCCAACACCCACCGACCACGCACGCAACCTAGGAGTCATCCTCGACTCCACCCTCTCCCATGACTAAGCAGGTCAACGCCATCTCTTCCTCCTGCTTCAACACCCTCCTCATGCTCCGCAAGATCTACAAGTGGATCCCCACCGAAACGAGAAGAACGGTCACCCAGGCCCTCGTCAGCAGCAGGCTGGACTACGGAAACGCCCTCTACGCTGGAGCCTCGGCCAAACTCCTGAAGCGGCTGCAACGCATCCAGAACGCCTCTGCACACCTGATCCTCGACATCCCTCGCCGCAGCCACATCACCCCTCACCTGAGAGACCTGCACTGGCTCCCCGTCAACAAGAGGATAACCTTCAAGCTCCTCACCCACGCACACAAGGCTCTCCACAACACCGGACCTACCTACCTCAACAGACGACTCAGCCTCTACACCTCCGCCTGTCAGCTTCGCTCCGCCGACCTCGCCCTCGCCACAATCCCCCGCATCCGAAGAGCGACCTCCGGCGGCAGATCCTTCTCCCACCTCGCCGCCAAAACCTGGAACACCCTCCCCATCCACCTACGGCAGACCCAAGACCTGCCGACCTTCAGAAGACTCCTCAAGACTTGGCTCTTCGAGCAGTAGCAGCACCCTTCCCCCCAGCGCCTTGAGACCCTCACGGGTATGTAGTGCGCTCTACAAATGCTATGATTGATTGATTGATTGATTGGGAGACTTCTTTTGTGCCCTGAAGTATCCGTGCCCAGGCTTTATTGGATAAGGAGTTAGGGAGCACCTCATTCCATCGCGTCCTGGCTCTGCTAATGTCCTCCAGAATATTGGACAGTAGGGCCCCATAGAGGTTCGAAATTGCACAGCGCACTCCACCCTGTGTAAGGAGTACCTGGAAAAGCAATGATTGGGGTGGTTCCTTCTCCCCGATCCCCCACGTTGTTCTCACAATATGATTGATGGCCTGGGAGGAAGTGTCCCGCCGTTATATTATACATGTCCATAAAGGCTGCGAAGGATATCAGGATGCAGTCTTGGTAAAGGTCACCCACAGAATCAATCCCTGTTGTCCTCCATGGTGTGAGGTCAAGTATACTAGTCAATCCTCATATGCTTAGCAGGCTGTAAGGTACAATTAGGGGGGAGTAAGGCATAATACGTCCTCAACCGTGTACAAACCACCTCTAGGAAGCCTTTGCCACTGTAATTACGCTTGACCCCCTACGGGGTGGACAACCGGGATATGAGAGCCAAGAGTAGACATTCACCGCGCCAAGCCTAGACTGAACCACGGTGCACTCAGCAGTGGGTTGGGTGCCCAGCCAACATTGAGGCCATTGCTGCATAGTACAACTCAAAATCAGGAGCATCCGTGAACTGAGCGTTTTGAATATATAATGCCACCCGCCGACATCCCGCACCCTATATAAAATGTGAGAGGAGACCATTTAACTCCCTAAATAATATTTTGAGGAGTAAGGCGCTGAAAAAATACAGTAGACGGGGAAGAACTATCATTTTAGTGATCGCCATTCACCCCATGGGGGATAAAGGGAGTGAGACCCAGAAGGGAAGGGAGCCATGTATCGGGTGCACTACCCTCCCCTTAATGCCATCATCAGGCGCTCAATCAGTGTAATAAATCTGGATGCCAAGATATTATATTTACACGTGTCGTAGCACCATTGAAGACGTTGCTCCAGAGAGGAATCTCTATGCAGTTCCGGAGTGAGTGTCAGGGGAAACAGACAGGATTTGGGCCAGTTAACCTTGAGGCCTGACACATCTCCAAACTCATCCAGTAGACGCATGAGTTCCGGTATCGAGGCCCCCAAGTCACATAGATAGACAAGCTCATCATCTGCATAAAGAGATACAACTTGATGTGTGTCGAGCTCCAGTATTTCCCGTTCCTGTGCTCCCAGCCACAAATGGCAAGCCAGTGGCTCTGATGCAACCAAGAACAGCAGAGGGGGTAACAGGCAGACTTGTATAGTGCCCCTCAATATGCGAAAGCTGTCTGATATCATCCACCCCATCCGTACTCTGGCCACCGGCTCCGGGTACAAGGTACGTATCCTTCCTATGAAACCCTCCCCAAAGCCCATGTGATGAAACGTGGATAGCAAAAAGCACCAACACTGAGGGGTATATTCACAAGAACGTGTGATAATTACCGCAAGAGTAGCGCAACGCAACTTAAAGCATCGCAGCCTATCGCGGAAAAATAACCCCGTGACAACGTGGAATTCACAACACGGCGGTAGCATGCGATAGTTGGCCGACACCGCGGCCAATGCTCGCGACACAACCACCTCGACGGAGATAAAAACACAAACCACAACGCGAAAAAAGCTGCGATGGGCTAAAGCGCGATAAGAAAACAGTGACAACCAGCGCGAGGGCAGCAATACTCACGCGCAATGCGGGAAAAAGCACAAGAACAGCATACCGAAAATCCCACAGAACAAAATACATCAACAGCGGAGTACCACAGATGCACCCTGGCCAACTGCAGAGGACAACATGCACACCACAACATCCAAGCACCGTGGAAGAACAGAACCTACAGGCACACTGCATGAAAGAGACCAGTGGCAGGCAAATCAGAGCCGCAGGAGCGACACACCCACCATGCAACATACGCACATAAGCAGAAGTGCTCCTCGACATTGACAACATCCCGGTACAAACAGCAACACCTCCACAACTGAACACAGGACACAACTGGTTCGGAAAATGTGCACAACCTGGTAAATAATAACCCTGGGCATAATACTTTGCTACGCTCACGAAGCATGCAAAGTTTGTGCTACTACGCAAAATACACGTAGCAGAGTGAATAACTGTGCTAATCAATGTAGTGTAGCAGTAGTATAATAAACTCCTTCAAATGCTTTGATAAAGCAATTTTTTATTCTAAAAAGCATATAACCAATTCACAAAAATGAATTTTGACAATAAAATATCAAGCAATGAGAGAGGTGATGATTTTGGAGTCCCCCTAACCTAGGGGAGGACCAAGCAGATGCCTTGAACACAAAAAGCATATCATGTGAACGATTCAATGGTGGTCCCTTCCTCCTAGGACCACCCCAAGCACAGTTATGGGCAAAAATACAATCCCAACCAAAGGCCCTGCAAAGCATTATGGGACGAGATTAGCAGTGGGCAGTGAATATTATAGTGTCCAATATCAAAATAATTCTACAAAGAGCTGCAGTTCAACTAGTCGTTACTAGGTGTCCCTCACGAGTCAAATGCAAAAGCATTGAAATTATTAATACATCAAGCTGCAGTTCCACTAGTCGTTACAAGATGTCCCTCACGAGTCAAATGCAAAAGTATTGAAAACCTTTCATGAAGCTTTTGCATTTGACTCGTGAGGGACACCTAGTAACGACTAGTGGAACTGCAGCTCTTTGTAGAATTATTTTGATATTGGATACTATAATATTCACTGCCCACTGCTAATCTCGTCCCATAATGCTTTGCAGGGCCTTTGGTTGGGATTGTATTTTTGCCAATAACTGTGCTTGGGGTGGTCCTAAGAGGATGGGACCACCACCGAATCGTTCAATAAGATGTGCTTTTTGTTTTCAAGACATCTGCTTGGTTCTCTCCCTAAGTTAGCGAGGATACCAAAATCATCACCTCTCTCACTGCTTGTTAAATTTTTGTTTTCACTTTAGTGAAATGACTATAAGTATTTTTAGCATATAAAGACAGAGATATTTATTTTATCTTAACTTGCACTGTACAAGATGCTTTTGGTAATTATTGTACAGTGCAGTCAAGCACACAGCTGCGCCCTATGCAATTTGCATAGCTACGTGTAGTTGAAGCTGTACTTCACGTAGCTATGTGAAGTGCTACTAAGCAAACTACGCCCAGGCTTAGTAAATAACATCTGAAACTCCAGGGATATGTAACATGACAATGTACAATTCCAACCTGTAACCTGCAAATATGTTTTATTCACACATGCAGTGCAATTGGACATCTACTACTGTCCCATGAATGCCACGGACGGTCACAATGTGACGTGCTCATGAGAAGTGAGTGTCAATGATGGTGTCCCTACGGGCCATTCCTGCCGCAGCTGCAGTGGGATGTGGGCCACCTGCCCCATCACCACCATCATTGTCCGGTACCTCTGGAACTGGGATCCATGGGGCCCTGGTGCGAACACAGATGTTGTGCAACACACAACATGCAACGATCATCTTGCACACAACGTCCGGGCTGTACAGGAGCTTCCCACCAGTGCTGTCCAGGCACCTGAAACGTGACTTCAACACGCCAAATGTGAGTTCAGCGATGCCCTTGGTGTATATGTGGGCCGCATTGTACTGCCTCTGGGCGGGTGTGTTCGGGTCCTGGAGGGGTGTCATCATCCAAGGTCAGAGTGCATATCCTTGATCACCTGTGACAGTGCAGGGAGAAAAGAGACAATACTTGGTTCGGTAGGATGTGATGGCAGGCCCACCAATTCAGTGACGCCTGTGCTGGCTGTGTGTGGGGTGAGTGTAAGCCAGCCTTCAGGGAGTAGCTGGTGCTGGCAACTGCACCAACAGTCATCAGGCACACAGACATGCAATGTCAGAACTACAAGGGGGAATGACTCGAGTCGCACAGGGCTAGTCGCCCCAGATGCACAGCGGCAGACACGGGCCCACCGCCACGGGACGCTGACCTGCGGGAGACTGGGGTAGGGTCATGAGGGCAGAGCAGTGCCTAACATGTGTCATGGCTGCATTCCGCATCTTCACACGTTCAGCTGTTGTGTGGCTGTGGTGCCATGTGAAGTCTGTATTGGGTGAAAGAAGAAGAGAGAGACCCCTTTAACCAACCAGGGGAATGAGGTACTACTTAAGTGTAGAAAAAAGAATCCCTTGGTGGAATAGTATACACACACACTTCATACAAAGGTCAAACACACAAGGCGGATATATGACCTATATATTGCGCCAAAACAAACCTACCAAAACTCTAGCCCATGTGGTAGAATTACACAAGCAACAATTGCCTTTTTGCTATTAAAAATATATACTTTATTAAAATATCTGTGTCACAATATTGTTAGAACATTATAAAAACATTTATTAAAAACACAATTTTTCAAGTGTACAGTTATTAAAACAAAAATCTGACATTCATTACAGACCCCACATACATATATTTCTACGCAAACTCATTTGTTTAGAGAGAAACACAAAGACAATTCATTTTGTCATGAAATAACATATCCATTCAGAACATTTTTTTGACTACTCTTAGATATAATCAATTATTGTAGGGTAGACTTGTTCCACGGATTATGTTTGCAAAAGCGTCGACGCGTTTCGATGGTTCTAGTGTTTTTCCATCTTTATCAAGACAATCATTGATCTCTCTATTGGCACTGCATGGTTGCCATTAATTCCAAATCCTTATTTCATTTAACTTTTTTATAAACGAACTTTTAAATCTGTGCGTCTGCTTGGCATAAATCCAGCTTGCGGTTCACGAGCATCTGACAGCATTAATTGTCTCCCTCCTCTCTAGAGTTTCCTCCTCAGTTCTAGGTCCCTTCGTATTGTTATTGTCTTTTAACAGTCCGTTTCATATTTCTTCGTTCAAGTCTGTATCTTCCTGGCTCTTTGCTAGCCTGGTATCCGATATATGCCTCTTCGTATTGTTATTATCTTTTTGCAGTTCGTTGTATATTCCTTCGTTCGGTTCTGTGTATTCCTGGCAATTCACTAGCCTGGTGTCCGATGTATGTATTTAAAACTTTCCAGAAGTTGTATGTAATTTAAAATCAATTTCAGTCGAAAACGCTTTTCACCACACCGCTCTCGGGCACCTAACGTCTCCAATGCACCAAGTCTGTATTGGGTGCAGGGGTAGCCCAGGATGACCATGGAGTGGTGTAGTTGTGTCTGGTAGGTGGTCGTGTAGTTTGACATGTCAATCAATCAATCAGGGGTTTGTTAAAGCGCAACTACTCACCCGTAAGGGTCTCAAGGCGCTAGGGGTGGGGGGGTGCAGGTTCCATTCATCAAGGAGGGGGTCTGTCGAAGAGCCAGGTTTTGAGGTTTCTTGCGAAGATGGGGAGCGATGTTGTCTGTCTGAGGTGGAGCGGAAGGGCGTTCCATGCTTTGGCCGCGAGGAAGGAGAAGGAGCGGCCTCCTGATCTGGTCTTTCTGGTGCGGGGGACGAAGGGCGTAGGAGAGCTGGGCTGATCGTAGGGTCCTTTGGGGTGCGTGGAATTTGAGTCGGCTGTTCAGGTATGCTGGTCCGGTGCCGTGGAGGGCCTTGTGTGCGTGGGTGAGCATCTTGAAGGTGATTCTCGCCCCGACAGGGAGCCGGTGGAGTGTGCGCAGGTGCTGGGAGATGTGGCAGTGTTTTGGCAGGTTGAGGACCAGTCTTGCGGCGGCGTTCTGGATGTTCTGTAGCTTGTGGGTGAGGTTTTTGTTTATTCCGGCGTAGAGTGCGTTGCCGTAGTCGAGTCTGCTGGTGACCAGGGCGTGAGTGATGGTCTTTGGTGTTCGAGGGGATCCATTTGAAGGTCTTACGAAGGAGGCGGAGGGTGTGGAAGCAGGAAGACGAGACAGAGTTGATCTGGCGGTCCATTTTGAGCTCGGAGTCCAGGATGATTCCCAGGTTGCGTGCGTGGTCCGTGGGGGTTGGCGGGTTTCCGAGGGCGGGGGGCCGCCAGGTGTCGCTCCAGGCATTGGGGTTTGGGCCCATGATGAGTACTTCTGTTTTGTTGGTGTTTAGTTGTAGGCAGCTGTTTTTCATCCATTTGGCGACGGCTTCCATGCCTTCTCGAAAGTTGCGTCTGGCGGTGTTGGGCTCGTTGGATAGGGAGAGGATGAGCTGGGTGTCGTCTGCGTATGACACGATGTTGAGTCCGTAGGTTCTGACGATGGGGGCGAGTGGAGCCATGTAGACGTTGAAGAGCGTCGGGCTGAGGGAGGAGCCCTGGGGGACTCCGCAGGTAGTAGGTGTGGGGTCCGAGAGGAAAGGGGGAGTCTGACCCGCTGCGTCCTGCCGGAGAGGAAGGAGCGGATCCAGTCGAGGGCCTTGTCCTGGATTCCTGCGTCGTGGAGTCTGCGTATTAGGGTGCGGTGGGAGACTGTGTCGAACGCCGCTGATAGGTCGAGGAGGATGAGGGCTACTGTTCCTCCTTTGTCCAGTAGGGTGCGGATGTCGTCTGTTGCGGCGAGGAGGGCGGTTTCCGTACTGTGGTTTTTTCTGAAGCCGGATTGGGAGGAGTCGAGGATGTTGTGTTCTTCAATGAATGTGGCGAGTTGGCTGTTGATGGCTTTCTCGATGACTTTCGCTGGGAACGGGAGCAGGGAGATGGGTCTGTAGTTTTTGAGGTCGGTGGGGTCCGCTGAGGGTTTCTTTAGGAGGGGGTTGACCTCGGCGTGTTTCCAGTCGCTGGGGAACGAGGCGGTCGCCAGGGAGCGGTTGGTGGTGTGGCGGAGCATGTCTGCGATGGTGTTGGCGGCTCTGTTGAAGATGTGGTGGGGGCAGGGGTCCGTGGGGGCCCCTGAGTGGATTGACTTCATTGTCTTCAGTGTGTCTTCGGTGGTGAGGGCTGTCCAGTCGTCAATCACTGGTTTCCAGGTGTCGGGGGTGGTTGGTGAGGGTTCAGTGTGTTGGTTGTCTTCGTCGAAGTTGTCGTAGATGCTCTTGATTTTGTGGTGGAAAAAGGTGCTGAGTTTGTCGCAGAGGTCTTGTGAGGGAGTGATGTCGGTAGACTCGCTAGTGGGTTGGGCGAACTCCTTGATGATGCTGAAGAGTTCCTTGCTGTTGTGCGCGTGGGTGGAGATTCTGTCTTCAATCGCTTTTTTCCTCGTTTCTCTGATGAGTTGTTGGTGGGCGTTGGTGGCGGCTCTGAAGTTGTCGTGGGCTTCTGTGGATTTGGTGTTCCTCCAGGCCTTTTCGAGGCGGCGGCATGTTCTTCTGGACTCTCGAAGTTCGGTGGTAAACCATCTGGCTTTCTTGGTGCGGGTATTGTTGTTTTTCTTGAGGGGGGCTATGGTGTTGGTGGTGTCCGCTGGTCGTCAGTGATTTTGGTCCAGTTTCTTCGTGGAAGCAGGTGCTGGTGTCTGTGGATGGTGGGTGTTCTGAAGGTGAAGTGGACGCAACGATGGTCGGTCCATGGGAGTTCGGTGGTGTGGCTGAAGGTGATGGAGTTTCCTGTAGTGAAGAGGGGGTCGAGGGTGTGTCCTGCTGAGTGCGTGGGTTCGGTCACGATCTGGCGCAGTCCAATGTTGTGGAGGTTGTCCAGGAGGGATGTGGTGTTGAGGTCCAGTTGGTTGTCGAGGTGGAAGTTGAGGTCTCCAAGCAGGGTGTAGTTGGTGGATGCGATGGCCTGCGGGGAGATAATGTCCGTGATGGAGTTGGCGAAGGGTCCGCGGGGTCCAGGGGGTCGGTAAATGAGGGTTCCTCGGAGGGTGGCGGTGGGGCTGGACAGTATCTTGAAGTGAAGGTGTTCCATCAGTTCTGTGGGCTCGTCTGGGAGTGTGCTCAGGCGGAGGCTGGATTTGTGGACGATGGCGATTCCTCCTCCTGGGCGGGTGGGGCGGTCCTTCCTGGAGATCTTGTATCCTTGGGGGATGGCGATAGCGATGTCCGGTCCCAAGGTGGTGTTGGTCCAGGTTTCGGTGAAGAACGCTACGTCCGGGGTGGTGCTGTCGAGGAGGTCCCATATTTCTGTGGCGTGTTTGTGGAGGGATCGGACGTTGAGGAGGATGCATTGCAGGGTCTTTGGTTAGGGTGTGGTCTTGTGGGAGGGTTGTGCTGGATCCGTGTTCTTGGCGGTGCTGCAGGTGTGCCGGCAGCGGTGACAGCTGAAGGGTCCGTGGGAGTCGGCTGGTGATGCTAGCTTGCAGTTGTTGTTGCGGCCTGGGTTGAGTGCGTGGAGTGCTGCTGGGTCGTAGCGTTGGAGGGGCGGAGGTCCAGGGTTCCTGGCGCTGGTCGCGGTCGGGTCGCGGACGGGCGCAGACGGACTTGCCTTTGATGCGCCTCCGCAGTGGCCGCCATTAAGTAGGGGTCGGGGAGGGCTGGACAGCTGGGAGGCGGGAGCGGGGAGGGGAGCTGGATTGGGCCGGTCGCGCTGGGGGGGGAGGGGCCGCGGGGGCAGCAGCGGCGGGGAAAGGTAAAGGGAGGAAATAAGGGATAAAGAAAAAAGGGAAAATAGGCAGAAATAAGGCACAAAAGAGCAGAGATGCAGAAAAGTGCAAAAAGGTGAAAAATAAAAGAGGGTAGAAAAACGAGTGAAAACGAGTGAAAGGGCAGAGCGAGAGGAAGGGAAAATGAGCAGAAATAAGGCACAAAAGAGCAGAGATGCAGAAAAGTGCAGAAAGGTGAGAGATAGAAAAGGGTAGAAAAACGAGTGAAAGAGCAGAGTGAGAGGAAGGAGACAGAGGTCCACTGGACCACCAGGGATGAGGCGCAGGGAAACCTGCGGGTGGAGGAGGGCCTCGATCACCAACACTAGAGAGTGCAGGGGCAGGCCTCACTTAATGGTGGAGCTGCGAGGGTGGCGAGAGCAATTTCACTGACAATGAGTCAGTGGTCTTGCTCGCCTGTCCCCGCAGTTGCCGCTATTAAGTAGGGGTCGGGGAGGGCTGGACAGCTGGGAGGCGGGAGCGGGGAGGGGAGCTGGATTGGGCCGTTCACGCTGGGGGGGAGGGGCCACGGGGGCAACATGTCGGATGTGGTTTGGTCACGTGTGCATCCCCACAGTTGTGCTTTGTGCATTGGTGGCTGTGGGATGTGTGGTGTGTTGATTTGGTACTAACCAACGAGCAGTCCCGTTCCATATGTGCCATCCTGGAAGCGCTGGTTGATGATGGACTGTCGGAAGATGAAGGAATCATGCACACTGCCTGGGTAGTTGGCGACGACATTGGTGAAGAGTCCCTGGTGGTCCACTATTGCCTGCACATTGATGGAATGCGTGTGCTTCCTGTTGCGGTAGTGGTGTGCAGTATCCGCAGGGGGCGCAAGTGGGACATGTGTGCAGTCGATTGCCCCAAACATGGCCGGGAATCTGGCTATGGCGTAGAAGCCTTGCTTAGTCTCCAGCTTGTAGTGTAGCTCCTATTTCCCTAATAGGCTCTGCGCATTGGAATAATATATCCTATAGGTTTGACATAGGACTAAGGTCGGTATGTCCCTATCGAGTATATTAAACTTAATTACTTGTGCCAGCTAGCTCAGAGGCCACTAGAAACTTCTTGACAACAAGAAGGGAGTAGTTTCTGACAGCCGCAAAACATGACCACTGTGTTTCCCTTACAGAATCAGGACGTGTCCCAGAGTCGTAGAAACAATAGATAACTATTTCACTCAGCTCAGTCGTGCATGGTTCAGTTACTCTCAAAGTTACACAGAAATAACAGACGGGCGTTTCAATAAAAAGGTTTATTGAACAGTCTTGTTTCTGTTGTAAGTTAGATGTGCTGTTACGATCACAAGACAGTATGCAAGATAAATAATGTACAGAGTGCGCAGTAGAAATAAATAATACTGCGTTAGCATTATCTTTTCAGCATATATGCATTTACATAAAATGACACAGCCTAAAAATGCGAGTACTCATACGATGCGTTTCTAGCCTAGTTCTACCCAGTGTACCTAACCTGTCCTAGGTGTAGGGAGAAGTAGAAGTAGGTGCTGTATTTCTGACTAGAGTATACTAAGAGTAAGTTACGCCTAGTATGCCAAAGTCTAGTATGCCAAGAGTCCCTCTAGGTTCTAGTCTGCTCCATACCTGAAGAATGAGAGAGGTAGGAATCTCTTTCCGGACTCGAACTCCAACACCCCGCAAGGGAAGTTAGATCACTGGAAGCTGGACTCTCTGCGAGCAGGAATGACAGCGTCTTCTCAGTGCGTCTGGCCGGGAAACGGGCTCCTCTGAAGTCGAGGTCTCCTCTGATTTACAGGGGTTTGGAAAGGTATATTTATACCTGAAAACTCTTAGCATTGACGTGAGTTGGGCAGCGAAAGACGTCATGAATGAACCCCTAAGGAATAACGGTTCATGCATAATACATGAGTCCTTGAAGAAATCAATAGTCCTGGGCAAGGGAAACTCCCGCAGCCTAAGGGTCTGTTTTTTTCATGGACTCGTTGAGACGCTAGGGTGGACGGATGCCGGAATCCATGCCTGTATTTGGAGTGCATGGTTTATGCCTAAATAAGGTCTGGGATTTTATGCCTATATAAGGGTAAGACGAATTGTGCCTATATAAGGACATGATTCTAGAAAGCCCGTTTATGGACACCCTATAAAGTATACAACAAGCTGTTCCTGCGCAGTGTGGGGGAAGTGAAGGTACTGGGGTATGAAGCTGATGATGTCATCCAGGACAGGTGTGATGAACTTTGATAGGGCTGGCTGTGAGACCCCTCCGACTCTGGCAGTTGTTGGTTGGAAGGTCCCAGAGGCCAACAGGTGCAGCACTGCCAGCAGCTTTGTCTGCGGAGGGTTGTTTGTTCTCCGCTGTGTTGGGATAGTCAGCCTGTGGGCGATGTGGGTCATGATGCGTAGGATGGTTGTCCTTTGGAGCCTGTAGCGGACAATGACTTCCGCAGGCGTTAGGTCTGTGAGAGTGGTACATTTTCGGTAGGTCCGCTGTCTTACTCTATGCTGCCTCTGTGGTGGTCCGGGGGGGAGGGGGGTCTGGGTCCTGGGGGTGGTGGCGGTCCTGGGGGTGGTGGCGGTGCTGGGGGTGGTGGCGGTGGGTGTTGTGGCCCTGTTGGGGCTGCGAGCTGCATGTAGAGTAGCTCCATGGCGTCGTTTGTTCTTCGGGTATGGCTGTGTGCGGGGCTCCCTTCCCTACTGCAGGTAGACGTCCGTCTTTACACCTGCTTGAGGCAGGTGTTAAATACCTGCGGCTACCGCGGCTTATCGCCTGTTTTTGGTTTGCTTCGCAGTTCTGTCAGTTCGTTGTAAAAGTGGTGTTGTTGTTTTTTCATGTGTTTTTGCACGGGAACACCTACTCTGCATCTCATTAGGGTTAGTTGGTGGTGTCCGCCGTGGTGTTAGATTTTGGGGCAGTTATCGCGGGAATACTGGCGTTGTCTGCAGTTTGCACCAGCTTGTGAATGGGTTGTTAAATCTATCTCCACTTTTGTTGCGTTAAGGTGGCGATAAATCAGAGTTGAAGCCTTGTGAATATGCCCCTGAGTGTTAAAGGCCTTCTCGATATTAAGAGATACCGCAACCCTGCCATATGCCCTTGAGGGTGTATGGTGAATAAGAGGTAAAAGACAACGGATATTAAGAAAGGTGCTATGACCTGATATAAAGCCAGATTGATCCTCATGGACCAAGGCAGGGCACAAGTCAGGGGTACACGTGGGTGGACGGAGTCCACCCGCTATTTTCACAGGGTGGGCCCCACTGAAAAAATGCTGAATTCATTCCGGTGTGATTTGCAAACACCAGGACACATTCAGCAGCGCCTGCACGTCTGCTTTCGATCCAGATCGGCAACAACGTGCAGGTGGGGAGGGGGCTTACTTAGTTCAGACTCCTGCTGGGCCCATAACAAAGGCCGAATCTGAGGGGTCATCGGACCTCCTTTTGTTGGAGTCTCCTGGCTGGGAGCAGTCAGGAGCCTCACACCTAGATGCAAATGCAGCAGAGGGGAAACAAAGGCTCACACCTTGTTAGCACTTCACACATACTTGAGAGGCAGCTTTTCACTTCCTTCAGTCCCTGTTTACGAGATATGCATGTCTGTAAGAATATCAGATATGTTGGTCTTTCCCAGTATTTGCACAAAATAAATAGCATTTATATAGTGCTTACTACTCCCTGCGGAGGCGTTGTAATAATTTAAATATCACTATTTTTTCTTGTAAAGCACTATGGGTAGAGGAAGTTTATGTTGACAAAAGGCAACATTGTTTTATGTGTAACTTACAAAGGTGTGAATCTTCTGCCTAAATCAGGAGGGTTTCCCTGTATACTCGAAATGTGCTCCAATGTACTCATGATAGACCTGCTAAACATATATGCGAGGGCTTAAGATCTGATGTGACTTCCTGTGATGCCACTTCCTGTGATGTCACGCGCTGTTGTTATGTTATGTTATATACTCTTATAACGCGCACAGCTACTCCAAGGAGTGTCCCGGCGCGGGTCCAAGAGGGGTCACCTAACTGTCACTAGGGGAAGAGGTACGTTTTTAAAAGTTTCTTGAAGGCTAACGGGTCTTGGGTATTGCGCAATGGAAACGGAAGAGCATTCCAAGCCTGGGCAGCCTTGACTGCCAGGGAGCAGCCGCCCATCTTGTGGCGAATGAAGCGGGGCACTGTAGCTAAGAGAAGAGCTGATGAGCGTAGTTGTCTCCGTGGGATGCAGAAGGAAAACCGCTTCCGCAAATAAGCGGGCCCATGACCATGGAGGGCTCGGTGGGCAATCACCAGGGATTTTAATTTGACCCGATCAGCCACGGGGAGCCAGTGGAGTGTGCGGAAGTATTCTCGCACACTACTCCTCTTGGAGATTCCTAGCAGAAGCCTGGTGGCCGCATTCTGAGTGACCTGGAGTCTATTCAAAGAATATCCAGGGATGCCCACATACAAAGCGTTAGCGTAGTCCAAACGGGAAAGGACCAAGGCACGGATGACCGTCTCTTTAGCAGACCTGGGGAGGAGCGGGAGAAAAATCCTTAATGTTTTAAGGAGGCCAAAGCAGCTGCCGGAAAGCTTCTTTACCTGGGTGGAAAAGAAAAGGTTGTCCTCGAACCACACCCCCAGGTTCTTAACGGATTTTCCATTGGAAGTTGGTAAAGGGAACCCAGAAGGCCAGATCGTATCTATGAAGCCAGGGGGGAAGTTACCATAGAGGAGGATTTCTGAATTGTCTTCGTTGCATCTAAGTTGAGCGGCCGCAAGCCACTCAAAAACCGAAGACAGGCAGTGCTGAACAAAAGAAATAGAATCCTCATCCTTTTTCCAGGTAAAGAGAAGCTGGGTGTCGTCTGCGTAGGCTATCACCTTGGCCCCCAAGTCCTCGGCCAAATAGACCAGAGGAGTAACATAGATGTTAAAAAGAAGGGGGCTAAGGGAAGACCCCTGAGGGACACCTGTGGTGACCGGCTGCGAATCTGAGGCGACCAGTGGCAGCCAGACCTGTTGAGTCTGACCTTCCAGAAAGGACCTCAGCCAGCCCCAGGCGGCACCTGTGACACCGATTTCAGTGAGCCTGGCGAGCAACAGTGAGTGCGGGATCGTGTCAAATACCGCCGATAGGTCGAGCATTACTAAAGCTGCTCTCCCACCAGCGTCTAGACACTCGCGAATGGCCTCGGAAATCTCCACCAGTGTTGTCTCAGTACTGTAAAAGGAGCGAAACCCAGACTGTGCTGGATGCAGGGCGTCTGACCCTTCTACAAACTCCGTAAGTTGTCTGGTCACCACCTTTTCACAGACTTTGGCTAGACTAGGCAGGAGGGAAATAGGACGGAAATTCCCGGGATCAGGGGGTCAAGGGTGGGCTTTTTCAGAAGAGGAAGGATTTTTGCCTGTTTCCAGGCCTCCGGTACACAGGCCTCAAAAAGGGAGGCGTTTAAGATGGTATTTACTTCAGGGTTGATGGTCTCTGCGACCGCGGAAAACAGTCTAGCCGCGCAGGGGTCAGCGGGCGAGCCCGATTTCAAGCCCTTCAGGATTTAAAGAGAGCTAGGCAAATCCACAGAGCTGAAAGCCTGCAGAGCGTGACTGGGAGCGGCAGGCAAGGCAACACCATGCACGGGATCAGAAGGAGTTCCGGTGCAGGGAGTGAAGGCCGCCTGGATCGTGCGTATTTTATCCATGAAAAAATTATTACACCAGCCCTCTGTGGCCGGAAGTGAGCACGATTGTGCCGTGGGGGACGTAAAACTTTGGACTATGGAGAAGATCTCCTTGGAGTTGTTGTGTGTTACAATACATAAACATACGACAATAAACAAGTGACTATAGTGTGGAATAAGTGACTTGTGGTGATACGTGAAAAGTGCTATACAATATTAACACACAAAAATAGACATAAATAGACAAAGAAAAAAGTGCTAATTTGTCATGTCCGTTTCTTAATACATGTATCCCCAACAATAATATTGCTTTTATATTCAAGGTAGGGAACTGGATGGACTATGGGTCCAGCCGGTTGAAGATATATTAATAAGTGGGGAAAGAATTGGCCGCCACGGCGATCCTGAATTCAAGGGCACACGTCTACCTTCGTTCCTGTCAGCTTCGTTCTGTGACACAGAACCGGCTGGTGAAGATAATTACATTAGAAGAAGATAATTACTTTACATAACTGAAGACCACAACCCTCCGGTGTGGGCTTTGGCGTCCATCTAAACCCGACTACTCAACATAATTGCCCAACTTTTTGTCAATAGGAACGCTTGTGGCTGTCATTTCTTGTCCTTTTTGTCCTGATGAAGACCCGCCCCTGACGCCTAATCAGCTGCGCAAACGTCTAGGGTCGAAACGTCGACGTTACAGTCACCCATAGTCCATCCAGTTCCCTACCTTGAATATAAAACCAATATTATTGTTGGGGATACATGTATTAAGAAACGGACATGACAAATTAGCACTTTTTTCTTTGTCTATTTATGTATATTTTTGTGTGTTAATTTTGTATAGCACTTTTCACGTATCACCACAAGTCACTTATTCCACACTATAGTCACTTGTTTATTGTCGTATGTTTATGTATTGTAGACAGCCTTCATTATTGTGTATAATCAAAAAATTGAGTAAATAACTTTAACTTTACTAAATTTGTTGGTTCTTTGGTGTGTCCCTTGAATGCAAATTATGATTCACATCTGAAAAATTGGAAGTTCAGATCGCAGTGTATACATTGAGCAAAGCAATTGTCTTTCCCGACAGAACTCCTATATGTTCTGCATACTCTCAGTGCTGTAATGCAGTCTTTAAATCCCATCAATTTGCCCAAAGGTCTGATCTAATGAACAAGTTGCTTTATATTAGCTGGGCAAAAAAATGTTCGATGGACTATGGATCCTCACATCCTATAGGGCACACATTTGAGCTATCCAACACTTTCTTCCAAAGACATGTAAAATAGGCTATTGGTAGCTCACCTAATCTACGCTTGACCAAGAGTGCCCTTTCAAATGGTTTGGTGACCAAGTCTAGGTACATATCAAAATCGAAGCCACATTTAAATGAGAGGAAGGCTTCAGTCAGGCTACCCGAAGCAATCTTTGAGATTTCTTCTCCCCTCCGAACAAATGGTTCCAGTAGGCCAATTTGAGTTTCTCAATAGCATAACATGGTAAATCTAAGGGGTTCAACCAAAAGACTCCTAGACCTAGCTTGTGTAGCCAAGTCTTTATAAAGGCACACCAAGGGATCCTATCTGCTCACGAGCCCTCTAACAGACCTTGGAACCATTCCCTCTAGGGCTCTAGTTCTTCAGTGGCCCATAACCTTAACCAATACTGAATCGGTCTCAAGGCTTCAATATCAGAGATAGATCTCAATTATAGGTCCATACGAGTGGGGAGAGTGGGAGTATGTAGTATCTTCATGTTGTGTTATTATGTACTATGTTATCTTGTTCCTAGCTGCTCAGCCAGTGTGAGTGTTCTGTGTGGAATGTTGGTGTGTGGGCCATGAGTGGAATGCTTGAGTGACTGGGTATGAGTGGTGACAGTCGGTGGAAGGGCTGAGCAGCTAGCAGGCTGCTCCTGGTGGGGCTGCTCTACAGAGCTTAACTACTGCTTTGTGTATCTTGAATAAACCTACTTAAACTACATCTACCAGAGTGGATTACCTTACTACATTTATTTTGGCAACGAGTTGGAGACTTGCTCACGTT
The DNA here is from genome assembly GCA_963921515.1 of Calotriton arnoldi. Lineage (NCBI taxonomy): Eukaryota > Metazoa > Chordata > Amphibia > Caudata > Salamandridae > Calotriton > Calotriton arnoldi. Next base: position 484,630 of record CAWUFW010006457.1, read on the forward strand.
CTACAGTGAAAGAAGCGCCAGACAACACAAGGAAATATTCAAACTAAGTCTGGGTCACAGGAGGCAACACGGTAACAAAAGAAGCCACGAAGAAAACAAAGGAAAATGGAACAGCACTCCTTGCAGCCCCACCGGTGTCCATTACATCGGACAGCCCCAGCTCAAGCGTGCTGTACTCTCTTCATCTGGCACATTTTGAGAAGAACTGCGACTTCAAGGGAAGTAAGCATTATCAATCTAGACTTTATACAAGTCTTCTCTAATATGAATGCTGCACAGTTTGAGATGTTAAGGACATGCCTACAACAAATATTGGCAGCAATTGATTTGATTTGGACTTGGCAGCGTTTGATGGCAGGTAAACGGAGTGCAATGTCTGCAAGCATGTCTACTTCACAGTCCTGTTTGTTATCTGTGGCAAAAAAGAACCAAAACGCTTAGTTTTTAAAGCATTCCGGCTCACCGTTTGCCAGCCCATTTGGATTTGGGTGGATTTCAATCGTTTGTGAGGTCGGGGCCATCTTTGACTCAACATGAGTGGAATGGTAACTTTATTATATATCTTTGCCCTTTGCTATGGCCACAAGGAAACAGGCTGATGCGAAGCTGACAGGCATGGCTTGCTAACATGGTGTGTTTTCGGTGCACCGAGCGGGACATTGCTGGTGAGACATCTTTTGTCTTTTATATTAGTTCTCCCTTGAGGACCTTTTTCATCATTACCAGTTAAACTGTTTCTGGATTGGTTTGAAAATGCTGGCGCGAGTCGCGTGTAGCGCGCGCACACTTACCGTCCTCTTGTTGACGTGTGGAGTATTTGCATGAAGTCTTCGTCACTATGGAACCCGGATAGCTGCTGTTGGATGCTTGGCAGCATTGACGCGCTGTGAGCCACCCGGCTCAGCGTCACGAACGTGCGGCCATCTTGTGCGGCCATCTTGTGCTTGGTACCACTGAAGGTCGATGTGTTCTCAGGTAGTATGCATTGACATTTGTTTTGCCAACCAAGATCATTCATTTCAATAAAGTTTGGAGTCTTCTCTTCAAGATGTGACCGGGGACGTCGTTGGATGGACTGGGTATCTGTGCTTCTTCTTTAATTTTACTGAAGCTGTGTTTTTTAAGACATTTAGTGCAAGAGACCTCGCAGCACTTTTGATTTGACTTCCATTGTTGTCTCTGAAAGTTTCAGGTATTGTGTGGGTTTATGCAACCGCCTATTTACGTGTGGAGACATTTAGACCAAAGTGTCTTGTACTGTTCAGTACTCGTGCTGCAGTTTTATTACACAGAGTGAGAGGTGCTTCTGCCATCTATTGGTAGCACCTTAAATTAGTGGTTAACCGGTTATGCAGTTTAATGTTGGGAAAGCTACTGTGTTTGGAGAAGTTTTGTTTAAAAAAAAAATGGTTACGTTGTAAAATTGAACTTTCCCAAATGTATTTTTATTAAGCCCATTTTTATGTGTATGGGTGTTACAAGCCTTACATGAGGGTGGCTGGTTTGATGTGTTTTGGCTTGCCTTTTACAATTTAAGTATCCCTTACTTTGGGATGGGAATGGGTTTTAGTCCCATATCCTCTCTTTAAAACATTGGGGCATATTAGCAAGAACCTCGTTAAAATTATCGCCGTTTTAGCGGCAGGAAACTGCCGCTAAAACGGCGATAATGGGCTTGCTAATATGCGTTATGGAATTCAATAGAAGCCCAGGTTAGATGTCCTGCACATCTAACCTGGGCTTCTATTGAATTCTATAACGCATATTACCAAGTCCATTATCGCCGTTTAGCGGCAGTTTCCTGCCGCTAAAACGGCGATAATTTAACGAGGTTCTTGCTAATATGCCCCTTTGTACCCTTACATGAGGGTTGGGTTAAGGGTTTTGTTTCCCTTTCACATTTGTTTCCAGTTCACGCAGGGATGGGTTATAGTCCTATTTCTTTGCTGTAAGCCATGGTACCCTTACATGAGGGTTGGCTTAAGGGGTCTGTTCCCATTCACTCTAGGAATGGGTTTTTGTCCCATGTCCATACATCACGTCACTTCACCCTTACATGAGGGTTATCTTACAGGGTTTTGTTTTTTTACACAGTGAATGGATTTTTAGTGCCATTTGTTGAGGGTTTTGCTCCTTGTGTGCGCAAGCCACCTTGTGCTGCATGTTAGCTTTTGTTGTAGTGGATGTTTTTCACTACCTTTCAACAGGGTTTTGGTCCCTTGGGTCCCTTATTTGGGGCAGGAATTTGGGTTTTAGTCCCTTCTTCCACATTTATTCATGTTTGTTCTCCGTAAATGGGGTTATACATATTATTCTTTCATTTTCGTTTCTTTATTAAAGGAGGAGGATGGGTAATTCTTATGTATCTTTCCTCCTGGTGTGGTTCTGTTCCCTCTTGTGATGTGGTTTCTACTTTTCATCCCTGGGTTATGGACCATTTACTTTTGTGTATATTGTTGTTTATAGTTTTAAAGTTTAGTTTCATTATTCTTCTATTTTATAGGAAGGAGATAATGTAGTATCTTCATGTTGTGTTATTATGTACTATGTTATCTTGTTCCTAGCTACTCAGCCAGTGTGTGTTCTGTGTGGAATGTTGGTGTGTGGGCCATGAGTGGAATGCTTTAGTGACTGGGTATGAGTGGTGATAGTTGGTGGAAGTGCTGAGCAGCTAGCAGGCTGCTCCTGGTGGGGCTGCTCTACAGAGCTTAACTACTGCTTTGTGTAACTTGAATAATCCTACTTAAACTACATCTACCAGCATGGATTACCTTACTACAGAGTACTCAAGGGAATTTTTAGCAATGATTTTAAAAAGAAATTCTCTGTACTCTCTTACATCTCCAAGTTGCAGTGGCCCCAAATATTGGCCCCATAAAGGGTCGCCCCACATGCTTGACTTCTATAGATTTCCAGGGGAGGTGAAATGGGAAAAGAAGGTGCCCTGCTCCGAAACCCTAATATGGACCCTGCACATTGTTTTAGGGACAGGGTGCTCTTCTTCATCTACGCTGCCCACCTATGTGAGTCTTCCAGACACACACCAAAATAATCAAACTCAGGGACCCTCTCAAGGGCTTCCCCGTCTAATAGTATCGATCTTCTTATTTTACCCTTGCGGTCTTCAAACACCATGTACTTTGTTTTATTTTTGTTAATTTCTAACCCATAACCTCTGCAATATAGGAAAACATCTCGAGCTGTGTGGATAAGCCCCAGCGGACTCTTAGGCAGTAACAATGTATCATCAGCAAATAATAAGCATGGTGTCTTTGTTAGGCCTGCGCAGTGACCTCCGCTCCGTTGTGTTTGGTGAGGTGACGTTGTGAGAGGGTGACATGGAAGTCATGGGAGTTGGGGTATGAGGAGCACGTGATGGTTAGGTGCTGCAGGTAAAGTGACAGTCGGAGCAAGAAAAATATACTATCATTCTGTGGGGCGCACTGCGACAGCAGCGGGTGGACAGGTGTTCTTGGTTGAGCGAGTGGAGGGTCGCTGCAGAATAGTGGTGGTGGGTGACCCGACAAGGGATCTTGGCACTGGGCATGGTGCCAGCGGGGATGGGTGCAGATGGGCTTGCACCAGGATCAGCGGCACGCCAAAGGTGCAGTTGCGCAGTGGCCGCCATTAAGTAGGTCGTGGGAGGGGGAGGAGCAGAGCAGGTGGGACAATGGAGACGTGGGAAGAATATGGGGGAAGAAACTGAAGCCGCAGGAGACCAGGTGCGGAACAGGGGAGGTGGGAGGAGGAAAAAGTACAGGAGGGGTTAGGGGGATAGAAAAGTCACAAAAGTAAGAAAGAAAGGCACAGAAGTATGACAAACATGCAAAAATAAAGAGGCACAAAGTCAAGGGACAAAAATGGAAGAGAGTGAGCCAACAAGGCACAAACGTAACGGCAAAGACTAAGCAAAAGAGGCAAAAAAGTAATGGCAAAGACTGAGCAAAAGAGGCAAAAAGGTATCAGAAAAAGAGTGAAGAAAAGCTGCAATAAGTGTGAGAAAGAAAATGGCACAGAAGTTTGAGAAAGGAAAGGCACAGAAATGCCAGAGCGTGCATAAGTGATGCAGGGAGAGAATGAAAGAGGCAGAAGTAGAGTCCGGAGAGAGGCGGCAGTGGCGAGACTTAGGCAGGGCCACAAGGTGCAAGGCTGAGTCTGTGTGGATCAGCTCTAAGAGCCTGTGACAGACATAGAAGTTTATACCAATGTTCAGACTCCAAAAAATGCAGTGCAAGTGAGAAAGAAAGCTAGCAATATGGCAGGAAGGCTCTCTTTGCTTGGTTATGTCATGAAGGAAAGAATAGGATTGTGACAGTGGATTTGGAACAAGATGTCATAGCAACCAGTGTGTGGAAAATCAGGATGATAGAAGGAACAAACTAGAGTACTACATATTAAGTTTAGAATGAAATGAAATCTGAATGGTGTTCTTGTTTTAAACGCTTATTCGCACACCACCTCTGGTCTTCCTTCTACCCAGGAAAAAGAAGTGAACTTCAAGTATCAGTTGGCTGACCTACTATGAGGCTACGAGGACACAAAAAGCTGCAAGAGGCCTTTTCTCTGTAGTGCACAGTTGACCAGTACCAACTGGACCTGGACCTGGACCTTGCTGTTGGCCTCTGCTGGGGTCAGTCCTGGCCTTTAAGTGCTGCCCCTGAAGTCATGGGAGCCTGGAAGGAAATGACACAGAGGAGCTGTTCCAGAAACCCTGAAATTTGGTGCTTAAAAGACCAAGGGCCTGATTTAGAGTTTGGTGGACTGGTTACTCTATCACAAACATAAATTGTCCATTGTATTACAAGTGCATTATATCCTTTGGCCCTTGTAATAAAGCAGATAAGAAATCCATCACGTTTGTGACAGAGTAACTCATTTGTCAAACTCTAAATAAGAATGTAAGTCAGAAGGTAAAAGCTTTGACCTCAATGAACCTGGTTGGTGTATCTGACCCATACTCAATCTTTGTCAGCCTTAAATTGCAACTATGTCCAGGTCTGCCAAGGCCATTGACTATCACTGCAGCTAAAGTTTTTCTTTGCTATTTCTACTTACAACTGTAAAAAGTCATAGCTCCGTTCTCCCTATTGGATGTTTGTCATTTTGTTCATTAAATTTTACTCTAATGTTCTAATTCAGTTTAGGATAGTTATTGTTATTGTTTTGTATTTTGGCTTTCTTTGCTGTTTGGTACTGCATAAATACTTTACACACTGTCCAAAGTTACGCCTGATATTCATCTGCTTCCCAGTTATTCCATTTACTTGATTCCAGTGTGCACCCTGTCAAAAAGCAGCACTGCACCAATTTAACACATAAAACAATAGAGTTGCTAGATTGTTAACAGAGTAGATAAGACTTCTGAGAATGATAGGCCAGTTTTTACACTCAAATGTGTAAGATACTTCCTTCATTCCTTAGTTTTCAAAGTCAAGGTTTTCGCAAATTGGGAGGGAAGGGGACAGATGGCACTGCCACCAGGATGTGAAGGGAATGGGTGCAAAAGAGTCAGAGGATCACTGATAACAAGCCAGCCCTTACTGCTTATATCCTCTCCAGACAACAGCAATATGACTGACATACCTCAGAGTTTGGCTCCACCACGTTTAATAAGGCAAAAGAAAAAACCTCCAGTATCGTGGTTCAACCTAAACATAAACAATGAAAGAAGACAACTAAGACATCTGGAACGACTATGGCAGAAGGACCCAAACATTAGCCATCATGAACAATTGAGAAGGCACAGAATCTCATAAAAAAAGCTATCTGGAGTGCCAAAACAACAGCGATTAGATTACAAACAGACAGAGCGAAGAACTGGCCCCGAAAACTCTGTGATATAATAAAACAACAATCAGGAAATCTTGCAGAACCCACAATTGAAAACAACTCAAAGGACATCTACGACGCCTTCTCAACTTTCTATAAAGATAAAATTGACGGAAACTCCTTTACATGCCAAGATAGTACCCAACCTAGAGTATCTATCTATCCCACTCTCACAGCGCACAGCAAGGTCACTGACCCTCATACCCCAATTGCACTAAGAAAAACTGAGCCTTCTGGAACAGTTTAAGATATCTATCTGAGGGGGAAATCCAGAATACCATTCAGCCAATGAAACCCACCACTCACTCTGACAACCTCCTTCCCTTCCACTTACTGAAAGAGATCCACTAAACCATCACTGACCTATGGAAGAAAATTATGATGCATCTCTCCAACAAGGATCCCTCCCAGAATTCTCAAAGATGGGCCAAGTATCACCCCTACTAAAAAAAATGGGCATAGACCAGAAAGACTTCAACAACTTTGGACCTGTATCCAATCTGCCTTTCCTGGCTAAAGTGGTTGAAAAATGCGCCCACGATCAGCTATGTGAACACATTAACAATTTTGACCTATTAGAAAAACACCAATAAGGTTTCAGACCTGGTCACAACACTGAGGTCATGATTCTAAACATCCTTGATGATTTACAAACATCACTAGACCAAAACAAGTCCTGTCTCCTAATACTTCTGGATTTACCAGCTGCATTTGACAAGATCAGCCACAAACCCCTCAGAGAAACTCTTGAATTCAGAATGGGCCTATCAGGAGCTTTCCTAAACAGGTTCACCTCCTTCTTGCAGAACCAACAACATAGAGTTAAAATTGGCAACACCATATCTGATGTAGTTGACATTGACAGGGATGTTCTGCAGGGACCTATTATTTCACTAACGCTTCTAAATCAATACATGGAACCACTCACAGAAATCCTTAAAAATATAAAAGTCTCATACCACATGACATTGATACACAACTTTACATCAAACTCTCCTCTCAAAAGGATATCTGGAGACTGGATGACACCCTGAGAAAACACAGAACTTTCTGGCACACAACCATCTAAAACTAAATCCGCTGAAAACCAAATTCATTCTCTTCTCTCCAACCCATGGAATTCAACACCCTCAACTATGGTCTTATAACCTCCATTCCCTAAACTGCACCCCAACCATCTGCAACTCTGTAAAATCATTAGGCATCACACTAGACTCTAATGTAAAGATGCAAGCTCACATACAAGCTGCAACCAGAAGCGCTAACCTACAGCTTCACCACCTAAGAAAAATAAAACTATTCATACCTCTTAGAGACCTCAAAATTGCTGTTCAATCTCTAGTGCTCTCAAGACTTGCCTATGGGAATGCAATGATCGTTTGTATTCCTAAAGCCAGCCTATCCCCGATAAAGTGGACAGTAAATGCAGCAGCAAAACTCTTAAGAGGCGCTCAGCATTATGATTGCATTTCTCCATCACTCAGAACCCTCAACTGGCCCACAGTGTGACAGCGCTAGGACAGAGAAGAAATGTGACATATCTTATGGCCATCACCTTATTGACATACTGACTAATTACCTGCAGCAGAGCCTCCAGGAATCTGTACTCTTGCGTGTTCATAGCACAATTTAAAAATCACCCAGTAGAAAAGCTCACACTGCTTGACAAGTACCTGTGCACCATAGAAACGGCAGTTGGTCACAACCTAATCTGCTTTTGTAACTGCCAAAAATCTACCAATCAACCATGACATGGGCTCTATATATCATAACAATATCCATTTTGATATGCCAAATGTCACTAGGTGAGATGGAGTGCGCTTCACTTCAGAGAGGAACAGGATCTTCCTTACTTACACTAAGAAATGCATCAGGTTCTCTATGTAGCTGAACACTACACACAATAAAGCAAAAAAAAACCTTTTCCGAAAGACTAGAAGGTGAGCAAAGTAAGTATATAAGTAAATTCTGTAAATCAAACTACAATACCTACATTATGTGAAAAACTCCCTTTTTTTTAGGATACTGACACCCGCAAGACTTGCACGAGAGCGGGAGCACCCAAACGCCATCCTCCACTCATATATTTTTCCGACTCTCGCAAGACTCTCAAGAGTTCAAACACTTACCATATCTCTCATGGATAACTGTCCTGTATTCTTTGGTGTGGCTAGTAGAGTGGTGCAAACACGTAAGCCTATCCGTTGAGACCTCTCTCTTCAGATAGATTTTCTCTACCCATCCCTACTTTATTACAATCCTGTGAGAGTCTAGATAGATTGTAACATTTTAGGGGAAAGAATTCAGAGTCTCTTTGATCACAGTAATTATGCCTTATAGTTCCCACAACTAGGGAATCAGGAGAAAGTGGTCTCTCCACTCAGAGCATTGCATGTTATACCAGGAGAGTATAGCAGAGTATAAGGAGAGACAGGGCTCTTTACTGATACCTCTCACCAGGGCAACAACGCTCTATAGTAGGGTGTGGAGAGTGAGTGCCCTCTTCACTGAGACCTCTCCTCAAGGTGACCAGTGTGCAGAGTAGGGTGTAAGGAGAGACTGGCCTCTCAGCTGAGAGCTTTCTTTGAGCTGACAGGTGTGCGTAGTAAGAGTTGGAGAGAGACTAGCCTCTACACTGAGATCTCTCCGGGATGATAGGTGTGTGTAGTAGGGTGTGTGGAGAGACTGGCCTCTTCTCTGAGCCTTCTGTCTCGGATGACGGCTGACCATAGTATGGTTTCTGGAGGGAGTGTCCTCTCCGCTGAGATCCCTCTCTTGAATGACTAATGTTTGTAGTAGAGTTGGAGAGTGACTCGCCTCTATACTAGCATTTATGCTCATACCTCTCCCCGCCGTGAAGGGTATGCATAGTACGGTGTGGGAAGGAACTGGCCTCTCTGCTAACACCCCTGTCTTGGATGACAGGTAGTGCAATAGGATGTGCAGAGGACCTGGTCCCTATGCTGAGACCTTTCTCTTGGATGATGAGTGTGCATAGTAAGGTGTGAGTAGGAGCCGGCTTACCTGTCTGCTCACACCTCTTCCCATGGTGACAGATGTACAACTAGGGTGTGGGGACAAAATCAACTCTATGTTAAGAAATCTGTCTTGGATGATGGAGAGTTGGGTATGGAGAAAGACTGCTCTGTCAGCTAGGACCACTCCCCAGAGTAATACATGAGCACATGTGCGTAGTAGGCTGTGTAAAGAAACTGCTCTCTCTCCTCCTACCTCTTTTCATGGTGATGAATGTGCACAGTAGGGTATAGAAAAGGAGTATCTTTTCTACTGAAAACTCTCTCTTGGTCCACTGGTGTGGATTGTGGAGACACACTCACCTCTCCTTCAGACCTCTCCCCATGGAGACAGGCATGCATAGTAGGGTGTGCACAGGGACAAACCTCTTAGTTGAAACGTCTCTCCAGAGTAACAAGCATACATAGTAACCTGTGCAAAGGAGTTGACCTCTTCCCTACATATGGGGGTGCATCAGCCTCTGTATCAAGACCTCTCTCTTGAGTGAGAGTTCTCTATATCACAGTGTGGACAGTAGTGATATCTCGGCTGAGACACCACTCCTGTATAAGTCAGCATAGTAGGGTATTCAAATAATTGGCTAAGGTGTCCCCCTCTTTCAATGAATGTTGCATTCTGCAGTACACATAGAATGAGGAAACTTCCTCTTGTGATTGTTTATGTGCAGGAAGGTGTCCCTCTACTGAAATGGGTTTTTAAACTTCATACTTAATGCAGCACACACAGAAGTTGCAAAACATAATTTTTTTTATAATTGTTTATGTGCAGGAAGGGACAATTTCCTGCACATAAACAATCACAAGAGGAAATTTTTGCAACATGCATTGAATGAGGGGTAGCCGTAGCATTCTGACGCATTTCCAGGTTTACGATTTCTCGTAAATCTGGAAATGCGGCAGAAGCCATGGGTGCTGCGTAGGAACACCCACAACAACACCCATTGCACACCCCTTTCCAGCAAAGTGTTGCGTGTAAAGGGGCTATATTGAGGACACGAAATGCCATGCAGTACGTGTCCTTGCAAATATGGGGCAACAAAAAGTGACACACCGGCGGCGCAAGGGGCTTGTAAATACGCCCCTCAGGGTCAGTGCTTAATTTGTAAAATATTAAGTGCCAGGGCTCTGACCGGGAGGCCACTGCAGCTTGCACCACCCATAGCCCTTGTCCTCTCTGCCAAAACAACTACTAATCATCTCTCTCCCATGTAAATGTTCAGATTATTCCAGGTCCCCAAAGCTAAAGGAATGGCTGGGGAGGCAGGTATTTACAATTTTAATGTATATTGTATTCCTAAACAACCGTGGTTCTGCTCATCTCTAAATTAGATGAGCAGCGCCACCATGTGGTAGACTGTTTTAGGTATGGTGTTGACAATTAGGTGCCGGTGCCGAGCACCGGAAACCAATTAAGTGCTTAGCACAGGAAAGCCCCGGCTCAAATTAAGCACTGCTCAGGGTGCAATCTAGCAGCATTTCTGAATCTTCTGGAAGGTGGAGGAAGTGGCAAAAGAGATACTGGACAAACCATTTCAGTTCAGAATTTGGAATATCCATGGTCTGATATGAATATTATTCCTCCAAGCTCTTTTTTCATAACCCTCCATTTTTGTCTCAAGTCATATCTGCTTCATTTCTAGTGTGTACAGTTTGGATGCAAGCTCATCCTCCTTGTGGGCATGTTCAACCAGACTGCTTTCAAGATGGTGATTTCTGGTTTCAGGCTTTCAACAGAGAGATCCAGGTCTAAGAGCGCTTTTGGGCAGTCGAGTCAAAGGGAGGACATATCTTTTTTGAATTCCGCAAGTAAAAGTTGGATATCTGCTTTCATTGATAGGGATTGTAAGTTCTGCTGCTCAAGGTTGATATCCATTTCCAGCAGCTGCCATCTCGAGAATGTGGGGGCGTCCAGGCGGGCTGGGAAAGAGACCAAATAATGCGAGAAAAAAACAGTGATAAGGCGATACCAACACAGCATCCTGAGGTGGTTGTGTGTTACTATGCGATTAACTGGTGTTTAAAACCTGGGTTGCACTCTTCCAGTGCCTGTGCCCACATGCTGGAAGAATGCATGGAATGTATCCTAGAATAGTGGGGAGTGGTGACAGTTGGCTATGGGTCATCGATGAGAGGAGGTGGCATTTTCTGTGTCTTGATGATAGTGGAATAAATCTTACCTCCTTACTTGCATGTCCGCATCTTTATAAGGGGCCCAGTCCAATGCAGGTTATTGGAGAAGAAATAGCCAAACAGTCATAGAGAATATGGGCAGCTATGGCACAGGGAGAGGGAGCGCCTCCTAAGTGTCATTTGTTTGTCAGGGATGTACGCTCCCCCCCTCTAAAGTGCTGAACTCAACACATAACTCCAGGGGGTCAAATCAACAAGCCCCCCCACTCGCTCACCTAAATGTCTGCAGCAGGAGGCCTCAAAAGTTGTAGAGGAGGAAGCCAGGAGCAGGTCAAGGCCCAGCAGTACACCTCTGGAGCAACGTCACACCCCATTCCTAGCTATTGCGTGCTCAGCACATCACTTGGGTTAACAGCTGGGGGCTAACTTCTCGGGCAACCCCTTAGTACCACAATATGCACAACATTAGAGTCCAAGTCTCGGCTACGGTGATGGAAGCTCTATGGCCACTGTCACCCTGAAACTCTCTCCCAAGCCCTTGGTTTTCAGGAGTACCACTGTGTCAGAAGCCACGGAAAAAGTGGAACATCCAAGCCTCTAAGTCTTCAATGGCGGTGAAACCTCTCAGGCTGGCCTCCAGTACTGTGAAACCTGAACTCCCATTTTTTCTGCAATGGTTTATCTTTGTTTCAAAGATCCTCCACATTCTGCAGTTGTTCCCTCAGACCTTGCTCCTATAGACTTTGAATGTACATTCTTAATAAACAAATTTTGATGTCTATGTACATTGTGGAAAGAATCTTATGAAATTGGGACTTCAATTTCCACTTTATCTTTCTCTCTTACTCCTAATGCAACAACGCAAATCCCAGGGATGGGCTGCCACCCACCCCTCCATCTCTGAAGGGATTTAACTGCAAGACGAAAGGCGGACGTCTCTGACTTCTAGCATGCTTGGGGAATTAGGAGGGAGTTCTCACTCGTGATATGTTCTCAGACTGATGGCTCTCCAGCCTCTGCTAGAATCAGCGGAGTCTGTAAGTCATCAGGCAGGGCCGGGGCTAGGCAAGGGCAGTGTGGGCAGCTGCCAGGGGCCTCGTACTCAGCCTACCAGCATGGGGCCCCGCACAATTTCAACATCCCACCTTGTAGGAGGCTGAGAGGAGGAGCTGCTGCCCAGGAGGAGTCGGCACAACGAAGCATCTCCCCCCCCCCCAGCCCAGAAAGTGTCACTTATGTAAATTTCAGGGGCCTCGCACCTTCCCTTTTGCCTAGGAACCTGAAAATCCTAGAACCGGCCTGTAGCGCGGCGGGGCCCGGGGTATCTAGGCCGCAGCAGCGCTAATTAAGTGCACGACACAGGTGCTTTCGTTCTCATGGCCGGAAGACCCCGAGCGGTCTCCGGCCGTTTATTTATCCCCTCGGGGCGAGCCCGCCCCAAGGGGTGTGGGGATGCATGAAGGTTGAAACAATGTATTAGAGGGCCCGGGTGGCTCTCTACATCCCTCCTTTCTTTCGGCTCTGGACCATATAGTCCTCCCAGTTCATGGAGAAGTATATACAAAGTCTGGCATTTGCTGACTTGGCTCCGGATTCGGCCGGAGACCATACCTCTGGCTCCGGACCCTGTACCCAGCCGACACGCTGGACGGGACACCCTCAGACGATTCGGCAGCGGGGTCCTGACTCGACGGTCGTGTAGGATCAGCCCAGCCCTGGCTGACTTGCCGGGGTACCTCTGGTGGGGTACTCCGCGTGCTGGGTGAGGAAGGAGGGGAGAAACTTGGAAAAGAGTCTTGATCGTCAGACGCTTCTTGATCCAGCACCCTCTCAGCGGTCTTCTTGAAACTGGACACATTCCTCGTTACGGATTGCTGTCCCTTTTGAGCAGTGACCAGGGTCCCTTGAACACCTACAACGATCCATACTTCTGGCTCGTAGGGCGTCCGGAACTTCCACCCGGGGTGTCGGTCTTTGATCACCACCCGGTCTCCCACTCTTAGCTGAAGTTCTTGTGCTCTACGGGCTTCGCTGGCCTTTCGATTCGTTGTCTCCCTCTTTGCTTGGACGGCGGCATCATCCCGCTCCACAGGCACCCACGTCGGGTCTGACGGGAGACTCTCTCGTGGAGCCCGCTTGAACAGTAGATGAGCCGGAGCACACTTGGTGGTGCTATGAGGGGTCTGTCGATACGCACCAAGAAATTGGTTGAGAGCTGTTTCAGCGTCTTCTCCACTATCTACTGCGATGCGCAAAGCGCGGTTCAATGTCCTCATTAGGCGTTCTGCTTCCCCGTTTGCTTGGGGCCATAGCGGGGTGATCTTCCGATGTCGAATCGCCTGACTCTCGAGGTAGTCCTGAAACTCTCGGCCCTGGAACGGGGGTCCGTTGTCGGACTTGACCTCTTCCGGTAGTCCCATCATTGCGAAGGTTCTGTCCAGGACCCTCTTCACCTGGGGAAAAGCTGTCGACGACACCACCTCGACGATGGGGAACTTCGAGAACGAGTCAACCATGACCAGCATGTGACGTCCATCTGGGAAGCTCCCAAAGTCCAGGCTGAGGTGTGTCCAGGAGTCTTGCTTGGTTCCTCCGTGATCACGGGTGCTGGCGCGGGTCTCCTCCGGTGATTGTACATGCGTGGCACTGTCGAACCATCTCCTCCACCATGGAGTCCATCGCTGGGAACCAGACCTTGTCCCGCAACCTGGCCTTGGTCTTTGCCATTCCCTGATCGCCGACGTGTGTCAGTGTGAGGATCCGTTTCTGCAAGCTCTCCGGGACCACTATCAGGTGTCCTCTCAAGATGACTCCTTCTACCCCCACACTGAGTTCGTTACGGACCTGCCATAATTGTTGGCGGGCATGGCTGACCTCCGGCCGGAGGACGCGGGCTCCATCCATGAAATGGGCCCATCCGTTGTTCTCCAGTGCTCCTCTCACTCGGGGAAGAGTCTGGTCTTCCTGGGTGGCCCGGCTAATCTCTTCTAGGGTCATGGCTGTCGGACACGCTCCTTGTGACACCATGTTAACGAAGGCTTCGGTGTTACATGCATCCGCCGATGGGTCCGATGGCATTGTGGACTCCGGGTGACGAGACAGATAGTCGGCAGGGTTGTGGGCCCCTGGACGGTAGATCACTTTGAAGTCGTATGCCTGCAACTGCACTGCCCATCGTTCGATCCTCGGGGCGCCAGCCGGGATGAGCCTGCAAACAGTGGGAGCAACGGTTTATGATCGGTCACGACGTGGAACTCCTGGCCGCACAGATACAGGTGGAAGTGTTGGCACGCCCATTTGATAGCCAACGCCTCCCTCTCGATTTGGGCGTATCTGGTCTCGGTGTCAGTGAGAGCTTTACTGGCGTAAGCAACCGGCTTCCACACTTCCGGGCCATGTTCTTGAAGGAGGACCGCTCCTAGGCCCACCGGGCTGGCGTCGACGACCAGTTCCGTTCGTCGTCTTGGGTGGAAAAAGGCCATTACCGTCTTGTCCAACAACCTCGCCTTGATGTCTTGGAACGCTTTATTTGCCGCGGGCGTCCACTCCCACTTGTGATCGTAGCGTGTAAGGGACCGTAGTGGCTCCGACATGGCTGCGAGATTGGGGATGAAGCGCCCACAGTACGTGGCCATGCCGAGGAAACTCCTCACTTCGGTCGGATTCCGTGGCGTGCTGGCCGCTCGGATGGCTTCGGCCTTCTTCGGGTCCACCAGGAGCCCTTCTCGGGTGAACGTGTATCCAAAGAAGTCGACGCTCTCCTGATAAAACGAACACTTGGATTTGTGCAGAGTCAGCCCGCAGTCTGTCAGCCACTTCAGAGTGTCTCGGAGGTGAGAGTGATGCTCCTCGAGCGTGTTGGAGAACACAAATATATCATCACTGAGGTTGATCACCCCTTCCAGCCCCGACAGTGCTTCCCGGATGGCATTTTGGAAGACCTCAGCAGCTGATGATACTCCGAAGCTGAGCCTCTTGTACCTTCGGAGGTCAACGTGCGTCGAGAAGGTGGTGATATACCTGCTCTCGGGCTCCAGCTCCAGCTGATGGTAGCCGGCGTTCAGGTCTAGCTTGGAGAACCACTTCGCCCCGTTGAGGTCAGCCACAATGTCATCCATTGTGGGGGTGATGTGACGTTCTCTTTTCACAGCGGTATTTGGCAGCCTCATGTCGACGCATAGCCGAATGGCTCCGGGTTGTTTGGGTTTGGGCGCCACGACCAGCGGGGACACCCACGGAGTGGGGCCAGAGACCTTCTCGATGACGTCTAGCTCTTCGAGCTTCCTCAGCTCCTCCTCCACTTGCGGGCGTAGGTTGAAGGGCACCCGCCGGTGCCTGAGGGCCACAGGTCATACCGAAGGGTCAATATGGAGCTTGAACTTCTTGCCCTTGAGCTTCCCCAGTCCTTTGAAGAGAGCCGGAAACTCCTTCAGCACGCTTGCGTGGGAGTCATGGATCTGGTTGGCGAAGAAGACAAGTCCTAGGTCCTCGGCCGTGTGGCAGCTGAGTAGAGTCCCCTTTTTACCCTCGGTGATGTGTAACCTCGCCTCGGTGAAGTAGCTTCCGCTGGCGACGGTGGTCTGGATGACGCCACGGAGAGGAAGCGGGTCAGTCCCTCCATACGTGTAGATTCGGGCTCTGGACGGTGCAAGTGCGGGTCACGGTGACAGGCGGTCATACTGTTCTGAGTCCATCACATTGACAGATGCACCAGTGTCAATGAGGGCTTGTACATCAGTGCCTTCGATGGAGACAGAACACATGGGAGGTGGCCTTCGACGAGTGCCTGTCCTGCTGACGTACAACACCACGAACATTTCCTCGTCCTCATCCTCATGCCCTGGGCGTCGTTCCTGTAGTTGGTCTTCCGTTGTTGGCGGTAGGTCGTCCAGAGAGAGCTGGCGAATCCGTTGGGGCGTGCTTCTGGGTCTTGACGATGTTTGTCTGAATCGCCCCCCTCGGCACACTTTGGCGTAGTGGTTCAACTTGCCACAGCGGGAGCATGTCTTCCCCTTCGCCCCACAGATGGCCGTCACAGGGTGATCCTCACCGCAGTATCCACATGGTCCACCTGGTGACAGTCTGGGCGCCTGGCGAGGCGCGGCGGGGCGTCTCTGGATTACGTCCACCTTTTCCTCCTTGATCGGCGGGTGTCTGGGCGCATGTGAGGCGGCAACTGGTGTGTGTAGGACGGCTTCGATTTCCTCTGCCCTGACGTCCGACAGCTCGTGAGAGCGGGCCAGAACCAGGATCTCATCCAGCGAGATTCCTGGTTGTCGAAGGATCAGCTTCCGCAGGAGTTTGGAACGGCAGCCCAGGATAATTTGGTCCCGTATCTCCTCCCGTTGGTCGGTGAACCGGCATGTGCTAGCCAGCCGGCGTAGCCGTGCATAGAACATGTCAACAGATTCTGAGTCCATCTGCCACGCCCTCTTGAACTTGAACTTCTCGAAGTCAGGGTTGAGCTGGGGATCAAAGTGCCTGTTAAGTGCGGCAACCGCTGCCTCGTAGTCGTCGTCATCCCCCGTGTTGGGGAGCATCTCGAAGAGGTCATAAATTTCTCCGCCCCCATAGTAGATGAGGAGAGACCGCTTCACCGTTTCATCGGTCTCCCATGTCCCCTTGAAGTAATGGTTGAGCCGCCCGACCCACTTCTTCCATCTTGGCGTGGCAGTGGCAGGGTCCGAGGCTTCACTGAAGGGAGGCAGCGGTGCGACCAACGTGTGGCTGAGTCTTGGGGGAGGCGGATCGGCGCCTCCATCATGCTGTGCAGCAGCTCCAGCCGCCGGTTGGGTGGTCATGGCGGCCTTGTGACGGTGCGTAGGCGCAGGGGTGTGGCCTGTACGCTGGTACTCCGCACCTGGGCGTGCGCGTTAGCGCGTGGCCTCGCGGTGCGGGCCGCTCAGGGGCTCAACGTGCGTGGAGGGATGCGAGATGCCCCTTGGCGCAGACTGGTGGGGCAGAAAGGTACACGTGCCAGGCTTCTGTCCACCTCGTGTGTTTGCACGTCTGATGTCCCCCTCTCCACTGTGACGTAACACCGGTGAGCCTTGCAGCTTGAGGCAGGGGAAAGTCCTTGCCCCTTATGCGCAGGCAGGCAATCCTGCAGCCCAAATCCAGGGCTTCAACACACACGTTGCAGGCAGGGGAGGGCCGCGTGTAGCGCTGGGGATGACTGTGTGTTTTTTTCTTCTTTCCTCCTCTTCGCGCGGTAGCGCTGAGGCAGACGAGAGGAGAGTAGGCGTGCCCCCGGGCCGTGCTCCGAGGCGTGCAGGCAGGGGCGCCCGGCCGCAGTGAGGCGCACGCTGACTCCGCACTCGCGCGGCGGGCACTTACCCCGACTTGTCAAACCACCGCCACCAGCGCCACCAGCTGAACACGCTCCCACTTGACAGGGAGACGCGTGGGCGGGCGCAACATGATGGGCGGAGGCAGCAGCGCAGGCAAACGCCTGTGGAGGTCGCGGGTAGCTGGGGCTCCGGCGAGCAGCGAGCTCCGGTTGGCGTGGAGCGGTGCGGGTGGGCTCTGCGAGCTCCCAGCGTGGACCAGTCAGGTAGGCGGGCACGCGTGAGGTGCGACCGGCCTCGTCGCCAATGTAGCGCGGCGGGGCCCGGGGTATCTAGGCCGCAGCAGCGCTAATTAAGTGCACGACACAGGTGCGTTCGTTCTCATGGCCGGAAGACCCCGAGCGGTCTCCGGCCGTTTATCTATCCCCTCGGGGCGAGCCCGCCCCAAGGGGTGTGGGGATGCATGAAGGTTGAAACAATGTAGTAGAGGGCCCGGGTGGCTCTCTACACGGCCGTCATCAGAGTGATCTGATGACTCAGATTAAACTTCAGTCATAGTCTTAATAGGAGGGGGGGGGGTGAGTGCTGAAGGATTGTGCTGCGATAAAGGACCAATATTCATAGCTGCCAAGGTTTCAGATTGCTGTGTGTGACATTTTCCTAATTTTTGTATAATTATGAGTGACAATACAAGGACTATGTGTGTGACGCTTTCTTGCGAGCAAAATCAAGCAATGAAGATGAGGAAACATAAATATCAGAAATGACACCCATTGGAGCAACAGAGCTGAATTGACGGCAACACCGGGCCCATGTGCCGCCCAAGACATCATGTAATTCATTAAGGGGGAGGCGCGAGCGGGCGGAAGTTACGTTTGCAAGTTTAGGCTCGCACCGCGCCTGTGTCCCACCGCCACCTGTGCCTCTGCCCTGCTGGGCCGGACCAGACTCCATTCGAGGAGTCATCAGTCCCAGCCACCTTTGGATTTTTCCCAAGTGCTCTGCAGACAGAACTAAATGGTACCCTCCTTTAATTAACTTACAGCCGCCTTGAAAAAACATGCATTGTGATTCTCAGGCTCAATTTAGCCACAATCAACCAATGCTTCTTCTTGCTGCGTTCTGCCCTCCTCCTTAGCTATAAAGAAATGCAGCCTCCCTGGAATGTTGATGCAGCATAGCTCCTAGCGCTGGCCTTCCAGCTGCTGTGTATCTCGGAGGAAGTGGGGAGGTTGTGATAGGTAATACTTCCATATCACGAGGGGCGCTGGCAAAATCACTCAGCTCTAAAACAGCACTGTCCAGTCAGCCAGCCTGTTCTAACACACTGCACACGTAAATCTGCAGTGCAAACCCCCGCTCTAACACACTGCACACGTAAATCTGCAAACCCCCGCTCTAACACACTGCACACGTAAATCTGCAGTGCAAACCCCCGCTCTAACACACTGCACACGTAAATCTGCAAACCCCCGCTCTAACACACTGCACACGTACATCTGCAGTGCAAACCCCCGCTCTAACACACTGCACACGTAAATCTGCAGTGCAAACCCCCGCTCTAACACACTGCACCGTAAATCTGCAGTGCAAACCCCGCTCCAACACACTGCACACGTAAATCTGCAGTGCAAACTCCCGCTCCAACACACTGCACACGTAAATCTGCAGTGCAAACCCCGCTCCAACACACTGCACACGTAAATCTGCAGTGCAAACCCCCGCTCCAACACACTGCACACGTAAATCTGCAGTGCAAACCCCCGCTCTAACACACTGCACACGTAAATCTGCAGTGCAAACCCCCGCTCCAACACACTGCACACGTAAATCTGCAGTGCAAACCCCAACTCTAACACACTGCACACGTAAATCTGCAAAGTTCTGTTGCTCCAATGGGCGTAATTTCTCAAATTGATGTTTCCCTCGTCTTCATTGCTTGATTTTGCTCGCAAGAAAGAGTCACACACATAGTCCTTGCAATGTCACTCATTAATTTTGATGCTGAATCCTAGAATAGACTCCTCAGTAAAAGGGGAAAAGCAGTTAAAGCCTAAAGTGGCAAACGTTTTACAGAATTATCAAAAAACCCTGTCACTTATTGATCCCTGGAGGGAGGCCTTTCCCACAAAAATAGAATATACATGTTTTTTCGGACTATTTCATAGCTCTTCGCGTATTCATTTCTTCTCACTCTTGGAGGCCCTGGTTTTTAAGTCTCAGAAGGACACTCCTTAATGGTTTTTCAGATCATGCAATACTTGCCCAGGAGTTAGTGACTGAAAATGGCACTCTGAGAGTTAGGAGATGGTTTTTTTAATAAACAATACTTACAAGAGGAAGGCTGGGTCTGGATATGTAAATGAATTTCTTATCAGGAATCATATGTCTGATCCCCCAAATGTAGTGTGGGATGCATTAAATGCATATGTTAGGGGGCTTGTGATAGTGAAGGATGCAGTGAATTTTTAAAGTGCCAGTCAACAAAAGCTGATTTTGGAAAAGACTGTCCCGGACAGTCAAGAACAATTTGTAATGCTTCCATCAAGAATAAAAAAAAGTGCTGGACAGGGTTAAACAGGCATTAAGTGATCTGTATATACACTAAGAGTGGTGCATTGAGGGGTGCATATATGCAGAAGGTTTATGAGGAAAGTAATTTTATGGAGAGATATTTAGCCTGGCAGGCACGACAACAAGCTGCAAATAATAAGATACATGCCTTGAAATGCCCAGTTTCAGGGGTTGGGTGTAAGGAGCAGGGGAAACTGGGTGAAATTATACTTGAGTATTATAGACAGATTTATAGTCACAATCAGGTGGTTAATAAAAAAGCTCTATAGAATTTTTTAGATTAACTAAATGCCCCTACTCTATCTAAGGAAGCTGTGGAAAAACATTGCCCGCCCATTTTCTAAAGCGGAGATGGTTGAAGGAGTTAAAAGCCTCCCTAATTGTAAGGTGTGTGGCCCTGATTGCTTTTCGGCACAGTTTTTGTAAAAAATTTTAGATGTACTGGCTGGCTATCTTTTATTGGTTGTCAATGCAATGTTAGAGGGCGGTCCTATACCGGGATCATTTAGTATGGGGAATGTAGTTAGTTTAGCTGAATTCAGATTGCAAAATAATTATGAAATTATTGGCTAATAGGTTTAATTCGACAAAATTGATCCACTCGGATCAGAATGGTTTTATTGTCGCTCGTCAGCTAGGTAAAATATGCACTACTTAGCCAAGGCATTGGACTATTTTTCAGTTAATAATACATCGGCCATAGTTCTCCTTCTAGATGCAGAGAAGGCATTTGACCTCGTGGTCCGGGAAATGCTTTTTATTATTTGAGCCAAATTCGGGGTTCGTTCCGAGATCAATGGGTTGATATCAAAGATGTATTTGAATGCTGAAGCTAGCATCATAGTTAATGCTACAGCAGCGGGTATATTACAAGTTAGTCAGGACACCCGGCAGGGGTGCCCTTTATTGCCGATTTTTTTCGCTTTTTTAATAGAGCCATTGGCACTTGCAATTAGTGAGAAAAGCGATATTTGTCCTCAAATTGCGCAGATGGTGAAGATAAAATTATATGCATATGATATTATGTTGATCCTTGCACGAGAATGTGTTTGAGACATTTGCACTATACGAGAAGTTAGGGGGTTATAAAATTAATAATAAGAAAAATGTAAATATTTGATGTGGTCGTAATTCGGATGGATTACTTCCAGATATAGTTTCCTGTGTAAATAACCAGCCAAAGAGGTATTTGGGCATTAGATATTCTCCAAAGATCGAAGATTTATATGATCTTAACTATGCCCCTTTACTTTTAAAAATACAAGCTATGTTTACATGGTGGAACTTGCTGCTCCTCGTTATCTTAGGGCGGGTATCCTAATTTAAAATATCGATCCTTCCCTTGTTTAATTTTCTTTTTTCAGCCACTTTATGGGGGATATTCACAAGAACGTGCGCTAAACATCTCCAAAAAATGTTAACGCAACTTCACACATTGCAGTCTATTGTGGGAAAATAACCCTGTGTTAACGTGGAATTCACAACACGGCGGTACCATGCGATAGCCTCCCGAAACCGCGGCCAATGTCCGCGATACAACCACCGCGACGGCGATAAAAACACAAACCCCAACACATAAAAAGACGCGATGGGCCCAAACGCGATAAGAAAACAGTGATAACCAGCGAGAGGCCAGCAATACCCACGCGTAATGCGGGAAAAAGCACAAGAACAGCATACGGAAAATGCCACTAAAAAGGAAATGAACTGCGGAGTACCACGGATGCACCCTGACCGACTGCAGAGGACAACATGAACCCCACAATCCCCATGGAGGAACACCCAGGAATCCAGGGCTCGTGGAAGGGCAATGAGAAGAGGAAGAGGAAGACGGGTTACAGGCTGCAGGAAAACACGATTATCGTCACGGATGAGATAGAACACCACCACCAACTGTACGTCACCTCCAACGTGTCATTGGCAACAAAGAGGCAAAGATGGCACACCATCTCGGACCATGTGAATGCCGTCGTAGCGCCGAGGAGGACAATGGAAGAGGACAAGAGGCGCTGGATTGATGTGAATTGCAAAACCAAGCAGAAACTCGCTCCCAACACGAAAGCAGCAACGCACGTCGGAGGAGGGGGGCCAGCAGAACACCAGGAGCTGAATGACATGGAGAAGATGGTGGCCACAGTCACCAGTCGGGAGATGGTGACAGGAGTTGGGGTCCGGACACTGCCCAACATGACCCGACACTTCATCAACAGGGTGCGTACCGACCAGGGAGTGGGGGGACGGGGGGAGATGGGCACAATGGCACACATGCACAATTAAGCAGAGCACACTGCACACCCACAATGACTTAGGATCATGTCCCTGATCCCACGGGAACACTTCAGCACACACACAAACACCAAGTAGTCCCACGTACACCATGTGCCCAAAGGGGCACCCACCCAACACATCACCAATCACACAACCAACACATGCACACGTGCGAAACACAGCAAACATGCATATACGTCAGCCACACTGACAATGCAAGAGACACCACATGACGAGTAGCATGGCTGCAGTCCAATCATCATGACAATGTACACGGCACAACACTGAGGTGGCTGAGTGCGGACCACAACCGGAAAGGAGCAGGTCACACTCGGACACAACCACCTGCACAAACAACCCCTGACGTCAACGACACATCTGCGGACAAACCATGCCCAAGAGTCACAACTCTACAAAGAGCCCAAGTTACCCAAGTCTGCAACATCTCAGCACTGTGGAAGCACAGAACTGAAAGGCACACCGCATGAAAGGGATAAGTGGCAGCCAAATCAGAGCCGCAGGAGCGACTCACCCACCGTGCAGCATACGCACATAAGAATAAGTGCACCTCGACATTGACAACATCCTGTTACAAACAGCAACACCTCCACAACAGAACACAGGACACAACTGGTGCCGCATATGTGCACAACATGGCCAATCACATCTGGCACAGCAGGAAACTGTGACATGACAATGTACAAGTACAACCTGTAACCTGCAAATATTTATTATTCACACATGCTGTGCTTGTGGACATTTGTACTGTCCCATGATTGCCAGGGACGGCCACAATGTGACGTGCTTATGAGAAGAAATTGGCAATGAGGGTGTTCCTACGGACTATTCCTGCCGCAGCTGCAGTGGAATGTGGGCCACCTGCCCCATCATCCTCATCATCGTTCGGTACTTCTGGAACTTGGATCCATGGTGCATTGGTGCATACACAGATGTTGTGCAACACACAACTTGCAACGATCATCTTGCACACGATGTCTGGGCTGTACAGGAGCCTTCCACCTGTGACGTCCAGGCACCTGAAACGTGACTTCAACATGCCAAATGTGCGTTCCACAATGCCCCTGGTGCGTATGTGGGCCGCATTGTACTGCCTCTGGGCGGGTGTGTTCGGGTCTCGGAGGGGTGTCATCATCCAAGGGCAGAGTGCATATCCTTGATCACCTGTGACAGTGAGAGGTGTGGTGCAGCGGCCAGGGCAGCTGACTTCGGAGCACAGGGTTCACGGTTCGATCCCCGGCTCCGGCGGCAGCTCAGCTCAGCACCATGTGACTCTGGGCAATAGCTCACTTAATTTCCACTACGGCCACCAGCGCCTTGAGACCCGTAAGGGTGAGTAGCTGCGCTATATAAAAATGGACTTACTTACATTTTTACAGTGCAGAGAGAAAAGAGTCAATACTTGGTTCGGCATGATGTGTTGGCAGGCCCACTAGTCCAGTGACGCCTGTGCTGGCTGTGTGTGGGGTGAGTGTACGCCAGCCCTCAGGGAGTAGCTAGTGCTGGCAACAACTTCAACAGTCATCAGGCACTCAGGAATGCAATGTTCGAACAGCAAGGGAGCATGACTTGAGTTGCACAGAGTTAGTGGCCCCGGATGCACAGCGGCCGACACGGGCCTACTGCCACGGGACGCTGACTTGCGGGAGACTGGGGTAGGGTCATGAGGGCAGAGCAGGGTCTCGTATGTATCAAAGGTGGTTTTCACGGAGTGTCTCGGGGGAGAGTGGGAGGTGTACCTCCAGGGCATGAGGCAGAGGGCACATACCAGCTGTGTCCGGCAACATGGCGGATATGAATGCCACAGACTCATGCCAAACACCAAGTCCGTACCTGCCAGTTGCTGATGACAACCCCCAGGCCACAGGCTCAGACACCAACAATGTTCTGCCGGAGGCTGATGGTGACTCACGGCGCACAGGGTTAGTGGCACCAGGTCAGTCCTTGCTAGTGGTTGACCTCCTCTGTAACGGTGATCCGTGTTTCCACTGGACTGAAACGCATCTTTCTCTCACTCCTCTCCCTGCGTTCACTGGCATGAACTCTGCCATTGATTAATGAAGACTCAGTTCTAGATGTGGGACATACTGGACTGCAGTGTAGGCCGGCTGCAGCGGTGGGGTATGTCAACGAATGAGGACTCCTGGGGGCCTGTGTCACGGAGGACAGCGATGGTCTGAGGAGGCTGCCAAGGTCGTGGGCATGGGTCTTGGAGCTAGCACCGGCATGTGGTGGACCCTCTTTGACACACAACGGTGTCGGCAAGTGAGCAGTGCGGCCTTGGAGCGCTGGGGCGGGCAAGCCGGGTCTGGGTATCAGCGGTCTGGGGTGCAGCAGGCGCACAGGCTCGCAGGCCCCGCTGCTCACGGCGTCGGCCTAGTGGCGGGCTGAGAGGCGCCGCCCTGGCAGTGACGTTGGCCATTCCGGGAGAGCACCACGCTCAGTGCAATGGTGTTTTCATCCACACCCCTGCACAGGTCTGGCGTAAGCCTGGCCAACCCACTACGCTCACGCACACAGGGGGGGATGCAGCGAGCGACTTTACCACGATCTAACCCACAGCCTGGGGTGACATGGTTGAGTCCACTGTTCACTACTCTCCAGACACCAGCAGTTAATGTCTGCATGGACATATCTGTGGTTTGCATACCCAGGTCTGTCCAGCACATTCACGACACACTTGTCGTTGTGTGCATTCCCATTCATGGGTCACTTGCATCCTTCACACATGCATGCTTTCCGCCTCTCCACACGTTCAGCTGTTGTGTGGCTGTGGTGCCACGATATAGCTAGCTTGTGTACATGGGAAGCCCAGGATCCCAATGGAGTTGTGTTGTCGTGTCTGGTAGGTGGGCATGTTGATTGGCATGTTGTATGTGGTTTGGTCACATGTGCATTCCCACAGTTGTGCGTTGTGTGATGGTGGCTTTGAGGTGTGTGGTGTGTTGATTTGGTACTTACCAACGAGCAGTCCAGTTCCATAGGTGCCATCCTGGAAGCGCTGGTTGATGATGGACTGTCGGAAGATGTAGGAATCGTGCACACTGCCTGGGTAGTTTGCGACGACATTGGTGAACATTCCCCGGTGGTCCACTATTGCCTGCACATTGATGGAATGCATGTGCTTTCTGTTGCGGTAGATGTGTGCAGTGTCCGCAGGGGGCACAAGTGGGACATGTGTGCAGTCAATGGCCCCCAACACTTGTGGGAATCTAGCAATGGCGTAGAAGCCTTGCTTGGTCTCCAGCTGTTCCTGCGCATTGTGGGGGAAGAAAAGGTACTGGGGTATGAAGCTGATGATGGCATCCAGGACAGGTGTGAGGAACTTTGATAGGGCTGGCTGTGAGACTCCTCCGACTCTGGCCATTGTTGGTTGGAAGGTACCAGAGGGCAACGTGTGCAGCATAGCCAGCAGCTTTGTCTGCGGAGGGATGTTGGTTGTCCGCTGTGTTGGGACCGTCAGCCTGTGGCCGATGTGGGTCATGATGCGGAGGATGGTTGTCCTTTTGAGCCTGTAGTGGGCAATGACTTCCTCGGTCATTAGGTCTGTGAGACTGGTGCGTTTCGGTAGGTCCACTGTCTTGCTCTGCGCTGCCTCTGTGGTGGTCCAGGGGGGTGCCGGTCCGGGTCCTGGGGTGGTGGCGGTCCTGGGGGTGGTGGCGGTGGGTGTTGTGGCCCTGTAGGGGCTCCAAGCTGTATGATGAGTAGCTCCATGGCGTCGGTTGTTCTTCGGGTGAGGCTGTGTGCGGGGCTCCGTTGCCTACTGCAGGTAGTCGTCCTGCTTAACACCAGCAAGAGGCAGGTGTTAAATACTTGCTGCTACCGCGGCTTATCGCTTGGTTTTGGTTCGCATCACAGATCTGGCTGTTCGTTGTGAAAGTGCTGTAGTGGTGTTTTCGTGTGTTTTTGCACAGGAACGCCTACTCTGCATCTCATTAGGGTTAGTTGGTGGTGTCACCCGTGGGGATAAAATTTGCGGCAGTTATCGCGGGAATACTGGCGATGTCTGCAGTTTGCACCCGCTTGTGACTGGGGCGTTAAATCTATCTCCGCTTTTGATGCGTTAAGGTGGCGATAACTCGGCGATAAGTCCTTGTGAATATGCCCCTATGTGTTTTAACAACATCTTTTTTTAAGAAAGTGAGTCTATATTTACATCATTTATTTGGCAAAACAAAGTCGGCAGATTAACACTAAGCACTTTATATGAAGAACCGGAGAAGGGTGGTTTGGCACTCCCCAATTTAAAGGATTATTATTTTGCACAGCATATGTCCAGATTTAATATAAGACTCCAATTCGGCGCTATTTTTAAGAAATATTTTTTCCAGTTGATCTTAAGGGAGCACGATAGAAACGATGTGTTGAGACTAACAAAGTCACCTAAAAAAGTTTGCTACAAAAGTTTGAGGTGTTTTTTTCGGAAGCGTAAGGATCTCTATAGGAGATACGCTATCCCCTGTATTAATGCTGTTACATCTCTGTCAGAATTAGTTGGGGCTTCCGGCGCTAGGCTGGATCTCGACAGTTTGAAAATGGGAGAGAGCTGGGTTTAGGAAGGTAGCAGACTTTTGGACTGGAGAAAGGCGGAAAGATCTACTTGGAGTGTGTGAACTAGCTCAAGGTGACTTTCAGCTCTTTGGCTCCTTTAACATTTTGGTTAGTATATGTAATAATTTTGAGTGTGGGCAGATCTGGGGCAGCCCAAAAATTTGTAACAGCTTTATTGGAAGGCCCTGACCATAAACAGCTGGGAGAATTGAAAAGAGTGCTTGCCTCCATGAAGGGCCCTGATCTCTACCAAAAAGTTATGGAAAAATGGGGAAAGTACAAAGGGTTGGAAGTATCAAAGAAGATGTGGGATGAAATTTATATATTGAATTTCAAGGTTTTGAGAGGTGCCAATTGGCGCGGAATGTTACTTTACGATAAGCAGTTACTCTATCGAACCCCACAATTTTTATCACAGAATATACCTAGTTGGTCTGGCCACTGTTTTCGATGTCATTCGGGGGCTGTCACAAATTGGTCACATGTAATTGGTTCATGTATCCATGTTCAAGAATTTTGGAAATATATATTTAAGTACCTTGAGAGGGCTTGGCTGACAAGTTTAGGTCCTAGTGTATGGTTGATAGTTCTGGGATATGATCCTGCTATTTGATTAGCTCCCAAATTTATAAAATTATTATATGTGGCAATGGCAGTGGCCAGATCTTTATTATTATAGAGGTGGCGAACACAGTTGGCCCCACAGTAGGTGAATGGTTGGAACAAATGAAAGCATGTAAAAAATGAGGAAGGGTTGTATGCTCTGCGATCTGGGGGATTAGGAATTTTGATAAAATGTGGGGGCTGTTTATGGAAGAAGCTTCGGCTAGCTTTGTGGCAGGCGTTCACCCCTTTTTTAGGACAGTGCTTTGTTTTAATTTATTCTAGGTACTAATGGAATTTAGAGTATTAATATTGCTGTGTCGTTTATGGATTTATTCTGTGAGAAAAATATGTATTTATATTGTGATTTATGAATATTATGATTGGATGTTTTTATTGCTGTTTTGAATCTCAATATAAATTGTAATAATATCAATCAATCAATCAGGGGTTTATAAAGCGCACTACTCACCCGTGAGAGTCTCAAGGCGCTGGGGGAGGGTGGGGCGGTGGCTCCGGGTTAGCCGAAGAGCCAGGTCTTGAGGTCCTTCCTGAACGTGTTCAGGGTCGGGGAGCGTCTGATGTTCACAGGGAGCATGTTCCAGGTTTTGGCTGCGATGTGGGAGAAGGCTCTCCCGCCGGTTCTGTTTCTGCAGATGCGGGGGACTTCTACCAGGGCAAGGTCGGCGGAGCGGAGGTTCCTCTTGGGTAGGTGGAAGGATACTCTCTCATTGAGGTATTTGGGTCCGCTGTTGTGGAGAGATTTGTAGGTGTGGGTCAGAAGTTTGAAGGTGACCCTCTTCTCAACGGGGAGCCAGTGTAGGTCTCGTAGGTGTTGGGTCATGTGCTCCTGGCGTGGTGTTCCCAGGACTAGTCTGGCTGCGGCGTTCTGGATGGTCTGGAGCCTGTGTAGGAGCGTTTTGTTGATTCCGGCGTAGAGGGCGTTGCCGTAGTCCAGTCTGCTGGTGATGAGTGCATGGGTGACGGTCCTTCTGCAGTCGGGGGGGATCCACTTGAAGGTCTTACGGAGGATGCGCAGGCAGTTGAAGCTGGCGGAGGCGACGGCGTTGACCTGGTGGTTCATGGAGAGGGAGGAGTCCAGGATGATGCCGAGGTTCCGGGTGTGGTCCGTGGGTGTGGGTGGGCTCCTGAGGGCAAAGGGCCACCAGGTGTTGTCCCAGGCGGAGGTGCAGGGGCAGAGGATGAGGACCTCTGTCTTCTCTGAGTTAAGCTTCAGGCAGCTGTCGTTCATCCAGGCTGCTACGCTCTGCATGCCCTTCTGGAAGCAGAGTCTGGTGTCTTCGGGGTCCTTGGTGAGCGAGAGGATGAGCTGAGTGTCGTCGGCGTAGGATACAATGTTGAGTCCGTGGTGTCTGACGATGGTGGTGAGGGGTGCCATGTAGATGTTGAAGAGCGTGGGGCTGAGTGAAGATCCTTGGGGGACTCCGCAGTTGATTTCGGTGTGTTTGGAGAGGAAGGGGGGGAGTCGGATCCTCTGGGTTCTGTTGCAGAGGAAGGATTGGATCCATTTGAGGGCGGTTCCTTGTATTCCTGAGTCGTGTAGTCTGGCTGCGAGGGTGCGATGAGATACTGTGTCGAAGGCTGCGGAGAGGTCAAGAAGGATGAATGCCGCCGTGTCTTCCTGGTCGAGCAGCATGCGGATGTCATCGGTTGCGGCGAGGAGGGCGGTCTCGGTGCTGTGGTTGCTGCGGAATCCGGACTGGGAGGCGTCCAGGATGGAGTTCTCTTCCATGAAGGCGGTGAGCTGGGTGTTCACTAGTCTCTTGGTGACTTTGGCTGCAAAGGGGAGGAGAGAGATTGGCCGGTAGTTCTTCAGGTCCGTTGGGTCGGCCGATGGTTTCTTGAGGAGGGGTTTAACCTCTGCCTTCTTCCAGTCATCCGGGCAGATGCCTGATCTGAGGGAGGCGTTGATGGTCCACTCTAGTTTGGGTGCAATGATGGTGGCGGCCCTGTGGAAGATGTGTGGTGGGCAGGGATCCGTAGGGGCTCCGGAGTGGGTCTTCTTCATGGTGGCTGTGATGAGTTCGGTGGTAGCAGGGTCCCAGGATGAGATGATGGGTTTATCTACGGTGGTCGGTAGGGCGGTGGTGTTCGTCTTTGGTTCGCTGAAGTTGTCGTAGAGGGACTTGATCTTCAGATGGAAGTAGGAGCTGAGCTTGTTGCAGAGTTCCTGAGAGGGTGTGACGTCCGTGGCTTCGCAGGTGGGTTTTGCGAACTGCTGTATGACGTTGAACAGTTCCTTGGCGTTGGTCGCGTTGGTCTGAACTTTGTCTCTTATGAAGGTCCGTTTGGTGTCCCTGATGCGCTGGTGGTATTCCTTCAGGGCGTACCTGTGGTCGTTACGTGCTTCTGTGGTTTTCAGGTTCCGCCAGGATTTCTCTAGGTATCTGCAGGAGCGTCTGGCTTCTTGGAGTTCTGTGGTGAACAAGGCGGCTTTCGGCGGGCATTGTTGTGCGGGTGGGCGGAGGGGCGCGAGCTCGTCGGCGCAGCGGGAGACCCATCGGTGAAGATCCCTGGCAGCAATGTTCAGGTCTGTCGTGGTGCTGGGGGGGTGTTGGCGGAGGGTGGTGATGAGGAGTTCCTCTGTGACCTTGCTCCAATTCCGTCGTGGCCTGCGTGGGGTGGGTTTGGATGCGGAGGTATTGCTGAAAGTGAAATGGACGCAGTGGTGGTCAGTCCAGAGGGGCTGGGTGGTGTGGTGGAAGCGGATGTTTGTACTTCCCGCGAAGATTTGGTCGAGGGTGTGGCCTGCATTGTGCGTGGGTGTGTTGACGAGTTGCTTCAGTCCTAGGTTGGCAAGGTTGTCGAGGAGGGCAGTGGAGTCGGGGTTGCTGCCGTTGTCGAGGTGGAAGTTCAGGTCCCCGAGAAGAATGTAGTCCGTGGAGATGATGGCGTGGGGTGCGGCGAGGTCGGCGATGGATGCTGCGTGGTGGGTGCGAGGTCCTGGTGGCCTGTAGATAATGGTGCCGCGTAGCGTGGTCCTAGGGTTTGTCTGGATCTGGATGTGGAGGTGCTCAGTGGTGGAGTGGGGGTCATTCATGCTGGATGTGGAGAGGCGGAGTGGGGTCTTGTGTGCGATGGCTAGTCCTCCTCCTGGGCGGTGAGGACAGTCCTTTCTCTGGATTTTGTAGCCGGCCGGGATGGCGGCGGCGAGGTCGGGACCGGAGGTGGCGTTTGTCCATGTTTCCGTGAAGAACGCGACATCGGGCGAGAGGGTGTCGTGCAGGTCCCAGATTGCTATGGCATGTCAGTGAACGGAGCACACGTTGAGCAGGATGCAGGTCAGGGCTTCGGTGGGGTGCACGTCGGGAGTTCCTTTGGCTGTTGCTGGGCCTTTGTCGATGGTGAAGGTTATGCGGCAGGGCCTGCAAGAGAATTGCCCGTGGGTGTTGATAGGCGAGGATCTTGCGCAGTCGGCGTGTCTTCTGGGGTTGAGTGCGTGGAGGGTGTTGGAGTCGTAGTGGAGATGTCTAGAAGAACCAGGGGTCCTGGCACTGGTCGCGGTTGGGTCGCGGACGGGCGCAGACGGGCTTGCCTTAGGCGCGCCTCTGGCGGGCCAGCGGCCGCCATTATTTAGGGGAGGGGGGAGGGAACGAGTAGCTGGGAGGCGGGAGCGGGGTGTCCGGGGGCGGGGTCACTGGTGGACGCGGCAGCGGGGAGACCAAAAGAAAACGGCGGCAAGAAATTACAGAGTAGAGTACAGCGAAGAAGAGAAAAACAGGGATTACCAGTCAGGGAAATGATCCACAGTTAGGGAACAGTGCGTAAGAAAGAAATACAACAAAATCAGGCACAAAAGAGAAAAACGAGCAATAAAACAAGCACAAATGAGGAAACGAGAAATAATCAGCAACAAATGAGGAACACTAGAACCAGTGGCAGGGTAGCCTCGAACCCTGCACGTAGGGGCTGACAGGCACCACACAGCACAGCGGAGCTGCCGGGGAGAGTGTGAACCTGGGACCGGAGGCTGAGGTCTCACTCGCGCTCCCCTGCAGCAGCCGCCATTATGTAGGGGAGGGGGAGGGAAATATATATTACTTTTGGAACATTGCAGGTCTTGGGATGACTTCCACAGTAGATGTCTGTAGTCTTCTAGTGATCGGGCTTTTCTGTGATTTGGTAAAGTGTGCAAGAGTTTGTTTGCAAACATCTGTTTAAAAAAAAAAACTGCCACAGTTGGTCTTCATGTAATGCTGTCTCTATTGTTGTATCCAGGAGGAGATAAGAGAGCTGCTCCATGGCCCATGTGATTCTGATAAGGCAATGTCTAGGATTGGGCCTATTGCTTCCCCAGGTGGTGTGTCTAAAGCCTTATTTGATCTGATTGGCAGGCCGGTTACGACTGTGAGCATATCTCTGCACGTTGCATGAATCTGTGATGTACAGGTACAGACTCTTTTCCTCCCAACACTCCCTTTTTCCCTAGGATCCAGGATGTTTGGGTGTGCTAGCCCAGGCTGGGGCCAGTGACTTCTACTCGGTGAAACGCTACTCTCACTGTTTTGGAGGGACATGATCTGATGAGTAGGTTTTGGATGTTTGGAAACCTTTGGGAAGAGGAGGAGGCAAAGTATTTGCTTAAGATAGGAGTCAGGTGCGATGCCAGAACTTGTCGTAATTTGCCCGATATGGGTAATGAGCTGGGATGGCTGATTGCTCTTGTGAGTTTCCCTACTGACTCAGTACCACGCAGTGCTTTGCAATCTTCAGAGTTTATGGGTACATCATTATCCCAAATGTACAGGAAAAGCTGGCTCCCGGCACTGGAACATCGATTCCTTTTGGAACTGAAAGGGGGCCTCCATTGGCCTAGAGGCTACTGGTGTTTGGAGGCGCTGCAGTTGGTACTACATGCCATGAAGGAATTTAGGCCCCGGGCTTGGACTTGGATGAAGGGACCTGGGTGCTCACTTTTATGAGCTGGTCGGGGGCCATCCGGCCCCCTCGTAAGACTGCCCTCCCCCTGAGAGGCCAGCTAAACCTGCCGTGGGGTATCAACTGCAGAGTGGGGCCTAGGCCCTCGCAGGAACCTGAATGGCAGACTCTAGCGTGGCTTACTGATCGACAAAGTGTACAGGAGCCCTAAATTTTACCTGACTGTAAGTAAAGGCTTGAGTTTTTCCTAATGTTGAGTCACTAGTCTTTATTTTTGAGGTGATTTATGAAGTGGATATTTCGTGTTGGGGGCTTGGATTTAATGTGTATTTGGGTTTTGCAATTGTGTAAAGGCATTGCCTCACCAGTCACCCCTCCTTACCACGGTTGGGGCCCCGGTCCTTGTTGGGCTGGGTTCCCTGTCTGCTGCTGCTTTTGCCATGTGTTCAGCCAACCACATGGTCCCTGTTCTGACGGATTTCCCTGCGGCTGAATGCAAGGTGCATTCGGTCGATCTGGGCTTGGTTTTGTGGCTGAGGATTTTGTGGGGACTAGCCTAGGCTTTTCAATCTTTGCTCATGATATGCCTTTACGTGGCATTGGTTGGCCAAGTGGCCCATTCTGTTGCTATAATATCACTCAATCAAAAAACGGGGGGAGGTAGAGGTTAAAGGTTAGGGTCACCCTCCTTACTGAATACAGTTCCACAACATCCGGAATACCGGAATAAGAAACCTAACCACAGGAGGAACAGGGATTCCACTGAACATGTGTGAGAAACCCCCTTTCCAGAAAGAAAAATTATTTTCTAGTGTCCCCTCACCCACCAGGGTTGCCCCTAGGTAGCATGCTTCATTATTGGGGTCCTCTCAATCCGCTGCGGATTGAGGCATGCTGCGACTTGCGAACTACATAGGAGCACTTAGTTTTGAAAATATGTGTGGTGCAGTGATGTGGAGTGGGAAAAAAAATAGGTTAAAAATACCTAGCTAGTGAGCTAATATTTTATTCCTGCTCCTAGTCGGTATGTTTTAAAATCAGGGGTTCATACTAGGGAAAAACCTAACTGTAATGAGTATGGTGTCCCTAGTATTGGGTCTACCTGTTTCGAGCTGTCCCCTAAAAGCTCTTCTTCAGGACCACACGAGGGACAGCCCTGTGCGTACCACTCCTAAAGAATCCTATGAATAGGAAGCGGTGAGGTGCACACCTAATGTGTATACACCTAATACTTAATACATACGATTATACACTGACACGCTGAATATGTAGGAAATAAAGCAAAAGGAAAATTAAAAGTCACCTGCCTACCAGCCAAGCTGGCAGGCCCTTAATACATGTGGCGTCTTATCTCGATCAATGTACTCCTCTATAGTGGGTGTACTTATCAGCTACTTTGTGCGATCACCGTCGTGGAAGAATTCTATCACATATGTTGTCTTGTGAAAATAAGTGGTTATGTACAAATTAAAAACACTCATGAAGAGAGACACCACGTGACATACAACATATAACAAGTAAAAATATTACATATTGATGAAACATACTTTTGTTTAGGCAGAAATATGCCTCATTATCTGCAGGGGTGGAGGGGTTTGTAGTCACACCCTAGAATGGTAATAGGGACATAGAGTTTGTAATTAGAGTTTTCTAGAGGTAAATAAGAGAGGAACCGGGGAAGATTATCTCCCGGTACCTCGGTAAATGCCACCACGAGGATTAATTGTAAATAATGAACCATTCATCTTTCAACAAGATAAATCATTCAAAAAAGACTGGCCCCTAATCTCCTGGCATTGCACCAGGGATTGGTTGGTACTCATCATAAAAACAGCAGCACGACTGTCCCAGGAGATGAAAGAAGAAATACATACACTTGAGGTTCGCCTTAAGACTTTCCAATCGGTCACGGAGCTGAAGAAAAGACTGGAGGAATTGAATAAAACAATGACCGACTTCGAGGTGACATTGAAGGATACCGTCCATCAATTGTGTGTCTTTTGCTTTCTCGCCCTAAGTGCGCCAGGTATGCCCAGACGTGGGTCCTGGGCTCACTGTGCCACTGGAATCAAGCTATCCTGGCTGAAGAGGGGTGAAACCCCGAAACCGGTCCTAGGATGCTTGTTTCCGGTCCAGGGAGGACCTGGCTTGGCAGTTCGGGCTGGACTGTTCCCATGAGGCACAGGGTCAAGACTGATTTGCATATGGCCAGGTCTAAACTGGGGTGGCATGGTGAGCAAAAGAATGATGGATTTAACCCAGATCTCTTGACTGGGGGTGAATGTTTTGATTTGTTCTGCATTCCGTCCATCAATTGTGTGTCTTTTGACATTGAAGGATACAAAATATCAGAAATTTAAAAAGGATTCCAAGAACTTCTCACACGAGAAAGTATACCCATATACAAGAGAGGGTTATAATCCGTCTGGAAGGAACCCAGGGTACAACATCGACACAGATGGATCAGATACCGGCTCAGATAGCTCAGATACCGGATACAGCCGAAGAAGCAACACCAGGGGTCGACGTAACCACAGCGGCAGGATGAGGAACAGAGGAGGACAAGGATATGGATGGCCCACCTATCAATGACCTCCACCCTTTCCTGTCCCTCCTTTTTACTATGGACCTCCACATTATCAACAACAACCCTACACGTACTAGGAGTCGGCCCAACAACCGGAGCAGTCTGGACAATCGTTTCCTTTTTTAGGGAGAGGCAAAGGAACACAAAGAGGAAGAACAAAAAGAG
Source organism: Calotriton arnoldi (assembly GCA_963921515.1). NCBI lineage: Eukaryota > Metazoa > Chordata > Amphibia > Caudata > Salamandridae > Calotriton > Calotriton arnoldi. Next base: position 519,576 of record CAWUFW010006457.1, read on the forward strand.
GACAACAAGTACAATGGTCACACCCATTGGAAACAACGAGAATGAATACGAGGAGCATGGGCCCTCCGAACAACCCCACCACCAGCAGCCACCCAGTCTAGTGGTAAATCTGTCAGGCATAACACTATCACCAACCCAACTGGCAGTACTGGAAAAAGGATTAGGCTTCGTGCCCACACCGAGTTTGGACAAATTCAAACTCAGTTGTGCCTTGAATGAATTCATTCGGAAAATAAAACTACAAGTATTTTTTGAGAACAAACCGATAATGGACATCCATAGTGGTGATACAGGCCTTCATCGGAAATCTACTTTCACCCCTCCATCAGCCAACCTACAGGTGGAACTCCTGGCCTTCGAGAAGGCCATTCTGAAGGAAGTTGGTGAAATCGACCCCAGGACCATAAGAGTATTCCCCAATACCAGCAAAATCGAACAAGAAGCCATCCAACAATTGGCCAACAACACTAGAATTACAGTCAAACCAGCAGACAAAGGTGGAGCCATCGTACTACAAACCACGGATGCCTACCGCAGAGAATACATGAGACTCCTGGCAGATGAGAGGAACTACCTCCGCATCAGAGATGACCCAATGGAACGCCTACAGGTAGGGATCGCCAGCATGGTGGAAGAGGCCACAGCACACGTTCTGGATCACCAAAAAAGAAGGGGATTTCTTGGCGAATACCCACCCGGTTACCCCATATTGTTATACTATACCCAAGATACACAAGTCATTGGAAGACCCGCCTGGAAGACCCATTGTTGCCGGCATAGGGTCCAAAATGGAACCACTCTCTAAATTTGCGGATGCCTTTCTACGCCCCTTGATACAAGGAACAAGCACGTCCCTACAAGACACCAAGGCAGTACTCTGTCTCCTTCAAGATCTACATTTTGCCTCAACAACTAGCATCCTCATTGGGTTGGCTGTGGAGAGCCTTTATATCAGCCTACCCCACAAAGAGACCCTGGACATCATTGAAGAGGTCCTCCATGAAGAGGAATGGGCCTATCACACACCAAGACAGCTGGTATTAGAGTGCTGCAAGTGGGCCCTGACGGAAAATTTCTTCCGTTTTGAGCATATCCTGTTCCGACAACAGCACAGGACCAGTATGGGCAGTACTTTTGCCCCGAGTGTGGCGGGATTATACGTGCACCACCTTGAAAAGCACAAAATCCTGTCCGATAACCCACACCGCCATCATATTCAACTTTGGAAAAGATACATCGATGATGTTCTGCTGATTTGGGAGGGTGACGAGTCCAAAGCCAATGAGTTAATCGAGTGGCTGAACCACCAGGACCCCTTCCTAAAATTCATGCATACCATGAGTAGATCACAACTGGTATTTCTGGACCTAAACATCTATGCGGTGGATGGCTTACTGAAGACAACCACACACGTAAAACCCACTGCAAAAAACTGCTTACTCTTATACGACAGCTTCCATCCCAGACATCTGAAGGAGAACCTCCATTGTGGTCAGTTTCTTAAGCTTAGGAGAAACTGCTCTGAGACAAAGGACTTCAAAGCACAAGCCAAAGGAAAACTTCTCATAAGGAGATACCCAAAAAACCTGATATCCAAAGCCAAGAAGAGAGCTGAAAACAACCAAAGAGAAGCGCTCCTGGAGACATATCAAAAACAGGATACAAAAGAAAAAAGACCTATATGCATCACAGCCTTCAACATAGCGTCCGACCGTGTCACTAAAATAGTCAAGAAACACTGGCGTACCCTCAACAGTGGAAAACTCAACATCCCTAAACCCATGTTCTCACACAGGAAAGGATAAAACCTAAGAGACATATTGGTACACACCCGCCCAAAACCCCAAACAAGAAACGAAAAGACCCAACAAGTGCTGAGCACTCTACCGATGGGCCACCATACCTGCGGGAACTGCAGCGTGTCACCTGACGTCCACTACTAAAAAAGTGACTTTCAACAACAAGATGAGTTGGGAATTACGCAAATTCACTAACTGCAATACCACAGGAGTTGTGTACATGATAACATGCACATGTAACCTACATTATGTGGGTATGACTACCAGAAAGGTTAGCACCAGGATAGGCGAACACCGCAGCAACATCAGGTGCCACCGGGTCACCACAAAAATGGCATCACATTTCAACGAAATGAAACACACTCCAAACGATCTACATTGGGTAGTGTTATAACATCTCAAACACATTGACAATTTAGAACACAGATTACTAGAGAAAGAGCAGCGGTGGGTGTATAAATTGCACACGGACACTGAAGGATTGAATGACAATATCCCGTGGGGGCAGTTCGTTAAATGAATCTATAATGCAACTTCTGCCAGATTTAGCAGAGTGTTTTGAGAATACCGTTTCACGGTTTTACTCCCTCAACAACACAGAAGTGAAGGCACGATCCCAACGCGACACTCACACCAGCGCTACATCGTTGCGCTAATAACACATGAGTACCACCACCCACTTCATCTACAATGTCTGATTGTCCAAGAAGGCCCCATCACTATTCCACAAACAGCGGCCATCTCGTGAGTCGCACTGTCCAGCTGTGGCGTTCAGGCTTTAACAGAAAGAAATTAACTTGTCTACCATTATGTACATGGTACCACCTAGTCTTGTACAATCCAGTAGCATGGCAGTAGCTTTCCCTTGTTTATGACCGTCACCTAATACAATATGTTTTTAGTCATTCCAAGATGGCCCCACAACAATTCCATACATAGAGGCCATTCTGAGAAGAGCACTGTCTAGCCACTGCGTCTAGTGTTTTGCACATTGATCTGGTTTACCATTGCGCACTAAGCGGCAGCCATTCTGTACGTATCACAACCCAACTTCGGAGTGTCCCGACGTATGGGGGTTGTTTATTTTTATTTTTATTTTAAGTATTTTTCATCTGGTTCATCAGTCACAACTATCACCCGACCTTTTGGGTATACTGTCATTCACCCAAGATGGCCCTACCTTAATGCCAGGTGCAGCGGCCATTTTGTGAAAGACACACTCTAGTCTTTCAAGCAAGCATGACTAGGCTGGTCCGGGACTACTTAATGGCCACCGGGAGACAGACGCAGTAAGATGCGGTTTCCAGGGGAGCCATCAGGTGATTTTCCGAGAGGTGCGCTTTGATGAAGTAAGTCCCTCTAGACCCGTATGACCTAGTTTGTCTCATTTCTGTTTTTTTCCAAGGCACTAATAAGGTTTCTATCTAATCTTCCTTCCAGGACAAGCCGAGGTACCGGGAGACAATTTTCCCCGGTTCCTCTCTTATTTACCTCTAGGAAACTCTAATTACAAACTCTATGTCCCTATTACCATTCTAGGGTGTGACTACAAGCCCCTCCACCCCTGCAGATCATGAGGCATATTTCTGCCTAAACAAAAGTATGTTTCATCAATATGTAATATATTTACTTGTTATATGTTGTATGTCACGTGGTGTCTCTCTTCACGTGTGTTTTTAATTTGTACATAACCACTTATTTTCACAAGACAACGTATGTGATAGAATTCTTCCACGACAGATGATCGCACAAAGTAGCTGATAAGTACACCCCCTATAGAGGAGTACATTGATCGAGATAAGACACCGAATGTATTAAGGGCCTGCCAGCTTGGCTGGTAGGCAGGCGAATTTTAATTTTCCTTTTGCTTTATTTCCTACAGATACAGCGTGTCAGTGTATAACAGTATGTATTAAGTATTAGGTGTATACACATTAGGTGTGCACCTCACCATTTCCTATTCACAGGATTCTTTAGGAGTGGTACGCACGGGGCTGGCCCTCGTGTGGTCCTGAAGAAGAGCTTTTAGGGGACAGCTCGAAACATGTCGACCCAATACTAGGGACACCATACTCATTACAGTTAGGTTTTTCCCTAGTATGAACCCCTGATTTTAAAACATACCGACTAGGAGCAGGAATAAAATATTAGCTCACTAGCTAGGTATTTTTAACCTATTATTTTTCCCACTCCACATCACTGCACCACACATATTTTCAAAACTAAGTGCTCCTACGTAGTTCGCAAGTCGCATCACACCTCAATCTGCAGCGGATTGAGAGGACCCCAATAATGATGAAGCATGCCACCTAGGGGCAACACTGGTGGGTGAGGGGACACTAGAAAAGAATTTTTCTTTCTGGAAAGAGGGTTTTTTACACATGTTCAGTGGAATCCCTGTTCCTCCTATGGGTAGATTTCTTATTCCGGTATTCCGGATGTTGTGGAGCTATAATATCACTCTCTGCGGTCTGGCTGCTGCCAGCCTCCATGACCTCGGCCGTTAGGACTGGGTGGAAACCCCCCTGTGGTTCTGAGGCAGAGCTCCCTTCAAGACTGGTGCCATTTGCATGCTTGCAGCCAAAGAGGCTCTCTTGAGGGCGGTCTTTTTCAATTTCTGTTGGACCAGCTTAGCGGTGTCTCTTTGGGCTTGCTCCTGTTTTCCCCTGTCCCATTCCTGTTTCTTTCTGTGGTAGTGTAATATGTGGGCTTGTATTTCCCACCAAGGTTTGGTGTCTAATCCTACTACGCTCTCCAGTCCACTCTGCATTTCAGTGGACAGCCCCTTTTGGCTTTTGGAGGCTGTTATAGAAGAATGCAACCTGGAGGCCTGTGTCGGTCCATGGCTGTCCTGTCTCTTGTCCCCATTGTTTCCTCATTCTGTCTAGAAAGTTGGTTACGGTCTTCCCAGGTTTCATGCTTTCTGCCATCAATTCTCCAACATCTGGGCAGTCAGCCAATATTTTCTTCAGGGCTGTCCATATCTGGTGCCTGAATGAATTGAGTGTGGACCCGTCATGCTTGTTGTTGGTCAGCGTGACTGCCGGGATGCAGGCTTGAGTGAACACTATGTTAGTCTGCTCTCCGATGAGGCTGGTGAGAAGACTCTTGACATCTCCTATTGCTAGGTTTATACCTGTGGTGTTTTTCTCAAACCATGAGATCTATTTTTCTGCACATCTAGCAATGGGGGCAATTTAGTCCTAAGCCCTTCTTTATTCATCTGAGCCCCTGGCACATAGATAGCTCCCGATGTGCCATTCTGCAATAATAGCTCATCCGGTCCCAGGATTCTTGTTTTAGGTCCAGGACTTGGCTTGGCAGTTCAGGCTGGACTGTTCCCATGAGGCACAGGGTCAAGACTGATTTGCATATGGCTGGGTCTGAACTGGGGTGGCATGGTGAGCAAAAGCACAATGGATTTAACCCAGATCTCTTGACTGGGGGTAAATGTTTGATTTGCTCTGCATTCCATCCATCATCTGTGTGTCTTTTGCCTTCTCGACCTAAGTGCGCAGGGTATGCCCAGACGTGGGGCCCGGGCTCACTGTGCCACTGGATTCAAGCTAGCCTGTCTGATGAGGGGTGATGCCCCGAAACCAGTCCCAGGGTGCTTGTTTCCAGTCCAGGGAGGACCTGGCTTGGCAGTTTGGGCTGGAATGTTCCCATGAGGCACAGGGCTAAGACTGATTTGCATATGGCTGGGTCTGAACTGGGGTGGCATGGTGAGCAAAAGAACAATGGATTTAACCCAGATCTCTTGACTGGGTGTGAATGTTTGATTTGCTCTGCATTCCATCCATCATCTGTGTGTCTTTTGCCTTCTCGCCCTAAGTGAGACGGGTATGCCCAGACATGGGTCCCGGGCTCACTGTGCCACTGGATTCAAGCTAGCCTGACTGATGGGGGGTGATGCCCTGAAACTGGTCCCAGGATGCTTGTTTGCAGTCCAGGGAGGACCTGGCTTGGCAGTTCGGGCTGGAGTGTTCCCATGAGGCACAGGGTCAAGACTGATTTGCACATGGCTGGGTCTGAACTGGGGTGGCATGATGAGCAATAGAACGATGGATTTAACCCAGATCTCTTGATAGGGTGAATGTTTGATTTGCTCTGCATTCCATCCATCATCTGTGTGTCTTTTGCATTCTGCAATAAGGGGCATATTTTGGCTTGGATCAGCTCCCCTGATTTCTCCCCAACGCAGCACTCCCATCTTTTCAAGCAACCCTGAATGTAGGGGAAGTTCCACTCGGGATCTCCCCTTCCATGCCGGATGCAGTTTTCCACTATGGCCATGTCCTCTGGTTCGAAGGATCCCTCCTCCAGCCAGGGTCTATCATACTGACCTTTCAAGCGGGTTAGCAGATGGCAGAATGGTCATGCAAAGACCTCACCTTGTTCTCCAGTCACTATCTCTCTGGGGGTCAGTTTGTTTGACTGGTGCATTGGGGGTAGCGGTGGACGTCTTTGTCACTGCTCTTCTGTGTGCGCATAAAGGTGCCATGTACTTCTCCTATGTCTTAATTGGGTTTGAACTAGCCTACCTCTTTAAAATTAAGTGGAAAAAGTCCATAAAGCTGTGTGAGGCCCAATCCTTGGATTTATCAGTAATCCCTGCAAGACAGTAGTCAAATCTTGCCTTTGGAGATCCTCAAATTAGCTATTGGATTGGCACGAACGGTAAGTGCATGTGGCAAAGGCCTCGTGGGAACATTGAGGGGAGTTACAGGTGGTAATGTCCACCGGACAGTAAATGTCCCAAATAACTGACTTCTTGTACACTAAGGGGCATATTCTCAAGGAGCTATCGCCGAGTTATCGGCACTTTATCGCAGCCAAAGTCGTGCTAAATTTACCACCCCATTCACAAGCTGGTGCTAACAGGCCATAACACCAGTTTTCCTGCGAAAGCAGTCGCAAAAAAACATCGGCACAGATGACCCCGGCAACTAACACTAATGAGATGCAGAGTAGGCGTTCCCGAGCAAAAACCCGCGACAACACCACACCTCAACATTCTCAACGATCAGCCACATCGGCGATAAGACCACAAAACAGGCGATAAGGCACGTTAGCAGCAGGAAACTAACACCTGCTCTGACCTGGTGTAAAGTCGGACGACAAGCTGCACCATCAAAGGGAGCCCAGCCCAGAGCCACACATGAAGAACAACAGATGCCATGGGGCCACTCACCATGCACCCCGGAGCCCCGAGGGGGCAACAACACCCACCGCCACCACCCCCAGGACCGCCACCCCCCCCAACGGACCCCCCCCGGACCACCACAGAGGCAGCGCAGACAAAGACAGCGGACATACAGGAAATGCACCAGCCCTACAGACCTAACACCAGACAATGCCAATGCCCACTACAGGCCCAAAAGAACAACCATCCTCAGCATCCTGAACATCATTGCCCACAGGCTGACGGTACCAACACAGCGGACAACCAACATCCCTCCGCATACAAAGCTGCTGGCTGTGCTGCACCTGTTGGCCTCTGGTATCCTCCCAAACAACAACCACCCGAGTCGGAGGAGTCTCACAGCCAGCCCCATCGAAGTTCCTCACACCTGGCCTGGATGCCCTCACCAGCTAGGGACCCCAGCACCCATACGTCCCCCACAATGCACAGGAACAGCTGGAGACCAAGCAAAGACTATACGCCATAGCTGGATCCCTGCACGTGTCGGGGGCAATCGACTGCCCACTTGTGTCCCCTGCCAACACCACACACAATACCCCAACAGAAAGCACACACATTCCATCAACGTGCAGGCAATAGTGGACCACAGGGGACTCCTCACCAATGTCATAGCCAACTACCCAAGCAGTGTGCATGATCCTTTCATCTTCCGACAGTCCAACATCAACCAGCGCTTCCAGGATGGCACCTATGGAAATGCACTGCACGTTGGCAAGTACCAAATGAACACACCACACACCTCAACTCCACAATCATGCAACTCACTACTCTGGCACTGCACACGTCACAAAATCACATACAACATGCCAAACAACATGCCCCCCCACCAGACACGACAGCACAACTTACTGTGGCAACATTGGTTAGCCATGTACATGAGCCATCAATGGCATGGCACCTCAGCCACACAATACCCGAATATGGGAAGAGGTGGGAACCAGGCATGTGCAAAGGAGGCAAATAACCCATGAATGAGAATGTACACAATGCCAAGTGTTGCGGAGATGTGCTGGACAGACTGCAGTATGCAGACCACAGACATAGCCAAGTCTACATGCACTGCTGGTGTTTGGAGTGTAGTGGACAGTGGACGCAAATATGTCACCCCAGCCAGTGGAGAAGATCGCGGAAATGTAGCTTGTGACGTCCCCCCCTGTAAGCGTGTGCAGAGAGGGCTGGCCCGGAGGACGCCAGGCCAGCGTAGGGGTGTGAATAAAAAGCACGTAGCCCTGGGCGTGGTTCTCTTCCAGAATGCCCAACTTGCCTGCCAGGACGGCGGCTCCCACCCCGCCATGAGGCCGACGCCGTCGCCGTGAGCGGTGTGGCCAGCGATCCTGTGCGCCTGCTGCACCCCGGGCCGCTGGTCCCCGAACCCGTCATGCCTGCCCCTGCGCAGCCAGACATCATTGCTCACCTGCTGACACCGGCGTGTGTTTAAAAGGGCCCACCACGTGCCGGCGCAAGCTCCAAGCCCGAAGCCCGCGACCTTGGCAGCCTCCTCAGACCATCACGGTCTCCGCGACACAGGCCTGCATTACTCCTTTCTCGTTGACGTACTCCACCGCTGCCTCTGGCCTACACTACGGTCAAGTAGGTCACACATTTGGAACTGAGTCTTGAATACACAATGGCCGAGTACACACTTCATGGCTGAGTTTAACTCACTATACTCCCTTCGATGTGGTGACACAAAGTATGTGCTGGGCATCCCAACCACACGTGCCTGTTGGCCCTTGATGTCTACACTGCAGTCCTGCAGGCCCCACACAAATCCATGCCAGTCCGTACCAGGCAGGACACGGCATTGTCGCTGGCTAAACACCCGCTCAGCTCTGTCGCTACTGCCTCGGTCAACCACGAGTCATCCCCACATGCCATTTCAACGCCGTGTGTCAGTGTTCCAGGAGGAGCTCGCTGAACAGCGGTTGGCCCGCGCTGGCTGCTGCCTTCGGACTACACATCGGTCGAGTAGGGCACACATTGGGAACTCAGTCATGATTCATTTATGGCAGACATGATATCATTGTACTGGCCTCGTCGCAGACTGCATCCCCTTCCAGCTCCGGGGCCAGTAAGTCTGTTCCCCGACAACCATGGACACTTTCTTCTTGAGATTTGTTGGCGACTCAGTCCATGGACTGGGGGTTGTCTTCATCATCATGTCGGTGATACTGACTATGTGGCCAAAACGTGGCAGTAGCATTCCACTCCTCCATTTGCCGCTTCCGGCCGGCTCCTGCCCTCTGCATCATGCCCTGGAGGACACCTTCCACTGTCCCCCGCAAACCTCCGCTACATTCACCTTTGACATCGACGAGGACCCGCCCACCACGCGTGGCCCTAGCTCACTGCACCGCAAGTCACCGTCCCATGGCGGTGTGCCTGTGCTGGCCACAGTGCATCTGGGGCCACTAACTCTGTGCAGCTCAAAGCATGGCCCCAGTCTGGTGGCATGTTGGATGGCCTCTGGGTCGATGGCCTGGGGGTCATCAACGCCATGTGTCTGTGGCCCTGCGCTGTCCGCTGCCTCCGCCCTCAACTGTGGTCCACCTGGGCTCACACATCAAATCGAGTCCTGACCTGCCTGGACATCGCATCACCGCAGGATGCACGCGCCACCACCGCCAGGACCAACTCCAGACAACAGGTGCCAGAGTTGGAAGTGTCTTACTGCCAGACTTTCAGAGTAGCTCACACCAGTCGTGGGTGCCATCATCAGCTTGATACCCTGCTCAGCTCCTCAGGTGCCACTAACTCAGTGCACCACAAATCAAGGACCATTCTGCTTGCATGTAGGGTGAACACTGTACTCTCTCCGGCAACCACCATAATGCTTCACAGTTGTTTCTGTTATGCCGATGTTTTATGTTTCTGCTTCAATTGTGATCACTGTTCAAGTTGTTGCCAGCACCAACGACTCCCTGCGGGCTGGCTTACACTCACCCCACACACATCCAGCACATGCGTCACTGTACATGTGACCATGCCAATAAAGATGTCGAGCGCACGTGGTCGTGGCCAGTTCAACGAACTATCTGAGTGTGTCCGTGTGCTAATGATGTATGCATTAGGGCCCCGGCCCCACAACCTTACATTGTGCCGTGTGCAGAGGATGCAGCCATGTCACCGCAGGCAGAGGGTGGGACATTGCACATGTAGCTTTGTCGTCCCCCACCCAATACGCAAGAGGAGTGAACTTGGCCAGCGTACACCAGTCCGGCGTGGGGGTGTGGGTGATTATCACGTGGCTCTGGGTGTGGTTCAGTACTGGAAATGTGCAAGGGCATGTGTCCCTGTCACAGTGTGGGTCTCCATTGGGGTGTGTAGGTGGTCCATGATGGGACTTTGACACCCACGTATGGGATCTAGTTCGTCTCCCATGAGGTAGTACCCCACCCGCACATGTTCGGCCAGCCCCTTCTGGCAGTCTGACAGCTGGCCTTGGAATGGGATGTGTGCTTAGGTGGGCTGCTGTGAGCCAGCCGGGGTGGTGGGTTTGTCCAGCTGTGTTTTCCGTGCAGGGGGTGGTGTGTCCTAGGTGCAGCGGGGCTGCCCTGTTCCTGGAGCTCTATTGCCTGAGATGTCCATGGACTGTTGTAGGGTGATGGAGCAGGGGAAACAAAATATTTTTGTGTACCCCCTTGGAAGTTAATAACCCCATAACGATTAATGGTACTAACCGTTTGAAAACGCATGAACTAATCAACAAATGCACCTTTTATTAAGCATTACACGTGGGCAACTTGCTGGCATTGCAAAATTCTAATTTATTTACGATTGTGAAGCAAAATAACAGCAGTATTGTGATTTGCGTAGTTGGTCCATCGACCGAATAGCGGAATACCTTGATGTTTAGAACCAACAGGATCCTAGGTAAATGTATATAATGTATAGGTTATAATTCTGTCGTTTTAATAAGGTATCCCATTTGTCCAGCAGCTCAATTTCCTTAGCGTTTGATCCAGAAAACTGAGTGAATGTATGTATGCGGTGTTATGGGCCCCACCGACGTAGGTTTTATATGATTCAGGTTGAGTAGGTGTTTTCTGGGTTAGCGTCATAAGGAAAAATGTATTTTAGCCGCGCTGGATCAGATTTCTTGGTAGCAGAGGATGGTTTCTATAGAATAGTTTGGTGATTATTGATTATTGATTTTTCATGTCTAATACTCTATGTTGAGTTTGTATTACGTTATGTGTCGTCAGAATTTTGAAGCTTTCGGAAAGTAGGAAGTGGACACGTGTGGCAAGAGAAGTCACACGGAATTGTACATTGTCTGATTTCAAATTTGGTGATAACACAAGACTGTGTTATGTTAGGGAAATTTCACATATGAATTGCATTTGAGTGAAATAGCAACAGGTTTTCTTGTGAAACTTTGGCCTTAATTCTCAGGAGCAGTGTAGTCTCCACATGTGTTTTATCCCCAGAGAAACGGGTTTACCTCTTGCTTGAGAGAAGGGTAAGGTAGAGAGAAGTGCTACACTTATCGAACGAAACAGTATTCTTGTAAGTTAGAATAAACTATCTCTTTTGTTTAGAGAAACAGACAATGGTAATGTGTTTTACGTTGTAACTAATCGATTTAGTTGAAAAGAAAAGTTAAAGAAAAAGTGCCGATAATTTTTGTAAAGGAGGGGTCAGTAGAAGCAGGAGTAGAACTGACGTCAACAAGAACCGCGCTGATATTGGCCAGTTGTGGAAGAACAAAGGGTTTTCTGATTGGTGCGTTGGTGTGAGACGTGCTGGATTAGGTTAGTTTGAGAGTGACGTAGAGCTTTCTGATTGGTGCGTTGGTGTGAGACGCGCTGGGATAGGTCAGAATAGCCGAGCGGTAGAAAGAACCGATTGGTGAAGAATTGTGTGAATTAGCTTCGGCAAAACAACAGTGAAATATGGCTTATTACAATGAACGTGATAGAGAGAAACCGTCATGGTTTGCGAAGCTTAAAAATCGTTTTAAGAAGGATAAAAAGGTTGTGACTAGGGAAGAGAAGTATTTCCTCCGCCGAAAACACCAGCATCTTATATGATGGTGAAATATGGCTATCATACTTGCATTTGGTTGGAAAATTGGGCGAAATATACCAAAGACGATGGAGTATTGGCATTTCCGGAAAACGGTTTGTTTAGCACAGCTGTACTTCGAAATTTGAGAGAAAAAATGATGAGACTTGAACCAAGACCTAGATCGACACAGTTCGAAGCCTTAGGTGAATGGGAAGATGAGATGTATGAAAGGGAAAGACACAGAGGTGTAAAGGATTATAGTTTTGTTCATAGAAGAGTATGGGGTTTGAATCATGAAGACAGGATGAGACGATGGCGGTATGCTAACATGATGGATGGTATGTTTCCTACCAGAACAGTTGAAGAATTTACAGGGAAAAAGTGTACGGAGCATGCAGTACCAGAGAGATAAGGGTATGGAGTTGCTGGAGGACATTTTTAATAAAAGACCTCCTCCATATCAACAGGATTCTGTGGTGGTGACACCAAATGCACCGCAAATGGAAACTGTAATAAATCAAAGCCCTGAACAATTTTCTGAAATAAATAGTTCAAGTAATAAACTAGAAACACCACAGACTGTGAAACATGATAATAATAATGCAGCCGAACTAGCCAGAACCACAAGAGAGTTGACTGAAAAGATAAGAGAACTGACAAAGAATATGGAAGCTGTGACTGTGCCAGTAACTATAGGGCCAGTAATCCCAGTATTTGAAAATCAAAAGATAGATGAACATTCCTTAATAATTCCATTAAATTCTAGTATGCAAAAAGTAAGAGAAGGGACAATTCCAGAAAATAGAGAGACAAAAGATTCTGTTGGTCCATTTAGGTCAAGTCCACCTGTAAATTTGACAATTAATGAGAGTCCGATAAACAAGATTCCTATGGGAGCTGAGTCAGCAACTGAAACCCCGGAGAGAAGTGTAAACAGGGTAGAATTAACTAAAACCCCTGTGGGTCCGACTGCAGAGGAATTAAATGATTGGGTGAGGAGCTTGCAGAAAAAAGATGCCGAACCACAACCTTTGGATGTGGTCAGATTAAAGATAGATATGGAGGAATTGATTCTAGGGACTATTGGTACAGATCGATTGAAGTCCTATCAAGATGATGAATTAATGTTTATGTGTAAAAGCATCACTTGGAGAGCTAGGAACTTGCATGAAAAATTGGAAGAAACAGCGAACGAACTAGGAGTAGAGTTTGCAAAAATCAGGGGATTGCAGAAACCGTACAGGGTAGATTTTAGTGAAAAGGACATAGAAAATCTGAATACTTCAGGACGACTAACACAGATAAAAGAACTAATTGTTTTGCTGAGAAAATGGGGAGATGTAGACAAGTGGAGAAGTAGGTGGATAAGGAGAAAAGAGGGAACAACTGATACAGCATCATTGGCTTTTCCAGTAAAAGAAAAAGAACCAACGGTAATAGAATGTCCAATGAGAGAAATTCCAGGAGGAGGTTATGTACACGTCCCATGGTCGAGACAAGATAATTTGTCATTTACAAATGATTTTCCAAGATTGAGAGAAAAGTCTGTAGAATGGTATAGACAGGTAGAAAGGTTTGTAAAGGTTTCAAAAGTATTGTGGGAAGATCTGGATGGAATTGTTTGAGATTGTTGTATCCTGCAGACTTATGGACAGAGTGTAAAATTACAATTGACTGGCCGAAGGAAGAATATCCTAGAGATGCAAAAACAGGAGCCCCAAGTTCAGAAGTAATGAGAAAATATGAACAGGCAATTACATTCCTGAAAAATAAGATTCCATCAAAAGAAACGGACTGGGTAAAGATTGATAGAACAACTCAGGAGAATAAGGAATCTGTACATGCTTATTATGAAAGGTTGCTTTTGGCTTTTAAACAGTATAGTGGATACGAGAATTTGAGTGAAAAAGACATGAGTCATTTTGTGTATCGATTTGTGTATGGTTTGAGACCTGAGATAAGTGAAATGATTAAGCAGCATATGTTATGTTGGCAGACTAGCACAGTAGATGAGGTACTACGGTATGCAAAATATTGCAGTGACGATATTGAGTGCAGACAGCGTAAACTCAAGGAAAAGGCAATGTGGGCACAAGTAAAGGTTGCAGAAAAGCAAGAAGCTCAGATGAATAATCAGTCTAGTGACGCAGGACAGACCAAGTCCAAACCGAATATTGGTAAGGGAAAAGGTCAGATGAGTATAGAAGAAGCTAAAAAGAAATGGCCATGTCATAATTGCGGAAAATTAGGGCACTGGAGAAACGAGTGTAAATTACCTCCGAGAGTTAATACCGAGAATCAACCATTAAATCCACAGGTGCAGAATGAGGTGAGTTACCAACAGCCGCAACAGCCGCAGGTAGTTACTCAACAGTGTCAGGTGCCGCAACCACCTCTTCCAAAGAGTGTAAATCCTCAAAGATACAGTACAGAGGCAGGATTCTACGGAGGAGAGCAGGTAACAAAATTGCCGCGCGCAGCTGCTGTTTCACAATATTGGTTACGGCAAGATGGAGATGAATCGGATGAAAGCTTATGACGGTGCCTAGGAGAGGAAGAGGAGTGCGTGCTTGGCGCAACTCTAGAGGTAGATCAGTCAGGTCCATTTGTGGATGGAAAAGTGAATGGTGTAAATGTTACATTCCTTGTGGACACTGGTGCTACCCGTTCTACTGTTAGATCAGTGGAAATTCCAAATCTTCCTCTCTCAGGAGAATACATCCAAGTTGTAGGTGTTTCAAACAGGCAAATTAAAACCCCTCTTACAAAACCAGTAGAGGTGGTAATTGGTCCATTCAAAGATATGCACCGCTTTGTGGTGTGTGATTGTAGTCCTGTAAATTTATTAGGACGCGATCTGCTTTGCAAAATGAATTGTACCATCTACTGTACTCCAGATGGTATTGCTTTCCAGACACCAGATGATGATGTTCTGTATAAAATGACAATGGCAGAACTAGAACCAGGAATGTATGATATGTTTCCTGTGTTCGATGCAGAGAAAATCCCTACTGAATTGAAAGAAACAGTCAGGTCTGATGTATGGGATTTCACAGGTGAAGATATTGGACTAATGAGAGAAGTTGATCCTATAAAAATTACTGTAAAAGAAGGAACGAATTACCCAAACACCCCGCAGTACAAACTGACGCCAGAAATTATTGAAGGAATAACACCTGTAATTAATAAGATGATTGAACAAGGAATTTTGAGAGAAATAATGAGCAGTCCATGTAATTCTCCTATAATGGGATTGAAAAAGCCAAATGGAACATATAGAATAGTACAGGATTTGAGGACAAGTAAACAAAATCGTTATTCCTTGCTGCCCAATTGTGCCAAACCCTGCTGTAATACTGTATCAAATCCCTCATGATGCAGAATGGTACACAGTTATTGATTTGTGCCATGCATTTTTCTCTATTCCATTGCACCCTGACAGCCAGCCATTATTTGCGTTTCGGATGGGAGAACGTATTTTGGCATGGTGTCGAATTCCTCAAGGGTATACTGAAAGTCCTTCTATTTTTAATCAAATTCTGAAGAAATCCTTAGAAAGTTTGAAAATGCCTGAAAAATCTGTGATGGTCCAATATATCGATGACCTATTGGTGGCATCAAAGACCAGAGAAGCATGTGTTACGGACACAATTGCTTTACTGAATCATTTGGCAGAAGGAGGACACAAGGTGTCCCCATCAAAACTGCAATTCTGTCAACAGGAAGTACAGTACTTAGGTCATAAGATTGAGAAAGGGATAAGAAAAGTGACAACAGAAAGAATAAGGATTATTAAAGGAATGAGAGCCCCAATGACACAAAGAGAAGTGAAAATGTTCCTTGGAATGGTTGGTTATTGCCGACAGTGGATAAGTGGATTTTCATTGATTGCAAAACCTTTACAGCGATTGACAAAGAGTGATGTCAAAGATCCGATTGCACTGGATGAGGAAGAAATGAAGGCTTTTGAGCAACTGAGAACAAGTTTGTGTGAAGCACCAGCATTGGGAATGCCTGATTATGAGAAAGAATTTGAGCTGTATTGTAGTGAGAGAGACGGATGTGCACTTTCAGTATTAGTGCAGAGGCATGGAAGAATGAGACGACCAATAGCTTATTTTTCAGCTCTTTTAGATCCGGTAGCAAAAGCGTTGCCAGGATGTCTGAAAGCAGTAGCTGCTACTTGTGTGAGTCTGGAACAGAGTGAAGGCATTGTGATGGGATATCCTTTGAGAGTATATGTCTCACATTCAGTTGAAATCCTTCTGACCAGAACAAAAACATGATTCATGACACATAGTCGGCTGACTAGGTATGAAAAGGTCATCTTGGGTGCAGACAATGTAACCATTGTAAGATGCACGAGTGTGAATCCTTCCACCTTACTGCCAGATGCAGTAAATGCAGAAGTCAAAGATGAGGTTGATCATAATTGTTTGGATGTGATTTGAATTTTGCACAAAGCCCAGGCCTGATATCAGAGATGAACCTCTAAAGGAGTCAGATTATGTGATGTTTGTGGATGGATCATGCCTGAGGACAAATGAAGGAGTTTTAAGTGCTGCGTATGCTGTATGTACGGTGGCAACCATAATGGAAGCATCTTGTTTGAGAGGAATACGTTCAGCCCAAGTTGCTGAGCTGATTGCTCTGATTCGAGCTTGCAAACTGGGAAGAAATTTCCGAATTACTGTGATCACGGATAGCCAGTATGGCTTCGGAGTGGTCCATGATTTCGGACAGATCTGGTCCCAGAGGGATTCCTGACTTCCTCAGGGTCTCCTATTAGGAATGGTGAGTTTGTGAAGAAGTTGCTTGAGGCGATACAGCTGCCTAAACAGATTGCGGTGGTAAAATGCACTGCTCACAAAAATGGAACTGATTACATTGCAGTGGGTAACAATTTTGCTGATGAATTAGCTCAATATTGTGCCAGAAATATGACCTCAATGAATCAGAGAAGGGAAAAAGAAATTGTTTCATGTCCCTTGTTGTTTACTAACCCAGTTGAAACATGGGAAGAGGTGAAACAATTGCAGGAAGAGGCAAGTGATGAGGAAAAAGACGTTTGGATAAAATCAGGTTGCAGACGGAGGGAGGAAGATGAAGTCTGGGTTTACAGGGATGAAAGACCAGTTATGCCTGATAGCATGATCTCTAACATGGCACGGATGTACCATGGACAGGCACACATAGGTAGGGATGCCATGATCAGACTTTTCAAACAGACTTGGTACAACCCAAAGTTTAGGGCTATAGCTGAAAGCCTTTGCCAAAGATGTCTTATATGCCAACAGATAAATCCTGGAAGGAAGACAGTAGTGAGTTTGGGAACAATAGGACGTGAAGGAGGTCCTTTTACCAGAATGCAATTGGATTTTATTGAAATGCCCCCAAGTAACAGATTGAGGTATGTCCTGGTGGTCGTCTGTTTGTTTTCTCGTTGGGTGGAGGCCTATCTGACAAGAAGGAATGATGGAGTTACTGTAGCTAAGCTCCTACTGAGAGAATTCATTCCTAGATATGGCTTTCCAGTAACGATAGAAACAGATAGAGGAACGCATTTTCAGAATGAAATTATCCAACTAATATGTGAAGCACTAGACGTTCAACAAAAGCTGCATTGTGCCTACAGACCAGAGGCTTCTGGAGTGGTAGAGCAAGTAAATGGCACAATAAAGAATAGATTAGGGAAAATGTGTCAAGCCACAGGACTCAAATGGCCCGATGCCTTACCCCTGGTGCTGATGAGCATAAGAAGCATACCTGACAGAAAAACAGGTCTGAGTCCTCATGAAATAATAATGGGAAGAGCAATGAGACAAGCATACGTACCTGTCAACAAACTGCTGACTATAACTGATGATCTCATACTGGACTATTGCAAAGGATTGGCTGATGTGGTGCATTCTGTGTTTCATCAGGTTGGGCTGGATGCGACCACTCTTGAGAGAAAACCAGCTCATGCCCTGAGTCCAGGAGACTGGATCCGCATAAAAGTCCACAGAAGAAGAAATTGCCTGGTTCCACGCTGGGACAAGCCACGTCAAGTGATTCTGGTGACGACAACTGCAGTAAAGTGTGCAGGTGTGAAAAATTGGATTCGTGCCAGTCATACTATCAGAGTTCCAGATCCTGAAGCTCGACCTGTAAGTCGACATCTGGAAATATCAGATACCAGTTCGGCATCTAAGGCAGAAACTGAAACAATCAGAATTCCAGATCCTGAAGATCGACCTGTAAGTCGACATCTGGAAATACCAGATACCAGTTCGGCATCTGAAGCAGACCAACCTGAATCCAGTGAAAGACAAACAGAAGAATCCGAAAAACAAAGAACCGATATTGAAACAGGAGAAACTGAACCAATAAACAGTGACGGTGAACAGCCAAGTACAAGCTTTGGGGAAATTCCTCCAGAAATTATAGAAATAACTCAAGAAAATTCAGATTCAGACAGAAAGATTGAGGAAATTGCGGAAGAAACACGAGGAGAATTAGACTCAGAATTACAAGCAGAAGAAACCCAAGAAAATTCTGATTTAGACAGAGGGGTTGAGGAAGTTGCGGAAGAAACACCAGGAGAATTAGACTCAGAATTACAAGCAGAAGAAACCCAAGGAGAATCGAATTCAGACAAAGAGACAGAGATCATAAAGTTCAAAGTTAAAGAAAGTGAAGTGAGATCTGAGACAGAATCTGAAGAAAGTGAAGAAGAAATAAGGCAAAGAATAGGACCAAGAAAGAGAACTTGGAGAGCGGAAAGAGGAGAAAAGGAAAACAAACTGAAAAGGCCAAGAAAAGGAGACAATTGGCCCAATGAAATTAAAAGACTGAAATATAAGCTAATAAATTTGAACAAAGACAATGCAGAACAAGTAAATGAAATAACAAGTCAGAAAAGACAAAGAGAAACAAATAAAAGACAATTGCAAAGACCTAAAAGAGTGAAAAGACCTAACCTGAAATACAAGTCACCTGAATGGGAATACATAGCACTGTCTGACATTGAAGAAGTGGATAGCAGTCACGAAAACCCAGACAAAGACTGTGAACAAGTGGGTAAGGAGAAAAGAAAACCGGACTAGACACACAAGCTGATAAAGTCAAAGAAAGAATTTCTGAAAGACCAAAAAGTGCGTCAAAAGCGAATTGGTTCCAGTCAACGATAAAAGAAAGGGTAAAACGGCAAAAAGGTCATTCTGAGTTGTGGAAACACATTTTCTGTACATATATTTAGATTATATTTCAACATGGTAGACACTGAGAATAGAAGATCTAGATGTGAGTTTTTCCGTAGATGGTGTAAAATGTGTTTCTATTGTACAGGTTTACTAATGCTTATTTGGTTCATTTTAGCAATAATAATTCCACTTAGATTAGTTGGAGAAAATACATCTGCAATCATGAATGACACTGAATAGTGACAAGAAATCTAACATAAAGAACACTGCAACACTGATAGATAGTACTGAAATTCATAGGGATAAGTCAATAACTGATTTCTCCAGGAATGTCTTCACAAAACTTTTGTATGAATATGTAGAGACAATGGATGTTAGAGATTGTTATGTATGTATGCAGTTACCTTCGTCTGTAACAGAAGGTGTGACGTATCATCACCTTCCCTTGATGTACGGAATAACCTGTAGTGTTTTAGCTAGCTTATTTTACAAAACAGGTAAATAAGAATATTACTACACTGACACAGATGCTATTTTTGCTAAAGTTCCCGTAGTCCCTGAACCAAATAAGGTGAAATTTGCAAATATTTTTGGAGAATTTTTCTTAGAAACGAAAGAATGAACACTAGATTATGCATTTAGACATAACCTTACTTGTAGGTTAAGAAAGGAAGAAAAGGTCTTTCTAGACATGGTAGAAGACAGCAGGATTAAGTTTCAAAGAAAAGCAATGGGGAAAAGACAAAAACCCCACCTTGGGCGTTTGAAGAGAAAAGTTATGACAAGAGCGAAACTAATGCGGCCATGGTTTTAGATTGGCCCCAACAGGGAAAATTGTGTATTAGTAGAGATAACACTATGTATGATAACTATTTCGTGGGTTCTAGTGAGTGCCGAGATACATACAAAATTATAGGGGATGGGGATTCAAAGGAGGAAAAGATCCAGTATTCCCAGGAATCTATTATATTTGCGGAAACCGAGCCTATTATAGGTTGCCGGACCATTGGTATAGAACATGCTATCTAGGCCTGGTCTTTCCAAAGATTTTTCACGAGGAGAGAGGAACGAAAGGAATTCACAAGATAGGTAATCCATTAACCCGTAGGAGAAGGGAAAGCTTCTCAGAGATAATAGGTGACATTTTTGGAGCATTGATACCAGCAGTGGGTGTATCTTTGAATGCATACAAGATTCTGAAATTGTCTACAGTAGTAGATCGTTTATCAACGAATACTGCTGGAGGGTTCTTGATGATAAATACCGAAATGGTTTCCATGAGAGCTATGGTAATGCAAAATCGACTTGCCCTTGACATTCTTTTGGCGAAAGAGGGTGGAGTCTGTGGAATGCTGAAGGTACAACATTGTTGCACTTACATTCCAGACAAAAGTCAGAATATACAGACGTATATAAAGAACATTACTGATTTGCATAAAGAAATTGCCCCACTGGAGGTTGAAGGTGCTTGGGAGAAACTTGGTAAGGGTTTTTCCTCAATAAAGAAATGGTTCACCGAAATAGGTAGTTCTCTAATTGGGAAAAAACTAATTCCAGTGACCTCAGTAGTAGTGATAATATTAATATTGAGATTAGCATATATGTGCATTGCAAAGAGAAAAAGACAAAATGGAGCAAAAAGAGAAAATGAGAAAAATAAGGAAAGAGAAACAAGAGAACGGGAAATGGGAGAGGTTGAATGGGAAGAGATTAAAGAGAACATGTACAAAAGGTCTAAAAGACAAGATGAAAAGAACACAATTGTCTAAAATAACAAATGCAAAAGGACAAGAAACATATTTCTGATAAATTTTGTAGGGATAGGTTTTAGTGGTGATGTTAAAAATCACCAAAGGGGGGAATTGATGGAGCAGGGGAAACAAAATATTTTTGTGTACCCCCTTGGAAGTTAATAACCCCATAACGATTCATGGTACTAACCGTTTGAAAATGCATGAACTAATCAACAAATGCACCTTTTATTAAACATTACACGTGGGCAACTTGCTGGCATTGCAAAGTTCTAATTTATTTACGAATGTGAAGCAAAATAACATTAGTATTGTGATTTGCGTAGTAAATGGAGTAAAATTGCATGATTTGTGTTGCGTAGTAAAATTGCACCGTGGCAAAGAATGCAATGGTAAGTAAAATAGCTTTAAATGTCGCTTCTGCTAGGTAATACCTAACACGGGTCTTTAGAATGGCGGGTGGTAAACAGAAAGGCTTATTTTCCATGTTTTAATTTCTGTTGTGTTTGTTCTTATATTAGTTTCATTCGGGCCTGCTAGGCCATGCTTCGAAAATGGCCGCCGGAAAAGGACAAGATTGCGTGTGCTGAATAAAATGGCCCCCGCGCATGGGCAGAGTGAATGCTCCAGTCACGTGTATGCGGCCTGTGCCTTGAGTGAGAGATGTCAAGGCCAGTCTGACCTGCAACAAGGATCGTGCCAAGAGTTCAGTATATATGCATGGGAACGGATGCGAGAATCGAGCGACAAAGGATGAACTAATGTGTGACCATCGGAGTTTGTTACAAAATACATTAACAAATTGAATTACCTTTGGACATTGTTGAGCACGAGAACTACTGTATGCATTATTGTCCCCAGACCGGTTCGAACAAGGAGGACGATGAGGTGACCATCACCACCCCCTCCAATGGACCAATTAGTAGGATTTCTGCCCCCAAAGATTGCAACTTTAGGTGTAGCAAGTCAGAGAATAGGGTATAAGAGAGTCTGCTCTTACGAAGGTTAGGGGTTGTTATTGATGTTGGTGTTCGCTTCTACTATCCTGATGCTGCGAGAGACTCTGTCATTTTAGACTTCGGACTTTGACTGGGGAAGGAACGAGACCGTTGCGGGAGTTGCCCGGGAGGAGATTGCGTCCGAGGAGGTTAGCGGGACAGTCAGTCAGTTGTGGGAGTCCCATCCTGTGACCTGCGGTTCATTGTTCTTTCCTGGTGAACCATTCTTGTCATCACCCTATGGCCAAGGGTAATGAGTATTTTCCGTTTCTATTCTAAAAATTCTACTTAAATGCTTATTAATATTTTCAAATGTATTTTGCCTAATAAAGAACTTTACTTATTTGCTCAATAATTTTAGATAAAATTATATGCTAACTCTAAAATGAGTCTGTGGTTCTTTAAATAAAATTGTGATTAATAAATGTTAACCCCTTCCATGCTCATGACGAGCTCAGCTCGTCATGCTGCGCAGTGCTCGTGTGCGCATGACGAGCTGAGCTCGTCATGAACCCGCCCGCTCAATGAAACGCCCCGCACAGGGCGAAAATCGGCCGCGCATGCAAGGGGTTAAAGGTTTTAAATGTGATTGAGCTGGACTTAATCGCCATCAACTGATTCTACTATTTGGTCCATCAACCGAATAGCGGAATACCTTGATGTTTAGAACCGACAGGATTCTAGATAAATGTATATAATGTATAGGTTATAATTCTGTCGTTTTAATAAGGTATCCCGTTTGTCCAGCAGCTCAATTTCCTTAGCGTTTGATCCAGAAAACGGAGTGAATGTATGTATGCGTGTTATGGGCCCCACCGACGTAGGTTTTATATGATTCAGGTTGAGTAGGTGTATTCTGGGTTAGCGTCATAAGGAAACATTTATTTTAGCCGCGCTGGATCAAGGGCGTCGGTGTCAGAAGTGTGGAGGTCCTCTTCAGCATCACTGATGGGTTGTCTGGTCTGCTCTGCTGGAGGTGTTGTTTGTCCCTCTGCAATGTGAAGGGGAGATGCTTGTTGACATTGTGTTGGCATGTATGTTGACGCATTGTTCGGGTTTACATACAGACTGCATGACAATGTACATTGTGACTGTTTTGGATTGGCGGACTATTTGATGCGGGATAGTGGACAATTGGACTACATGACGTAGATAAGGTTGTACACATACATTTTCATCTCACAGTTTCCTGCTATGTCAGATGGGATTGGCCATTTTCTACGCACAGGCGGAGCCAGTTGTGTCCTCTGTTCTGCAGTGTAAGTGTTGCACTGTGTCCCACATTGCCGTCCATGTGGATGTGCTGTGATTGCTATGTGTGTGTGCTGCATTGTGTGGAGTTGCACCTGCTGCTGTGATTTTGCTGCCCCTTATCCCTTGGAGGCGGTGTGCCTTTGGCTTTTGTGCTTTTGAGGTGCTGTGATGTTGGCGACTGGAGTCATTTGTGCTCCTGGACGGATTTTGTTCTGTGGTGCATTGTTTGTCTGCAGATGTATTGTTGACGTCAGTGGTTGTTTGTACACATGGATGTGTCAAGGCGTGACCTGCTCCTTCCGGATGTAGTCCACACTCAGCCACCTCAGTCTCGTGGCGTGCACAGTGTCATGGTGATTGTACTCCGGCCATGCTGCTCGTCATGTGGTGTCACTTGCATTGTTAGTGTGGCTCTCGCATACGCATCTTTGCTGTGTTTCGCACTGGTGCATGTCTGTGTAGTGGAATTGGTGTTGTGTGGGGTGGGACCCCTTTGGGCACATGGTGAATGGGGGCCTACTTGGTGTTTGTATGTGTGCTGCATGTGCCACGGGGATCAGGGACATGGCCCAGGGTCGTTGTGGGTGTGCGGTGTGCTACATGTCGTTGTGCATGTGTGCCATTGTGCCCGTCCCCCCAGTCCCTGTTAGTTACTCACCCTGTTGATGTTTTGTCAAGTCATGTCGAGCAGTGTCCGGACTCCCGACTCCTTGCACCGTCTCCACACTCATGACTGTGTCCACCATTTTCTCCAGCTCCTCCTGTGGCGCAGGACTCTCACCTCCATTCGCCATTGCTGCCTTCCGGGTGGCAGCGGGTTTCTGCTTTGTTTGGCTTTTGACTTCGTGCCAGCGCATCTTGGCCTCCTCGGCAGTCCAACTGCATTCACGATGGAATGCCATTTTTCCTTCTGTTGCCAATGACACGGTGGTGGAGACAGACAGTTGTTGTTAGTGCTCCTTCACCTCCGTGACGACGGTCAGGTTGTCATGCGGACTGTAGCCCGTCTTCCTCTTCCTCTTCTCCTTCCCCGACCCCGAGGTTCCTTGCTCGTGGTCTGTGGGGCTTGTGGGGTTTGCGTTGACCTGAGCACTCGTTCCGGGTGCGTCCATGTTGCTAGGCATTTTATTTTGTTTATGGTATTTTTTTCTTGTTCGGCTTTTATGGTGCATTTTCCCGCCAGGCGCGTGGGAATTGTAGGCCTGTCGCTGTTTTTTTTTTCGAGGTTGGCCTCATCGCAACTGTATTCGCGTTGGTGTTTCGCATTTTTTGGGCGTTGCGTTGTTTTTTACGCTGTCATTTGGTGCGTTATCATGGGACTATCGCATGGTGCCGCCAGGTTGAGAATGCTACGTTAGCACGGCGTTGTTTTCCCGCCATGGACTGCGATGTGAGAAGTTGCGTTAAGCTAAACTTGCGGTGGTTATCACACGTTCTTGATAATATGCCCCTAAGTTGAAATTTTTCCTTCTTCAAAGTCAGACCTACATCCATTAACCTCTTCATCACTAAACTCACTCTGGTATCATGTTCTTCCATGGTGCTACCAAAAACCAAAACATCATCTTGGTAGCACCTTACAACACTTATGCCCTTCAGTACACTGGTCATTATCCATTGGATGACAGAGGCAGCTGACACCAGGCCAAAAGCCATTCTTTTAATCTTAAAAGCTCCCATAGGTGTTAAGAAGGCTGTGCGTTCTTATGACATGCTATCAAATTCAATCCGGTGATACGCTGAGGTGAGATCTAGTGGAGTGAAAAATATTGCCCCTCCCAAAGTTGAATGACTTTGTTCTTTGTTAGGAAGGGGGAAATGTAGCCACTACCACCTCATAATTAATGGCCCACAGTCCTACACATAAACTTATGTTGCCATTAGTTTTCTTAGCCACCACAATGGGAGCCAACCATTCTGTAGCTTTGACGTATTCAGTGACCCCTGAATCAACCAACCTTCTCAGTTCTCTATCTACTTGTTCCTTAAAATTCCAATGGTATTCGCCTCACTTTGACAGTAACTGGAATTGCACCTTTTATTTTAATTTTATGTGGCCTTGATAAAATTTCATACAACCTAAGGTTTAATTAAATATCTGGAAATTCAGTCACAAAATAATTGATCTTTTGTTCTATCACTTGAATCTGGACCTGTGGCCAACTCGATAATTTGTTGCCTTTTTTAGGGACATAGATAGTACCAATTATATCTCTTGCCCAACTCAAGGTATGCCTACTCCATCCACCTTCACCAACTCACTGAGATGTTCCTCATGTTCACTAAGATCACCACATTGAAACACCATTTCTTATGAAATTTCTTTTATCTCTTTCCTCAGATCTTTTTTGTTCTATTTCTGCAACATTTTAAAAAATTACCTTTTTTCCACAACCATTTCAATATACATTTGAAGCCAGAAAGTCATTAGCATTTCTCCCTCACCTAAAACCTTCTCCCGTGAACCTTATGCAAATATTTTTTACAGGTTCTTTCCATATGACTTCACATACTACTTCCTCCACTTTCTCAGTCAGAGTATCACAGTTCTCTTTGACATTAATACTCAGACACACATTTGAACATTCGTTCGATGCTTTTAGCCACCATGATTTCTTCCTCCAAGTGTGGTTTATCCTTCAACCTCAACTCCTCCGTGATCACACGCACATTTCAATACAAATTGGTCATGAATTCTTTCCTCAATTGTAGAGAAAAACTCACATGTTGCTGCTAATTTCCAGAGACTGGTAATATATTCTTCCACCATCCCCTTTTTACCTTCTTCCCGTAACCCAAAATGATACCTTTCCATTATAGTGCTCACCCTTGGAATATAATTGTGATCTAGCTTTAACAGACATATTTCATATTAGTTTAAATCCATTTTTCGTCTGCACCCAACTCTGGCAAATTTTCCAGAATGTCCTGCCCCTCACCTCCCAGACAATGCATCAGCAATGAACAATTACCTTTCGGCATTTAAACTTGTACCACAAACCCTTGCATAATACCCAAAAATGTTTTCCACTTACTTCAACTCACAAGAGGTTCTCCAGGACTACTAAAAAAGAAAGGGGGTGAAGTGACATTCTCCATTTTCCTTTGAGAAATGAACTAGCAGATACTCTTCTAACACGTATGTACACAAGAGAATCTTTACCTATCTAAGCCAATTTAGACCCAAAGCATATGTTACCCTGCTAATTAGGCCTGGGTGGAACTCGCAGAGTTTTGCTCCACGGAATTCAGCGGAGTTCCAAAAAAACTCCAAGAGATTCCACGGAACTCAGCCAACGGGCAGAATAATGCTTGGCTGCCAATTCGGGCTGCCTTTTCTGTACCAGTAGCATGTTCTGAGCTGACAAATCAGCGCAAACTGCACCAAGCGGTCCACATGGGCATGGCCATTTTGTTATACATGCTTTCTGTTCTCTGCATGGTTCTGGGCCTGATTTTTCTATCCATCTGAAATCTTTCAAATCCTCCCCGATTTCACTCATCCATGCCTCATTTACCTTTAGTTTATACGTGTGTCTTTGTGTATTTTATGTATCTTTCTTTTTCCATTACTTTTTTTGTGGTTTTCCCTTTACTTCCTCAGTTCTCCCTTTCTAATTCCTTCCTACTTTTCCTATTTCTTTTTTTCCACTCAGTGCCATGGCAGAGCAGGAAGGACAGAAAGTAGAGGTGCCAGTGTTGCCGCTGCTGCCAAGGGGTGCAGCCTAGGGATGGGCGGGACTCGCTGAATTTTATTCTGTGGAATTTTGCGGCGTTCTGCCCACCAATTTACCTAATTAATGAAGAAGTAATTTGAAGTAGTACCATTCAGCTCTCACTCATCAAATCAGAGATCAAAGGCCGGCCCACTGCAAAACATATCTCACGGAAAACAATTTTTCTATTTGGGTAGACGTGCCCGGCTTTGAAGCGTTTCCAGGCCTCATCACAGAGAGCAGGCTGATTGTGGGCTCCTCTGAGGTGAAGGTGAATAAAAAGGCTGACACTTATGTAGTGGGCATGGCATGATTAAAAACTGAAGGCTGATCTCAGCGCAGCTCTGAGGCAGGGCCTGTACCTCTCTCCTTTAAGTAGACCTGTCATCTTTAGTCACCCCATTAATCATGCCATTGATTACTTCGGCATTTCCGGATATCTGGCAGTGAGCATGTGTCATGTACATAAGTTAGATGTATATAATCAGGCCAGGTGTCTCACCTGCTCTGGCTCAACTACTACTGTGGCGGATCCTTCCTACAGCACAACAAACAAACATTTGTCCAGTGTCATCCATTCACAAGAAGAAGCTCTCCAGAGATACACAGTGTATGCTGCATGCCCCAAGCATATCTTCACACCCCTCCTCAATTCTACCACACCTCCCAAACTTTTATGTGTTCAAGGGGGTGGGTTGAAAACATGTTGTAGGGTAAGAGGTTTTCTCATGACTGAAATCTATGAAAGATATTGTATTTGTTTGGCGGTTGACGTAGAGCTATTAGTGACAAACTCCAAAATAGGGCAGGTTGACAGGTATGCATTACACTGCAAAGTACTGAGCGGATAGGTTAAAAAAAAAACTTCCCCTGTAACATTTAACATAAAATACATCTGCAAGCACACAATAAAATAAACACGAAACCTGTCAAGTTCTTGAAACCCCCAGTGAAGACCTGGTGATATGGGTTGCGCTTGTTTGCATTGTTTCTTGTACATGGCTACAAGGTGTGAAGAATGGTCTAGCGCATCATTTAACCATCCCACCCAGCCAAAAGAAACAGAAATCTGTAGCAGGTGTGCGATGCGCTACTCACCTTTTTCTTTGAAGCATCATAAGTAAATCCTCAATCGCATTCCTGCACCTTACAAGCTCCAGCAGCCTTTTACCCTGTGTCCCTGTGCACTTTCGGAGGCAGGGAGGTCTTATAGTGCATCACAAAGCAAAAAAAAAGATGTGATGATCAAAATGTCTAATACAAGTGCTAAACCCTTAAGGACTGTGCCAGCACTGAATACCATGCTGGTTAACAAAACCGCTTTTGTTTTAGGGGTGGGTGCCAATAAACTCCACCATGCCACAGTTAGTGGAGTTTTTGCAGAACTCCGTGCTCCAAGCGAAGTGTGGGGTGGCAAAACTCAGCTAACTCCACCGGCGGAGTGGAGTTTACTGCCCACCCCTAGTGCAGCCGCTTTTTTCCACAGGTGGCACCAGGTAGTAGGCTGGGAGTGGGTGCACCATGCGAGAGCGTCGGCTGCTGTGGGAGAGGGTATGCCGGTGCATGAGCCAGATAAGTGGGGTTTAGCGCACCCAGCAGTAGTTGGTGCAATGTTGGGAAGACATACTGGACCGGGAGCAGGACCTGCTCGGCCTGCTGGGCGTCGAGGTTACGGGGCTCAGTGAGTAAATATTTATTTTTTGTCTTCTACTTTGCTATTATTTTGTCAAATATCATGCTGCTCACACTCACAGGTAAGTTTGTTTACATTACGAATATTATGCGATCCAGTTTGAGCTAGCCAGGTGCTCAGCCTTACCTAATTATATGCGTTGGCACTCACTTGGGCTGATTAGTTAAGAAGCCATGCATTTTCCTCGGTTCTGTCACTAAGATAGTGTTAGTAGTAATATCAGTTAGTTAGCATTCTCTTTGCCTTTCTTTATGTAGCTTGTAGAGTCCCAAGCAATCTCCCAGTCATGCATCTATGAGTTGGCGCATTATAAGGGATTGAGATGAGAAGCAAAGATTATTCATTTCTATGCAATAGTAGTTCCAAATGTAGTTTAGGTTTAGGAAATTTAGAATAGGGCTTAGGTGTAGGAAATTTGGAATAGGTCAACTTGAGTCGATACTAGTACTATAGGCGATCTGATTTAGAATAGTACAATGTTACTGTGTTTGCCTGTCAAATTATTTTTGGGGAAATTAACTGTACCACTAATCTAGTCTTTTTTAATCTTCTTTATTTCTTACATCAGCACCCAAGGGCAAGAAGAGGGCATCAGAGGTGGGTCAGGGAGCCAGGGCTGCCACCACCAGTGCCGCAGTAGGTGGAAGTACCACTAGCAGCACTGCGACCGTAGCTGACAGATCTGTTGGCCCCAGGAAGTCCTCCTGTAAATATATTGTTATTATTTCCCCAACTTTTACATCTCCCCATTTAGAATCATTTTTCCTTGTTTTTTTTAAATACGGTGACTGTCTCCTTTTTTTCAATTCCTCTTTGTTCTAGCTAATGTTTGTTAAAGTCTTGTTAACCCTGCATTATCCTTTTTTTCTATGTTTGATGTTTCTTTAGGTGAATTCCTCCTGTCTGTACTAGTCTGTAGCTTTCTTCTGCTTTGTTTGTAAGCTTTCTCTCTCCCTTATATATCTTGTGGGCTGATACTGAAAGACTAAAGGAACACATTTTAGGTACTCTACTGGAATATTTCAGGCCCAAGTCAGCTATTCTATTCATGTTTGTTGAGAAGGCTCTTTCTTGCTCATGCTCAAACAGTAATCGAGAGAGGACCACCCAATGTAGTGTTTTAGTATGTTTTATCATTCATTTATACTGTATACCAGCAGTTTCAATGACAGTGCAGCATGGCTGGAAAGTAGTATGAAGATGGTCCCATCGCATTTGCCAACCAAGACCAATTTATTCCACCCCTTCATTGCGCTTCAATGACTCAGAGTCATCATGACTCTGCCCCTTCATTACGAAAGGTTTTTGGTTGTCTTGATTATCTGTTTTTTCTAACATTGTCAACCAACAAATGCCCAAAGTGATAGTTTTGTTAGAAGACACTGCTAACAAAACTGTAGTGATACATTGCTGTTTTATTTTGCTAGAAAATAATAAGGGGAGGTGTATCTAGCATGTAAAATGTGGAATGTTTTTTCTAGCCACACAGACCACCAGTGCTGGGGGCAGCTGCAGCGCCAGCGTGCCAGACGTGGAGGCGGCTCGAGGAGGAGTACCAGCGGTGGGAGGGACGAGTGGTGGTAAGTTACATTGCTTGACTGTTGACAAATTAATTACTAGTATACTCACTGTATTTGTTAAGCGAGGCAGATATGTATCCCACCCATCATCATTCATCACCTCCCTGCCCATGGCATTTTGCCACCCATGACCTAATTGCAACATGGTTGAATTCAACGCTGCAGTGTTGGCTTGGCTTCAGTTAATGTGGCATTTACAAAGTTTTCAATGCATTGCAAACCTAAAGCAAGGTGTGTTTCCCATCCCTCCCAGTGCACACTGAGTCACCTCCTAGCACTAGTACTTCACTCCTTTATTCTTTCATAAGTTCTTTACCAGCCTACCAAAAAAATATAAAAAGCCAATTTTTTTCTGGCAAAGTGATTAATATGTTGCATGGCTTCCATAATGGATTTATTCTGTTCAAATTGTTCCCTTTCAACATTCGTCAACTACAGTGACTGAATAAGCCAAAGTATAGGCACATAATGATGATCAGTGACACCTCACTATTCTGTAGCAAAACCTCTACCCAACCGACCTAATCCCTCTAATTTACCCAGCAGTTGAGTAAGTTAAGTTTCTTTTCCTTATTGGCAAGCGAATGTATTTTTGAAAATAAATTGTTGTGGAGGGCGAGGCCAGACAGTAAAGGGTGTACTAAGTGCTTTATTTTGAGTTTTGCAGATAGGATACTGAGTGATTAACGTGCCAAATAAAATCTATATCCTGTTCCTTTCCCTGTACCGCAGTGCATAATTTTTCCCCCATCTACTTACAGCAGATAGGATATCCGCACTTTATCAGTGACATCTGTATCCTATTTATCTGCTTCTTTAGAGTCAGGGTAGAATTGAACAGAATTTAGAGAAGAATAGGGCCATTGGAATTTAAATAAGATAATTATCCATTACAGCTTCTCCAGCTGCAGACTGCAAAGTACCCGATGCGCTAGTTAGCTGGCCTTCATTAATTTAGCACAACAAGACTTGTACTCCATAGTGCATAATGCCTTAATCATTAATGAGAAGTAATTTATTTTTATTTTTTCAACACAAAGTGTTTAATTTTTTACTAGGAAATACATCAAAAGAAGAAAAGAAATTACCCAGTTTTTTAAACCTGGTGTATTCTGCCTTAATTCCCTTCACCCACTCAGTGCTTTTATGTGAGGCATGTGCGGGTAAAATGGCCCTGTGACTGTCCTAATCTTCACATCAAATTCCAATGGCCGTAGGGAACAAGCCATGTACTGCTACTGTGCCTCTATATAATTTTAAAATCTATAAACAAAAATGGTTCTGTCGGGAAAGACAATTGCTTTGCTCAATGTATACAATGTAGTCTGAACTTCCAATTTTTCAGATATGAATCATAATTTAAGGGACACACCAAAGAACCGACAAATTTAGTAAAGATAAAGTTATTTACTCAATTTTTTGATTATACACAATAATGAAGGCTGTCTACAATACAGGGACACAGGGTTACCCCATTATCTTTAATGGTCTATATAATTTTAAACAAGTGTTTGCACAGAGCATTGTTTACAATATATCTATTTTCTTTCTTGATATAGCTACTCCTGCTGGTCTACCACCACCACTGACACACAAGGAGATAGCCGTCTGGCTGTGGCGGCAGAGGTTGGAGGTTGGAGGCAACCCGGGTCTGAATACCAACAACTGTTGGCTCTTAAGGAGGTGGCGGCATTGCTGCTGCCCTGGGGCAACAGTTCCTTCAGCCAGTGGCCAGTTCCTCTATCCTCCCAGCAATGCCAGCGCCACTGGCAACTGCCTGAGCCACTTCTGCTGCCCCCTTCCACCAGGACCACTAGTTCCAACATCACGTGCTAAGCCAGCTGGCGCAGCTCAGCCATCAGATGGCACGCTTTGAACATCAACAGCAGGAACTCTGGTCCCGCATTGAGAACGCCCTCTTCTGAGCCCTATTTTTTACATTTTTGATTTGGTGGGAGGGGCTTTTGTTGTGGGTGGAGATGGTGGGAATTGGGAAGGGATTTGAGACCAAGGGTTTAGACTTTTGTTAGATTTGGGGGTCTCTAGTTGGCATAGGTAGGTACCTGTGACAAATAGGGACCCTTGCGTCTAGTCAGGGTAAGGGTCTACACTCCTAAAATAAGCCCTGCTCACCCCCTTAGTAGCTTGGCACGAGCAGGCAGGCTTATCTCAGAGGCAGTGTGTAAAGCATTTGTGAACACATACAGTAATACAGTGACAACACTACAGATGGACACCACACAGGTTGTATTTATAAAAATAAGTATTTTTATATAGACTTAACACAAGACCAAACGACAAAAATCCACAATACTGTACTCAAAAATAGACTTTAGAATGTTATAAAATAGCTCAGTTCTCTCAAGTTGTAGATGCGACACTTTACTCTCAATGTACCTTGAATGCGTAACGCAAAGAAAACAAAAGGGTCGCAGGGAAGGTGATGCGTCGGTCCCTTACACTCAGGGGGGTGGATGCGTCGGTTCCTTACTGCTGCGCAGGGGAGTTGATGCTCGCTTCCTTACTGTGTGGGGAGGTGATGCGTCGGTTTCTTACTGCTCTCCGGAGCGAAGCGACAAGATGGCACCTCGATGCAATACTCTTCTCCGGTGCGATGCGATAAAATGGCGTCTTCGTTGCGATGCGACAACGTTGGTGCGATGCGTGCACGCCGGACGGCCGTGCGGCGACTCGATGATCTTTGGGGCTGCGACAGGCCCTGCGACGCACTTCTCCGGTGATGCGACGGTGTCCTCTGTGGCAGCGTCCCGTTTCTCCGGCGATGCGCCGCGCTTCGGCGATGCGATGATGACAGCGGCAGCAGCGTCTCGCTTCCTATGCGATGACAGCGGCTGCGGCGGCGACACGCTTCTCGTCGTTGCGTCGCGCTTCCAGCTCCCAGCGACACGCAGTCTCTCAGAAGGCCCAGCACAACAGCAGGCACTTCAATTCCCAGCAAGGGAATTCAGGGGGGAGCTGGTTGGTGAAGTCTTGTATCCCTGAGACTTCAGGCAGGAGGCAAGCTCTAGTTCAAGCCCTTGGAGATTCTTCTTCAAGTTGATAGAAAGCACACTCAGTCCTTTTCTCCTTTCTTTGGCAATGAAGCAACCACTGCAGGCCAACCCCCAAACACACAGCACAGGGGTAGTCTCCTCCTTCAGCTTCCTGGTTCTTCTCCTCAGCAAAGGTTTGTCTTGATTCCCAGAAGTGATCTAATTTCCTAGGGGTCTGGGTCCCCTTTTTATACACCTTTTCTCTTAGTTCTCTGAAGGCAGAGAGGCCTTTGCCTAGTCCAAAACCAGTTCTGGTCAGTCCTGGAGCACTTTGTTGACAAGACTCCTTCTTTCCTTTCACAGTGTAGGCCAGGGACATCAGACACACCACAGGAGGTGGAGCCAGCATTGTGGAGGAAAGGCACAGCCCTATTCAGGTCCCAGGTGCAACTCCTCCCTCCTATCTGCATGCAGATCTCTCTATTCAGCCCTGTGCTGACTCACCCTGTCTCCTGGAAGCCCCCAGCCCCTGTCACTCAAACTCCAGACAATGAATACACAACCTAGCAGAGGCAGGCTTGGATAGTTAGGCAAGAAAATACCCACTTTCTAAAAGTGGTATTTTCAAACACAGAATGTTAAAACCAACTTCACTAAAAGATGTATTTTATCATTCTGAGTTCAGGCATACTAAACTCAAATTTCTACCTGGTTCCCTGAGTCAGTTAGGATTATAAGATGTTATAATCTAACTGCCCATTCTAGCCTATGGGGAACAGGTAGCCTTGCAATAGTGAAAAACGAAAATGGCTGTAATTCACTATTAGGACATGCTACACACACCAGGGCATGTCCTACCTTTTACCTACAATGCACCCTGCCCTTGGACCTACCTTAGGGGTGACTAATATGTATAAAAGGGAAGGTTTAGGGACTGGCAAGTGGGTACACTTGCCCAGTCAACATGGCAGTACCAGACTGCACACAGGCTCTGCAATGGCAGGCCTGAGACACACTTTACAAGCTGCTCCAGTGGGTGGCACAACCAGTGCTGCAAGCCCACCAGCAGCATTTGATTTACAAGCCCTGGAAACACGCAGTGCACTGTACTAGGGTCTGACAGTAAGCCAAACAAGCCAATCATGGAGTCACTAATCCATACATCAATTTACCATAGGGAGCACTTGTACTGTGGCACTGAACAGCAGCGGCACAGTGCCCAAAAGTATCTAAAACCAGCAAGAACATAAGAGGCAACAGCAAAAAATGGAAGGGAGACCCACGCCAATGGTGCCAGGTCTAACACGTGTCCCCTCCAGCTGAAATGTGGGGAGAACTACCCTACCTCCGGGGAGTTCTCATCACTAAGGCGGAAAAATCTGGACAGACCATCAGCATTGGCGTGTTCTGTACCAGGGCGGTGTTCCACCATGAAGTCCATCCCCTGTAGGGATATGGATCACCTCAACAGCTTTGGATTCTCACCCCTCATCTGCATCAACCATCTGAGGGGCCTGTGGTCTGTCTGAACCCGGAAGTGAGTCCCAAACAAGTATGGTCTCAACTTCTTCAGTGCCCAGACCACAGCAAATGCCTCACGCTCAATTGCACTCCACCTCTGTTCCCGTGGAAGTAACCTCCTACTGATGAAGGCTACCGGTTGGTCTAGGCCCTCCTCATTAATCTGTGATAGAACAGCCCCCACACCATGCTCTGAAGCGTCTGTTTGCACAATAAACTCTTTTGAGAAGTTGGGTGCCAGGAGCACGGGCGCCATGCACATGGCACTCTTCAGGGCATCAAAAGCTCTCTGACAGGTGTCAGTCCAAATCACTCTCTTGGGCTGCTTCCTGGAAGTCAGCTCTTTCAAGGGTGCAACAATGTTGCCATACCCGTTGACAATCTTCCTGTAATACCCGGTGAGTCCTTAAAAGGCTCTCACCTCTGTCTGGGTCTTGGGGGTTCCCAAGTCAGGATGGTCTCAATCTTGGGCTGTAGGGGCGCCACCTGGCCGCTCCCAACCTGGTGTCCCAAGTACACCACGGAACCCTGCCCGATCTGGCACTTACTCGCCTTGATCGTGAGGCCTGCTCTCCGCAGCGCCATCAACACTTCCCAGAGGTAGCACAGATGTTCTTCCCAACTGGCGCTGAACACTGCAATGTCATCCAGGTAGGCGGCACTGAACTCTTCCAGTCCAGCCAACACCTGGTTGACCAACCTCTGAAAGGTGGCAGGGGCATTCTTCATCCCAAAGGGCATAACCCGGAATTGGTAGTGCCCATCTGGTGTGGAGAATGCTGACCTCTCTCTTGTCCCATCAGTCAAGGCGATCTGCCAGTACCCAGACGTTAAGTCAAACGTGCTGAGGTACCGGGCAGCCCCTAACTGATCAATGAGCTCATCAGCTCTGGGGATGGGGTGCGGTCAGTCCTGGTGAATGAATTGAGCCCTCGGTAGTCCACACAGAACCGCAGTTCTGGTGAGACACCCGGTGCGGCAGCCTTTGGGACCAAGACCACTGGGCTGGCCCAAGGACTGTTAGAGGACTCAATCACCCCCAACGCAAGCATCTTGGAGACCTCCTCCTTGATGCAAGCTCTCACCCTGTCAGTCACCCTGTAAGTTTTGTGCTTGACAGGAGGACTGTCTCCAGTGTCTACATCATGGACGCACCAATCAGTGACACTGGGAATCAGGGAGAACAGGTCAGAAAACTGCCCCAGCAACTGGTGACAGTCATTCTGCTGCTCAAGGGTCAGGGTGGAAGAGAGGTTCACTCCATCCACTGACCCAT
Organism: Calotriton arnoldi; assembly: GCA_963921515.1. Classification (NCBI taxonomy): domain Eukaryota; kingdom Metazoa; phylum Chordata; class Amphibia; order Caudata; family Salamandridae; genus Calotriton; species Calotriton arnoldi. The sequence goes on from CAWUFW010006457.1 coordinate 555,557, forward strand.
CTTGCTCTGTTGCAGACAGGAGGTCAGGAAGAGGCTCAGTCTCCTCCTCCATTCCAGCATCTGTTGCTAGGAGCATGCCCACTTCGGACCTCTCTAAGTGGGGCTTCAGGCGGTTGACATGCAGGACCCGCAAGGGGTTGCTGGGAGACCGCAAGTCCACCAAGTAGGTAACCGGACTCTTGCGCTCCACCACCTCAAATGGTCCGGTCCACTTATCCTGGAGCGCACAGGGCTCCACTGGGGCCATGACCCACACTTTCTGACCAGGCTGAAGCTCAACCAGAGTGGCATTCTGGTCGTACCACCGCTTCATCTCCTCCTGGCTGGCTTCCAGATTCGCCTCAGCGAGTTTTCTGAATCGCCTAGTTTGGTTCCTGAAGGCCAGCATGTAGCTATATACATCCTGGGGAGGTTTCCTGGGAGATTGCTCCCAGCCTTCCTTGACCAAACTCAAAGGTCCTCTCACTGGGTGTCCATAAAGAAGCTCAAAGGGACTGAACCCTAGAGATTTCTGTGGCACCTCACGGTATGCAAAGAGAAGGCATGGTAAGAGGACGTCCCACTTACGCCTCATGGGTTCCTCAAGACCCATAATCATGCCTTTGAGGGTCCGGTTGAATCTCTCAACCAGCCCATTACCTTGGGGGTGGTAAGGAGTGGTGAACTTGTAGGTTACACCACACTCCTGCCACAGGGAATTCATATACTTGGAAATGAAGTTGGTACCTCGGTCTGACACCACCTCTCTGGGAAACCCCACCCGGGAGAAAATCCCCATCAGTGCACGTCCCACCACGGGGGCCGTCACTGTCCTGAGAGGGATGGCTTCTGGGTACCGGGTGGCATGGTCCACTAAGACCAGGATGAACCTGTTGCCCATAGCTGTCTTAGGATCCAGAGGCCCCACAATGTCAATGCCCACCCTTTCAAAGGGGGTGCTGACCACAGGGAATGGCTGGAGAGGAGCCTTGTGCTTCCTCCCACTCTTTCCACTTGCCTGGCAAGTCTGACAGGTCCTGCAATGAGTGTCTGAATTCTTGCGCATTTTGGGCCAATAAAAATGAGTGACAAGCCTTTCAAAGGTCTTGTCCTGCCCCAAATGTCCTGCTAAAGACACATCATGAGCCAGCCCCAGTAGGGAGGCTCTGAAGCGCTGGGGTACCACCAGCACACGGGCTGACCCAGGCTCAGCAACCTTAGGCTCACTATACAGGAGGGTAAAGAGAAAATTCCCTTGGTGAACAATTTAATTTTGTTTACCAGATTGCTAAGTTCCCAGCAACAGAAATAAAGCCCATGTGTTAGAATATATACAAATCTAAATATGAACAAACCAAATACAAAATATATATTAAAAATATGTTTATTTAAAACCCAGCAATAATAAAAGTTAAAAACCACATAGAAATATATATATGTTCCACTCAAATACCAAATTCATATATCATTGGCATATATATTACACAAACATTAAAGAAGAACCTATTTTTGCTAACAGACGATAATCACATCCCCCTCTGATTTAAATGCTAAAGAGGAGAGGCCTTTGCCTCAGTTGAATGTACCAAAAACACACAATTGACAGAGAGACACACACAGACAGTAAGTTTTGTCATTAAAAAACACATCCGAGTTCAACAATTAAAAGCCAATTCTAAGTACAATCTTATCGTCTTATATCTATAGGGTAAGCTCTTCCAACAGATTGTGCAAAGTACAGCGTCGACGCGTTTCGATGGTTCGATTTTAATATCCCATCTTTATCAAGACCATTTATACGTCTCTCTTTTTAGGCACTGATTGGTTGCCATTCAATTTTAATCCTATGGACAAATACAATATGTTAGTTTACATATTTATAAAGCAATTGATTGATTTCATGTATTCTATACTACATTCTTTACAATACATCATTGCAATCATCATTCCTACTATTATGAACAGATTATCCAATCACTTCATACTAATTAAAAGAAACAAAATATGTATTGGCATTAGAGTTTTTTTTATACCTTTTTATCCCACCATACACATTCTATCAAATGGGCTTATTGTAAACGTGCCTCTTTGCGATCCATGGACCTCCTTATCTGGTGCAGTGAAGGAAAGATGATCCCTATCCCACCCACTTTACCAGACAGTTATAGTAAGAAAAAGATAATTTTTAATTTTTCTTAATTTTTATTAGTTTTACCTTATTCCATATCATTGAAGCATTGGTCCATTAGATTGTATAGGTATATTCTCGTCCCTTGCTTCGAGGGGGCTATCTATTGTATGTATACAAAATATATGTCAACAAATCATATATATACATACTTTTGCGGGAATAAATTGAAATATGTTATGTATGTCTGCATGATCTAAATCTCACCTCGTGGACAAAACGGTTAGATTGTGCTAATTGGTTACTGGACCACCCCAGTTTTTTACTCTCCGGTACCTCACGTCCCCACAGTATTTTATCTTAAATTTCCACAGGGTTAGAATCTAAAGATAGTGAACTAATATTAGTCCTGTCCTCAATTTTAACATATAGATATTTCATTTTTCTCTTTACCTTGCTTAACTAATCTAGATAATTACCTGTTCCAGTCTTTTATTTTGTTCTTCAACTTTCGTTGATTACAGAATAGCATTCATTATAAAATCGAGGTCCGTTATCATAGGATCCTTAGATTCTGATCTGAAAATAAAAATAAAAACTACCATAAGTCCCACTCCTGGTAGGAAGGAAAAGTTTTATATATATTTTTTCGTCCTGTTGGATGTATAAATGAATAAATGACCTACCCTACCGTAAAACGCAAAAATTGCTTGCCGATGTTCTACTCCTGGTATTCTATATTTGGAATAAGTTCCACCTGAATACAAATTTCCCTCGTTTGTCTCGTCCCAAATTAACTAAAATGCAACAGAAGAAGAGCCCTCAATCATTAGCGGTCTAAAATAAAAATAAAGCTAAACCAAACAATGGGCTCCCCTCCCTTCATCTTTACCGTATAAAAGACTCCCGTATCCCGATGGTTCGTCCTTACGTCCTCAAAGGCGCCAACATTAACTCCCTCGCTTCGTCTCCCTTTAAACATCCCTATTCCTGTTGGCAGATTGGCTGCCCTCCGACTCCGCCCGTTGACACATGCTACCTCTTTTCAACCGGACGTACTCCGGTTAGGGAATAGAAATAAGCCCTACTCTGCCCTTGTTGACCCGGAAGTTAACTCACCAATATAACTATTGGTTTTAGATCCTCTTAAATAAAGGGCAATAATTAAAAAATGTTAACTCCCAAGTATGACTATTAGTTTAAAGTCATCTTAAATCAGATATTAATAGTAAACGAGAAAAATGTATTTTATATTTTACGTACTACCTCTGTTCAACCGGATATACTAAGATTGAGGCATAGAACCATGCCCTGCTAAAGACACATCATGAGCCAGCCCCAGTAGGAAGGCTCTGAAGCGCTGGGGTACCACCAGCACACGGGCTGACCCAGGCTCAGCAACCTTAGGCTCACTATACAGGAGACCATTCTCCCAGTAGATCCAGTGTGATCCAGACTGGTCACCTGCTGCCTGGTTTGCAGCCTGCTGCCGCAAACTCACAAGAGAAGGGCACTTGTTCTGCTCCTCACAGAACTCTTCCCTGGAGGGACCTCCTTCCTGCTGCCAATGGTTCAGCTCAGGCAGGGCTCCCAGTTCAGCAATCTCTTCCCCGGTAGGCTCCAGGGCACCCCCTCAGGGTCCACCTCCTCCTGGGCCGTGGGAATCTCAGGGGCCGGTTTCCCGTGCCCCCTACCTCTTCTCTTTAAGGCAGGCACCTGGGCCATTTTCTCAGGCACCAGGTCCTCTTGAACACCCTTACTGGCTGCCATAGACCGAGTGGTCACGCAGGCCCACTCAGGCAAACCCAACATCTCTAAATGAGCTCTCCGCTCCACCTTAGCCCAAGGGGAGCTCTCCAAATCGTTACCTAACAGACATTCAACAGGCATGGCTGGCCTCACAGCTACTTGAAGAGTCCCTGAGACCCCCCACTCAAAGGGAACCTGTGCCACCTTGCAGTGGCTCTCTGTGTTGTCAGCGGCAACAACTGGGTAAAATGCATTGGGGACTACCTGCTCTTCAGACACCAACCGACAACTGACAGCTGTCACACTGGCTCCGGTGTCTCTAAGAGCTTCCACCCTCTTGCCATTGATGGTCACCCACTGCCTGTATTTTTTAGTGTTATCAGGCAGCTGGGTCCTGGGGACCACCTCACAGTCTCCTAAAGAGACAAGGGACATCTCTGCGGGACCCCACCCACCTTGGGCACCCATCTCCTCCCCCAGGGCTATACTAGCCAACTGCCGGGGTGGTGCATCAGTGGGTGCTGTCTTCCCATACAAGGGACATCTAGCATCATAAGAACAGTGGCCTACTAAACCACACTTAAAACAGGTCTTGGGCCCCTTGTGAACAGGCTTATCTGTCGGGGCCACTGCCTTCTTCTCAGGGGGAGGCTGGGAACCTTTCCCTTGGTTCCCTTGGGGATTACTTTGGGGCCCTTTCTGGAACTCCCTCTGTTTACCCTTGGTTCCCCCCACTCTTCTGCTGGGGACCCTGCCCACCTTTGGCGAAGTCTCCCACATGACCCTTCTGGACCTGGGTGCTCACCCAGCGGTCCGCCTCCTCAGCAAGCTTCCTAGGGTTAGTCAGCTTGCTATCAATAAGATGCTGGCGTAGCTCTGGAAAACAGTTATTTGACAAGTGCTCCCATGCAAGCAAATCATAGAGCGCCTCAAGATTATCCACTTTGCTACCCTTCACCCAACCATCCAATGCTCTGCAAAAGAAAGACACATATTCCACCCAAGTGGTAGACTCCAGTTTTATGCAATTTCTAAACCTTTGTCTATATAGCTCTGGGGTCAAACCAAATCTGGACATTAGGGCTCCCTTCATGTGGGTATAGGACATCTGCTCCTCTGTAGGCAAATCCAACAAAGTGATGTATTGAAGTAGGGTTTTAAGTAAGACAGGAAGATTGGCGCTCTGGCTAATAGGGAAGTAAGTACGTTGCTGCCAGGTCGGAGGAACTACCCTGTAACCCCCGTGGATGAGTGGGTCATGAAACCCACCCCAGAAATTAAGAAAAAGAGTCCCGGGCACACGTAATGAGAGTAACAATATCCTAATAGTAGAAATGTCTGGTTTTAGCGAATCAGTGGTCAACACCAGTGGATTGATAAGAATGTTCTTTAATGAAGCGAAATCCTGGGGAAAAATACGGGTGCCACTTGGGACCAGGGTAGGAGGTCCTGTGACTGAAGGGTCCCTGGGGACGGATAAACCAGGTACCTCGCATGCACGGTGAAAAACAATGGAACGATGGGTCCGTATGAATTCCCTTCAGTCACAGGACCTCCTACCCTGGTCCCAAGTGGCACCCGTATTTTTCCCCAGGATTTCTATCCCGTCTGGGTGTCTAGGTTCTCCGATTCTGCCCCCAGGCACCTCCTTACCTTCTTACCACAGGACCTGCCACCCTGGGTCCCCATTGAAGACCCGCGCTTCTTTGCTTCTGGCGGACCCGCTATTTGCATCCTGGTCTTTTTCATTGTTTTTCTACCTCTGCTACGTGGCCCTGAAGAGTCACGGGACATCTCCCGTTTGTGACGAAACACGTGTCGGCTGGTCGTTTCTTTGTTTTTCGCTTCATTAAAGAACATTCTTATCAATCCACTGGTGTTGACCACTGATTCGCTAAAACCAGACATTTCTACTATTAGGATATTGTTACTCTCATTACGTGTGCCCGGGACTCTTTTTCCTAAATCCAACAAAGTGTCCCTCCCATCACTAACAAAGCGGCCCCACAACCCCGCTCCCCAATCCTTCTCAGGGACCTGGTGGGCCAACATTGCAGCTTCATAAGCCCTAAACCACTGACCAATATCCTCATTCTTGTGGAAATCTTTAACTACATCTTTGGGAATGTAGGTTCTTGCTTCTACATGCACTGGCGGTGTGCTGCCACCAGAGGGAGGAACCTCTAACTTCTTGGCCTTGAGTTCCAATTCCCTCAATCCTCTCTCATGCTCAAAATGCATCCTCTTTTCCTCTAAGGCTAACTTCTTCATTTCTAACTCCATCCCAAGCTCTATTTTCTTGCTCTCTATGTCTTTCTGACCATCCATTTTGAGCCTAGCTAGCTCAAATGTATGCATCCTTTCCCTTGCTCTGTCCTCCAGCTCTCCTGGGGACAACCCTTTGGAAGAAACACTGCTGCCCGCCCCTGAGGGTACTTTCCCTCCAGTTGGGCCCACTGGCCCCTCAAGTTGCTCATTTAAATCCTCTGCCTCCATTACTGACTCCTCAGGATGCTCACTGGCATTCCTAGATTCTACCCAGGCCCTCAGCGCCTTCTGGTATTCCTCTTTCCTGGTGAGGCCTTTCACAGAAATTTTAAATTTCTTGCACAAAGCTTTGAGATAAGGCACAGTGTAAGTATCAATTCTCTCTTCTTCCAAAACAATGTCTACAGATACTATGGATGCTGACTTGCTCATGGTAGCAAAAAGACTGGCTGTTCTCAAGAATCAAAAATAAAAAAGAAGTTCCAAGGAAAAATTCTCAAAAAGTATCTGGTTGCGTTATGGTCTGCACTCACTAGTAGTGTACACCAATCACTGTATATGAATCACAAATGCAAGTCCAAATCCTCACCGCTGACCACCAATGTTAGATTTGGGGTCTCTAGTTGGCATAGGTAGGTACCTGTGACAAATAGGGACCCTTGCGTCTAGTCAGGGTAAGGGGCTACACTCCTAAAATAACCCCTGCTCACCCCCTTGGTAGCTTGGCATGAGCAGGCAGGCTTATCTCAGAGGCAGTGTGTAAAGCATTTGTGAACACATACAGTAATACAGTGACAACACTACAGATGGACACCACACAGGTTGTATTTATAAAAATAAGTATTTTTATATAGACTTAACACAAGACCAAACGACAAAAATCCACAATACTGTACTCAAAAATAGACTTTAGAATGTTATAAAATAGCTCAGTTCTCTCAAGTTGTAGATTCAACACTTTACTCTCAATGTACCTTGAATGCGTAACGCAAAGAAAACAAAAGGGTCGCAGGGAAGGTGATGCGTCGGTTCCTTACAATCAGGGGAGTGGATGCGTCGGTTCCTTACTGCTGCGCAGGGGAGTTGATGCTCGCTTCCTTACTGTGTGGGGAGGTGATGCGTCGGTTTCTTACTGCTCTCCGGTGCGATGCGACAAGATGGCACCTCGATGCGATACTCTTCTCCGGTGCGATGCGATAAAATGGCGTCTTGGTTGCGATGCGACAACGTTGGTGCGATGCGTGCACGCCCGACGGCCGTGCGGCGACTCGATGATCTTTGGGGCCGCGACAGGCCCTGCGACGCGCTTCTCCGGTGATGCAATGGTGTCCTCTGTGGCAGCGTCCCGCTTCTCCGGCGATGCGCCGCGCTTCGGCGATGCGATGATGACAGCGGCAGCGGCATCTCGCTTCCTCGGCGATGCGATGATAGCGGCTGCGGTGGCGACACGCTTCTCGTTGTTGCGTCGCGCTTCCAGCTCCCAGCGACACGCAGTCTCTCAGAAGGCCCAGCACAACAGCAGGCACTTCAATTCCCAGCAAGGGAATTCAGGGGGGAGCTGGTTGGTGAAGTCTTGTATCCCTGAGACTTCAGGCAGGAGGCAAGCTCTAGTTCAAGCCCTTGGAGATTCTTCTTCAAGTTGATAGAAAGCACACTCAGTCCTTTTCTCCTTTCTTTGGCAATGAAGCAACCACTGCAGGCCAACCCCCAAACACACAGCACAGGGGTAGTCTCCTCCTTCAGCTTCCTGGTTCTTCTCCTCAGCAAAGGTTCGTCTTGATTCCCAGAAGTGATCTAATTTCCTAGGGGTCTGGGTCCCCTTTTTATACACCTTTTCTCTTTGTTCTCTGAAGGCAGAGAGGCCTTTGCCTAGTCCAAAACCAGTTCTGGTCAGTCCTGGAGCACTTTGTTGACAAGACTCTTTCTTTCCTTTCACAGTGTAGGCCAGGGACATCAGACACACCACAGGAGGTGGAGCCAGCATTGTGGAGGAAAGGCAGAGCCCTATTCAGGTCCCAGGTGCAACTTCTCCCTCCTATCTGCATGCAGATCTCTCTATTCAGCCCTGTGCTGACTCACCCTGTCTCCTGGAAGCCCCCAGCCCCAGCCCCTGTCACTCAAACTCCAGACAAGGAATACACAACCTAGCAGAGGCAGGCTTGGATAGTTAGGCAAGAAAATACCCACTTTCTAAAAGTGGTATTTTAAAACACAGAATGTTAAAACCAACTTCACTAAAAGATGTATTTTATCATTCTGAGTTCAGGCATACTAAACTCAAATTTCTACCTGGTTCCCAGAGTCAGTTAGGATTATAAAATGTTATAATCTAACTGCCCATTCTGGCCTATGGGGAACAGGTAGCCTTGCAATAGTGAAAAACGAAAATGGCTGTAATTCACTATTAGGACATGCCACACACACCAGGGCATGTCCTACCTTTTACCTACAATGCACCCTGCCCTTGGGCCTACCTTAGGGGTGACTAATATGTATAAAAGGGAAGGTTTAGGGACTGGCAAGTGGGTACACTTGCCCAGTCAACATGGCAGTACCAGACTGCACACAGGCTCTGCAATGACAGGCCTGAGACACACTTTACAAGCTGCTCCGGTGGGTGGCACAACCAGTGCTGCAAGCCCACCAGCAGCATTTGATTTACAAGCCCTGGGCACACGCAGTGCACTGTACTAGGGTCTGACAGTAAGCCAAACAAGCCAATCATGGAGTCACTAATCCATACATAAATTTACCATAGGGAGCACTTGCACTGTGGTACTGAACAGCAGTGGCACAGTGCCCAAAAGCATCTAAAAGCAGCAAAAACATAAGAGGCAACAGCAAAAAATGGAAGGGAGACCCACGCCAATGGTGCCAGGTCTAACAACTTTGTTGGTCAGTTTTCTTTGGACATTGGTTGGGGATGGAGGGATTTGTTTGGGGAGATGAGTGGGCCTGTTGTGGGTGGTAAGGGTGGGTATTATTTGTGTTGTTGAAAGAAAGTAAAGGAAAAAAATATTCTTCAACTTTATGACTGATGCAGTTTTTCTTTTTTGTGTTTTAATTTTGCTTGGAACTGCTGCCTATCTGCAAAGCCTGTTTTTTAAATCCACTTATCAAAGTGTATACCAGTTAGTTATAGTTAGTTACACCCTTGTCCTACTACCCTCTGTAACTATATTGACCATTGGGGGGTATGCTGCCAATGTCTACAACAACCTAGATAAACAAAGAAAGTCAAATAACTTATCAGCAGTAGACATTAATTGCATACTAACTAAACTAGTTCACTTCACTCCATAATTCTCTTACCTGAATAGATGAAGTGATGTCTGCTACCTCTCTCTCAATCTTCCAAAAGCTTACTGAAGGGTTTTCCAAGGTGCTGTCTTAATGGTGCTAACATTGCAAAACCAAAGGGGATGATGGACGGAGTGTTGAACATTGCAAGCACTCACCCCCAGTCAACTGATCTGGGTTTAATCCATCATCATTCTTTAGCTCACTCCGACATCCCAGTTCAGACATGGCCATATGCAAATCAGTCTGACCCTGTGCCTCATGGGAACAGTCCAGCCCGAACTGCCAAGCCATGTCTTCCCTGGACTAGAAACAAGCATCCTGGGACTGGTTTCTGGCTTACAGCCGTCATCAGCCAGGCTATCTTGAATCCAGTGGCAAAGTGAGCAAGGGACCCACGTCTGGGCATACCCTGCCAACTTAGGGCGAACATAGCAAAACCAAAGGGGATGATGGACGGAGTGTTGAACATTGCAAGCACTCACCCCAAGTCAACTGATCTGGGTTTAATCCATCATCATTCTTTAGCTCACTCCGCCACCCCAGTTCAGACGTGGCCATATGCAAATCAGTCTGACCCTGTGCCTCATGGGAACAGTCCAGCCCGAACTGCCAAGCCATGTCTTCCCTGGACCGGAAACAAGCATCCTGGGACCGGTTTCTGGCATTTCAGCCGTCATCAGCCAGGCTTGCTTGAATCCAGTGGCAAAGTGAGCAAGGGACCCACGTCTGGGCATACCCTGCCAACTCAGCCTGCAGAGTCTCAGTCCAGCCTGGAAGGAATTCTCCTTTGCCTTTCAATGGGAGAGTGAGGGTCTTTTATACTAAAGTGGTCACTCCGGGGTTTTTCGAGAATTGATAAGTTTTGGAAACATTCACTAATCCCTCATTAATTCTTTTCTAAACAAAATACTCATGCACAGTTGGCTGTTGGCCATGGATGGAAAAAATGGTGACCCTTATACAGAATAAATCTTCTGTGCCTGAGGACATGTTTATGTACGTCAGGTACAGGGATTAAGATAGGATGCTGATGGAGCATAGTAGAGAGAACATTTTTTTATAACCCCTAATAATTCCTAATAAAATTGTTCGTTTAAATGTAATAATCAACCATGTATGTGTGGGAAAGGTAACATGCCATTTGTGTGCTGAATAATCTATTAAACAAGTGTCCGTGTGTCTAATTTTAACATAAAATAATTGCATACTGACAAAATAATAAATGCGTGTTTTTGTGCTTTTAAAATAAAACGTGGTGTTGCAAAAACAATAGTGATGGTAAGTAAGGAACAGCTTAAATGTTGCTTTTTGCTAGCTAATAACTAATTGGGGTACGTAGAAGACGGGAGGGAAACGAAAAGGATATTTTTCTCTATTTTAATTATGTTTTGCTTATTTTAAATAGTGCTTTTAAAACCAAGTTCGAGTTGCGAAAGAAAATGGCGAATAGAAGTGGTAGTGCGCATGCTCCGAGAGCAAAAGTGATGAGACGTACAAAAGCTGCGAGAGAAAAGATTGAGGGAAGACCAAGTCACGTGGTCACGACTGGAAGCTAGGCTGAAAGAATGGTCAAGGATGAAGTGACCTAATTGAACTGATAATATGTTATGGTGATCAGCAAAGATCGTGGGAAAGGCTGCGAGTGAAAGGACAATGCCTGAACAAGTTCTTGAAAAGTATCAAAAGAAGTTACAAATGAACTGGTCGTGATGGACAGAAGAATGTCATAAATCCATGGGAAAGGAAATGCGAGTTTACAGTTTGAGATATTGGTCAAAGTTAGAAACATTAATTAAACTTTATGCTGAGCCTGAATGGACCAATGAAAGAAAAGCTTTACTAATGTTGCAACAATTTTAGTTAGTCAAGCTAGAATTAGGGTATAAGAAGGCCTACTCCGGTGGGAGGGGGGTCGAATCCCTTGCTTGCAGAAGCTGAGTGAGTTCCTGATCGATGCTGAGAGACTGTTAGATGAGACGGGTTGCGGTAACTGATGCTGACGAGCTGAAGTTTCTGTTGCTGTCTTTATTTTCCAGTTGAGTATGAGAGTCATGTTATTTTGCAGCTTTATAATTAGGTTAGAAATCATTAGGCTTAATTAAGAAGTTAGGTAGATTAATTAGGATTTTCCTTCATGACAAAATTACCTTTCTGCAATAAAATTGATTTGCTTGAATAAAATTATCGATTTAATAAATGTATGAATAATTGAAATAAAAATACTAAATTCTTTTCATGCATTTTAAAATTATATAAAATGTATGATTCTTTAAACAAACGACTCAGTGATTTCTTATACAAATGTTTGGAGACATTGGAAATGAGTTGTTTGTGATTCAGCTGGTCTTAATCACTATCAACTATTTCTTACTAGTTTAATCCATCGACCTAATGAGCAGGAATACCTTAAAGATAACTAGAAAACGACAGGTAAATGGTAAAAAGGTATCCCGGCTCCTTCCAGCGGTACATTATCGGTTATTCAGAAAGGGTTTTCTCCTAGGAAATAGAATCTAGAGAAATTGATCCAGGAAGCGATGGTGTGAATGTTTATTGGCGGTGTCAATGGGCCCCACCGTCATGTGGATATAAGTGTAAGTCGCGCCTGGATGTCCTGGGAGAAATAGTTTTTATTGGGACCGCTGCATCAGATTTCTTGGTAGCAGAGTTATGGTTACTATAGATTAGTTTAGTGATTATCGATTATTGATTATTCTGATTATTGATTATTTTTTATGACTAACACTATACGTTGAGTCATGTTATGTTATATGTGAGTTTTCACGCTTCTGGGATGTAGGAAGTGGAACACGTGTGGCAAGAGAAGTCACATGGAATTTTTGCACGTGGTCTGAATTCATTTTGGTAATAACGCAAGTTGTGTTATGTTAGGGATTTTTTCTGTATAAAAGGTGTGTAAGTGACATGGCAAATCACGTATTCTTGTGAAACTCTGGCCTTAATTCTCAGGAGCATTTGTCTCCACATGTGTCTTATCCCCAGAGAAATGGGTTTATTGTTTGCTTGAAAGAAGGGTAAGGTAGAGGGAAGTGCTACTTTATCGGCGAAACTTAATAATTCTGTGGTAGGGTAGAGGTAAGCGCTGCCTACTGGAAATACAGGATTCTTGTGTAAAAGGATCAAGCTATCACTTTTGTTTAGCGAATCAGACTACGGAAGTGTTTTTATGTCGTAACTAATGAGAAAACGGTGAAAAGAAAATTGCCGATAAAATTTGTAAAGGAGGGGTAAAGAGTAGAAGTGACGTCTACAATTGCCGCGCTAGGATTGGATAGTGCGCTAGTCACGTGAACGCAAGAACAGGAGTGACGTAGACAGAGTGCCGCACTGGGATTGGTAGGAGCGCGGAAGAAGGAAATCGTTCTGATTGGTGTGTTGGTGTAAATCGCGCTGGGATTGGTTGAAGTTCCGTACACGGAACAATACTGATTTACGAAGCATTCCAAAGAGAAAACAGATTAGAAACATGCCGTATTATGAGTATGAAGGGGAGAGAACGTCATGGACGACAAAAGTTAAAAATTTCTTTAAGAAAGACAAAAAGATCGTGACTAGAGAGGGACGAGTAATTCCTCCGCCGAAATCAGCAGCTTCACATATGATGCTGAAATATGGATATCATACGTGTATATGGTTAGAAAATTGGGCAAAATATACAAAGAATGATGGAGCATTGGCTTTCCCTGAAAATGGTTCTTTTAGTGTAGCGGTTTTGCGGAATTTAAGAGAAAAGATGTTTAAATTGGAACCTAGACCTAGACCAACACAGTTTGAGGCTTTAACGGAATGGGAAGATGAGATGTACGAGCGAGAGAGATTCAGGGGGTTGAAAGGTTATGAGTTTATGCCTGGAAGATTGTGGGCAGTAAATCATGAAGATAGAATAAAACGATGGAGATGTGCTAACATGACAGGAGGTTTGTTTCCGGCTTTTACGGTTGAGGAAGGGTCTAAGAGAAAGTGTACTGAGAAAAAGAAACATATGGAGAGGGAAAGATATATGCATGAGAGTGAAACAGATGATGAATTGCTGGAAGACATTCTAAATAGAAATCCACCTCCGTATCAGCAGAGTTCTACAGTGGTGACACCTAATGCGCCGCAAATAGAGACAGTGCGAAATAAAAGCCCCGGAAAAAGAGTTGAATTAAATAGGTCACAAGAACAAATGAGAACTTCACAAAATGAAGAAGTAGAAAGTGACAATGCAACTGAATTAGCGAGAACAACAAAAGAATTGACTGAGAAAATTAGAGAATTAACTAAAAACATGGAAGCTGTAACTGTACCTGTAACAATAGGTCCAGAAATACCAGTTTTTGAGAATCAGAAAATTGATGAACGCTCTTTAGTGATTCCAATGAATTCACAATTTCAAAGAGAAAGGGAAAGAATGGAAACAAGTCCAGGTACAAGCAATTTGGCGAGTGCTTATAGACCAAGTCCACCTGAAAATTTGACAGTGAATGAGTGTAACGGTAGGAAAATACCTATGGTAACAGAATCTGCAACAGTGACACCTGAAAAGAGTGGAAATTGGACAGAAATAAATAGTACTCCTATAGGCCCGACTCCTGATGAGTTAAATGAATGGATAAAGGCATTTAAAATAAAAGAACCAGAAGAAAAACCATTAGATGTAATTAGATTGAAAATAGATATGGAAGAATTAATTTTAGGAACAATTGGGGCAGAAAAGCTGAAAAATTATCAGGATGATGAAATTATGTTTTTGTGCAAAAGTATTACATGGAGAGCTAGAAATCTGCATGACAAACTGGAAGAGGTAGCAAGTGAAATTGGTGTGGATTTTGCGAAAGTGAAGACATTGCAGAAACCGTACAGGGTAGATTTCTGTGAGAAAGACATTGAGAATTTGAACACAGCAGGAAGGCTGACACAGATAAAGGAGTTGATTGTTTTGTTGAGAAAATGGGGTGATGTGGATAGGTGGAAAGTTCGATGGTCGAAAAAGAATGAGAAGACTACGGACAAAGCTTCTTTGGCTTTTATGATAGCTGAAAAGGAACCAGTCGCCAGAGAATACCCTATGAGAGAAACTCCAGGTGGTAGTTATGTACATGTTCCATGGACTAGACAGGATATACTGTCATTTACAAATGATTTCCCGAAATTGAGAGAGAAACCAGTTGAATGGTACAGACAAGTGGATAGGTTTGTGAAGGTTTCAAAGGTGTTGTGGATAGATTTAGATGGATTGTTTGACATAGTGGTGCCAACTGATTTATGGTCTGAATGCAAAATTACAGTTGATTGGCCAACTACAGAGTATCCGAGAGACCCTAAGACAGGAGCTCCAGGTCTGGAGGTGATGAGAAAGTATGACAAGGTGATAACCTTTTTGAAGAACAAGATTCCCCCAAAAGAAACAGATTGGGTAAAAATAGACAGAACTACACAGGAAAGTAAAGAATCTGTACATTCCTACTATGAGAGGTTATTATTGGTTTTCAAGCAGTATAGTGGTTATGAAGAATTGAGTGAGAAGGACATGAGTCATTTTGTATACAGATTTGTGTTTGGCCTGAAACAAGAAATAAGTGACATGATTAAGCAACACATGATCAACTGGCAGAATGCAAGTGTAGATGAGGTGCTAAGGTATGCTAAGTATTGTAGTGATGAGATCGAGAGTAAGCAGCGAAAATTGAAAGAAAAAGCAATGTGGGCACAAGTGAAAGTGGCAGAGAAACAGGAGGCTCAGTTAAATAATAATGAGAATGAAGCAGGACAGAACAAAAATAAACCTAACATAGGTAAGGGAAAAGGTCAAATGAGTCTAGAAGAAGCAAAGAAAAAATGGCCTTGTCATAATTGCGGAAAATTAGGGCATTGGAGAAATGAGTGTAAATTCCCGCCAAAACCTAATCCGGAAAATCAACAATTAAATCCGCAGGTGCAGAATGAGGTAGTTGTTCAACAAGGTCAGGTGCCACAACCGCCACTTCCCAACAGTGTAAACCAGCAGAGATACAGTACAGAAACAGGATTCTACAGAGGTGAGCAGGTAACACAGTTGCCACGAGCAGCTAATATTTCTCAGTATTGGTTGCAACAGAGTGAGGATGAGATGGATGAAAGCTTATGACGTTGCCTAGGAGAGGGAAAAGAGTGCGTACTTGGCGCAACTCTAGAGGTAGATCAGTCAGGTCCCTTTGTGGATGGAGAAGTGAATGGAGCAAATATAACATTCCTTGTCGATACTGGAGCTACCCGTTCTACTGTTAGATCAGTGGAAATTCCAAACCTTCCTCTCTCAGGTGAACACATCCAAGTAATTGGAGTAGCCAACCAACAGATTAGGACCCCACTGACAGAATTAGTGGAAGTAAAAATAGGTTCCTTTAACGAAATGCATAAATTTGTAGTTTGCGATTGTAGTCCTGTAAACCTTTTAGGAAGGGACCTTTTGTGCAAGATGAATTGCACAATTTATTGTACACCAGATGGAATTGGATTCCAGACCCCAGATGAAGATGTTTTGTATAGAGTGACATTGATGAATCAAGAACCAGAGATGAATGGTTTGTTTCCTGCATTTGATGCAGAAAAACTCCCAAGTGAATTAAAAGAAACAGTGAAAGAAAATGTGTGGGATTTTACAGGAGAAGATATTGGATTAATGAAAGAAGTAGATCCAGTAAAAATAGCAGTAAAAGAAGGAACAGTTCACCCAAATACGCCACAGTATAAATTAAATCCAGAAACGATTGAAGGAATAACTCCTGTAATAAACAAAATGATTGAACAAGGAATCTTAAGAGAAATAATGAGCAGTTCATGCAATTCACCTATAATGGGATTGAAAAAGCCAAATGGAACATACAGAATAGTTCAGGATTTGAGGAAGATTAATAAAATAGTTGTGCCTTGTTGCCCAATAGTGCCAAACCCTGCAGTAATTCTATATCAAATACCACACGATGCTGAGTGGTATACCGTGATAGATTTGTGTCACGCATTTTTCTCAATTCCTTTACATCCAGATAGCCAGCCATTGTTTGCGTTCCGGTTCGGAGAGCGTATTTTGGCATGGTGCCGAATTCCTCAGGGGTATACAGAAAGCCCCTCAATCTTTAATCAGATTTTGAAGAAGTCCCTGGAAGACTTAAAAATGCCAGAAAAGTCAGTAATGGTGCAGTACATCGATGACCTATTGGTGGCATCGAAAACAAAGGAAGCATGTGTCAGTGATACAATTGCTTTATTAAACCATCTAGAGAAAAGAGGACATAAAGTGTCCCCTTCAAAATTGCAGTTTTGCCAAAAAGAAGTCCAATATTTGGGACATAAAATTGAGAAAGGAGCGCGAAAAATAACGACAGAGAGAATAAAAATGATTCAAGGAATGAGAGCACCAATGACTCAGAGAGAAGTAAGAATGTTTCTGGGAATGGTTGGATATTGCCGACAATGGATAAGTGGCTTTTCATTAATTGCTAAGCCATTACAAAAATTGACCAAAAAGGATGTTAGAGACCCATTTGAACTGAATGAAGAGGAAATGGTATCTTTTAAAGAGTTGAAAAAGAAACTGTGTGAGGCCCCTGCCTTGGGTATGCCTGACTATGAAAAAGATTTTGAGTTATACTGCAGTGAAAGAGATGGATGTGCATTTTCAGTCCTAGTACAAAAACATGGAACAATGAAAAGACCAATTGCTTATTTTTCAGCTGTTTTAGACCCTATAGCAAAAGCATTGCCTGGATGTCTGAAAGCTGTTGCTGCTACTTGTGTAAGTTTGGAACAAAGTGAAGGTATAGTAATGGGGTACCCACTGAGAGTCTATGTTCCACACTCAGTTGAGATCCTTTTGACCAGAACAAAAACACAGTACATGACACATAGTCGACTGACCAAGTACGAAAAAGTAATCTTGAGTGCAGAAAATGTGACCATAGATAGATGCATGAATGTGAATCCTTCAACATCATTGCCAGATGAAGAGAGCATAATTGAACAGAATGAAGTAGATCATGATTGTCTGAATGTGCTGGAATATTGCACCAAACCAAGGGCTGACATAAAGGATGAGCCTTTGAGAGAGTCTGATTATATTTTGTTCGTGGATGGCTCATGCTTGAGAACTGAAAGAGGAGTTTTAAGCGCAGCTTATGCAGTATGCACAGTGGCAAATGTGATGGAAGCGTCTTGTCTGAAAGGAATAAGGTCTGCTCAAATTGCAGAACTGATTGCTTTAATTCAAGCATGTAGGTTGGGAAAGAATGCACGAGTGACGATTGTGACAGATAGCCAATATGGCTTTGGCGTTGTGCACGACTTTGGTCAGATTTGGTCACAAAGAGGTTTCTTGACGTCTGCAGGTACACCTATCAGAAATGGAGATTTTGTAAAGAAATTGCTTGAGGCGATACAGCTGCCTAAGCAAATAGCTGTAGTTAAATGCACTGCACATAAAAAGAATACAGATTACATAACAGTGGGTAATAATTTTGCAGACGAGATTGCAAAATATTGTGCGGAAAACATGACTTCATTGAACAAAACAAGAGACAGGGAGCATATTTCTTCTCCATTACTTTTTACTAACACTGTTGAGACATGGGATGAAGTTAGACAATTGCAAGAAGTTGCAAGCGATGAGGAAAAAGATTACTGGATAAAAGCAGGATGTAGGAGACAAGAAGACAATGGTGTGTGGGTATACAGAGATGAGAGACCAGTTATGCCTGATAGCATGATTTCAGACATGGCACGGATGTACCATGGACAAGCTCATATTGGGAGAGATGCAATGATCAGACTTTTTAGACAAACTTGGTATAACCCAAAATTTAGAGCCATAGCTGAAAGTCTTTGTCAAAGATGTCTTATTTGCCAACAATTTAATCCAGGAAGAAAAACAATAGTGAGTCTAGGAACGATAGGACGAGAAGGAGGTCCGTTCACCAGAATGCAGCTAGACTTTATCGAGATGCCCCCTAGTAACAGACTAAGATATGTCCTGGTGGTTGTCTGTTTGTTTTCTCGTTGGGTGGAAGCATACCCGACAAGAAGAAATGATGGAATAACAGTGGCAAAGCTTATGCTACGAGAGTTCATTCCAAGGTATGGTTTTCCAGTCACGATTGAAACAGATAGAGGATCACATTTTCAAAATGAGCTGATTCAATTAATTTGTGAAGCATTGAACATTAAACAGAAACTGCATTGTGCTTACAGACCAGAGGCTTCTGGGGTGGTAGAGCAAGTAAATGGAACAATAAAGAACAGGTTGGGAAAAATGTGTCAAGCTACAGGACTCAAATGGCCCGATGCCCTGCCATTGGTCTTGATGACTATCAGAAGTATTCCGGAAAAGAGAACAGGACTTAGTCCTCATGAGGTGATCATGGGACGAGCAATGAGACAAGCACAAGTACCTGTCAACAAGTTACTGACTATAACTGATGATCTAGTACTGGATTATTGCAAAGGACTGGCTGATGTGGTGCGTTCTGTGTTTCATCAGGTTGGACCGGATGCGACCACTTTTGAAAGAAAACCAGCCCACGACTTGAATCCAGGGGACTGGGTCCGAATAAAAGTCCACAGAAGAAGAAACTGCTTGGTTCCTCGCTGGGACGAACCACGACAAGTGATTTTGGTGACGACAACTGCAGTAAAGTGTGCAGGAGTGAAGAACTGGGTCCATGCCAGTCACACGATCAGAGTTCCAGAACCTAAAGATCGACATGTGAGTCGACATCTGGAAGTGTGGGATGACAGTTCAGCGTCGGAGTCAGAAAGAAGAAGAGAAAGGGTGCCAGAACTTGAAGATCGACCTGTAAGTCGACATCTGGAAACCCCAACTACAAGTACCTCAATAGAAGAAGAGAAAGAAGAAGAAGAAGGAGAAATTCTAGAGATTCCAGAATTTGAAGATCGACCTGTAAGTCGACATCTGGAAATATCTGACACAAGTTCAGGATCTGATGATTCAGTTGAAAACTGTGAAATATTTCGAAGAAACACTTGGAAACTAAAAACAATTAAAGAGAATGAACAAGAAAATGATCTAGAAGAACAACCAAGTACAAGTTATGGTGGACATCCTTCAAGAATAAAATTAATAGATAAGGAAGGGAAAGAAACAATTAGAAAGTTAGAAAATCGAGAAGAACCCCGAGGAGCAATAGGGACAGATAGTGAAACAAAAGAACAGGGAAAATTAGAAACAGAGAGTGAGATAAACACCAATTCGGAAGACCCCCGAGGAGGGACAGTAATAGGTGAACTAAAGAAGGAGGAAATAGAAACACCAGTAAAAGAAAGTGAGATCATAAAATTCAAAATAAGAGACGATTTTGAGAAAATTGAAACAGAGACTGAAGGAAGTGAAGAAGAAGAAAATATAAATACTGAATCAAGAAAGAGAAATTGGAAATCTGAAAGAGAAGAAAAAGAAAGTGAAGCCAAAAGGCCAAGGAAAGGAGACAATTGGCCCAGCTGTGTCAGGAGATTGAGATACCGAATAATAAGAACTGGTGAGAAAAGTGCTGAACAGGTGAATGAGATAACAAGTCAAAAAGAGCAAGAAAAACCAAGTGGAAAACGATTGCAAAAGTCAAAAAGAATAAAGAAAGTGAATGCAAAGTATAAATCACCTGAATGGCTCTACATAGCACTGACTGACTACAAAGAAGAAAGCAACACTTACGAAAGCCCGAGATTGAGAAGTCGAATGGGTAAAAGTGAAGTGCAACAAACCTGAAGTGAAAAGAACTTAAAGTTCTTCTGCCGGATGTGACAATTTTACTGGATATGACATTTTCACTGGATGTGACAACGAACGAATTCTGAAAAGAATTAAAGAAAGTACCAAGCAAAGACCTTTGAGTGCAGAGTGACAAACTAAGTCATTTTCTGAGGTGTAGTGACACAATTTTCTGAACTTAATAAGCTATACGAATAAAAATGGAGAATACTAGAAATAGAAGAGATAAATGTGAATTTCTAAAAAGATGGTGTAAAATGTGCTGTTTTTGTACAGGATTATTAGTGACAATATGGATAGTTTTAGCAATCACAATTCCAATTAGTGTAGCTATAATAGAAGCAAAGAATGATACTAAATTAGAAAGAGAGGCTAAGACTCAAGAGCCAGTTATTTTAAGAAGTAGTGCAGAATTACATAAGGATAAGTCAGTAGCAGATTTTTCTAAAAATGTATTTACAAAATTATTATATGAATACGTAGAGACAATGGATGTAAGAGATTGTTATGTTTGTATGCAGTTACCTGCATCAGTATCAGAAGGTGTGACTTATCATCACCTACCTCTAACATATGGAATAACATGTAGTGTTTTAGCGAGTTTATTTTACAAAACAGGTAGACTAGAATTTTATTATACTGATTTAGATAAGATTTTTGCAAATGTTTCCAGTAGTTCCAGAACTAAACAAAGTAAAACAAGTAAAAGTTTTTGGAGAATTCTTTTTAGAACATAGAAGTTTAACATTAGAAGAAATAGCTAAAAACAACCTTACCTGTGAGTTAAAGAAAGAAGAAAAGATATTTTTAGAAATGGTTGAAGAAAGAAGAAGGAAATTTCAAAAAGAAGCAATAAAAGAGGAAAGAAAACATTTATGGACGTTTGAGGAAGAAAATCCTGAAGGGAAAAAGATAAATGCAGCAATGACTTTAGATTGGCCGCAAACAGGAAAGTTGTGTATTAGGAGAAATAAGACAGTCTATGACAATTATTTTGTAAGTTCCAGTATCTGTCACGATAATTACCAAATTTTGGGAGGTTGGGGATTCAAGGGTGGTAAGGATCCAATATTTCCAGGTATCTATTATATTTGTGGGAATAGAGCTTATTACAGGTTACCGGACCATTGGTATGGAACTTGTTATGTAGGCCTGGTCTTTCCGAAGATTTTTCATTTAGACAGAGAAGAAAAAGGAACACACAAGATGATTAATGGATTTTCACGTAGAAAGAGGGAAAGTTTTACAGAAATTGTAGGTGATATTTTTGGAGCATTGATACCAGCAGTGGGAATATCTTTGAATGCATTTAAGATTCGGAAATTATCCACAGTAGTAGATCGTTTGTCTACAGATACTGCGGGAGGGTTCTTAATGGTTAATACCGAAATGGTTGCCATGAGAGCTATGGTGATGCAAAATCGTCTTGCCCTTGACATTCTTTTGGCAAAAGAGGGCGGAGTCTGTGGAATGCTGAAAGTGCAACATTGTTGTACTTACATTCCTGATAAAAGTGAAAATATACAGAAGTATATTACAAATATTACAAGTTTGCACAAAGAACTAGTTCCACTGGAGGTTGAAAGTGTCCTTGGAAAACTTGGTAGAGGTTTTTCCACAGTAGCAAACTGGTTAACAAAAATGAGTAGTCTAGTGATAGGGAAAGTTATAATAGTAGCAACTATAGTAATCATTTTAGTCATGACATTGAAAATTGTAATAACGTGTATCAAGAGAAAAAGAAGACAAAATGAGATAAAAAGAAGTAACAGATTAATGAAAGAAAGAGAGAGAGAAATGGGTGAAATTGAATTAGAGAAAATGAAAGAAAGTATGTATAAAGAGACAAGGAGACAGGATGAAATAGACACAGAAGTTTAAAACTAACCAAAGTAATGAAAAAGAAAAGATATATGCTACCTGATAAAGAAGTATGACTTGGGTTTTATGTGGTGATTTAAAAATCACCAAAGGGGGGAGTTGATGGAGCAGAATTACGAAAAAAAAATTATAACCCCTAACAATTCCTAATAAAATTGTTCGTTTAAATGTATTAATCAACCATGTATGTGTGGGAAGGGTAACATGCCATTGGTGTGCTGAATAATCTATTAACAAGCGTCCGTGTGTCTAATTTTAACATAAAATAATTGCGTACTGACAAAATAATAAAATGCATGTTTTTTGTGCTTTTTAAATAAAATGTGGCGTTGCAAAAACAATAGTGATGGTAAGTAAGGAACAGCTTAAATGTTGCTTTTTGCTAGGTAATAACTAATTGGGGTACGTAGAAGACGGGAGGGAAACGAAAAGGCTATTTTTCTCTATTTTAATTATGTTTTGCTTATTTTAAATAGTGCTTCTAAAACCATGTTCGGGTTGCGAAAGAAAATGGCGAATAGTCGTGGTAGTGCGCATGCTCCGGGAGCAAAAGTGCTGAGACGTACAAAAGCTGCGAGAGAAAAGGTTGAGGGAAGACCAAACCACGTGGTTGCAACTGGAAGCTAGGCTGAAAGAATGGTCAAGGATGATGTGACCTAACTGAACTGATAATGTGCTATGGTGATCAGCAGAAATCGTGGGAAAGGCTACGAGTGAAAGGACAATGCCTGAACAAGTTCTTGAAAAGTATCGAAAGACGTTACAAATGAACTGGTCGAGATGGACAGAAGAATGTCATAAATCCGTGGGAAAGGAAATGCGAGTTTGCAGTCTGAAAGATATTGGTCAAAGTTAGAAACATTAATTAAACTTTATGCTGAGCCTGAATGGACCAATGAAAGAAAAGCGCTTTACTAATGTTGCAACAATTTTAGTTAGTCAAGCTAGAATTAGGGTATAAGAAGGCCTACTCCGGTGGGAGGGGGCTCGAATCCCTTGCTTGCACGCACAGCTGAGTGAGCTATGCTGTGATCGATGCTGAGAGACTGTTAGATGAGACGGGTTGCGGTAGCTGATGCTGACGAGCTGAAGTTTCTGTTGCTGTCTTTATTTTCCAGTTGAGTATGAGAGTCATGTTATTTTGCAGCTTTATAATTAGGTTAGAAATCATTAGGCTTAATTAAGAAGTTAGGTAGA
This sequence comes from Calotriton arnoldi, assembly GCA_963921515.1. NCBI lineage: Eukaryota > Metazoa > Chordata > Amphibia > Caudata > Salamandridae > Calotriton > Calotriton arnoldi. Next base: position 578,821 of record CAWUFW010006457.1, read on the forward strand.
TTAATTAGGATTTTCCTTCATGACAAAATTACCTTTCTGCAATAAAATTGATTTGCTTGAATAAAATTATCGATTTAATAAATGTATGAATAATTGAAATAAAAATACTAAATTCTTTTCATGCATTTTAAAATTATATAAAATGTATGATTCTTTAAACAAACGACTCAGTGATTTCTTATACAAATGTTTGGAGATAATGGAAATGAGTTGTTTGTGATTCAGCTGGTCTTAATCACTATCAACTATTTCTTTCTAGTTTAATCCATCGACCTAATGAGCAGGAATACCTAAAGATAACTAGAAAACGACAGGTAAATGGTGAAAAGGTATCCCGGCTCTTTCCAGCGGTACATTATCGTTTTCAAAAAGGGTTTTTCTCCTAGGGAAATAGAATCTGGGGAAGCGATTGTGTGAGTGTCAGGCGGTGTCTATGGGCCCCACCGTCATGTGGATGAAAGTGTAAGTTGCGCCTGGATGACCTGGGAGAAATAGTTTTTATTGAGACCGCTGCAACAATGCCAAGAGCCCGTTGTCGAAAAGACAGGAGGAAGGTACTAGGAAAAAGGTGACCTATATAGAACCGTTATTTCTTATGGATGGGACAAACTATATGTCATTTGTATGCACATGATGGGACTATCCTAAAGGACATGACACCATAATAAGAAAGCACCCAGAATCTTCAATACCGCTGTCGACCAGAGAACAAAATATGAAAAATACTATTAATATTAGTTCACGCAAATGAATAGGGCTTGGTTGTCTTGCAGAACTACAGTGGAAAAGACCTTAAGTTTGTCATCATTTTGAAAAGATTAAAAGTTTAATTAATAAGCCTTGTACTTATAACAGTGAGAAAAACATTACATCAGCTGTCTTCACCTTTGCAGACAAAAGACACACAATTGATGGACGGAATGCAAAACAAATCAAATCATTCACCGCCAGTCAAGAGATCTGGGTTAAATCCATCATTCTTTTGCTCACCATGCCACCCTAGTTTAGACCTGGCCATATGCAAATCAGTCTTGACCCTGTGCCTCATGGGAACAATCCAGCCTGAATTGCCAAATCCAGGTCCTCTCTGGACCAGAAACAAGCATCCTAGGACCGGTTTCAGGGTTTCACCCCTCATCAGCCTGGATAGCTTCAAACTGCAATGGCATGGAGAGCAAAAAAACGATGGATTTAGGCTCAGATCTCTGTACTGGGGTGAATGTATGACATTGTTCTGCATTCTGTCCATCAATTGTTGCTTTTGTCTTAATGGTGCTGGCAGTAGTAGCCAGCTAGTGCGCTAACAGGGAAGAAATCACAACAAGTGAGATCCCACTCCCACCTATGTGACCTCCATTTGTAGTTTTAATGAAAAGGATTATCCATCACAGGCAACTAAATTGAAAGAAAAACACAGAGTTAGTGGATTATATGATTATGTCATAGCTTTACAAAGACTGAGACCAGACTACTACCACCATGACACAAAAAAGAGTACAAACAATACATAATATTATAACAAACACTAGCAATAGTAACTTCTTCTGAGCAATGGGGAGCTAGTATTTAATTAAAACTTAAAATTATGAAATCCTTGAGTCAGGAGAAGCGGACTCAGAGTCTGGAGTGGACATGGCTAAACGTTTATGCAACACAAGGTCTGAATGATGATGTTGACAAATGATGTTCTTCTCTATTTAAAATATGGGCAAGTGAAGGCCATTGCTCAGGTAATAGAAGATCCAGCAGTGATTTAATGTTGCTTTCCCCACATCCAGCCCACCATGTTTGTGATCCATTTATGGTGTAAATTAAGTCACATCTTAATAAATCACCCAGCCCGGGGAAGAGGGTTAGGTGTTTGATGAATGGATGTGAAAGGAGATTTGGGAAAAGGTGTGACAAAGACAAACAATACACAACAACAATATTTTATTTATTTATTTATTAAGGAGTTTTATATAGCGCTAGCCTGACCCGAGGGTATTGGAGCGCTTCACAACAGTTTTTTGAGCAAGATTCATACAATAAAGCAGCCTTCTACATATAAAATCACTTCACAGCAGTTTTTGAGCAAGATTCATACAATAAAGCTGTATTCTCCATATAGGTTCGGAAAGTACACGTGTGCTGAGCAGCATAGAGGTAGTACGTGAGTCCTGAGATAACCTCAAAGAGTGCACGTTGTCTGGGGGTGGATACAGTAAAGCAGTATTCTACATATAGGTTCGGAGGTCCAAGTTTGCTGAGCAGCATTGAGGTAGTCCGTGAGTCCAGGGATAACCTCATAGAGAGCACGTTGTCTTGGGGTTGAACCACTTAGGTTGGGGGGGAGCGGATAGGGGTCAAATAGCAGGGAGTAGGTAAGTCTTAGAGCTACAGTGTCTGGGAGAGACGACGAGCAGGGATTTGCGTTTAGATGGCGGTTATCCGTTCTGGGGAGAGCGGTTGAGGAAAAGGACTTTTAGGTGTTTTTTGAATTCTGTGAAGGATGAGATAGTCCTGATACCGACTGGGATAGCATTCAAGATTTTGGGTGCGTTTCCGGCGAAGGACCGTGCGGCAGTTTTTTGTTTGCGTGTTTTCATAGGGATGAGTAATAGGGTGTTTGAGCTCCTGAGGTTCCTTGTCTGACCAGCCCTCTTGAGCTTAGCAGCCAAATACTCTGGTTTACCTGTGTGCAGGGCTTTGTGTGTGAGGCAGGCAGTTCTGAAACTGGCACGCAACTCGACTGGGAGCCATTTTAGTTCTCTGAGTGCTGGTGAGATGTGGTCGTATTTCCTGATTCCAGTGACCATTCTAGCTGCTGCGTTTAGGGTAGTTTTGAGGGGAGCTAGATGAGATTTAGTTGTACCAGTGAGGGTGGTATTCCCATAGTCGAGTCTGGATAGCACCAGTGATTGGGTGGCTTGTTTGAGGTCGTTGGTTGGGATGAATGGTTTTATTTTGTTAAGTAGCTTCAGGTTGACGAAGGCACTCTTTGCGGAGTTCTTGATGTGCTTGGCCATGTCGAGTTTTGAATCTAGGGTGATTCCAAGTGATTTAACGGAGTGGGTCAGAGTGTGATTGCCGTTAAGAGCATCCAGAGCTTTTAGCCATTCTGAGATATGAGGGTTCTCTTCTTTGTTGGAGATGAGGAGGATTTCGGTTTTTTCTTGGTTGAGTTTTAGGTGGTTAAGCGACAGCCAATGTTGGATTTCTTTTAGAGTGACATTTAGTTTGTGAATGTCATCTATGGAGGAGGTTTCTAGATAGATCTGGGTGTCATCTGCATAGAGGTGGAAAGGGATGTTAGCATTTTGAGTAGGGTGGTGAGGGGTTCCATGTATATGTTGAACAGTTGAGGTGAGAGCACTGAACCTTGGGGGACGCCCCTCTTGACGGGGTGTAGGTCGGAGGTACAGTTTTTTATTTTTATCCTTTGTGAGCGGCTATGTAAGAAGGAGGAGAACCAGCGTAGGACCACCTCATCAGCACCTACCCTTTCTTGCAAAGCCTTGACGAGAAGTTGGTGATCAACCATGTCAAAGGCTGCCGATAGGTCTAGGAGAATGAGGAGGCAACATTGGTTGGAATCGAGGGATTTGTGGATGTCATCTGTGATGTTAAGGATCGCGGTCTCGGTGCTATAGCCTTTTCTGAAACCCGATTGATGGGGGTCAAGAAGGTTGATGCTATCCATGTGCTGAGTCAGTTGTTGGAGAACGCATTTTTCAAGGATTTTGGATAGGAGGGGGAGATTGGAGACGGGTCTGAAGTTATTCAGTTCCTTGGAGTCAAGGCCAGGTTTTTTTTAGTAGTGGCGTGACTTGGCCGACTTTGACGCATTCAGGTATGCTGCCGGTTCTCAGGGAGCTGTTTATGATCTTGCACCAGAATGGTGCTATGGGAAGTTTCAGTCTTTTGGTCAGCTGGGTGGGTATCGAGTCAAGGATGTGAGAGGCTGGTTTGGAGGTGGAGATCAGTTTGAGGATCTCGGTTTCCGGGATGGGGTTGAAGGATTTCCAGGATTTTTTGGGGTGCTTGGGCGTGTTATCTACTGTCACTGGGTGCAGGCTTTTGCAGATGGGGTTGACGTTGATGTCCAGTGAGAGCTCAATCTTGGTGATTTTTTCTTCGAAGAAGTTGGCAAAGTTTTCACACAAGTCCTTGGAGGCCTGTAGAGAGGATTCCGGGGGCTTGGAGGTTTGTTGCCTGATGATTTTGAACAGTTCTTTGGGTCTGTTTTTTGCGTTGTCCAGGGCGGCGCAGAAGAAGGTGGATTTTTCGCTGCTGATGTGTTTTTTGTATTTCCTTCGGGCTGCTTTGAGTTGTTCGAGTAGGCTTGGGGAGGGGTTGCTCCTCCATAGTCTTTCTGTAGCTCTTAACTGTCTTCTTTCATTGTTAATGTCCGTGTTGAACCAAGATCTGGATGGGATGTTCCTGGGTTTTTTTAGTTTCAAGGGGGCTACTTGATCTAGAATGGATGTCATGTTTGTGTTGTAGTGAGCGGTGAGTTCAGTAGTGGATAGATCATCCGTGGAGGCCGTGAGGAGAGAGTTTACCCTTCCCTCTAGGTCAGTCATGTTAATCTGAGTGAAGTTTCTAGTCCATTTTGGAGGATCTTGGGTGGGGGGTTTAAGTGTGATCGTCTGCGTGAGGTGGAAAAGGATTAAGTGGTGGTCAGACCAGTCCACGGGTAGGGTGCGGTCTATCGTGACAGTGTCGGGCTGGGCGATGATGGCATCTAGGATTGCTCCTTTGTTGTGGGTTTCCTCTAAGCAGTGTTGGGTAAGGATGTTGCTGTGAAGCAGCTCCTTCAGGTTCTGGATTTGCAAGTTGTTTTCTTCATTCCAGTGTAGATTGAGGTCGCCCAGAATAAGGTTGTTCGTGTCTCGGAGAGAGCAGTGGGCAATCAGGTCAGACAGGTGTTCAGTGAATGTGGGGGTGTTGCCTGAGGGGTGGTAAATAAGGTGGCAGATAAGTGTTTTGTTGTTGCTAGTGTTGATGTTGGCGGTTAGGCACTCAAAGGTGTTGTAGTTGAAGGAGTCTATTTCCGTCACGGAAATATTGTTTTTGTGGATGATTGCTATGCCTCCACCTCTTTGATCTTTTCTATCTTTGTTGATGATAACAAAGCCAGGGGGGATAAGAGTATCCATGAGTGGGAATGAGGAGTCATTTAGCCATGTCTCGGTGATAAATGCTATGTCTATGTCGTGGGTGAGGATGGATTCCGCTAGCTCTGTGGCATGCTTAGTGGCTGATCTGCAGTTTATGAGCATGCAGTTTGTGGGGGACGTCTCTGTTGTGGGTTTTTTCGTTTGGGGGCCGTGGGGATGATAGTGCGTGTGGCCGGGGGTCTAGGGGATTTCGGAGGGGCCTGTTCTCTTCCCAGTCCGGTGATCACCTGTATTTTGGATAGGGGGGTGGAAGTAATGGGATTGTCGTATGAGGAAGTGAGAGCTGCCGCTTCACTCGCAGATGTTTCATCTCTAGTTCTTTTTGGTCTCTGTGTCTGATTAGAGAGGGGGGTAGAGATCCCTTTCGGGTGGGGAGTGTTGGAGAACCTCTGTTGAGAGAGAGAAGGGAAGGAAGGGAAACGGTGAGGCTTTAGTGGTGCGGCGACGTTGGAAAGGATTTCACTGAGACCCTGGATTATGGTTGTTATCTGGTTTTCAAGCAGGGTGAGCCGCTGCCCAGTCTCTATGTCGGTGGGGGTGTTCTGGGCGGGTAAGTTAAACCTGGGGGAGCCTAATGTTGAGTTCCTCATCATAGGGAAGGGGGCAGGGGTCGGGTGAGGGTGGTTGCCGGAGGGGGTAGAGGGGTCTTGTTCTCCAGGGCAATGAGCAGCACATCATCATCAATTTGTTGCGGGAGGAAATGAAGGAATGATTATGGCACAGTTCAGTTAAATGCCTTACAAACAGTCCTTCAGCCACAGATACCTTAGCTATTATTATGTATCTAAATGTTGTGCCATCTAGGTTTGTAAAATACAAATTATGGAGGAGTGAAGTGAACCCAAACAGTTCTAAAGATTGTGATTGTTCAAAGAGAAATGATGCTGTATTGCTAAATTGAGTGGTGCATCTTTATTCTTTGCGGAATGTCAGTTACTCTTGGGTACCTGGCTGAATCAGTCCGGTAAGGTCAGCAGGAGTGTTACAGAGCTTTTGGCTTTCATGCAGTAGAGGACTAATGCCTGCAGATTGTAAACCAGAAATGTTATTGTAGAGTCAAGTAGAAGGACAGAAGGTAAGCTTCATAAGGAGTGTGCCAAGACTAAGAGGCATAGCAAGAGCATAGGCTGGTGCAATCATTCACTTTATGACTCATGAGCAATTAATTAACTGAGAAGTGAGAGCAATTTTACAAGCAATCATGGACAAGGTGCTGCATGTACCGGGCTGATCAATCTCACAATTGTCATCATAACAGTTAGCCAAGTGTGTGCCTCATGTGAAGATGTGACATCACATGTCTGTCTGCAGTTACAACAACAGGAACCCTGACAACAACCACATAATGGAGGAGTTTCACATTTGAGCCAGCACACACACTCAGCAGCATTTACCAAATCAATGCATCTCTCTCCACCCCCCAGAGCTAAGTAGGCCTCTTAGAGTCATCACCATGTTGGTTTTCCTGAAGTTGAATACTTCCTTCTTCTGGCTGTTGAGGTAGTCCCGCCCTGAGTCCTTCCATCATCCTGATTCCGAGCAAAGAATCAGTCCAACTCAGTCCCGACCCAAATGATCGACCTGTACTGCACTGCTGTTGATGAAGAAGAAGAAAAACATAATTTGAGTAATTTTTTGTTCTGCAGATTTGTGTTTGTTAACTAAACTGACTAGTCATCTCTCCGAAGATTAAGAACCAGAAAAAAGAAGTGGAGCCTGCAACTATTATTATTTATTATTATTACCATTTATAGAGCGCATGGTTACACCACTGGTGTGTCCCCGCGCTAGTAGCAGAGTTTCAGATGGCAATGAAATGGCGAGTAAGGCGTGTCACATATTCCAAAGGCATGTATCCGGAGTTCAAGGAGTTTCATCTGATTTACTGGTGGGGAAAAGCCATGTCTTCAGCTTTTTCCGAAAAGTAGCTTCACAAGGCTCTGTTCTTATGGCAATAGGTAGTAAGTTCCAGTGTTTGGCTGCCAGGTATCTGGAAGAGCGCCCTCCCATCCTAGCCTTCCTTAGTCTTGGTACGTATGCTAGCGCCTTTCCTTCGGATCTTACGTTTCTACTGGGGGTGTATGCTGTTATCATAGTTTGAAGGTACCGTGGACCTTTTTTTGCCAAGATTCGGTGGCAGTAGCACATTGTCTTAAACAATATTCTTTCCTCCACCGGAAGCCAATGCAAGCTGGCTAAGGCTTTTGATATAGATGTTCTTTTAAGGAGATTCAGTCCCAGGCGGGCTGCTGCGTTTTGTACCAATTGCAGCTTCATTAGCCTTTTTTTAGACACGCCTAAATATAGGACATTGCCGTAGTCAATCTGGGAGGTGATCACGGCATGTACTATAGTTTTCCTGGCATTGACTGGTAGTAGGTCGAGGACCTTCCTTAAGATTTTCAACGTCTTAAAGCATTTGCCTGTTACTTTCCGGATTTGATCTTCAAAAGTCAAATTGGAGTCCAGCCATACTCCAAGGTTTTTGACTTCGGTTTTGGGGATTGGAAGTTGGCCAAGTGTCTCTGGCCACCATCCAGATGTCCAGACAGATGGAGCTCCACCACTATCATCACCTCCGTTTTACTGTCATTGAGTTTCAGGGAATGATTTGACATCCATGCTGTTACCTCCTCCAGGCATAAGGAAAATTGGTGGGCAGTGCGTTCCGGGTTTTGAGACAGTGTGACAATTAGCTGTGTATCATCAGCGTATGAAACAATGGACACCTTATGACCTTCCACTATACTGGCAAGTGGCCCCATGTATAAGTTAAACAGAGTGGGGCTTAGGATTGAGCCCTGAGGGACTCCTTGTGGTAGGGGAAAGCTCTTGGATGTATATGCATCTTGCGTGACCTGGAAACCCTGTGACGCCAGGAAGGAAACCATCCAGCATAGGGCCATGCCCCTAACACCGCACGTTTCTAATCTCTGGAGAAGGAGGCCGTAGGATACGGTGTCAAAAGCTGCACTGAGATCTAACAGGATCAGTGCAGCTATATGCCCTTCGTCCGTGTGTTGTCTTAGGGTTTCTGTGGCCAGGAGCAGAGCTGTCTCAGTGGAATGAGCAGCTCTGAAACCAGATTGCGAGGGATGCAGTAGGGCAGTAGGGCATTCCTGTCGCTATGATTAGTGAGCTGTATGTTTACTACGTTTTCTGCAATCTTTGCAAAATAAGGGAGGAGCGAGATGGGCCGTAGGTTCTCTAGCACAGAATGGTCTATTTGCGGTTTCTTTCTTAGTGGGCGGACCATGGCTTGCTTCCATTCATAGGGGACTTTTCCCGCTTGGAAGGATCGGGTGATTTGCTCTGAGATGAATGGCATAATGCGGCTATCTCCCTGTAGCAGGATTTCTGGGCGTGCTGGGTCCCGTGGGGAACCTGATTTAATTCCATTGGCTAGCTTCCTCATCTCATCCGGCTCTAGCACCTTGAATTCCTCTAAGGTTTCTCCATTAAATACTGTATCTGAAGTGCAATCAGTGCTTCTGCCCTGTCGCGCTTCCGTAGGGAAGGTGTCATAGATCTTTGCCATCTTCCCTGCAAAGAATTCCGCAATTCTGTTACAGGATTCCTCCGAAGTGGTGGGGGGCTCCGTTAATTTTTCAGTTGATTGTAGGGATTTTAGTATAGTAAACATTTCTTTTGATGAGTTTTTTGCCCCTTCAACCTTCCCTGTATAGAATTCACAGCGAGTTTTTTTTATTAGTGTGTAGTATAGTTTTTGTTCTCGCTTTTACTCCCCCTTGATTATGGTACAGTAGTTCTTACGCCATCTGCATTCTAGCTGTTTGCACTTCTGTTTGGCCTTTATTAATGTATTATTGAACCAAGGTGCTGAAGCCCTTGCTCTCTTGGTATTTATTGTGGTCCATGGCGCTACTTCATTCAGCGCTTCTTTTATCCATGTTCCCACTTGTCTATTGGCTATGTTTATATCCTTATCCATCTTGGGCTCATTTTTTGCAGTGCTTGTGTGAACGTGTTAGGGTTAAACTTGACCCATTTCCTACGGGTAACTGTCTGTGTAAGTTTCTTGACTGAAGGACCCTGAATCGGAATACAAAAAGGAATTATATGGTGGTCTGACCAGGGAACTGGCCAGGATGCTCCAACTTTAATGTCTGTTATATTAGTGAAAATTGGGTCTAGGATGTGGCCCGCTTGGTGTGTTGAAGCGCTGACTTTTTGCTCTAGGTTAAACATCATCAGGTCTTTACAGACAGTTTGTACCTCCAATTTTTTAGCTTCATCAAAGTGTATGTTCAGGTCACCTAAAACTAGAAGTTTGTTGTGGCGTATCGCTGTGTGTATCACTTTTTCCCCCAGGCTAGTTATGAACTGTGACTCTGGGCCCGGTGGACGATAGATCAGATAACCCGCTATAGTATCGTTATCTGCTAGTGAGAGAGTGAAAAAGAAACCCTCACACTTGTCTAGGTTAGCTTCCTTTATACAGCATTTCATTGGGAATTTATAGATTATTGCGATTCCACCCCCTCTCTGTCCGACCCGGTCCTGTTTTACTATCCCATATCCTTCTGGTAGTGTGTCCAGGATATCCGGGGTGGAGCTGTCATTAAGCCATGTTTCAGTGAGAAACATGGCGTCGGGCTTATGTTCCTTCAATATTTCGTAGATCTCGTATTTGTGTTTAGTTAGGGACCGGCAATTCAACAGGAGGAAGAACGACTTTACCCCCCGCTGAATGTTAGTATTTATTGGTGTGAAGTCCTTGCTGCAATTTCCACATCTCTTATTTATAAGAAGGCTGTGCTTGCAAGCATCCCCGATAGTCGGCATCAATCTTAACAGTTCAATAGCCGTGTATTCCGTTCTTTGGTGGGACTTCCAACCTGTAGGGGATCTAGCCCCTTATCCCGGCCAGGCGCGGACGGGCGCAGACGGGCCTGCCTTAGGCGCGCCTTAGGCGCGCCAACGGCGCGCCCACTGGGCGCGTCCGCTGGCACATCTAACTTTAAGTAGGCGAGCTCGCAGCAGCTACTCCGCCCCCTCCTAAACTGGAAATCTATTACTGTTGGTGCTGGTGCTGCCTGCCACGCCCTCCAAGACAAACGGCAATCAGCCGCGCTGGACCAGGACGTGGAAAGGCAGGTAAAATGCGTTAAGGCTCTGTGCTTTAAAAGTACCTAAAATGCATAAAAATGAATAAAAGGTGAAACTTCAGGGAGTTTTTCTTACGTTTTTTAAAAAACATGGCAACAGCCTTACCGTGATCTGCTGCGCGTCCGCTGGCACATCTAACTTTAAGTAGGAGATCGCACGGCAGCTACTCCGCTCCCTCCTAAACCGGAAATCTATTACTATTGGTGCTGGTTCTGCCTGCCACGCCCTCCAAGACAAACGGCAATCAGCCTCGCTGGACCAGGACGTGGAAAAGCAGGTAAAATGCGCTAAGGCTCTGTGCTTTAAAAGTACCTAAAATGCATAAAAATCAATAAAAGGTGAAACTTCAGGGAGTTTGTCTTACGTTTTTTTTAAAACACGGCAACAGCCTTACCGTGATCTGCTGCGCGTCCGCTGGCACATCTAACTTTAAGTAGGAGAGCGCGCGGCAGCTACTCCGCCCCCTCCTAAACCAGAAATCTATTACTATTGGTGCTTGTGCTGCCTGCCACGCCCTCCAAGACAAACGGCAATCAGCCACGCTGGACCGGGACGTGGAAAGGCAGGTAAAATGCGCTAAGGCTCTGTGCCTCGCTAAGTGTGAAATCAACTTCAGGAAAAATGATCACCAATCAGGCCCCAAACATTGCAAATCATCAAAATCAAATTTACAAATTAGTTGAACACAGTCCATCACTGTCTCCATCCACATGAATCATCAATCATCACTCAATAATATATCGCTCATTGTGCAACAGTTACCTACTCCAATCCAAGCACAGTGGTATACAATTGTATCTCCTCTTTGATGCAAGAAACACACATTGGACAGTCTTTTAAATCAAATGATCTAGAGCAGTCCTTATAGAGGATGAAAAAAGGATAGGCATGGGAAGGAGGCAGGCATTGTCTCCGGTCCAACTCCAAACTGGTAATACATGTGCCTAAAAATGATGAATGAATGAATGAGGTAGCATTTATACAGCGCCTGGTTACCCGAGGGCATCCCAGCGCTAATAGTAACACAGATACCGGTTCCAAACATATCATGTGAAGAGGAGAGTTTTTAGCTGTTTACGGAAATTCATGTAGTTTGATTGTGACCAAATATGGAGGGGGAGGCGGTCCCAGGTCTTGGCAACATTGTATGAAAAAAGACGACCTCCACTTCTCGTTCGTTTTATTTTAGGGACTGTCACCAAATGTTTACTTTCGGATCTTAAAGCCCTCTTGGGCTGATAGGCATGGATCATGGAACGAATCATCGGGGATCCTTCTCCAGAAAGTGCTTTATGTGCAATGCACATGGCCATAAACTGGATTCTCTCCTGGATTGGGAGCCAATGCAGAGAGGCCTGTGCAGGTTTGGCTGAGAGATGTTTAGGGATATTTAAGAGCAGACGAGCTGCACAGTTTTGTACTGTCTGTGGTATTTTGGTTGTAGAATGTGGAGCTCCTAAGTATAGAGCATTGGCATAATCAAGCCGTGACAAAATCAATGCTTGAACTAGCAGCCTTCTGGCCGTGAAAGGTAACAAGGGAAGGATCTTCCTGATCATCCTCGGGAGGTCATAGCAGCTGGCTGCTACTTTCCGAGCTTGTTCCTTGAAATCAAGGTTACAGTCAAGCCAGACCCCCAGGCTCTTAATGTGCTTTTTCAGGACAGGGGGAGGGCCCAGACAGTTAGGCCAAAGAAGATCTATATTGGGAGGGGCAGAATTGCCAAGGAGCATAAGCTCAGTCTTTGCCCCATTGAGCTTCAGACATGAGCTATCCATCCATCTGGAGACTTTTTCTAGGCAAGAAGTTATGCCCGGTCCAGATGGGGCTGAATAAGTCAGTCAGACACAAACAAAATATATAATGTTCCTCTAGCTATATCCATCTTTTTTTTTGGGCAAAGCAGTTCGGCGATAAACAAATAAAAAGTTATATATTGTGGCCGACTCTCAGTCCAAGTAGTTGAGTTCATACTCAAAATCAGGTGGTTTGCCCAGAAGTTGGTCAGCTAACACACTTGAGTCTGACCACTCATCCTCCTCCTTGTGGTATTTCAGGAACGGTGTAATTGTGTTGTATGTAGTATTCATTTTGATCATGGTCAATCCCTCCACATTTTGAGGCAAGAGACTGGTCCTTATCTTTGTGACAACTGTGCCTTCAACAAGGACTGCCACTTTGCTGGACTGATAATCTGGAAGAACAGTTTTTTTGTTCTGCTGTGTTGTACTGCTGCCTGCTGCCCTCTGCCCTGCTGAGGAAACCACTGGACCCACCTCACTTGAACCCAGAGTGACTCCAAGCGCATGTTGGCTGGTCATCTGAAGTCTCAGGAACATCAAAGACTTCCTTCAATCCTGCAACAACACCTGGACTCTGCCATATGTGAGTCCTGCCCTGCCAAGTGATACCAACCCAGTCCTGGGCATCTGGAAGTAAGAATGTTTGTGCTGCAACTGTTAACGCCGATGCATCTCTCCCGTTGTGCTCATTGGAACCGGTGCATTCCACCCGACGGTGACGCATTGCCTGTCTTCAGCGCTGCTCAACGCCGAAGCGTCCCCGAGTACACGGTTTGACAACATTGCATTGCCCATCTTCAGCACTCTTCAACACTGAAGCTTCCCCGAGTGTGCAGCTTGATGACAACCCATCACCTATGAATCCCTTCGAGCTACGATGATGCACTGCCTCCCTGCTCCTCGCATCTCACCCTCGACATTGACATCGACTCTGCCCCCTCCAAAGGTACTGTTTTCAGTGGGCCAAGGCTGGTCCCTGTATCCAACCAGCCCTCCATCGCGGTTGGCCTGAACTTTTGGATTTACCACGGTCAAGAGCGACCAGATATCCCAGGTTAGCGTTTTAAGACTCTAAGCACTATATTTTAAAATGTTCTCTAAAAATGAATTGCTCCAGTTCTTCTTACTGGATTTTTGTCTTTTTGGTCTTGATTTACTCATAAAATTATCAGAAGGTAAGCAAAGCTTATTTTTTAGTGTGCATCCAGCTTACCCTGACTAGGTTGGTGGTCCCTGCTTGGACAAGGTATATACCTCTGACAACTGGAGACCCCATTTCTAACAATCATTACAAGCTTGGATTACATACTAGTAAAGTGTCCAATTGGTATGTTACAGTTTTTAGACCATGATCTTCCACAGAGTGTGTGACAGCCAGGTAGAATATATTACTAGGGTGTATGATAACAGAATAAACATATGGATAAGTATGAATGAGAGTATCATTCCATGTTAACACTACATGTATGATAACTGTTGTTCGTGGATAGTTGCAGTATCTACCTTGCCATTGATATCGCCTTGTGTGTTATCAGGGTCGGAACGGATGGGTGAGGAGTGTCTTTAGCTGGAAGATATTCTTATAGACAAGGTCGTAACTGCTCAACACTACTGCGTAAAACGTAAACTAATGGAAAGGAAAGGTTGGGGAGTCCATGGAATGATCAGCAGGTTGTGCGTCTTATGAAACTTGGGACCCATGTTAATGGGAAGTAGGGTTTAATTGTATACTGGGTAAAAGCTATGTTGCCAATAGCATAAGGGTTGATCACTTATCTTATCAGTGGTTAAATGCCACCTCTGCATGTCCCATGTCTACTTATCGGGCGTGATGAGCACTTCTACTTATATTGATAGGAAGGAAAGTTGGCTTCACTCCAGAGGAGGCGTCCAGTTGGATCTGTAGTAAACAGATAGTGTCTTATTGGCATCTTTAGAGAGTTAGGTCTCTGGTGAAGTGGCTAAGTGACAAACTGGGGTTTGATGGTCAAGTAGGGCTCTCTCCCCTTGTCAGGAAGAATCCTCATACAACCTTAAACTTGTCCAAGCTGTCATTTAGTTTGTATGTGATCTGTTCATGTAGTGCTGTGTGGTACAATTCATGTATTCATTTATGAAGAGTGGGGACACTAGATTATTGCCAGTGGGGATGGATAGAAAGCTTTGCCATCACTAATGAGGTGGCTAGCCATTGGTGCGCATTGGTGTCTAAGAGGTGTATCATGTGTAAGCGAGAGGGGCGGCATTAGGTTACTGTTGAAGGGGGCTACATTTACATGTATGTCTCCAGACATCTCTCCAATAATAGTCTAATGAGGGGCATGACCATAGGATGTGTAGTAGGTCACAGGGTTCTTTGTTACATCTACAGCACTGGTCATGATGAAGGAGACAGGTTTGTTTCAGCATCTATGGGGTCTAATACCAGTCATTTAGGATTTTGAAACATTGGAACTTAGGTTTAGACTCTCGTAATAACCTATCCTGATCTAGCATTAGTTTTGCTCCTCTTCTAGTCCTGTGTAGCGGCTCCAAGTCAAGAGATGACGTAGGATCGGGGAAGACGTGAGAAAAACAGAGTCTGCCCCTCGTGCTGAGCCTACAGAGTGGATCAATTGACTGTATTTCCAGTGGTCTATGTGTGTCAGCCCAAATTCACCTCTAGATGTATGAAACGTCTTGAGGGATTCGCTTGAATATAGTTGGTCTATGCATTTGATACCTTTTATCACCCATCCATTTCAGTAAAATGGATTATTGGCAATGAGTAGGGCTGAATTGCCCCAGAAGGGTGCCTTGGTTTGAAGAAGTGGTGAGATGCCTAATAGTTTGTGTGCCTGCCGCCAAGCCTGCACCATCTCAAGTCAAATTGGGTTGTTTGCAAAGGAATATGTAAGTCTGTTTTTATATAGCGCAGCTACTCACCCTTACGGGTCTCAAGGCGCTGGGGGCCGGAGTGGAAATTAAGTGAGCTATTGCCCAGAGTCACATGGTGCTGGGCTGAGCTGCCGCAGGAGCCAGGGATCGAACGATGAACCCTGTGCTCCAGAGTCAGCTGCCCTGGCCGCTGCACCACACCTCTCCACCTATATATATATATATTTTCACTGCAAAAAAAAAGGGTTAAAGTAACGTTATAGCTAGGTGAAAAACTCAGTAACAACGTAGTGTTTTAAACTTTAAAAAAGCGCAGAAATTCAGCAGGTACAGCTATCTCTAGGAAATATAACTTGTGCCCTAAGGTAATGATAACATGTGCCCTCACCATGTACAGTTTGTGATCAATTATGTTATTTCAAATGTTGCAGTGATGTTATCAATGATGCTAAAGAACATTTCATGAGTGATGTAATATATTGGGAAATTAGCAAAGCATGGCACGGGCGTGAGTTATAGTTTACCCTTTGGGCCTTATTTACAAGGAATTAAAGCCAGCGCTGTACCGTAAGTTTAAGTTTGTATTTATTTTTTTTATTTTATTTTTTGTGCTCATACCCTGCCCACCTCCCTCCTCCCCACCTCTCACCTCTCTCCAATAGTCCGGCCTGTCCCCCCACTGTGGCAGGGGATGGCCCGCTACTGTATGTGGGGTATGAGTTTATATTCTAAAGTGTGTGAAAGAGGGACAGGAATAGTGCCCCAATTTGTATGTTGTCCTCAGACATTACTAGTAATTTCCTAGCCCATGTCACCTACCAAAAGTCCCATGCTTCCTAGATCTACGGCTAACTGAGGTCACCTATTTGAGTGATGGTTGCACCAGGTGCTAAGTTTCCCTTCAGGCCCTTTGTAAGAGTTTGGGACCAGATGTACAACATATTTTAATAGTCGTACACAGCCAATCGGGCTGTTTGTGACAGGTAAAATGCATTTTACAATGTACCAACCCTATTTTGCGAGTCGGTAACCTATTACCAACTCGCAAAATAGGGTTTGCGAGTAGCTATCAGGGAGGGTGTGTAATGGGCGTCCATTCCTAATAGCGAGTGGCACTGGTATGTATGAATGTTTTGCGACCTGGAATGCGGTCGTAAAACATTTGCAAATTACCACGAATTTGAAATTGGTGGTAAGCCATTTGCAAATGGGAAGGGGTCCCCAAGAGACCACTTCCCCTTTGTGAATGGGAGCGCCAACATTATTTCAGGCATTAGTCCCACGGACCACTGCCCACTCAAAAAAAATTAAAAGAAAACTTTTCATTTTTATTTTTGAAAGGCATCTAATTTTCCACTAAGGAAAACGCGCTGCATTTCAAAGAAAGGAATTTGCTTTATTTAAAAAGCAGTCACAGACATGGTGGTCTGCTGACCCCAGCAGGCCACCATCCCTGTGAGTTCTAGCCATTCCCAAAGGGTCGCAAATTGCAACCTGCCTCATAAATATTTATGAGGCAGGTCCCTTGAGACTCATTTGGGAAATGCAAACAGTGTCTGAGACACTGTTGTACATCAGGTATTGCGACTCGCGAATTGCGACTCGCTAAAAATTGCAATTTGCGAGTCGCAAAAGCTGATGGTCGTACATCTGGCCCTTGGTCACTAATTGATGGAAAACTGTTACTAGGATTGGCTCTTCCATGGTACAAACTGGCAACAGCGTAAGTCCATTTGCTTTGGGTTAGTATCAACATTTGTATCAAATTAAATGTATTGTTTAGCATAACAATTAAACCCTATATAAAGAAGTTGCCAGATAGTTCAGCTGATGAGAGTGCTTTTCCATTCTCTGTGCTATTAAGGCTCCCCTCTTACCTGTGAGTACTTTTCTGCAAGTGCAATCTTGAGAGATGTAAAGTATGGTGAAAAGTTTAATTCTTTGGAGGACACAGATTATTATTAGATGTGTCATCTATGACTAAGAGGACATTTATTTCTCAAGCGACTGGACACTTAGGGCCTCATTACGAGTTTGGCAGTCCAGGAGAGGGCTGCCACACCAGCGCCCGCTCCTGGACTGCCAAACTCGAAAGCTGCCCGCCCGCCAGATTACAAGTATTTTCGTTGTCTGGGGGTCGAGCGGCATGGTGGTCCCATGGTGGTGCAGTTTAAAGGCTCATACTCAGCCTTAAACTCCACTGCCACAGGACCACCAGTGCATGATCCTGCACGGGAAGGAATGCACCATGTCGTCCATTCCTTCCTGTGCAGGAACTGGGGGTACAAAAATACAGGGGGGGCACTAAATATGCCCCCCTTCATGCACCCCCGTGCACAGGGGCAAGAGGGGGCCCTCTATGGCCCCTTTTCTTTCCTCACTGCCAAGTGTTGCATGGAGGAGGAACATCCATGAGACCGTTGGCAATGAGGAAAGTTGTAATATGCTTGGCTAGGCTGTAGGACCCCACCATGCATTTTGTGGCCCTCAGACCACTCCGCCACCACCAGGGATCATGGATCCACGGCAGTTGCAGTGGTCTTCTGGAGGTCCGACCACCGTAGTTTTAATACGGCAGTTGGACACCTGGTGCGGCGGTCACCAACCGCCACCACACCTCCACTGTAAGTTTGGTGGTCCTATGATGATGGATTAAACCCAGATCAGTTGACTGGGGGTGAGTGTTTGATTGGCTCAAACGTTCCGTCCATCATCCCCTTTTGTATCGCTTTGTTCGCCCTGAGTTGGCGGGGGTATGCCCAGACGTGGGTCCCTTGCTCACTTTGCCACTGGATTCAAGCAAGCCTGGCTGATGACGGCAGAAATGCCAGAAACCGGTCCTAGGATGCTTGTTTCCGGTCCAGGGAAGACATGGCTTGGCAGTTCGGGCTGGACTGTTCCCACGAGGCACAGGGTCAGACTGATTTGCATATGGCCATGTCTGAACTGGGGTGGTGGAGTGAGCTAAAGAATGATGATGGATTAAACCCAGATCAGTTGACTGGGGGTGAGTATTTGATTGGCTCAAACGTTCCGTCCATCATCCCCTTTTGTATCGCTTTGTTCGCCCTGAGTTGGCGGGGGTATGCCCAGACGTGGGTCCCTTGCTCACTTTGCCACTGGATTCAAGCAAGCCTGGCTGATGATGACTGAAATGCCAGAAACCGGTCCTAGGATGCTTGTTTCCGGTCCAGGGAAGACATGGCTTGGCAGTTCGGGCTGGACTGTTCCCATGAGGCACAGGGTCAGACTGATTTGCATATGGCCATGTCTGAACTGGGGTGGTGGAGTGAGCTAAAGAATGATGATGGATTAAACCCAGATCAGTTGACTGGGGGTGAGTGTTTGATTGGCTCAAACGTTCCGTCCATCATCCCTTTTTGTATCGCTTTGTTCGCCCTGAGTTGGCGGGGGTATGCCCAGACGTGGGTCCCTTGCTCACTTTGCCACTGGATTCAAGCAAGCCTGGCTGATGACGGCTGAAATGCCAGAAACCGGTCCTAGGATGCTTGTTTCCGGTCCAGGGAAGACATGGCTTGGCAGTTCGGGCTGGACTGTTCCCATGAGGCACAGGGTCAGACTGATTTGCATATGGCCATGTCTGAACTGGGGTGGTGGAGTGAGCTAAAGAATGATGATGGATTAAACCCAGATCAGTTGACTGGGGGTGAGTGTTTGATTGGCTCAAACGTTCCGTCCATCATCCCCTTCTGTATCGCTTTGTTCGCCCTGAGTTGGCGGGGGTATGCCCAGACGTGGGTCCCTTGCTCACTTTGCCACTGGATTCAAGCAAGCCTGGCTGATGACGGCTGGAATGCCAGAAACCGGTCCTAGGATGCTTGTTTCCGGTCCAGGGAAGACATGGCTTGGCAGTTCGGGCTGGACTGTTCCCATGAGGCACAGGGTCAGACTGATTTGCATATGGCCATGTCTGAACTGAGGTGGTGGAGTGAGCTAAAGAATGATGATGGATTAAACCCAGATCAGTTGACTGGGGGTGAGTGTTTGATTGGCTCAAACGTTCCGTCCATCATCCCCTTTTGTATCGCTTTGTTCGCCCTGAGTTGGCGGGGGTATGCCCAGACGTGGGTCCCTTGCTCACTTTGCCACTGGATTCAAGCAAGCCTGGCTGATGACGGCTGAAATGCCAGAAACCGGTCCTAGGATGCTTGTTTCCGGTCCAGGGAAGACATGGCTTGGCAGTTCGGGCTGGACTGTTCCCATGAGGCACAGGGTCAGACTGATTTGCATATGGCCATGTCTGAACTGGGGTGGTGGAGTGAGCTAAAGAATGATGATGGATTAAACCCAGATCAGTTGACTGGGGGTGAGTGTTTGATTGGCTCAAACGTTCCGTCCATCATCCCCTTTTGTATCGCTTTGTTCGCCCTGAGTTGGCGGGGGTATGCCCAGACGTGGGTCCCTTGCTCACTTTGCCACTGGATTCAAGCAAGCCTGGCTGATGGCTGCTGAAATGCCAGAAACTGGTCCTAGGATGCTTGTTTCCGGTCCAGGGAAGACATGGCTTGGCAGTTCGGGCTGGACTGTTCCCATGAGGCACAGGGTCAGACTGATTTGCATATGGCCATGTCTGAACTGGGGTGGTGGAGTGAGCTAAAGAATGATGATGGATTAAACCCAGATCAGTTGACTGGGGGTGAGTGTTTGATTGGCTCAAACGTTCCGTCCATCATCCCCTTTTGTATCGCTTTATTCGCCCTGAGTTGGCGGGGGTATGCCCAGACGTGGGTCCCTTGCTCACTTTGCCACTGGATTCAAGCAAGCCTGGCTGATGATGGCTGAAATGCCAGAAACCGGTCCTAGGATGCTTGTTTCCGGTCCAGGGAAGACATGGCTTGGCAGTTCGGGCTGGACTGTTCCCATGAGGCACAGGGTCAGACTGATTTGCATATGGCCATGTCTGAACTGGGGTGGTGGAGTGAGCTAAAGAATGATGATGGATTAAACCCAGATCAGTTGACTGGGGGTGAGTGTTTGATTGGCTCAAACGTTCCGTCCATCATCCCCTTTTGTATCGCTTTGTTCGCCCTGAGTTGGCGGGGGTATGCCCAGACGTGGGTCCCTTGCTCACTTTGCCACTGGATTCAAGCAAGCCTGGCTGATGACGGCTGAAATGCCAGAAACCGGTCCTAGGATGCTTGTTTCCGGTCCAGGGAAGACATGGCTTGGCAGTTCGGGCTGGACTGTTCCCATGAGGCACAGGGTCAGACTGATTTGCATATGGCCATGTCTGAACTGGGGTGGTGGAGTGAGCTAAAGAATGATGATGGATTAAACCCAGATCAGTTGACTGGGGGTGAGTGTTTGATTGGCTCAAACGTTCCGTCCATCATCCCCTTTTGTATCGCTTTGTTCGCCCTGAGTTGGCGGGGGTATGCCCAGACGTGGGTCCTTTGCTCACTTTGCCACTGGATTCAAGCAAGCCTGGCTGATGACGGCTGAAATGCCAGAAACCGGTCCTAGGATGCTTGTTTCCGGTCCAGGGAAGACATGGCTTGGCAGTTCGGGCTGGACTGTTCCCATGAGGCACAGGGTCAGACTGATTTGCATATGGCCATGTCTGAACTGGGGTGGTGGAGTGAGCTAAAGAATGATGATGGATTAAACCCAGATCAGTTGACTGGGGGTGAGTGTTTGATTGGCTCAAACGTTCCGTCCATCATCCCCTTTTGTATCGCTTTGTTCGCCCTGAGTTGGCGGGGGTATGCCCAGACGTGGGTCCCTTGCTCACTTTGCCACTGGATTCAAGCAAGCCTGGCTGATGACAGCTGAAATGCCAGAAACCGGTCCTAGGATGCTTGTTTCCGGTCCAGGGAAGACATGGCTTGGCAGTTCGGGCTGGACTGTTCCCATGAGGCACAGGGTCAGACTGATTTGCATATGGCCATGTCTGAACTGGGGTGGTGGAGTGAGCTAAAGAATGATGATGGATTAAACCCAGATCAGTTGACTGGGGGTGAGTGTTTGATTGGCTCAAACGTTCCGTCCATCATCCCCTTTTGTATCGCTTTGTTCGCCCTGAGTTGGCGGGGGTATGCCCAGACGTGGGTCCCTTGCTCACTTTGCCACTGGATTCAAGCAAGCCTGGCTGATGACGGCTGAAATGCCAGAAACCGGTCCTAGGATGCTTGTTTCCGGTCCAGGGAAGACATGGCTTGGCAGTTTGGGCTGGACTGTTCCCATGAGGC